>JASEVX010000011.1:33908414-33971623 GCA_031761405.1 Serripes groenlandicus
GTATAAATTAAGACATGCTAGGATCGACGTACGTAATAATATTTGTTAATGTACTTTTGTCTAATTTCGCTATATGCCATACATGTTAGTACAAAGTGATACTCGTCTTCGATATCTCCAGAGTTGCATATAGTACAGACTCTTTCATGTCGATCTACTCTATTTCTGCCATATCTGCCCGACTCTATGCGTATATTATGTGGCGAGGTTCGAAGACGAGTAAGCAAACTCCTGTTCCTTTTAGTGCTTATTGTTTTTATGTATTCTTCAACACCAAAGTTTTGTTTGACAAAAATATATAATGAGGTAAGTACTCAATTATTTTCAATATCAGAAAACCATGTTTGCTTGAAACAATCGATAAGCCTTTCTTTTGAACATTAGTCTCCCTCCGATTCTGAAGGAGGCCGGCATTTAATTTCTAAAAATATTTCTTATGCGTGCGTTAATGCACATTTTATCCTTCGGGGGTCAGCTTTCTTCACTTTTTATTGTATTTAAGACGAAATTAGCATCCGAATCTGTATTGTACCATATAGATACATGCTTGTGATATATATCAGATATTGATGTTTTACATACTTTACGTATGACAGTCTCTTGTATTCTATTTCATGAAAGGCCATGCGCTTTTTATTTGTAATATTATTTTAACAATACATGTAAATATAAATGATTGTATATAGATGAGACTTAAATAAAAATAAAATATAATACTTCCTAAAAACTAGATTCAGTTGTATGACATTAATAAATAAATGATCGACGCTCTGCAAAAACCCTTACTCTAATTGATTATTTGTTTGAAATTTATTTGATTCTGCTCGCCTTCATTTTATGATGCAAGAGCGCTTCTGGTCTGACTGGCCTTTACGGAAACCATTACCGTAACTGATTATTTGGTCGAAGTCTATGTGATGGTGTCCGCCTCGCCTCCACTGTACATATGAAAAGCAAGAGCGCTTCTGGTCTGACTGGCCTTTACGGAAACCATTACTCTAACTGATAATTATTTTGAAATATATTTGATTCTGCTCGCCTCGCCTCCATTGTATGATGCAAGACCGCTACTGGTCTGACTGTGCTTTTACGAAAACCATTACATTAACTGATTATTTGATCGAAGTCCATTTGATGTGGTTTGCCTCGCCTCCATTGTATGATGCAAGAGCGCTTCTGGTCTGACTGTGCCTTCTCACAGTCTTATCCGAGTCTTGACTGTACGCAAATGCAACTAGACCCATAATAGCCAGGTCCGGCTTGTATAAATAAATCAAATGACTAACGTTAGGCTATTAGAGTTTTAAGCTGATATGATTTAACAGAAACGTGTTTGAAACTGAACATTAATTTAGCCTAACTGTGGATGTCAAACAATGGTGTTGTAATGGTATGTCTATCTCATTAAAACCAGACCTTAACTTCGCTCGCTCGTACAGCCAACTATCGCTCCCAAAATACCTATTATCTACGCCGGGTCTCATAAGTTCGTGATAATAAGCCATACATGTGATAATTTGTGGTGACCTTTCCGGGACATCTGACGTTATGTATATCAAATGCCCGGGCAGGCCAACAATCTAAAAATTATGGGTCTAAATTTTATTTTTTCCGTTTGTTATGATTTCCGGGACAATCGTGAAATTATTAGCAATTATAATCAGTTTAGCAAGAAGCAATGTAGCGTGATACTTGATAATATTTTGATTCAATTAAGCGGTAAACAAACTCTGTATTGAGGTTGTGTATTTGTTACGGAATTGTTTTTCTAACGTTACATAAACAAACAATGGCCGGGGCAACTTCGAAAGACGACTGGACCGATTCTGATGACGATTTCTTGTCAGAAGCTGTACAACAATGTAACGAAAGCACAATCAGACAGTTTATTGATTTAATTAATCTAGTCACCAAATTATTTAATCTATTGAGATCGGCAACAAGCATCGACCACATATTCTAATTTCTATGTTTACGTGTCTCAATATATCGCGGTTACATATTACATATTGCATAGGATGCGAACAGTCAAAATAAAAAATCGCATTCCTAGTACAGAAACCTGGACTATTTACGTGTCATGTGAACTTTTGAATGGCATTTGCTAATTTTCATCTTTCTATTTGCTTGACTTTTGCTTCTCTGTCTCTCTGTCTGTCTGTCTCTGTCTGTCTCTCTCTCTCTCTCTCTCTGTGTGTCTCTCTCTCTCTCACCTTGGAGGCAATAGGATTGCAATCGTCTCATTATGTCAATAAGTTATAGTGTCTCATGATTTGTGATTCATGAAGGGCAACAATGCCATTTTTAGCTCTCGGTGAACTCGTCGAACTGCAAACTCGTCGTACTAGTAATATAGAGTAACCATTAGGATAACTCGTCGACTTAAGGATTATATAGTACTTTACAATCTATATCGATATGAAGGTGTTAGTGTTAAAGTAAGGTGTTAATTGACCAATTGGATTGAAAAGATAACAACAACAAATTCAATTAGTTTTAAATGTTATGGTTTTTATTCATATATTTAATGTGTTTGTAAATTAATCATTTAAATCATTTTCTTTTTATTGCTTCGATATATTATTTTTCATTTTTCATTAACAGAATGAAATTAGTCACGATATAAAATGTTTAAAGATATGTTTCCTAAATATATATATATATAGTATTAACACTTGTTTGTCAGTATAAACACTTTAGTCTAATTATTCACAAATCCTCGTCGTGTATTCGGTCGTTACTGCCAATGGTTGCAAGTCCTGAAATCCTGCTACACGTCCTCAACAACTGGCTTGTAGTCAGCTCATCATCTTCGTATCTAAACACATAGTAAAGAATTAGATAAATATTTGTTATTCCTTGATTTATACTTAATTAAAATGAGTTATTACTCCCTTTGCAACAATTTTTTCAACTATATAATATATTTGATGCCTTTATTGTGATTTCTTATTTATATTATTAATTCTCCAACAATATTTTGTATACTTTGCTCCCGATCGATCAGTAAGATATTTTAGGGATATAAGTTAGTTTTCCCTACTTATATATTTGTGTGTTTTATTTCAGTCTTAAGAGGAATTACTGGTTTAATGCTGGAAAAGAATAAGTCTTCTATTATAAACGACGGCTCAATTTCACATTATTTTAACTTGTCAGATGTTTTCACGCTTCATCACATTCACTCTCTCATACACTATTTGTGCGTTTTATTCTGGTGTTAAGAGGAATTACTTAAATAATGTAGGAAAAGAAGAAGTCGTTTATCATAAACGACGGCTCCATTTTATACATTATTTTAACTTATCAGATGTCTTCACGCTTCATCGTTTCATTCCGGTCTTAAGAGGAATTACTGGTTTAATGTGGGAAAAGAAGAAGTCGTCTATTATAAACGACGGCTCCATTTCATGCATTATTTTAACTTGTCAGATGTTTTCAAATTCATCCTTTTATTCTGGTCTTTAGAGGAATTATTGAAATAATGTAGAAAAAAGAAGAAGTTATTAAGGACGTCTCCATTTCTTACATTATTTCAACTCTTCTTTTTAAATCACATTCACTTATCCTTTTGCTGATTTGATATTATATGAACATTAAATAGAGGGGAGATAAAAGGGGATGGGAGGGGGGAGAGCGATAGAGAGAGTGAAAGAGATACAGACAGACAGAGACAGAAGTGAGAGAGAGAAAGAGAGAGAGGGATAGGAGAAAGAGAGATATAGATATAGAGGGAGAAATAATAAATTCTTACCGTTTTTGCAGACACGATGCTGCCAGCAACTGCAACTGTCGCAGCATAATGCATGCATTCGTTCACTAACCCTGCTTGAACAACTAATACACATATACACATTCATTTCAAGTATTTCTGAGAAATAACTTATCTTGGGATTTTTATATATATATATATATATATATATATGGGCAATGAATTCAACGGTGAAACAAACGGAGAGGGTATAACAAAAGACAAACATCAATTTTTATTTTCACATGTATTTTTAATGTGCAATTAACATGATGTATGATTAAAGCCGTCTGTCCATTAAAATTTTCTTTAATAATTTACCCCAGACTACACACTAAGAAGTATGCCCACAATCATCCACAAAACACGCGTATAGTACTATATAATCATTAGGTCGACGAGTTATCCTAATGGTTACTCTATATTACTAGTACGACGAGTTTGCAGTTCGACGAGTTCTCCTGCACCCTTCCGGATCACCCTATGTCTGTCGTCCGTCATCAAAAAATTCTTTAAACCATTCAGTTTATTGCATCCAAACTTTCCTTGGTTGGAAATCTTAAAAATGTCTTCTGAGAGTTAAATACAATTCATAACTTTGGAAATTGGATACTGCATCACAAGAAAAATGCTCTAATTAATAATTTCAATTATTCTAATCAATAGAAAACATGGCCACGAGGGGGAAGGGCTTGTAATCCTTACATGCATATTATATTGAAAACTTTCGAAATATTCTTGTCAAAAGTACTGGCCTGTTTTGTTAATGATTTTGCACAAATGTCCTTGTTTTAAATAGGTTCTGTCTTAGTCTGTTCAGGAGATACTGCCCAGACAGGACTTTATTGGAATTTGGGTCAAAGTCACAGTGATCTTATTTTGGTAAACACCACATCATCCTAAGATGCATATCTATGCATCAAAATTAGTTACTGTAGCCTAGGTGTAATAGTGTTGGAAATATAGCGCAGACAAAATCAGTATTAGTACACAAAGCTCAATGCATGCAGATTCACTTAAAATGAGAAAGTATAGACGCTTTCAGACCGACTCCTTCAATGCAATATTTTTCATAACCTTTCATTTATGGGGAATTTTCTTATTTTTGCCAAGATATTTTCAAAGTCGTCTGCTGCAGATTTTTTGTATGTGGGAAAGGGTTAAGTTGCCCGTAAATATTGATCTTGTCTTGAGAGCACATCTTCAGGTGAGCGATCCAGGGCCGTCATAGCCCTCTTGTGTTTTAAGCTTTAAGTTCACGAAATGTTGAAGGTGAGATTTGGTGTTTAAAAATTGGTCGATGAACAATTAGCTCAGTAGGTTACAACGTGGGCTAACATTCCAGGGTTATAAGTTTAAACACAGATTAAGCCATCGCATCTTTCCAAAGGTTGATAAAAGTTGATGTGAGTTTGTGACTTAGTTGTTTCATTTGTCTTCCATCAATAATAATAGTATATGTAAGAACCAGTTGCCTTAACCCTTTCCCTCATATAGACGCTTTCTGACGCCTCTGCAGCAGTCGACTTTTTGAAAACATAGTGACAAAAGAAGAAATTGGACAAAATGTGCAATTTCTCCTTTTGCCACAATGTTTTCCACTTTTAGTCATAGGTTGGTTATCCATTCAATTATAGAGATTTTCCACTTTTTGATAAAATATGTTCAAAGCCGTCTGCTGCAGAATTGAAAGAGTTTAGGTGAACTGGCCTCTTGATGAAACTGAAAATCTGTCGAGCTGGGGATTGAACTTATTACTCTTGAGTTGATAGCCCTCGTCATTACAGTCATTACAGACTGACTGAGCTAATATCACAGCTTGACAGAACTTTGACATTGTGACAGGCATTATATTGATAGCCGTGGAATAGGATGATTAGAAATATCAAAAATGCCTGATTATTGTAAATTAATTCTTAACCCTTTCCCCACATACAACAAAACTGCAGCAGACAACTTTGAAATTATCAAATAAAAAATATAGAAAATCTCTTTAACCCTTTCCCTCATATAGACGCTTTCTGACGCCTCTGAAGCTGACGACTTTTTAAAAACATAGTGACAAAAGAAGAAATTGCTCAAAACAAGCAATTTCCCCTTTTGCCACAATGTTTTCCACTTTAAGTCATAGGTTATCCATTCAATTATAGAGATTTTCTATTTTTTGACAAATTATGTTCAAAGACGTCTGCTGCAGAATTGTCGTATGAGGGGAAGGGTTAAATGATACTATGATTATCAAAATTTAAATAGAGTTTAAATCATTTTGGCAAATGGAGAAATTGCTCATTATGAGCAATTTCTACTTTCGCCACAATTATTTCAAAAGTCGTCTGCTGCAGAGGCGTCAGAAAGTGTCTATATGTGGGGTTAAAAGGCTAATAAAAAATGACAATTTTAATCGAATCATTTACATATCAAATGTTCTGTACATTCAGATGAGGGAACATCCTCATCAACAGAAGATACAGAAGACAAAAGATCCCCACTTCAAAGATTTCGGCCCGGTTACTTGTGGGTGTCGGATTTGACGAGACAAAACTGGTGTGAGCAGCAGTTGTACTACTCCTTTACAGTGCCAGGTATTGTTGAAGAAAACCCTGTTATGACAGAAGGATCTAATCTGCATCTTGCCAGAGGTAATTTTCATCTAATTAGTGACATCAAGTGAATGTGTATCATTTTTTGGCTGGATTGCTCTAGCATTTCCGGTCTATAGATTGGCGATGTCCGTCTGTCTGTCTGTCAACATTTTGGTTAAAGTTTCAGGTTGAGGCAAAATCTCAGCACTGGAAAGGGTTACAAACTTAAAACTTTGCCTGAAGGTAACCAGTAACAAGTTCTATTGATTTCTATGGTTACTTTGACCTTGACCTTGGTTTGTCGATTTTCAAGGTCAAATTGCCGACAATCCTGCCTTACCGTCTTCAGCGGTTTCTTGTTATTAATAATTTTTTCTAAATATACTGAAATTGACTAATTTTTTTAGTATTACATTTGGAAGATTCTATAGCCAATTCTAAGACTATTAAGATAAAAATGTTGAGTCACTAAAGAACCTGGTCTGACAGTGCAGATGAGCCCACTGGCCTGGCTGTATGCTGGTAGAACAGACTTCATAAAATCGGTGGCAGCAGACAGTGTTAACAGAACAAGTATCTTTAGCATAAATCCAACTTGACTTGCATCTTATTTCCTGTCACTAGCCTTGTCAAATTGGATTTATGCTAAAATCACTTGTTCTGTTAACACTGTCTGCTGAAAGACATGCTTCGTGTTTCTTGTCACAAGCCTTGGAGACTGCCTCAGTGGTGTAGTGATAGAGCCTCCGGCGCAGGTGCGGGAGTTTACAGGTTTGATCCTCGGCCGGGACATACCAAAGACTTAAAAGAAGATAGAAATTGCTTTCCCTCTTTGGAGCTCAGGGTTGTAGGGTTAGCATTATGACTGACTCTCTCGTGTCAGGATAAATGGACCAGTAACATAGGCAGGCATTTTTCACACATGTAATAATGGTTTTAGCAGGACACTGGTCTAACAAATATATTTTTATGGTCCAAGAATGACTTTTAGTCAGAGGAATATTTCATAGCCAATGGTCATCAGAAAAACATTGAACAAAAATGAACATGATGAGGAATACATCATTTTAATGTACATGTAATATTACTTTGTTAATACATTTTGTCTCTACTGCCTTGGCAGAATGACATTATTATATTGATCACTTCACCGTCACCTGTCTGTAACATGTTAACCTATTGATCACTTTACCGTCACCTGTCTGTAACATGTTAACCTATTGATCAATACAATACAATACAATTGTTTATTTCGGTAATTAGGCCTCCGGCCCACAATACATACATATTACAAAAATACATACAAATTGAAATCACTTCACAGTCACCTGTCTGTACCATGTTAACCCTTTCCCACATACAACCGTTTTTGCAGCAGACAACTGATAACATCTAGACAAAAATGTAAAAATCTCTGTAAATGAAAATATTATTACTTATTCAAGTTGAAAGCATTGTGGCAATGAGATATGGCTCATTTTGAGTGATTTCTTCTTTTGTCACATTGTTTTCAAAAGTCATCTGCTGCAGAGGCATCAGAAAGTGTCTATATGTCGGAAAGGGTTAACTTACTGTCTTATTGTCACACTTGCATTCATTTTTTCAGAACTTGCTGTCCATGATGTTGTGAAAGTGAATGTTACCTCTAGTGAAGATGTTTGGGCAATTAAAGTTCTGAATCTCCTCACTGCTGTAACGTCTTTTGCAAACAACAAAACGCTTGCTAGAGAGGTTCCAATATTTGGTGCTCCCTTCAATGAGGATGTCTTCATGGTTGGCCTTATTGATGAACTACGCTTTGACCCGGAATCGTATCAAATAGATTTAGTGGAACTTAAGACAAGAAAGTTTAAGTCATTACCCAAAAAAGCACAGCAAACACAACATAGGCTTCAGGTAATGCTGTACAAAAAATTATTTGACGACATTGTGAAAGGTCAGCTCACTAAAGAAGTTGTTGCTAGGCACTTAAGACTTAATTTGAATAAAGACTTTGGACCAGATATTCAAAAACAAGTGGACAATTCATTCCTTTCAAGTAAAAATCTTAGCGAATTAATGGACCTTGCTTTTAGAAGAATGCAGACTCTAACTTGTATTAAAGACATAAGAATTGAATATGTACACCAGGAGAGTAAAGAGACTTTGTATGAGCATGCAGTGTTACATGACGACGGGGAACTGAGGTCTCTGTATACAAGGTATCTTCAATTCTGGAGAGGTCAGAGAGAAATCTCTGGAGTAGATATAGAGGATGCATGGAAATGTCAGACGTGTGATTACTCAGATATCTGTGAATGGAGGGAGAAAAAAGCGAAGGAATATGCACAGATAAATGTTAAGAAATGTAAACAATAACAATATATCTTAAGTGATATTTAAACCCCCGATAAACGAAGTTTAGAAGTGGTATATTGGGCCGTTGCGATTTTCCTTGTCCGGAGCATAACTTTAAATCTAATTGTTGTGATTTAATAAAAACTTGATACGATGATACAACACATTGAGAGGAAGTGCGATGTACAGGAACCATAACTCTACTTTACCTAATTACAGAGTTATTGCCCTTTGTTACTTTTTCTTGTCCAGAGAATTACTTAGACCAGAATGAGAGGAAGTGCAGTGTACAAGAACCATAACTCTAATTAACATAATTACAGAGTTATTGCCCTTTGTTACTTCTTCTTGTTCGTAGAGTCTTGTCCGGAGCATAACTTTAAAACTAATTGTTGGAATTTAATAAAACTTCATAAGGTTATACAACACGTTGAGAGGAAGTGTGGTGTACAGGAACCATAACTCTACTTTTTTTTAAGTACATAGTTATTGCCCTTTGTTACTTTTTCTTGTCCGGAGAATTACTTAATAACTAAAAGATGGAATCTAATAAAACTTCATACAATGGTAGAACACATTGCGAGGAAGTGCAGTGTACAAGAACCATAACTCTTAATTTACATAATTACAGAGTTATTGCCCTTTGTTACTTTTTGTTGAGCGTATAATAATTTCAAAACTTCTGGATTGAGTTGAATAAAACTTCATACTATGACACAACACATTGAGAGGAAGTGCAGTGAACAAGAACCATAACTCTATTTTAAATAATTACAGATTTATTGCCCTTTGTTACACTTTCTTGTTCGTAGAATAATTTTCATTGCCCTTTCTTACTTTTTTTTGTCCGGAGATTATCTTTAAAACTACAAGTTGGAATTTAAGGTGGGGTTTCTTAATATTCCACTACCTTTCCTATCAGGGCGACGTTCGGGGGTATTAATCACATTCAGTGATATTTCTAGTTTTTTTAGAGTTTTGTCAATTAAATATAACTAAGAGAAATATGTAAGTTTTTGTTAGTAGGAAATCTATTTTTAAGTTATAAAATATTGTAGGAAAAGAAGATATTGCTCAAAACAAACAATTTCTTTCTTTTCTTTCAATTATTTTAAGCGTTGTCAGTTGCATAAGATAACAGGAACCGTCTGAAACATTTTTGTTGAATTATCTATTGTTTTATGTAATACTAGATCTTTTGTTTTAGGCTTAAACATAAATAAGCAGAATTTTGTTAAATTTGGATTTGCAACTCAATTGAATCTTTTTTGACCATGGTTACTGATCAGTGTAAGTGTTAGGAATATACATACTTAAACTTTACTCTTTTATAAAAATGATTTTTATGGAGTTTATTTTTATTACAGAGTTTTAAAAAAAGGAGCAATGTTTTACTGCAGAGGCATTTAAAGTTGTCTATGTTATTTTGGTATCATTGCCTCAAAATGATAAAGTTTGTAATATAAATGTTGTGTAATGGTTACTGTTTGAAAATTTATATAATTATTGTTTGTAGTCTTTCAAGTTTAGTTGTTTTCTTTTTAGCTCACCTAAGCACGAAGTGCAAGGTGAGCTTTTGTGATCACTCACCGTCCGGCGTCCGGCGTCGGCGTCCGGCGTCCGGCGTCGGCGTCCGGCGTCAGCGTCTGTTAACAATTTCCTACAAATGACTTCTCCTACTAAACCAACGGACAGATTTCAAAATAACTTCACAGGAATGGTCCTTAGGTAGTCCTCTTTCAAAGTTGTTCAAAGAAATTAATTCCAAGTAGAACTTTGGTTGCTGCGGCATCAGAAAAGGGGAAAATTGCCAAATCTTAAAAAATCTTCTTGTCCAAAAGTACTGGCCCGATTTGAAAATTATTTTGCACAAATGTTCCTTGGGGTACCCTCTACCAAGATTGTTCAAATATTTCCGATCCGTTAAAAAACATGGCCGCCAGGGGGCGGAGCTTATTTTCCTTATATGTGCATTGTAAAAAGTTTAAAAATCTTCTTGTCCAAAAGTACTGGCCCGATTTGAAAATAATTTTGCACAAATGTTCCTTGGGACACTCTTTACCAAGATTGTTCAAATATTTCCAATCCGTTGAAAAACATGGCCGCCAGGGGGCGGAGCCTGTTTTCCTTACATGTGCATTGTTTAAACTTTGAAAAATCTTCTTGTCCAAAAGTACTGGGCCGATTTGAAAATAATTTTGCACAAATGTTCCTTGGTGCACCCTTTACCAAGATTGTTCAAATATTTTAGATCCGTTGAAAAATATGGCCGCCAGGAGGCGGAGCTTGTTTTCCTTATATGTGCATTGTTAAAACTTTAAAAATCTTCTTGTCCAAAAGTACCGGCCCAATTTGAAAATTATTTTGCACAAATGTTCCTTAGGGCACCCTTTACCAAGATTGTTCAAATATTTCCGATCCGTTGAAAAGCATGGCCGCCAGGGGGCGGAGCTAGTTTTCCTTATATGTGCATTGTTAAAACTTTAAAAATCTTCTTGTCCAAAAGAACTGGCCTGATTTAAAAATTATTTTGCACAAATGTTCCTTGGGGCACCCTTTACCAAGATTGTACAAATATTTCCAATCCGTTGAAAAACATGGCGGCCAGGGGGCGGAGCTTGTTTTCCTTATATGTGCATTGTTAAAACTTTAAAAATCTTCTTGTCCAAAAGTACTGGCCTGATTTAAAAATTATTTTGCACAAATGTTTCTTTGGGCACCCTTTACGAAGATTGTTCAAATATTTTTGATCCGTTGAAAAACATGGCCGCCAGGGGGCGGAGCTTGTTTTCCTTATATGTGCATTGTTAAAACTTTAAAAATCTTCTTGTCCAAAAGTATTGGCCTAAAAAGAGTAAAAACTTTGAAAACTATTGAAGTTCTATTAAATCAGGTGAGCGATATAGGGCCATCATGGCCCTCTTGTTTTGATATTTTAACCCTTTCTTACTTGCAGACACATTCCGAGCCATTTGCAGCAGATGATTTTGAAAACATTGTGACAAAAGGAAAAATTGCTCAAGACGAGCAGTTTCTCCTTTTGCCACAGTGTTTTCAACTCTATTTAATGATTTAACTCTAATTTATAGAGCTATTTCACATTTTTGACAATATGTTTTCAAAGTCTTCTGCTGCAGATTTGACGTATGTGGTAAAGGATTGAGAACCCCATTTGGTATTAACACATCGGAATACGACATTAAAATCTGATTATATAGTTACTATAAAATTACTGTTATTGAGCAATGTTTCCTCTTCTATTTAATGATTAAACTCTAATTTATGGAGCTATTTCACATTTTTAGCTCCACTGTCGAGCTTATGTCATGGCGAATTGTCCGTTGTGCGTGCGTGCGTTAACTTTTTCCTTTAAACAACTTCTTCTCACTAACCACTTGGCCAATTTGGTTGAAACTTCATAGAAAGCATCCTCTCAATGTCCTCTCTTAAATTCCTTCATTAGCTCCACTGGCTGAAAGCCAGTCGAGCTTATGTCATGGCGAATTGTCCGTCGAGCGTGCGTGCGTGCGTGCGTGCGTGCGTGCGTGCGTGCGTGCATGCGTTAACTTTTTCCTTTAAACGACTTCTTCTCCCTAACCACTTGGCCAATTTCGTTGAAACTTCATGGGAAGCATCCTCTCAATGTCCTCTACTAAATTCCTTCAATTTTTTTTTATCCATTCAAAATTCTGGTTTCCATGGCAACCGAAAGAAAAAAATAGTGAGAACTTAAAAAATCTTCTTCTCCGAAAGTGTCAGGCCGATTTTCAAATAATTTTGTAGAAATGTTCCTTGGGTGACCCTTTATTAGATTCCTTCAAGAAATTTTGATTGGGCGAAAAACATGGCCGCCAGGGGGCGGGGCTTTTTTGCCTTATATAGCTATAGTGAAAACTTAAATAATCTTCTTCTCAAAAAGTGTTCAGCAGATTTTCAAATAATTATGTAGAAATGTTCCGTGGGTGACCCTCTATCAGATTCCTTCAAGCCATGTTGATTGGTAAAAAAACATGGCCGTCACAGGGCGGGGCTATTTTGCCTATATGGCTAAAGAGCAAACTTAAAAAATCTTCTCCTCCAAAAGTGTCAGGCCGATTTTCAAATAATTTTGTAGAAATGTTCCTTGTGTGAACCTTAATTAGATTCCTTCAAGAAATGTTGATTGGGCGAAAAACATGGCCGAGGGGGCGGGGCTTTTTTGCGTTATATAGCTATAGTGAAAACTTAAAACATCTTCTTCTCCGAAAGTGTTCAGCCGATTTTCAAATAATTTTGTAGAAATGTTCATTGGGTGACCCTCTATCAGATTCCTTCAAGCCATGTTGATTGGTCGAAAAACATGGCCGCCAGAGGGCGGGGCTATTTTGACTTATATGACCATAGTGAAAACTTAAAAAATCTTCTCCTCCGAAAGTGTCAGGCATATTTTCAAATAATTTTGCAGAAACATTCCTTTGGTGACACTCTACAAGATTCCTTTAAGCCATGGTGGTTGGTAAAAAAAATAGCCACCACGGGGCAGGGCTGTTTGGAGATTTTATTTTTGCCTTATGGCCGTGGAGCGATACTGGCCCTCTTGGGCCTCTTGTTTTTAGCTCCACTGGCTGAAAGCCAGTCGAGCTTATGTCATGGCGAATTGTCCGTCGTGCGTGCGTGCGTGCGTGCGTAAACTTTTTCCTTTAAACGACTTCTTCTCACTAACCACTTGGCCAATTTGGTTGAAACTTCATAGGAAGCATCCTCTCAATGTCCTCTCTTAAATTCCTTCAAATTTTTTTGATCCATCCATAATTCTGGTTTCCATGGCAACCAAAAGAAAAAAATAGTGAAAACTTAAAAAATCTTCTTCTCTGAAAGTGTCAGGCCGATTTTCAAATAATTTTGTAGAAATGTTCCTTGGGTGACCCTTTATTAGATTCCTTCAAGAAATGTTGATTGGTCGAAAAACATGGTCGCCAGAGGGCGGGGCTATTTTGCCTTATATGACCATAGTGAAAACTTAAAAAATCTTCTTCTCCGAAAGTGTTCAGCCGATTTTCAAATAATTTTCTAGAAATGTTCATTGGGTGACCCTCTATCAGATTCCTTCAAGCCATGTTGATTGGTCGAAAAACATGGCCGCCAGAGGGCGGGGCTATTTTGCTCTATATGACCATAGTGAAAATTTAAAAAATCTTCTTCTCCGAAAGTGTTGAGCAGATTTTCAAATAATTTTGTAGAAATGTTCTTTGGGTGACCCTCTATCAGATTCCTTCAAGCCATGTTGATTGGTTCAAAAATATGGCCGCCATGGGGTGGGGCTATTTTGCCTTATATGGCTATTGTGAAAACTTAAAAAATCTTCTCCTCCGAAAGTGTCAGGCCGATTTTCAAATAATTTTGCAGAAACATTCCTTGGGTGACACTCTACAAGATTCCTTTAAGCCATGGTGGTTGGTAAAAAATATGGCCACTAGGGGGCAGGGCTGTTTGGAGATTTGATTTTTGCCTTATGGCCGTGGAGCGATACTGGCCCTCTTGGGCCTCTTGTTTTTTATCCATCCATAATTCTGGTTTCCATGGCAACCAAAAGAAAAAAATAGTGAAAACTTAAAAAATCTTCTTCTCTGAAAGTGTCAGGCCGATTTTCAAATAATTTTGTAGAAATGTTCCTTGGGTGACCCTTTATTAGATTCCTTCAAGAAATGTTGATTGGTCGAAAAACATGGTCGCCAGAGGGCGGGGCTATTTTGCCTTATATGACCATAGTGAAAACTTAAAAAATCTTCTTCTCTGAAAGTGTTAAGCAGATTTTCAAATAATTTTGTAGAAATGTTCCTTGTGTGACTCTCTATCAGATTCCTTCAAGCCATGTTGATTGGTAAAAAAGCATGGCCGCCGGAGGGCGGGGCTATTTTGCCTTATACGGCTAAAGAGAGAATTAAAAAAATCTTCTCCTCCGAAAGTGTCAGGCTGATTTTTAAATAATTTTGTAGAAATGTTCCTTGGGTGACCCTTTATTATATTCCTTCAAGAAATGTTGATTGGTCGAAAAACATGGTCGCCAGAGGGCGGGGCTATTTTGCCTTATATGACCATAGTGAAAACTTAAAAAATCTTCTTCTCTGAAAGTGTTGAGCAGATTTTCAAATAATTTTGTAGAAATGTTCCTTGGGTGACCCTCTATCAGATTCCTTCAAGTCATGTTGATTGGTTTAAAAACATGGCCGCCAGAGGGCGGGGCTATTTTGCCTTATACGGCTAAAGAGAGAACTTAAAAAATCTTCTACTCCGAAAGTGTCGGGCTGATTTTCAAATAATTTTGTAGAAATGTTCCTTGGGTGACCCTTTATTAGATTCCTTCAAGAAATGTTGATTGGTGGAAAAACATGGCCGCCAGGGTCGGGGCTATTTTGCCTTATATAGCTATAGTGTAAACTTAAAAAATCTTCTTCTCCGAAAGTGTTCAGCCGATTTTCAAATAATTTTGTAGAAATGTTCATTGGGTGACCCTCTATCAGATTCCTTCAATCCATGTTGATTGGTCGAAAAATATGGCCGCCAGAGGGCGGGGCTATTTTGCTCTATATGACCATAGTGAAAATTTAAAAAATCTTCTTCTCCGAAAGTGTTGAGCAGATTTTCAAATAATTTTGTAGAAATGTTCTTTGGGTGACCCTCTATCAGATTCCTTCAAGCCATGTTGATTGGTTGAAAAATATGGCCGCCATGGGGTGGGGCTATTTTGCCTTATATGGATGGCTATGGTGAAAACTTAAAATATCCTCTCCTCCGAAAGTGTCAGGCCGATTTTCAAATAATTTTGCAGAAACATTCCTTGGGTGACACTCTACAAGATTCCTTTAAGCCATGGTGGTTGGTAAAAAATATGGCCACTAGGGGGCAGGGCTGTTTGGAGATTTGATTTTTGCCTTATGGCCGTGGAGCGATACTGGCCCTCTTGGGCCTCTTGTTTTTAGCTCACCTAAGCACGAAGTGCAAGGTGAGCTTTTGTGATCACTCACCGTCCGTCGTCGTCTGCGTCGTCGTCGTCGTCGTCGGCGTCTGTTAACAATTTCCTACAAATGACTTCTCCTACTAAACCAATGGACAGATTTCAAAATAACTTCACAGGAATGGTCCTTAGGTAGTCCTCTTTCAAAGTTGTTCAAAGAAATTAATTCCAAGTAGAACTTTGGTTGCTGCGGCATCAGAAAAGGGAAAAATTGCCAAATCTTAAAAAATCTTCTTGTCCAAAAGTACTGGCCCGATTTGAAAATTATTTTGCACAAATGTTCCTTGGGGTACCCTCTACCAAGATTGTTCAAATATTTCCGATCCGGTAAAAAACATGGCCGCCAGGGGGCGGAGCTTATTTTCCTTATATGTGCATTGTAAAAAGTTTAAAAATCTTCTTGTCCAAAAGTACTGGCCCGATTTGAAAATAATTTTGCACAAATGTTCCTTGGGACACTCTTTACCAAGATTGTTCAAATATTTCCAATCCGTTGAAAAACATGGCCGCCAGGGGGCGGAGCCTGTTTTCCTTACATGTGCATTGTTTAAACTTTGAAAAATCTTCTTGTCCAAAAGTACTGGGCCGATTTGAAAATAATTTTGCACAAATGTTCCTTGGTGCACCCTTTACCAAGATTGTTCAAATATTTTTGATCCGTTGAAAAACATGGCCGCCAGGAGGCGGAGCTTGTTTTCCTTATATGTGCATTGTTAAAACTTTAAAAATCTTCTTGTCCAAAAGTACTGGCCCAATTTGAAAATTATTTTGCACAAATGTTCCTTAGGGCACCCTTTACCAAGATTGTTCAAATATTTCCGATCCGTTGAAAAGCATGGCCGCCAGGGGGCGGAGCTAGTTTTCCTTATATGTGCATTGTTAAAACTTTAAAAATCTTCTTGTCCAAAAGAACTGGCCTGATTTAAAAATTATTTTGCACAAATGTTCCTTGGGGCACCCTTTACCAAGATTGTACAAATATTTTCAATCCGTTGAAAAACATGGCGGCCAGGGGGCGGAGCTTGTTTTCCTTACATGTGCATTGTTTAAACTTTGAAAAATCTTCTTGTCCAAAAGTACTGGGCCGATTTGAAAATAATTTTGCACAAATGTTCCTTGGTGCACCCTTTACCAAGATTGTTCAAATATTTTTGATCCGTTGAAAAACATGGCCGCCAGGAGGCGGAGCTTGTTTTCCTTATATGTGCATTGTTAAAACTTTAAAAATCTTCTTGTCCAAAAGTACTGGCCCAATTTGAAAATTATTTTGCACAAATGTTCCTTAGGGCACCCTTTACCAAGATTGTTCAAATATTTCCGATCCGTTGAAAAGCATGGCCGCCAGGGGGCGGAGCTAGTTTTCCTTATATGTGCATTGTTAAAACTTTAAAAATCTTCTTGTCCAAAAGAACTGGCCTGATTTAAAAATTATTTTGCACAAATGTTCCTTGGGGCACCCTTTACCAAGATTGTACAAATATTTTCAATCCGTTGAAAAACATGGCGGCCAGGGGGCGGAGCTTGTTTTCCTTATATGTGCATTGTTAAAACTTTAAAAATCTTCTTGTCCAAAAGTACTGGCCTGATTTAAAAAATATTTTGCACATATGTTCCTTTGGGCACCCTTTACGAAGATTGTTCAAATATTTTTGATCCGTTGAAAAACATGGCCGCCAGGGGGCGGAGCTTGTTTTCCTTACATGTGCATTGTTAAAACTTTAAAAATCTTCTTGTCCAAAAGTATTGGCCTAAAAAGAGTAAAAACTTTGAAAACTATTGAAGTTCTATTAAATCAGGTGAGCGATATAGGGCCATCATGGCCCTCTTGTTTTTTTTCAATTTTGTATCCAAATTGTACTTATTTGATATTTTTACCAGCTCAAATTGACTCATTGATCAATTGTGTCCTTTGTGTATTGTCCGTCAACGATTGAGTTAGATTAAAATATCTTCTCTTCTGAATATAATTTAGAGACAATCAAGGAAAACCAACTTTAGCCCTCTCCGACATACAACAAATCAGCAGTAGACAACTGAAAATATCTTGGCAAAATTATTGAAAAATAAATATACAGGGAACTTGAGGGAAGTATTGAATTATTGAGTTTAAAAAATTGTATCAAAAGGAGAAATTGCTCATTTGATTGCCGCAGAGGCATTAAAATGCCTCAACATGTGGGTAAGGGTTAACCCTTTCCCTCATACTACAATTCTGCAGCAGACGACTTTGAACGTATTTTGTCAAAACAAAGAAAATCTCCACAATTGAATGGATAACCTAGAAATTGCACGTTTTGTGCAATTTCTTCTTTTGTCACTATGTTTTCAAAAAGCCGTCTGCTGCAGAGGCGTCCGAAAGCGTTTATATGAGGAAAAGGGTTTAGAGATAAATTAAAAAACCCTGTCTGATCTGGCTCTGCACTATTGTAGATAAGTCACAGTACATGTAGCTTCCCAGAGGCTGATTTTAAAGGTACATTTAACATGATTGCATATATGATGAGACTTATTTAAACTAATCATCAATTAACCCTTTCCCTCATATAGACGCTTTCTGACGCCTCTGCAGCGTGCAATTTCTTCTTTTGCCACAATGTTTTCCACTTTTAGTCATAGGTTATCCATTCAATTATAAAGATTTTCTATGTTTTGGCAAAACATGTTCAAAGTCACCTGCTGCAGAATTGTTGTATGAGGGAAAGGGTTAAATACATTAAGAAAAAAACTTAACAATTCTTCTCCTCCCAATGTGGTTGGTAGATTTTCAAATAATTTTATAGAAATGATACTTGGGTGATCGTCTTATAGATTCCTTCAAGCCTTGTTGATCAGTCAAAAAACATTACTGCCAGGGGGCAGGGCTGTTTTACCTAATATTGCTATAGTGAATACTTTTAAATCTTCTCTGATGAAAGTATCTGACCGGTTTTCAAATTATTTTGTAGAAATTTTTCTTGGCGGAGTCTCTACTATTTTAAATCAAACCATTTGATTGGTCGAAATATTTTAAAAATATTATTCTCCGAAAGAGTTGTTGATTTTCAAATTATTTTGTGTAGAAATATTCCTTGAGTGACCCTCTATGCTATTGATTTAAGCAAATGTTGATTGGTCAAAAATGCTGGCTGACTGAGGGCATGGCTGTTATGCTTTATATGGCTATAGTGAAATCTCTTCTTCTCCAAAAGTGTCTGACGGATTATGTAGAAATGTTTCTTGGGGTGCCTCTACCTGATTACTTCAAGCCATGCTGATTGGTTAAAAGACCAGCAGCTTGGGCTGCTTTATCCTTTATGCCCAAGAATGTAAGATTTTGAAAACTATCTCCTAAGAAAATAAATGGCTGATTTTGAAATACTAACCAGGATATGAACAGTTTCCTCAAGTTATGTTAAATTGACAAAAGACAGACAACAAAGGGTTGGGTTATTTCGTGGAGCTAAATTTGGCCTATTGTATTAGCATAGACCACAAAATGAGTTGACTGTGTGGTTGTCATGACAAATCATATTTGCATAACTCAGGTCATCATTGCTCTCTTCTATGATATGAAAGAATTAATTTTTAACCAGGTTAAAGGTTATTAGTTTGGCGAAGTCGGCGGGTGGGCGGTTGGGAGGGCGGGCGTCAACTTTCCTTGTCCGGACCATAACTTTGCCACGCATAGAGATATTTTCAAATAACTTGGCACAAACATGCACCATATCAAGACGATGTGCCAAATGCAAAAAAAAAATCAGTAGATTCAAGGTCAAGGTCACAGTGATAAGAAATAGACTTTAATTGAACTTTTCTTGTCCGGACCATAACTGTGTCATGCATAGAGATATTTTCAAATAACCTGGCACAAATATGAACTATATCAATATGATGTGTCACATGCAAAACTTTTGTCTGTAGCTTCACGGTCAAGGTCACATTGACAACAAATAGACATCAGTTGAACTTTTCTTGTCCAGACAGTAACTTTTTCATCCATAGAGATATTTTCAAATAGCTTGGAACAGATATACACCATATCAAGACGCTGTGTCATATGCACAATTTATGTGTTTAACTTCCAGGTCAAGGTCACAGTGACAGAAAATATACTTTACTTGATTTTTTTTTGTTCAGACCATAACTTTACGATGCATATAGATATTTTCAAATGATTTTTTTTGTGAATAATCAAATCTATGACATTCTATAAGCAAACAGAGCAGACCCTGATCAGACAGCTACTACAGAAGCTGTCTGATCTGGGTCCGAGATCATGAAACTTTCTCAATTTGAGCATGTTAACATAATTATTACTATTGTAGTTACACACTTAGATTACAAGGCTAGGAAATTGACTCGTTGCAAAGTAGAGTTCAGTTACAAACTAAAAGTAGATTTTTTTTTTCCAAACTTTGTCCTCAAGCTAACAGAGCTTTTTTAGTTTGAGCATCATGCTCAAACTAAAAATGCTTCGTAACCATGGCGACAAACTCCAAATACGGATTTTATTCTCATCGTTGGTTTGTAATTTCACCCTATTTTGCAATGAGCATATTTCATAAACTTGTAACTCAAGCATCTAACTTCAACAACAATATTTCTATTACATGCTCAAATTGAGTAAGTTTCATAACCTCGGGCCCTGGATCTAGTCTGTTTGTATAGGCATAAACGCGTTACTATCAAGTAAAGGGTTAAAGCAGATCACTGATTATCAACCTGGCATTAGGGATCCTAAAATGTGGCTGCTTACAACAAAAGGTTGCTTAATATATGTTCTTAATAAATGAGGCCATCACTACACGATTGACTGTATTGAACTGATATTTGTTAGATAAAATTGTGATATATTTAATTGACAAAGTAATTATGATTATTCATCAATAGAAATATTCCCTGTTACTTGAATTACTAGCTTTGATTAACTATTAACAGAAAGATTTGACAGATCTGTTAATTCTTAATCAAACACCTTCCATTATAGAAAACCTGGTTTTATGGAATTTCCATGTCTTGTTATTAGCTCATATGATTTTAAGCTCCACTGGCTGAAAGTGAGTAGAGCTTCATGGCGAATTGTCCATCATGCGTGCATCAACTTCTTTCTTCAAACAACTTCTCCCTAGCAACTTGGCCAATTGGGATGAAACTTCATAGGAAGCATCCTCTCAATGTCCTCTCCTAAATTCCTTCAAATTTTTGGATCCATGCAAAATTCTAGTTTCCATGGCTATTTTGCCTTATAAGGCTATAGTGATAACTTATAAAATATCTTCTCCTCCTAAAGTGTCTGGCTGATTTTCAAATAATTTTGTAGAAATGTTCCTTGGGTGACCCTCTATCAGATTCCTTCAAGCCATGTTGATTGGTCAAAAAACATGGCAGCAAAAGGGTGGGGCTATTTTGCCTTATATAGCTATAGTTAAAACTTAATAAATCTTCTCCTGCTAAAGTGCCAGGCCGATTTTCAAATAGTTTTGTAGAAATGTTCCTAGGGTGACACTCTTATCAGATTCCTTCAAGCCATGTTGATAGGTGCTGTTAGCCTTATATTGGCTTTAGTGAAAACTTTAAAAATCTTCTCCTCCCAAACTATTTAAGTCGATTTTCAAATAATTTTGCAAAGATTTTTCTTGGGTGACACTCTACGAGATTCCTTCAAGCCATGGTGATTGGTAAAACAAACATGGCCACCAGGGAGCAGGGCTGTTTGGAGATTTAATTTTTACCTATACTGGCGATACTGGCCCTCTTGGGCCTCCTGTTTCTAGATAATAGTGATAGATTTGTCAAATATATAGTTATTGGTCACTGGGCATTAATCGGCTTATCTCATTTGGCTGTCCATACACAAGTCTGAGCTTGTGATTTTGACAGATTGTGACAGCCATCTTTCGTACTTGAAGACTCCTTATCATGTATATGGACTTAAAAATTATAAATACATGATAAATTTTGTTTTGATACTTGAAAAATAGCAGTTGTGTGAGGTTATTAACTTATTTTAATACTTATATAAAATAAGTAAAGCGTTAAAGGATAGAGATAAAAAACAGATGAGCGTCCAGCACCCACAGGTGGTGTTCTTTTTTTATTGTGCATGCGCCTCCTATTGTGTCCAATAAATTTTCAAAAATATGTTTAATAAAATGATACTGCTACATGAAAACATTTACCATTCTTTATTTATAATATATGAGCCGTTCCACAAGAAAACAAAACATTATGGTCTCTGCATAATATATCAACCCAGATCTGCCTGCAAAGTCCGCGCAGGCTTATCCGGGCCGACACATTCCGTCTTAGGGAGATAGAGGTATAGAGTAATGATTCCTGAGACAGAAAATCCACAGGAGGCGAAAAGTGTCTGTCTGGGTTGGCCTGCGCGGCATGCTTAGGCTGATCTGTGTTGATTCTTCCACAATGTTGGTTTTTCTTGAGGGACGACTCATATAAAATTCTTACAAACATTCATAGTATGGGTTGTTGTGATAGATCCACCACTTGACATGTTACTTACTTCATACAGCTTGCACCACGGCTGCCATGTGATTGATTCATCAGTAAACACAATATCTTTTATTTTAGCCCTTCCCAAGCTTAATAGACTCATTTTGATGCATCTGTAGCCGACGACTTTTGAAAACATTGTGACAAAAGTTGAAATTTCTCCCTTTTTTTATAGTATTTAAACCTACAATTATAGAAATTTTCAATTTTTAGCTCCACTGGCTGAAAGCCAGTCGAGCTTATGTCATGGCGAATTGTCCGTTGTGCGTGCGTGCGTGCGTTAACTTTTTCCTTTAAACGACTTCTTCTCACTAACCACTTGGCCAATTTGGTTGAAACCACATAGGAAGCATCCTCTTAATGTCCTCTCTTAAATTCCTTCAATTTTTTTTGATCCATCCATAATTCTGGTTTCCATGGCAACCAAAAGAAAAAAATAGTGAAAACTTAAAAAATCTTCTTCTCTGAAAGTGTTGAGCAGATTTTCAAATAATTTTGTAGAAATGTTCCTTGGGTGACCCTCTATCAGATTCCTTCAAGCCATGTTGATTGGTAAAAAAACATGGCCGCCGGAGGGCGGGGCTATTTTGCCTTATATCACCATAGTGAAAACTTAAAAAATCTTCTTCTCTGAAAGTGTTGAGCAGATTTTCAAATAATTTTGTAGAAATGTTCCTTGGGTGACCCTCTATCAGATTCCTTCAAGCCATGTTGATTGGTTAAAAAACATGGCCGCCAGAGGGCGGGGCTATTTTGCCTTATACGGCTAAAGAGAGAATTTAAAAAATCTTCTCCTCCGAAAGTGTCAGGCTGATTTTTAAATAGTTTTGTAGAAATGTTCCTTGGGTGACCCTTTATTAGATTCCTTCAAGAAATGTTGATTGGTCGAAAAACATGGTCGCCAGAGGGCGGGGCTATTTTGCCTTATATCACCATAGTGAAAACTTAAAAAATCTTCTTCTCTGAAAGTGTTGAGCAGATTTTCAAATAATTTTGTAGAAATGTTCCTTGGGTGACCCTCTATCAGATTCCTTCAAGCCATGTTGATTGGTTAAAAAACATGGCCGCCAGAGGGCGGGGCTATTTTGCCTTATACGGCTAAAGAGAGAACTTAAAAAATCTTCTCCTCCGAAAGTGTCAGGCTGATTTTCAAATAATTTTGTAGAAATGTTCCTTGGGTGACCCTTTATTAGATTCCTTCAAGAAATGTTGATTGGTGGAAAAACATGGCCGCCAGGGTCGGGGCTATTTTGGCTTATATAGCTATAGTGTAAACTTAAAAAATCTTCCTCTTCGAAAGCGTTCAGCCGATTTTCAAATTATTTTGTAGAAATGTTCATTGGGTGACCCTCTATCAGATTCCTTCAAGCCATGTTGATTGGTCGAAAAATATGGCCGCCAGAGGGCGGGGCTATTTTGCTCTATATGACCATAGTGAAAATTTAAAAAATCTTCTTCTCCGAAAGTGTTGAGCAGATTTTTAAATAATTTTGTAGAAATGTTCTTTTGGTGACCCTCTATCAGATTCCTTCAAGCCATGTTGATTGGTTGAAAAATATGGCCGCCATATATTTTGCCTTATATGGCTATGGTATTTAAATCCTACATTTTTTTTTTTTTTTTTTTTTTTTGCTTCACAAAATGGAGAATAGAATTAATGATCCAGCTCCAGTCAGAAATACTGGAACTATTCAAACACAGACGGATAAAATACAAGCCAATGATCCCTATGAAGGTATATTCTACAATATACAGCAAAATGACGCAAAAACAAATATTACTTTCAACTCAGCAGTTTTGTGCAACATAATTAAGACCAAGATTACGGCAGATTTTAACCAACCCAATGAAGTAACTTTGAACAATATATCTACAAGAGTACAAAATGTGAAATGTCTCTTGTCACTTGATCTAGAATCACAAGAGCTAGAAATCTCAGGAATGGGCCATAAAATGTGGACAGAATCAAAGTTTAAAAATAAAATGCCAGCATTTTTGAATAAATTAGTGAATGTAACAAATACAAATGTGGAACTTCTATCAACAAGCCCTCCTATATGTGAACAACTTTCTCACGTAACCATGGAAACTACCCCGTATGGATCACATTCGCAAGAAAATGCACACTCAAGCTATTCTGTCAGTGAGAAATTAATCGACACCATGTGTGAGGCAATCTGCAAACTGAAAGACGAAACAAATACGCTACGGCAGGACCTTACTGATATGCAACATCAAAGGCCAACATACGCCGCTGTTCTCAACAGGGAGTCATCCTCTACAAACAAGGCACCTGGAAATGCCTCGCCTGAAATAATGATGGGTAGTAGAATGAGTGAAAATGGAAACATAGGTACCCCAGTAACTGCAGGGGAAACCTTATCTGAGCAGCCGATCAAGGTAGTAATTAGTGACAGACGAACATCAAATGATGCAACTACCTTATTTTGTGTTGATGATATATCTCCACAGACACCACCACAGAGACCCCCGACAGCGCGTACAGAAATGACTGATAAATCACACTCAGGGAAAAAGGTGTTAATGATGGGAGATTCTATACTGCATGGAGTAAATGTTAAGGGTCTTAAAAACAACTTACACAAACATTCCGTGTCAGGTGCAACAATAAACACGCTAATTAGAGACATTGAGATGTATGATCTGACTCAATTCCACACAGTCATCATATATATAGGCGGGAATGACCTGTCCAGGACTACAGACTTTGAGTTGATAGAAGAAAAGTATGACCAGCTAATTGCGCTAATAAAAGCCGGAAATGAAGAGTGCAAACTTATTTTAAGTAAAATTGCCCCAAGAGGAGATGTGGATGTCAATCCAATTAACAAGATCATAGAGCGACTTTCTATTTATCATAAAACTGAAATTGTAGACTGTTACAGAGCATTCCATGATCAAAACGGTAAATTGTTGATGCGCTATCTAAATGAACATGACACTATTCACCTATCTCGGCCAGGCACTAAGCGCTTACTTTCGACTTTTCACACGTCTACACCGATCGTTGAAGATTACACCAAATGTGTGTTCCCAGACAAACAAAACTTTTTTGGGCACCAATCTAATCGGCAATATAGACGACACCCATTCAGGGGACAGCGTCACCAAAATAGATGCATGAATTGCGACGAATCTAGCCATGCGACAGAGGACTGTCGGCACAGGGCTCCTGTCAAGTGTTGGGGGTGCGGGCTCGTGGGACATAAACAGGATCGATGTTGGAACTAGGATGATGGCAATGAAGCCGAACATTATATTCCAAATGTATTTGTTCATGAAAATAGTTATGATGTTTTAAATCATATATGCACACTTTGCCAAGAAATTGAGTGTAATTGTGACAATTTTCCAAATGCTTATGAAAACTCTAACGCTACTATCTTAACTATTTCGGAACACATAAATTTAACTAATTTAGGATTAAATAATAAAAAAGGTTTAACCATCGGTCATTTAAACGTAGCTGGACTGTCTTCTAAATTTGATGAATTACAATTAATGCTAACATCTAAGAAAAACAAAATAGATATAATGGGTATAAGTGAAACGAAATTCAATGAAAACCATAAAACTGAAACATTTCATATAGATGGATATCAAGTACCTTTTCGTCGCGACCGTTTATTCAATGGCGGTGGAGGTTTGGCAGTATATGTAAAACAAAACGTAAATTGCATACGACGATTAGATTTAGAAGGAGATGATATAGAAATAATTTGGTTAGAAATTATGCCAACTAAATGTAAATCTTTTTTAATTGGTTCACTTTACAGGCATCCAGAATCTAAAGTTGCATGGAAAGAAATATTTGACACTCATTTAGAAAAGGTTCAACTTGAAGAAAAAGAAATATTAATTTTAGGCGATATAAATCGAGATTTATTAAATTCCAAAATAAATGATGAATGGTCTAGCTATATTTTATCACTAGGATTAAAACAGTTAATTAAGCAGCCGACGCGTGAATGTTCAACTTCAAAAACTTTAATAGACCACATTTATACTAATTGTGATCAAAATATATGTAATGTAAGCGTGCCCAAAATAGGAATTAGCGATCATTATCCGATCCTATGTACAAGAAAGTTAAATTATAAAGAAAAAATCAATTCACATAATTTTATAAAATACAGATCATTTAGGTCATTTTCAGAGGAGTCATTTTTATCAGATCTTATCAGCATCCCCTGGGGTAATCTAAACAACACTGATACTAATGAAGTACTTCACACTTGGGTGTCTAATTTTTCAAGTGTTGTAGATAATCACGTCCCAATTAGAATTCACAGAGTTAAACACTTAAAACAACCAGATTGGTTTACACCTGATATTTTAGATGAAATTAAAGAACGTGATAAATTTAAGGCTAAAAATGATATGGATAACTACAGAGCTTCAAGAAATAAAGTTTGTACATTGATAGATAATTCTAAAAAAGAATCTTATGAAAAAAAAATTGAGGAAGGAAAATAAGACCCTAAAACAGTTTGGAAAATATTTAAAGAACATGGTGCGTCTACAAAAAAGACATACAACTGTAATTTAATAAAAAGCATTCATAAAGATGGAATAGATATTACTGATAACCAAGATATTGCAAATACTTTTAATAACTTTTTTGTAAACGTAGCCGCTAACTTAAAAGAACCTATTCCAACTTCAAGTTTTGATAAAGTAAATGATTTTGTAAAAACAAAAGTTCCTGATCATATGTATTTTCACATTCCTCTGATTACGGAATCCCAAACGCGTAAAATGTTAAATAATTTAGATGTATCCAAAGCTACAGGACTTGACCAAATAGGGCCAAAACTTTTTAAATTATCAGCCGATGTTATATCAAATAGTCTTACGTATGTTATAAATTGTAGTATAAAACAAGGTGTTTTCCCAGATGAATGGAAATGCGCAAAAGTTAATCCTTTATTTAAAAAAGGTTCATCAAATGATGTAAATAACTATAGGCCAATATCAATTTTACCTACTCTTTCAAAATTGATTGAAAAACATGTGCATGATTCATTTGTTAATTACCTTAATCATTATAAATTATTATGTAAATCCCAAAGTGGGTTTAGAAAAAAACATAGCTGCAAAACAGCATTAGTATGTATGATAGATAAATGGTTAACAGCTTTAAATGATGGAGAATTTGTAGGCGTTGTTATGTTAGATTTTTCTAAAGCATTCGATTTATGTTCCCACGAAATACTATTAAAAAAATTACAAATTTACAAATGTGGAGATAATACTATTAAATGGTTCAACTCTTATCTTACAAATAGAACTCAAGCGGTGAACTTAAACGGTGTTCTCTCTGATAAGCAAATTACGACATGCGGGGTCCCGCAAGGGTCTATTCTAGGGCCTCTTTTATTTATTTTATTCATAAATGACTTGCCTATGTATGTACAGGATAATGTTTCAAACGTTGATATGTATGCAGATGATACTACAATATATGACATAAATAAATCTAAATTAGAAGTTGAAATGAATTTACAAGCTGCTTTGAATAACGTCAGTACATGGTGTCTAAACAATGGTATGGTATTAAATGCTTCAAAAACAAAAGTAATATTGATAACGACACCCCAGAAACGGACAAGATTAGTTAATCAACCTCTAAATTTGAAATATAAAGACTTAAATCTGGAAATCACAACAGGTGATAAAATTCTTGGCATATATATAAATGAAAACCTTAAATGGGATACGCATATAAAATTTCTTAGGAAGAAAATATCTAGTAATTTGTGGCTATTATCAAGAATTAAAGTATTTATTCCTGTTAATTATAGACTAATGTTTTACAAAGCCTATGTCCAACCACATCTTGACTATTGTAGTATCATTTGGGGTAGTACAAAACAATCAATTATCCAGGTTTTAGTGCGATTACAACGAAGAGCATGTCGTATCATTCTAGGTGAACAATATACCACTTTAAGCGAGGCTTTAAATATAATTAATTCTCTTAATATTGAACAGAGGGTTTCACTTCATAAAGCCAAATTTATGTACAGGGTATCGCAAAATACAGTCCCGTCATATATTCAAAATATGTTCAATTACAATGTCAGGCGTCCAAATCTTTTACGTTCTTCAAATAAATCGGATTTTTTAATACCCAAACCAAATATAGAACTTTTTAAAGGGAGTATGTCTTACTCTGGGGTAAAAGTATGGAATAACATTCCAAATGAAATAAGACAGAGCGAAAGTATTAAAAGTTTCACAGTAAATTATACTAAGTGGATAAATTCGAATCAACAGTCATAAAGCTAAAATTGTAAATATGGCCATATGTAAGTCTGTAAGTTAAACCTCTGCCGCCATATGTATGTATTATGTTGTTGTGTAACATTGTTATCATGTTGGTCATGTTTATGAATAATGCTAACTTTGAATTTGTTATGCTGATTGTTATATTGCTATATAATTATGTATTTGTATGTATGTAAATATTAATTTAGAGGGCCCCAAGGAAGATTAGTTTATACTAATTGGGTTACCCTCTGTAAATAAAGACTTTCATTTCATTCATTCATTCATGGTGAAAACTTAAAATATCCTCTCCTCCGATTTTCAAATAATTTTGCAGAAACATTCCTTGGGTGACACTCTACAAGATTCCTTTAAGCCATGGTGGTTGGTAAAAAATATGGCCACTAGGGGGCAGGGCTGTTTGTAGATTTGATTTTTGCCTTATGGCCGTGGAGCGATACTGGCCCTCTTGGGCCTCTTGTTTTTAGCTCATCCTCATATTTTCAAATATTTCGGCATTTACCGACGTCGAGCAAACTCTAGCTCTCGGAGCAATCAATACACAACATCACTACTCAAGATGGAGCTATCGATCCACAACATCATTACTCAAGATGGATCAATAACGTTCTCGGAACAATCAGTCCCCATCATCACTACTCAAAATGGATCAGGAACGCTCTCGGAGCAATCGACCCACAACACCACTACTCAAGATGGATCAAGAATGCACTCGGAGCAATCGATCCACAACACCACTACTCAAGATGGATCAAGAATGCACTCGGAGCAATCGATCAACAACACCACTACTCAAGATGGATCAAGAATGCACTCGGAGCAATCGATCAACAACATCACTACTCAAGATGGATCAATAACGCAATCAATCCACAACACCACTACTCAGGAACGCACTCAGAGTAATCAATCCACAACATCACTACTCAAGATGGATCAAGAACGCACTCGATCCACACCATCCCAACTCGAGATAGATCAAGAACGCTCACGGAGCAATCGATCCACAACATCACTACTCAAGATGGATCAAGAACGCACTCGATCCACACCATCCCAACTCGATAGATCAAGAACGCAATCGGAGCAATCGATCCACAATACCATTACTCAAGAACGCACTCGGAGTAATCAATCCACAAGGAGTAATCAATCCACAACACCATTACTCAAGATGGATCATGAACGAACTCGGAACAATCAATTCACAACACCACTACTCAAGAACGCACTCGGAGTAATCAATTCACAACACAATTACTCAATATGGATCAAGAACGCACTCGCAGCCTTCGATCCAAAATACCACTACTCAAGAACTCACTCGGAGAAATCGATCCTCAATACCACTACTCAAGAACTCACTCGGAGTAATCAATCCACAACACCACTACTCATGGATCAATAACGCACTCGGAGCAATCAATTAACAACATCTATACTCAAGATGGATCAAGAACTCACTCGGAACAATCTATCCACAACATCACTACTCAAGATGGATCAAGAACGCACTAGAAAAAATAAATCCACAACATTACAAACTCAAGATGGATAAATAACGCACTCGGAACAATCTATCCACAACATCTATACTCAAGATGGATCAAGAACTCACTCGGAACAATCTATCCACAACATCACTACTCAAGATGGATCAAGAACGCACTAGAAAAAAATAAATCCACAACATTACAAACTCAAGATGGATAAATAACGCACTCGGAACAATCTATCCACAACATGACAACTCAAGATTGATCAAGAACACACCCGGAGCAATCGGTCAACAACATGACAACTCAAGATGGATCAAGAACGCACTAGGAGCAATCAATCCACAACTCAAGATGGATCAATAACGCTCTCGGAGCAAACGATTCACAACATCACTACTCAAGACGGATCAAGAACGCACTCGGGTCAATCTATATGCAACATCTATACTCAAGATGGGTCAAGAACGCTCGCAGAGCAATCGGTCAACAACATGACTACTCAAGATGGATGAAGAAAAAACGCGGAGAAATCAATCCTTAGCATCAATACTCAAGATAGATCAAGAACGCACTAGGAGCAATCAATCCACAACATCACAACATCACAACTCAAGACGGACCAATAACGCACTCGGAACAATCTATCCACAACATCACTACTCAAGATTGATCAAGAGTCGGAGCAATCGGTCAACAACATCACAACTCAAGATGGATCAAGAAGGCACTCGGGACAATCGATCCTCAACACTACTACTCAAGATGGTTCAAGAACGCACTCGAAGCAATCGATAAACACCACCAATACTCAAGATATATCAATAATGCTCTCGGAGCAATAGATCCACAACATCAAAACTCAAGATAGATCAAGAACTCTCTCGGAGCAATCGATACACAATACCACTACTCAAGATGGTTCAAGAACGCACTCGGAACAATCGATAAACATCAGCATAACTCAAGATGGATTAAGAACGCACTCGGAATAATCTATCCACAACATCACTACTCAAGATTGATCAAGAGTCGGAGCAATCGGTCAACAACATCACAACTCAAGATGGATCAAGAAGGCACTCGGGACAATCGATCCTCAACACTACTACTCAAGATGGTTCAAGAACGCACTCGAAGCAATCGATAAACACCACCAATACTCAAGATATATCAATAATGCTCTCGGAGCAATAGATCCACAACATCAAAACTCAAGATAGATCAAGAACTCTCTCGGAGCAATCGATACACAATACCACTACTCAAGATGGTTCAAGAATGCACTCGGAACAATCGATGAACATCAGCATAACTAAAGATGGATTAAGAACGCACTCGGAATAATCTATCCACAACACCACTACTCAATATTGATCAAGAACACACTCGGAGCAATCGGTCAACATCATCACTACTCAAGATGGATAAAGAAGGCACACGGAACAATCGATCCTCATCACTACTACTCAAGATAGTTCAAGAACGCTATCGAAGCAATCGATAAACAACTCCAATACTCAAGATAGATCAATAATACTCTCGGAGCAATAGATCCACAACATCAAAACTCAAGATGGATCAATAACGCACTCGGAGCAATCGATCCACAACATCACTACTCAAGATGGATCAAGAACGCTCTCGGAGCAATCGATCCACAACATCACTACTCAAGATGGATCAAGAACGCTCACGGAGCAATAGATCCACAACATCAAAACTCAAGATGGATCAATAACGCACTCGGAGCAATCGATCAACAACATAACTACTCAAGATATATCAATAATGCTCTCGGAGCAATAGATCCACAACATCAAAACTCAAGATAGATCAATAATGCTCTCGGAGCAATAGATCCACAATATCAGAACTCAAGATGGATCAATAACGCACTCGGAGCAATCGATCAACAACATCACTACTCAAGATAGATCAAGAACGCTTACGGAGCAATCGATACACAACACCACTACTCAAGATGGTTCAAGAACGCTTTCGGAGCAATCGATCAACAACATCACTACTCAAGATGGATCAAGAACGCTCACGGAGCAATAGATCCACAACATCAAAACTCAAGATATATCAATAATGCTCTCGGAGCAATAGATCCACAACATCAAAACTCAAGATAGATCAATAACGCACTCAGAGCAATCGATCAACAACACCACTACTCAAGATGGTTCAAGAACGCTTTCGGAGCAATCGATCCACAACATCACTACTCAAGATGGATCAAGAACGCTCACGGAGCAATAGATCCACAACATCAAAACTCAAGATGGATCAATAATGCACTCGGAGCAATCGATCAACAACATAACTACTCAAGATAGATCAATAATGCTCTCGGAGCAATAGATCCACAACATCAAAACTTAAGATAGATCAATAATGCTCTCGGAGCAATAGATCCACAACATCAACACTCAAGATGGATCAATAATGCACTCGGAGAAATCGATCAACAACATCACTACTCACGATGGATCAAGAACGCTCACGGAACAATAGATCCACAACATCAAAACTCAAGATGGATCAATAACGCACTCGGAGCAATCGATCAACAACATAACTACTCAAGATAGATCAATAATGCTCTCGGAGCAATAGATCCACAACATAACTACTCAAGATAGATCAATAATGCACTCGGAGCAATAGATCCACAACATCAAAACTCAAGATATATCAATAATGCTGTCGGAGCAATAGATCCACAACATCAAAACTCAAGATGGATCAAGAACGCTCACGGAGCAATCAATCCACAACACCACTACTCAAGAACGCACTCGGAATAATCGATCCACAACATCACTACTCAAGATTTCACTTCATAAAGCCAAATTTATGTACAGGGTATCGCAAAATGCAGTCCCGTCATATATTCAAAATATGTTCAATTACAATGTCAGGCGTCCAAATCTTTTACGTTCTTCAAATAAATCGGATTTTTTAATACCCAAACCAAATATAGAACTTTTTAAAGGGAGTATGTCTTACTCTGGGGTAAAAGTATGGAATAACATTCCAAATGAAATAAGACAGAGCGAAAGTATTAAAAGTTTCACAGTAAATTATACTAAGTGGATAAATTCGAATCAACAGTCATAAAGCTAAAATTGTAAATATGGCCATATGTAAGTCTGTAAGTTAAACCTCTGCCGCCATATGTATGTATTATGTTGTTGTGTAACATTGTTATCATGTTGATCATGTTTATGAATAATGCTAACTTTGAATTTGTTATGCTGATTGTTATATTGCTATATAATTATGTATTTGTATGTATATAAATATTGCTTTAGAGGGCCCCAAGGAAGATTAGTTTATACTAATTGGGTTACCCTCTGTAAATAAAGACTTTCATTTCATTCATTCATTCATGGTGAAAACTTAAAATATCCTCTCCTCCGATTTTCAAATAATTTTGCAGAAACATTCCTTGGGTGACACTCTACAAGGATCCTTTAAGCCATGGTGGTTGGTAAAAAATATGGCCACTAGGGGGCAGGGCTGTTTGAAGATTTGATTTTTGCCTTATGGCCGTGGAGCGATACTGGCCCTCTTGGGCCTCTTGTTTTTTAGCTCATCCTCATATTTTCAAATATTTCGGCATTTACCGACGTCGAGCAAACTCTAGCTCTCGGAGCAATCAATACACAACATCACTACTCAAGATGGAGCTATCGATCCACAACATCATTAATCAAGATGGATCAATAACGTTCTCGGAACAATCAGTCCCCATCATCACTACTCAAAATGGATCAGGAACGCTCTCGGAGCAATCGACCCACAACACCACTACTCAAGATGGATCAAGAATGCACTCGGAGCAATCGATCCACAACACCACTACTCAAGATGGATCAAGAATGCACTCGGAGCAATCGATCAACAACACCACTACTCAAGATGGATCAAGAATGCACTCGGAGCAATCGATCAACAACATCACTACTCAAGATGGATCAATAACGCAATCAATCCACAACACCACTACTCAGGAACGCACTCAGAGTAATCAATCCACAACATCACTACTCAAGATGGATCAAGAACGCACTCGATCCACACGCAATCGATCCACAACATCACTACTCAAGATGGATTAAGAACGCACTCGATCCACACCATCCCAACTCGAGATAGATCAAGAACGCAATCGGAGCAATCGATCCACAACACCATTACTCAAGAACGCACTCGGAGTAATCAATCCACAACACCATTACTCAAGATGGATCAAGAACGCACTCGGAGCAATCGATCAACAACACCACTACTCAAGAAGGCACTCGGAGTAATCGAATCACCACATCACTACTCACAAATGGATCAAAAATGCACTCGGAGCAATCAATCAACATTATCACTACTCAAGATGGATCAAGAACGAACTCGGATTAATCAATCATCAACACCACTACTCAAGTTAATCAAGAACGCTCTCGGAGCACTCGATTGACAACACCACTACCCATGAAGTCACTCGGAGCTATCGATCCACAACACCACTACTCAACAAGATGGATCAAGAACGGACTCGTAGAAATCCATCCAATACACCACTACTCAAGAACGCACTCGGAGTAATCAATCCACAACACCATTACTCAAGATGAATCATGAACGAACTCGGAACAATCAATTCACAACACCACTACTCAAGAACGCACTCGGAGTAATCAATTCACAACACAATTACTCAATATGGATCAAGAACGCACTCGCAGCCTTCGATCCAAAATACCACTACTCAAGAACTCACTCGGAGAAATCGATCCTCAATACCACTACTCAAGAACTCACTCGGAGTAATCAATCCACAACACCACTACTCATGGATCAATAACGCACTCGGAGCAATCAATTAACAACATCTATACTCAAGATGGATCCAGAACTCACTCGGAACAATCTATCCACAACATCACTACTCAAGATGGATCAAGAACGCACTAGAAAAAATAAATCCACAACATTACAAACTCAAGATGGATAAATAACGCACTCGGAACAATCTATCCACAACACCTATACTCAAGATGGATCAAGAACTCACTCGGAACAATCTATCCACAACATCACTACTCAAGATGGATCAAGAACGCACTAGAAAAAAATAAATCCACAACATTACAAACTCAAGATGGATAAATAACGCACTCGGAACAAACTATCCACAACATCACTACTCAAGGTTGATCAAGAACACACCCGGAGCAATCGGTCAACAACTTGACAACTCAAGATGGATCAAGAACGCACTAGGAGCAATCAATCCACAACTCAAGATGGATCAATAACGCTCTCGGAGCAATCGATTCACAACATCACTACTCAAGACGGATCAAGAACGCAAGCGGAGCAATCGATCCGCAACATCTATACTCAAGATGGATCAATACCGCACTAGGAGCAATCAATCCACAACATCTATACTCAAGATGGATCAATAACGCTCTCGGAGCAATCTATCCACTTCATCTATACTCAAGATAGATCAAGAACGCACTCGGGTCAATCTATATGCAACATCTATACTCAAGATGGGTCAAGAACGCTCGCAGAGCAATCGGTCAACAACATGACTACTCAAGATGGATGAAGAAAAAACGCGGAGAAATCAATCCTTAGCATCAATACTCAAGATAGATCAAGAACGCACTAGGAGCAATCAATCCACAACATCACAACTCAAGATGGACCAATAACGCACTCGGAACAATCTATCCACAACATCACTACTCAAGATTGATCAAGAGTCGGAGCAATCGGTCAACAACATCACAACTCAAGATGGATCAAGAAGGCACTCGGGATAATCGATCCTCAACACTACTACTCAAGATGGTTCAAGAACGCACTCGAAGCAATCGATAAACACCACCAATACTCAAGATATATCAATAATGCTCTCGGAGCAATAGATCCACAACATCAAAACTCAAGATAGATCAAGAACTCTCTCGGAGCAATCGATACACAATACCACTACTCAAGATGGTTCAAGAACGCACTCGGAACAATCGATAAACATCAGCATAACTCAAGATGGATTAAGAACGCACTCGGAATAATCTATCCACAACATCACTACTCAAGATTGATCAAGAGTCGGAGCAATCGGTCAACAACATCACAACTCAAGATGGATCAAGAAGGCACTCGGGACAATCGATCCTCAACACTACTACTCAAGATGGTTCAAGAACGCACTCGAAGCAATCGATAAACACCACCAATACTCAAGATATATCAATAATGCTCTCGGAGCAATAGATCCACAACATCAAAACTCAAGATAGATCAAGAACTCTCTCGGAGCAATCGATACACAATACCACTACTCAAGATGGTTCAAGAATGCACTCGGAACAATCGATAAACATCAGCATAACTCAAGATGGATTAAGAACGCACTCGGAATAATCTATCCACAACACCACTACTCAATATTGATCAAGAACACACTCGGAGCAATCGGTCAACATCATCACTACTCAAGATGGATAAAGAAGGCACACGGACCAATCGATCCTCATCACTACTACTCAAGATAGTTCAAGAACGCTATCGAAGCAATCGATAAACAACTCCAATACTCAAGATAGATCAATAATGCTCTCGGAGCAATAGATCCACAACATCAAAACTCAAGATGGATCAATAACGCACTCGGAGCAATCGATCCACAACATCACTACTCAAGATGGATCAAGAACGCTCTCGGAGCAATCGATCCACAACATCACTACTCAAGATGGATCAAGAACGCTCACGGAGCAATAGATCCAAAACATCAAAACTCAAGATGGATCAATAACGCACTCGGAGCAATCGATCAACAACATAACTACTCAAGATATACCAATAATGCTCTCGGAGCAATAGATCCACAACATCAAAACTCAAGATAGATCAATAATGCTCTCGGAGCAATAGATCCACAATATCAAAACTCAAGATGGATCAATAACGCACTCGGAGCAATCGATCAACAACATCACTACTCAAGATAGATCAAGAACGCTTACGGAGCAATCGATACACAACACCACTACTCAAGATGGTTCAAGAACGCTTTCGGAGCAATCGATCAACAACATCACTACTCAAGATGGATCAAGAACGCTCAAGGAGCAATAGATCCACAACATCAAAACTCAAGATGGATCAATAATGCTCTCGGAGCAATAGATCCACAACATCAAAACTCAAGATATATCAATAATGCTCTCGGAGCAATAGATCCACAACATCAAAACTCAAGATAGATCAATAACGCACTCAGAGCAATCGATCAACAACACCACTACTCAAGATGGTTCAAGAACGCTTTCGGAGCAATCGATCCACAACATCACTACTCAAGATGGATCAAGAACGCTCACGGAGCAATAGATCCACAACATCAAAACTCAAGATGGATCAATAATGCACTCGGAGCAATCGATCAACAACATAACTACTCAAGATAGATCAATAATGCTCTCGGAGCAATAGATCCACAACATCAAAACTTAAGATAGATCAATAATGCTCTCGGAGCAATAGATCCACAACATCAACACTCAAGATGGATCAATAATGCACTCGGAGAAATCGATCAACAACATCACTACTCACGATGGATCAAGAACGCTCACGGAGCAATAGATCCACAACATCAAAACTCAAGATGGATCAATAACGCACTCGGAGCAATCGATCAACAACATAACTACTCAAGATAGATTAATAATGCTCTCGGAGCAATAGATCCACAACATAACTACTCAAGATAGATCAATAATGCACTCGGAGCAATAGATCCACAACATCAAAACTCAAGATATATCAATAATGCTGTCGGAGCAATAGATCCACAACATCAAAACTCAAGATAGATCAATAATGCTTTCGGAGCAATAGATCCACAACATCAAAACTCAAGATAGATCAATAATGCTCTCGGAGCAATAGATTCACAACATCATTACTCAAGATGGATCAATAATGCTCTCGGAGCAATAGATCCACAACATCATTACTCAAGATGGATCAAGAACGCTCACGGAGCAATCAATCCACAACACCACTACTCAAGAACGCACTCGGAATAATCGATCCACAACATCACTACTCAAGATGGATCAATAACGCACTCGGAGCAATCGATAAACACCATCACAACTCAAGATGGATCAAGAACGCACTCGGAACAATCGATCCAAAACACCACTACTAAAGATGGATCGATAATGCAGTGAGTCGCGTCAAACGAAAACCGACTTACGTACACAGTATTAAATGTATAAAAGTTCAATCTGTACTTAGAATGTGTTTTTAATAGGGATGGGAACCAATATTCGAAAAAAGGACGAATATTCCAATAGTGTTTCGAATAGGAATATTTGTTTTCAGTTTACGATTTTTTTTTTTAAGAAATAAAAAAAAAAGTGACCAAATATTAGTAGTACAATTCTGACAGAGGTCGCGAGTTGGAGCTAGCCATGATTAAGAGTGAAGTGATAAAGAGTGTGTATGTTTCGTTTGTGGTGTTTTTACAACGTATGTCAAACCTTTAAAATCGATAATTGTCACGCGTACGTTTACCCGAGTGCATCTCATGTGTAACCAGACATCACCTTGACGACCGGTTTGATCGATATGTTTTGACAAACACACATGTATATAAACGGTGACAGTCTGCATATCATTACGAAAGTGGAAACCTCCCAGCTTAACTAAAACCTAGTCGATGTTTACATCTTAGACAGCTATTGCAACAATTGCAACAATTGCATAAATCATATTTAACATAGCAGTACGTCTCAAAAGTATGCAGCTTTTCTCTTTACATCTTTAAATCGAATGAACACCAGCGAACAAATTGAATCGTCCGCAATTTTGTTTTCTTCCAACTCCCTTTGCTTTTTGTATGAATAAAATATATCATTACTTCGTTAATTATTTGATTCGGTTAAATATTAAATTCGGTAAAAAGCGACACCTGAATGAATATACGGATCAGAAAACGTTACAATTCTCTTTATCGTTTCGAGTGGTTATTATGTCTCCCCCCATACATGGGGGTGACATGTTGTTTTTGCCCGTTCCGTCCTTCCGTCCGTCTGTCACACTTGTTTCCGCTCAATAACTTAAGAACGCTTGGGTGTAGGAACTTCATACTTGGTATGCATGTTGGTCATGACCAGTAGCTGACCCCTATTGATTTTGATGTCAGAAGGTCAAAGGTCAATGTCATGGTGACATTGTGAGGTAAAAGATGGTTTCCGCTCAATAACTAAAGAATGCTTGGGCCGAGGAACTCCATACTTGGTATGCAGGTTGGCCATTCCCAGTAGAAGACCCCTATTGATGTTAAGGTCAGTACGTCAAGGTCACAGTGACAATGAGCTGAAAAATTGTTTTTGCTTAGGCCCAGGAACTTCATACTTGGTGTGCAGGTTGGTTACCACCAGCAAATGACCCCTATTTATTTTGAGGTCACTAGGTCAAAGGTCAAGGTCACATCCGTCACTTGTTTCCGCTCAATAACTGAAGAAAGCTTGGGTGAAGGAACTTCATACTTGGTATGCACGTTGGTCATGACCAGTAGCTGACCCCTATTGATTGTGATGTCAGAAAGTCAAAGGTCAAGGTCATGGTGACCTTATGAGGTCATGCCCAGTAGAAGACCTCTATTGATTTTGATGCTTAATAACTGTATAATGCTTTGGCCATGGAAGTTAATATTTGGTGTGCAGGTTGGTCACCACCAGCAGATGACCACTATCGATTTTGAGGTCACTATGTCAAAGGTCAAGGTCATGGTAACCTTTAGCTGAAAAATGGTTTCGGCTCAATAACTAAAGAATGCTTATGTCGAGGAATTTCATACTTGGTGTGCAGGTTGGTCACCACCACCAGATGATCGCTTTTGATTTTGAGGTCAAATGTCAAGGTCATGATAACCTTCAGCTGAAAAATGGTTTCCGCTCAATAACTTAAGAATGCTTATGTCGAGGAACTTCGTACCTGGTGTGCAGGTTGGTTCTTACCAGTAGTTGACCCTTATTGATTTTGAGGTCACAAGGTCAAGGTCACGGTAATAATGAGCTGAAAAATAGTTTTTGCTTAATAACTAGAATGCTTTGGCCATTGAAGTTAATACTTGGTGTGTATGTTGGTCACCACCAGCAGATGACCCCTATTGAGTTTAAGGTCACTAGGTCAAAGGTCAAGGTCATGGTAACCTTCAGCTGAAAAATTGTTTCCGCTCAATAACTAAAGAATGCTTATGTCGACGAACTTCATACCTGGTGTGCAGGTTGGTCCTAACCAATAGATGACCCTTACTGGTTTTAAGGTCACAAGGTCAAGATCACGGTAACCTTCAGCTGAAAAATAGTTTTTACTCAATAACTCAAGAACGCTCATACTTGGTGTGCAGGTTGGTCACAACCAGCAAATGATCCCTATTGATTTTGAGGTCACTAGGTGAACTACAAAATTCATCTCCATCATTTCTTTTCCTCCCCTACGACCACAAAAATGGGGAGACAAGCGCTTTTTCAAAAAAGCACTCTCTAGTTTTTCTTGATTTACCTCAACTTGAAATTCAAATATATCTGTTGAGTGTAAGAACAGTTGAAAACATGCAATATATACGTAAACAATAGCTTATACTTGGAAAATCGTTATTATTTGAAAAAGGAAATGGAAGATTACCGGCATTCGGATAAACCTGAAATCAGAAATCAGAAATTCGTTCCCATTTTTCGTTCCCATCACTAGTTTGTAAGTATCCGATTGGTCAGATCCTTTTCGAAAGTGACCAGAAGTCTTAATTGGAACATGGAGTTCATTTCTGAGGACGTAGAACATTAATGAGTTTTATAGTTACGGGCACAGTCTGCATATATCCACTGCCTACCGGGATATTTGAATGACGAACTGTGAAGATCCTGAACAGATTGCGTTGAGGTTCAGACGGATCTGGATCTTTGCTGATCGCAGTGTCCTTATTGCCGGGTGAGGAAGCCCAAATAATACTAGTCCGAATCATTCCAACTCGTTTCGAAAACGGTAGAAGCGGTATCGCAAGCAACTGGGTTCGGGCATTAGACAGAAATTTATGCTGGGTTTTGTATGGTGTTTTACGCCGCTTTCAACAATGTTCTAGTTATATCACGGGGGCGTTTCCTCGGTAAGTTATATCACGGGGGCGTTTCCTCGGTAAGTTATATCACGGGGGCGTTTCCTCGGTAAGTTATATCACGGGGGCGTTTCCTCGGTAAGTTACCAGTACTACTGGTCCATTTATTCCGACACCAGCGGTTCAGTCATAATTTACGAGAATAGCCCTGACGATTGAAAGTGTTGAGCAGTCACCCTTTCCCTTCCCTTCATTTCAGTTTAATTGCTGAAACGGGTTTATGTAATGTATATTTCTACAGAAGTGTTTGTGAATAATTTATAAATGATTAACGAACAATGTAGACCCAGATTAGCATGTACACATGTTAAGGCTGATATCGGTCTGCCATAGTTACATATTGTAAAAGCAAACGTTGTTATAAGTCAAGTATCTCTGGAAGAAGTTAACCCTTTCCCTCATACGACAATTCTGCAGCAGACGACTTTGAACATATTTTGTCAGATGGATGTAACCTGTGACTAAAAGTGGAAAACATTGTGACAAAAGGAGAAATTGCACGTTCTGTGCAATTTCTTCTTTTGTCACTATGTTTTCAAAACGCCGTCTGCTTTAACCCTTTCCCTCATACGACAATTCTGCAGCAGACGACTTTGAACGTATCTTGTCAAAAAATAGAAAATCTCTATAAATGAATGGCTAACCTATGACAAAACGTGGAAAACATTGTGGCAAAAGGAGAAATTGCACGTTTTGTGCAATTTCTTCTTTTGTCACTATGTTTTCAAAAAGCCGTCTGCTGCAGAGGCGTCAGAAAGCGTCTATATGAGGGAAAAGGTTAATTAAATAAAGTATTTTTTTACTTTTAATGGTGGCGGCTGTTGATCGCATTTGACATCAAGGATACGAGTAACGTAATACACGGATAATTTTAACCAATTATATAATTTATTACACATAAAGTGTATTTTTCAAACTTCCACAATTTTGTAGTAAGAAAACACAAAAAATAAAATCGGTAAATAATGAATATATATCCATGGGCGAAGGTACAAGTTGGCATTTGTGTACAGTGTATGTGCATACCAGTCTGTCCGCTTACGGGTTCTTTTCAGAATTTACAAAATTGACAAAAGTTTATGTTAAGCTCGAATATGTAATACTTCTAAGTGTTGATATTGATCAGAATGTGCAGATGAACAGGCTAATCTGAATCTACACTGTTCTCAAAAGTCAACTGGTACCCCTATCCGATAGACGGGTTCATGTGAATCATTGTACCGTGAAGTAATCAACAATTAACCATTTCCATCATATAGACGCTTTCTGACGCCTCTGCAGCAGACGGCTTTTTGAAAACATAGTGACAAAAGAGGAAATTGCACAGAATGTGCAATTTCTCCTTTTGCCACAATGTTTTCCACTTTTTGTCATAGGTTATCCATTCAATTATGGAGATTTTCTATGTTTTGACAAAATACGTTCAAAGTCGTCTGCTGCAGAATTTTCGTATGAGGGAAAGGGTTAAATACATCTAAATTGGTTTACAATTGTATTTATTTTTACATCGATTGCGAAACAAACTTTCAGTTAAATATTAATCACGCTCGATGTCTGTTTCCTGGAGACTTAAACCAGTATTCGCACCGCTTGTGTGGATAAGACAAAAAGGCAGAACCCGCTCATCACGGGATTCGAACCCGGGACCGTTTGTACGAGAGGCCGACGCTCTAGCACTGCACCACTGTCTTCCACATGACTTCATTTGAGTCCGTCCTTGCCAAACGGTATAAGTTGTGATTTCTGTACAGTATAGGTTCAGATCGGCATGTTCATCTCCGCAGACTACACACGGTCACATAAGGTGACAGAATATTCTAACAAGGTTGGGAAACAAATACATGGACAGTATAGATCTTAATCAGACTATGCGGTTGCGTATTAAAATCATAAGCTAGGGGCGTAGCTCCCTTTAGGCACAGTAGGCACGTGCCTACACATTTTTTTCTAAAGATGCCCCAAAATGCAGCTGCGGCGATACACATCTGCGTAATGTATCGACCAGATCAGCCTGCGCTGTCCGCGCAGACTGGTCCGGCCGACACTTTCCATCTAAGGGGGATAGATAGAGTAGTGATTTCTGAAACATAAAATCCACAGGAGGCGAAAACTGTATATCCGGGTACGCCTGTGTGGCATGCTTAGGCTGATCTGGATCGATACTTTACGCAGAGTCTACAATGTTGATGTTCTCACGAGACGGCCTACACATTGAGTATTGCCAAGCTACGCCCCTGGAATCTTCTGACAACTTTTATAAGTTTTGATAAGCCGGAGCAGATCATCAGGCTGATCTGAAGTGACACTATTCAGAAATGCCAACTTTTACATTTTACCATTGACTAACTACTTTAGTATTTAGTCCTAAAATCGTGAGACACACCTCTTAAAAAGTCGATCACTCGCCGCAAACATCCACATCTTTGATTAGGCGGCAGATGTTTAAAAGCTAAGAAAGAGTTCTTATTAAATTAATTAGTTTATATTAGTTATGAGACTAAAATACAGCGGGATTTGATTTGGTGGATACAATTGAGCATCCGTTGTTTTGTAGTTTTCCTCAAATTTGTTTGGAGTTAATATATACGGGATTACCCCAATAAAATACTAATTTGCCACACAATACTCGGTATAAGTTTACATTTTAGAAGCCGTTTTGGATTGATCGTACATGGCTTTCATTGGCCCAAGACCTTCCTCATTACACGCGTCGAACTCGGGTTGTAACTCCGAACGCACCCTACCAACCCAGGCCTTAAGTCTGGGATTCGACATAAACAGCGTGTCATCGCCAACGACCTGCAGCTGTAAGAGTTCACACACGGCCTGGATGTCCGCCACGGATATCACGTCACCACACAAGAACTTTCTGTCCTGCAGGAAGTAGGTGTCCAGGTGTTTGATTGATGTCTTTAACTGTGCTGTGAACTGGGCTACCTCGACTTGTTTTACTTGTCTACGTCTTAGTGTGTTGATATACTGAAAAATCATAATAATTATTATTATTCCTTATTAAGCCTCCCCAAAGTACAGACGTATTGCATCAAAAACATTGTGGTAACGAACAATTTCTTTTTTTTTGCCACAGCATTTTCAACTCTATTCAATAATTAAACGTTAACCCTTTCCCACATACACATCTAAAGCAGACGACTCTAAAAACATCTACGGGAAAAGACGGAAAACAATGTGGCAAAAGGGGAATAGTTTTGAGCAATTTCTCCTTTTGTCGCAATGTTTTCAAAAGTCGGATGATGTAGAGGCGTCAAAAAGCGTCTACATGTTGGAAAGGGTTAATTAACAGAACATTTTGTTCAATATTGTCTGTTTCAGATTTATATATGTATATAAGGAAAAGGTTTAAATACTTTAAAGTAAAAAGATGTATACCGTGATGAACTACCTTTTTCAAACATTTGAGTTTCATAAAGTACTACTTCTACTGTTTACTCTGTATTCACCCAGTCTCTAAATGTTATCAGCCAGAAAATGCATAAAATAATCAGAACAGTTCAGTTTGTTTTAGTGTCAGAATCAAGAAATGTTTCCCGTTTTTGAACACCAAAAAGAGCTATTTTCACTAGTTGCATGTGTTTAAATCGTTAAAATAGCACCTTTGATGCTAGCTCATAGAATAAACACGTCTAAATTTTACACCGATACAACAAATTCTCTTCTAGTTACATGTATCTACTATAATTGACAGTATATTATCGACTTAGCATTGTATTTAAAAATAGCATACGTATATCCATAGTCAGTAGGACACTGTTTCAGTAAAATACATTTTACTTTGTAATTGCAGATTACAGGTTCGATTAAAACGATTGGCAATATGCTATCTTTAAGCAACAGCCTCTCGATATTTTGTCCGAAAACTAATTAAGCTAAGATGTGACGCTACTAGCAAAATATAATTCTTCAACATTGAGTTACACCGATACACAGTTATTGAGAACGCAATATTTATGTTCCCATGGTTGAAGCCCCCCTTTCCTGCATATAAACGTTTCTCGACTAAAGAATCGTGTACCACTATGATTACATCTAAGTTCTTTTTGTTCTCATGTCATTGTTATTGATAAGAACAATGCAACTTCAGACCTTTGAGAATGAATAGCTTAATTTAATTCTTTCCCACCTATAGACGCTTTCTGACGCCTCTGCAGCAGACGAATTTAGAAAACATTGTGACAAATGGAGAAATGGCTCAAAACATTGTGACAAAAAGAGAAATGGCTCTAAACGAGCCATTTCACCTTTTGCCACAGCGTTTTTAACTCTTTTCGGTAATTATACCTTCTTTTTCAGAGATTTTCCATTATATTTTCTAGATGGTTTCGAAGTATTATGCTGCAGATATGTCGCATGTGGGAAAGGGCTAATAGTGTGTTGCTAGGTAATATGTTACCTGGAAGACTAACCCAATTAAGCTGATAATTTGCTCATTTTCAGCTCTAAAAGAAAGAATTTCAATGTAGTAACTACTCAAATGTTATCAAAATGGGGTTTGATTGGTCGTGGCTTAGTGTTGACGCGAAGGAACAATTGAAATAGTTTTCATTGTTTGAAAAGCATGACCCGCAAATTCGTCTGACTGCCCTTTAAACCGTTCCCCACATACAATACATCTGCAGCAGACGATCATTGAAAACATGTCGGTAAACATATAGAAACTGTTATATAAATGAAATGAAATTTTGTTGAATATAGTTGAACAAATGTGGCGTCATTACTTAAAATCTGCTACGCCATCTTATCTTAGAATTCTGAGTGCAAGATGTACAAAGCAAGATGTGCATGTCACAACGCAAGATGTACAAAGCATGATGTGCAAGTCACAAAGCAAGATGTACAAAGCAAGATGTGCATGTCACAACGCAAGATGTACAAAGCATGATGTGCAAGTCACAAAGCAAGATGTGCATGTCACAACGCAAGATGTACAAAGCAAGATGTGCATGTCACAACGCAAGATGTACAAAGCATGATGTGCAAGTCACAAAGCAAGATGTACAAAGCAAGATGTGCATGTCACAACGCAAGATGTACAAAGCATGATGTGCAAGTCACAAAGCAAGATGTGAATGTCACAAAGCAAGATGTGAATGTACGAATGCAAGATGTAAATGTACGAATGCAAGTTGTAATGTAAGAAGGAAAGATGCAATTTATGCGTTAATACCCTTCCATAGGAATTGAATCGCATATATTTAGATTCGGCTTTTCTTATAGTAATCGTTTAACGAGTACTTATTTCAAATGTATCAAATTTCCTCAAACCTGTGTGGTTTGAGATTATAGCGACTTCATAAAGATCTGAGATCATGTCGGTGCACTACCAATTATCAATTGACAATAGTCAAACCAACTCTTTAGTACTCTTGGTTGTTTGGATAGTACTACGAAAGCTCCGGTCTGTCTGTGTTGTATAACTGAAGTGTTGAATGACATTTAACAAATAACAACAACAAACTTGCATCACAATCAGAGTAGGCCTAGTTATATAAGTAAATTTAATTTAACAAATGATGATATTTGTTACCATTTTCTCTTATTTAAATTCAGATACGCAACATGCATTCTGCTTTAATTTGTTATAATCAAACAACACTTGGTTCATTAGTGCAGGAAGACATGGCAGTTGGGATAAATAGATAACAACATGTTCAGGTGTGGTTTTGTCAAATAAAACATTCAGATCTGCATTATTCTGCATTCATGGCAGCTGGTATAAATAGATAACAACATGTTCAGGTGTGTTTTTGTCAATTAAAATATTCATATCTCCAATATTCTGCATTCGTGACAGCTGGGACAACACAAGTCGATGTGTCATGCAATACCAAACCAACCAACAGAGATTTTTCAATCAATACCGATTTCATTTATATTTCATACTTAAGTTGGCTTTTAAAATTTCTTTCAAACTTACTCTCAGGAAGAATGTAAAACTGCTTGGACAAGGGCGACCTTGACCAGACTGAACAAATGCATAAGCTTATCAGGATTTCATTTGTCACAAATTCATGAAGATGATATTACCATATATATATAATATAGCATAACTCTACATCATGTCCTATGTCATGTACCATGTAAGATCTTGATTTGGATGCAGAATAAATAACAACCACCAGGCAGATCTTTCATGTTGGCATCATGTAAAAGTGTACACCACCGCTGCAAGGCGGCTTTACATTGTATTGAAAAGAAAAAAATACCCTTTACATTTACAGACAGTCAGTTGCCTAGAATGAATAATGGGTTGAATATTGCTAGAAAAACCTCATAGTAAAAACTACATGTTATCACCGTATAAACAGAAGTATCGTTGAAAGTGCAATTATCAAACCTGAATCACAGGATACAGCATAAACCAAACAACTGGTCAAGATCCTAGCTTTCATCAAACTGCGTTTTCTCCATGGTTTAAACAATATTTAGAATCACTGTTGCTTTATGAATTAATTAGATTACAACATAAACAGTTATTCCAGGATTCTTCTTGCCATCTTATACAAACCATTTTGATATAAGATCCATTTCTCCATGATCTCAATCTGAGAAAAGACCGGTCTATGCAATCGTGTAATTGGATTCAAACGTAAACTTCTCGAAAGCATTGATAACTATATCTCCAATGGTTGAAGTTAAGATCATACTGAGATACGCGGATTGATCTAGATCTATACTGGTTCAATATGCCACGAACGTTTGCTTTTTATCTGGTCAAATAATTGAAAAACGAAACTGAAAATGTGATAAATTGGCTTGTAATGTATTGTACCGTATGTATTTTTCATTTATACATAATCCATGTACATGTATGTATGTAAGTCTATGAAAATTGAAACCCGATTGTTTATGGCTTTCACGAATGAAACCCGCCTCTTAAACAGATTATACATATTATCTATCTTCTATTATAAATGCAGATTGATGTAGTACATGTAGAATGGAACAAACATATTTCCAGGTCAGCCTCCTGCAAGTGCAACACCGGTTGAGAAATTATTTCATGATCAATATTTCTTACAAATCACGTATTAAAGCATTAACGCAATATAGTACTAATAGCACCGTTTATCTGGAGTCGGTATGTTGTGTACATAGTAGATTGAGCTGTTTTCTACTGTCTTTGATGTTTTCGACAAGTGTATATTAAGATCTACCCGCACATACATCACACATGAGCCAGGTGTATACTGTTTGTCAGAAGTATAACAAAGGGTTCTACATATACACCTAGATGCGGATTAAATTGTATGGATTTGCACGCTGATCTGTTTCTTTAACGCTCGCAAATGCATGAAGGTTTGTTTTCGTTAAGCAACGCTGAGTTATACATCTATTATTGAATAATAATGACACAAAACAATATATGTTTTGTATCTGCAATTTCATCCGATTCACACGGTTTTATTTCATAGACTTTTGTTTTTCTATGACTTTAAGTTCAACACCTTATTGAGGGCTATATATTATATTTACTTTTCGCAGATGCAGATAAACTTTTTTCATACAGTCATGTATAACATCATAGCAGCGTTAAAATATATTCAGTATGTATTTAAATTGATAGTTGATGGCAATGAATAGGTATTATATATATACACACAAATTTCACATGATCAAACAAAAAAAAAAAAAAAAACGAAAATGCGTATGTGTCAATGGTAAAAACCATTTCAAGACAACCTCAGAAACATATTTTTAATTCTTAAACATAAATGGATCATTGAAAGGGGGAATATTCACACACTAAATAGTTAAACATATTGATAGACAAATATATCTGTTTACTAATCTTACACGCTCGTGTTTGTTGGATGTTTTGAATTAATAATAAAGTCTTCTAATAAATTGGGCAGATTAACCGGCAGTAACAGTATTATTATATATCGCTCTTCATTTCATCCCTCGATGAACATGATGTTTATAAACCAAATCAAACTCTGTGTAAACATGTCATTTTACTTCAGCGTCACTCACACACAAATGACGTCAAACTTTGAGTGATGATTACGTCATTTCTTATGCTATGTCACTATCACCGGTTTTCTCATGGAGCGGCCCATATATATATATATATATATACATACCAGAATATGCGACAACCCTTTTAAGGGTTTACCATACCCTAGCGTGTATTAAGATATTCTGTGTGATAAAATCAAGTATTTTATAAAATATCCTTTCATAAATAGAGACGCCTTTAGACACTTCTACGGAAGCGCCCTAGTGCCAAATCATAATGTTCTATAAAAAAAAAAATCCTACGTAGGAGATAAAAAAGCCTAATTAGGACTTTGTAACTCCTACGTAGGACTTTATAACTCATAATTAGGCTTTTTTATCTCCTACGTAGGAGTTATAAAGTCCTACGTAGGAGATCAAAAAGCCTAATTAGGACTTTGTAACTCCTACGTAGGACTTTATAACTCCTAATTAGGCTTTTTTATCTCCTACGTAGGACTTTATAACTCCTACGTAGGACTTTGTAACTCCTACGTAGGAGATAAAAAAGCCTACGTAGGACTTTGTATCTCCTACGTAGGAGATAAAAAAAGCCTACGTAGGACTTTATAACTCCTACGTAGGAGATAAAAAAGCCTAATTAGGACTTTGTAACTCCTACGTAGGACTTTATAACTCCTAATTAGGCTTTTTTATCTCCTACGTAGGACTTTGTAACTCCTACGTAGGAGATAAAAATGCCTAATTAGGAGTTTATAACTCCTACGTAGGACTTTATAACTCCTACGTAGGACTTTATAACTCCTACGTAGGAGATAAAAAAGCCTACGTAGGACTTTATAACTCCTAAGTAGGAGATAAAAAAGCCTAATTAGGACTTTATAACTCCTACGTAGGAGATAAAAAAGCCTACGTAGGACTTTGTAACTCCTACGTAGGAGATAAAAAAGCCTACGTAGGACTTTATAACTCCTACGTAGGAGATAAAAAAGCCTACGTAGGACTTTATAACTCCTACGTAGGAGATAAAAAAGCCTAATTAGGAGTTATAAAGTCCTACGTAGGAGTTACAAAGTCCTAATTGGAAGCGTCCTGGTGCCAATTCATAATGTTCTGTAAAAAAAATAACTCCTACGTAGGAGATAAAAAAGCCTAATTAGGACTTTGTAACTCCTACGTAGGACTTTATAACTCCTAATTAGGCTTTTTTATCTCCTACGTAGGAGTTATAAAGTCCTACGTAGGCTTTTTTTTATCTCCTACGTAGGAGTTACAAAGTCCTACGTAGGCTTTTTTATCTCCTACGTAGGAGTTATAAAGTCCTAATTAGGCTTTTTTTATCTCCTACGTAGGAGTTATAAAGTCCTACGTAGGCTTTTTTATCTCCTACGTAGGAGTTATAAAGTCCTACGTAGGAGTTATAAACTCCTAATTAGGCCTTTTTATCTCCTACGTAGGAGTTACAAAGTCCTACGTAGGAGTTATAAAGTCCTACGTAGGAGATAAACAAGCCTAATTAGGAGTTATAAAGTCCTACGTAGGAGTTACAAAGTCCTAATTAGGCTTTTTTATCTCCTACGTAGGAGTTATAAAGTCCTACGTAGGCTTTTTTATCTCCTACGTAGGAGTTACAAAGTCCTACGTAGGCTTTTTTATCTCCTACGTAGGAGTTACAAAGTCCTACGTAGGAGTTATAAAGTCCTACGTAGGAGATAAAAAAGCCTAATTAGGAGTTATAAAGTCCTACGTAGGAGTTACAAAGTCCTAATTAGGCTTTTTTATCTCCTACGTAGGACTTTATAAGTCCTACGTAGGAGATAAAAAAGCCTAATTAGGAGTTATAAAGTCCTACGTAGGAGTAACAAAGTCCTAATTAGGCTTTTTTATCTCCTACGTAGGACTTTATAACTCCTACGTAGGAGATAAAAAAGCCTAATTAGGAGTTATAAAGTCCTACGTAGGAGTTACACAGTCCTAATTAGGCTTTTTTATCTCCTACGTAGGAGTTATTTTTTTTATAGAACATTATGATTTGGCACTAGGACGCTTCCGTACACTTCTGTATCAGACCATTTAATTTTGAAAACAATGTTGGGAAATGAGAAATTTATCATAATTTAATGTCTCCTTTGATCACTTACATTGTAAGTTACAAGTAGTATCAATTATGGAATATATGCTTGTAATTTTGTACATGTTGCAAAATGTCCTCAGTGATTTGCAAAGTAGGCGAAATGCGACTAACCATCAGATGACAGGTACACGGTGTTTTTCAAACATGACATATATTTAATGTAAATTAAAGAATACAGCATATAGTACATACCTGTCATTAAATCCACTGTTTTGGACGTGAAAGGAATTCGGTTGACTTTCATGAACAAGTACACTGCCCTACACGGCTGTGACGTCATATAGTTATAGAATATTATGGGAGCCATTGCTCGTGTGTGTAAGTGAATATGTTACAGAATCAAAACCGTTCTCTGTAGTTGTTGTGTTAATACATGGCCTGATAAAGAGAACACAAGTTGTAATCTAGACCGTTCAGACCGTTCTTCTTAATAACCTTTATCTCTTGTCTTCTATGTATTATATTGTATATTTCCTCCTTATATAGTCTATATGAGGGAAAGGGGTAAAGAAAGGCAAACACAAACAATTAATTATATTTCTTTAATAAATAAAAGTAAATAAAAATCAAAAGCAATTTGATCATTTGCCACGATGTTTTAAAAAGCCGCCTGTATGTAAAAAGGGTTAATATTTGTTCAGCTACGCTAGCCTCTTCCTAGACGAAATGACAAGGAATTGATATTTAATCAAATGAAGTATTTGACTACAATAAGCATTTCTCCACGATGTTATCAAAACGATATCTCAGAAAGGAAAACATCTGAAACCCTTTCCTTTATATAGACGCCTCTGCGGCAGACGTCTTTTTGAAAACATGGTAATCAAAAAGAAGAAATTGCTCAAAATGAGCAATTTCTCCTTTTGTCACCATGTTTTCGACTATATTCAATTGTTGTTCTTTCATTTAAAAGGATTTTAAGTTATTTTGCTAAGACGTTTTCGAAGTCGTCTGCTGCAGAGTTGGTGTATGTGGGAAAGTCCATATCCATAGGCTGAACAGGACTGGTTTTCCAAGCTCTATTAAGCGGTCATCATCTTCTACCTCTCTTTCCTCTATCCCGTCACAATCCTAACCCGAGATTCATTTCCAGGATTTTGAAATAATTCCACAAGAAACTCCTTTGATTTACATTTAATCGACATTTTTTTCTTCTGAAATAATTTCCTAAAGACTAGTTTATTCAGATTAGCGATCTGGGGCCATCATAGTCCTCTTGCTTAATTACGGATCTGTTTGTTGATACATGGTAGTTACATGACTTTAACCATTGTCCGGTTTTTTGGCGATTGTGGCAACAATAGCCACTGTACTATCAGGGGCGTACCTGGATTAAAATCAAGTATACAGACGTACATGCTTCCCCAGGAATCTGGTGCAATCTTTGAGCTTCGTTTTAGCACATACAGAAAACATAAACTAGACAACACCACATGCAGATTTATTGCATCGCCCGTAAATAAACAAGATGTGTTTGTGAAACACTGATGCCCCCGAATGGCAATATCTAGGTAAAAGGTCAAGGTCGCCAGGTGAAAAATGTTGGTACTGACAGAAAGATCATGTCACAAGGTATACACATGTGAAATATGGTAGCCTTACCTGTTATGGTTCAAAAGTAGTGGTGAAGGTTAAAGTTTTTTTTGAGAATGGCAACATCTAGGTCAAAGGTCAAGGTCGCAAGGTCAAAAATGTTGGTACTGACAGAAAGGTCATGTCACAAGGAATACACATGTGAAATATGGTAGCCGTACCTGTTATGGTTCAAAAGTAAGGGCCAAGGTTAATTTCTTTTTCGAGAATGGCAACATCTAGGTCAAAGGTCAAGGTCGCAAGGTCAAAAATGTTGGTACTGACAGAAAGGTCATGTCACAAGGAATACACATGTGAAATATGGTAGCCGTACCTATTATGGTTCAAAAGAAGTGGTCAAGGTTAAAGTTTTTTTCGTGCAGACAGACAGACGTGCAGACGTGCAGACGTGCAGACAGGCCAAAAACTAGATCCACCGAAGCGGAGATTCCGGGGGCATAATAATAATAATAAAAAAAAAGACAAGAACGATTATGTATTCATGATTTTAACAGGATCTATATTGTTCAATGGGATGTATTTAGATTGCCCAGGTGCTAGTGTAAACTTTGTAATTCAATGCTGATTGAAACAAAATATCACTTCCTATGCATTTGTCCGAAATTCAATGATTAAAGGAAACAATTCCTTTCCATAACTTGGCCAACTGTTACCCAATTTATCAATATATTGGCATAAAAAAAAGAAAGACGCAAGTCAATACGGCAACATTTATTAAAGAAGCTTTGGAAATGAGATTTAAGTTTGAAAATATAGTCTAACTATATTACAAATGTATTACGCAGAGGTGCAGCTAGACGTTTCTGAACAGGTATTTCCTCGTATCAATCGAAGAACCGATCATCACAGAGAGAGTCAGGATGAGTTGTCTGCGGATGTAGATCGGTGTGCTCCCACATATACACGTCCTCGGAATGATAATTGAGTAATACAGCGGGGTAGGGGTTCGAATCGTATGTAGTTAATGATAAGAGTAAAACAAACAATAGTACTGTGGAAAATGATGATGATGGAAACGTTGATAAGTAAGTACGTCGTCGTGTTAAGAGATCTTATGTCGGAGGATTTAATAACACCATAACAACAGACACATTCATTAGTTATGTGGAAAAGAGAGGTGTGACAGTTACGTGGGTCACTATATTTCCAATGAGACGTAGTCATCGCGTGCTCATCAGACTCAACGTTGAAGACAACGACAATAGTGACTTTGTTTTAAACAATACATTTTGGCCGCGTCATGTTATGTGTAAACTGTTGATGACAAAGAATTTCAGAGAACGCCACAGTCCAAGAGACAATAATCGTCATAATGAAACCGAATATGATAGATAGATAGATAGATAGATAGGTAGTTTATTTTCAACTTGTACAAACATAAGTACATCATTGTAACAAATACAAATACAAATTCCATTTCGTATACAAATACAAATTCAATTTCATATACAAATACAAATTCAATTTCATATACAAATACAAATACAAATACAAATTCAATTTAAATTTCATATATGACAATGATGACAGATACCAGTATAATGAATATGATGATGATTATTATACTGATAATCGTAATGATAACTACGACAAGTATTCTAAATACTGATTATCTTACTAGTACATATGTATATGTTACTTATGTGTCATACAATTTTATTTTATGTATTTATGAATTGTTTTAGCATGTTAACATGGAATGCAACTGGCATTATGTTTAGTAGCCTGTATTTAGGCGAATTATTACGTTTACATAATATCGATGTGTGTGGTACTTCTGAAACCTGGCTATATCCTTGGGACGGCCATTTCATAAATACCATTCATACCGACTAAACAGGTATAAGTGCATCTGCACTTGACTATACAACGAATTAACGTCAGAAAAGGCGGTGTTGCTCTTTTATGCATCGATGAACTCAAATATACACTGAGGTTTTAGATATTGAGGATGATCGTATTGTAGGAATATGTTTGCAGTATCATGCTAAAACTTGTTATATTATTTTTCAAATCTATTTACCTAGCAGTAATCATAGTTATGAGTATGGTGTTGAATACATGGCAAAATTGCACGATATTTATAATTCATATTCTAACTATGGAAGAGTCTTCATAATGGGTGATTTTAACGCGCATTTGAATGACACTTTGTATATTAAGCCATTAGATAAACATAGTCACTGTATGTTAGAGCTAATGAAAACACATTGTCTTGAGTCTGATGCAGTTTTGCCGATATGCTCAGGTGCACCATCTTCATTTGTATCATATGACTTATCATATGTCGGTAAATAATGAATATATATCCATGGGCGAAGGTAGAAGTCGGCATGTGTGTACAGTGTATGTGCATACCAGTCTGTCTGCATACGGGTTCTTTTCAGAATTTACACAAATGATAAAAGCTTATGATAAGCTCGAATATGTATTACTTCCAAGTGTTGATCTTGATCAGAATGTGCAGATGAACAGGCTAATCTGAATATACACTGTTCTCAAAAGCCAACTGGTACCCCTTTCCGATAGACAGGTTCATATGATTCATTGTATCGTGAAGAAATCAACAATTAACCCTTTCCCTCATATAGACGCTTTCTGACGTCTCTGCAGCAGACGGCTTTTTGAAAACATAGTGACAAAAGAAGAAATTGCACAGAACGTGCAATTTCTCCTTTTGCCACAATGTTTTCCACTTTTTGTCATAGGTTATCCATTCAATTGTGGAGATTTTCTATGTTTTGACAAAATACGTTCAAAGTCGTCTGCTGCATAATTGTCGTATGAGGGAAAGGGTTAAATACAGCTAAATTGGTTTACAATTGTATTTATATTCCTCATATACTAGATAATGACTTCATTTAGTTTAGTTTAAGTTTAAACTTATTTATTTTTACATCGATTGCGAAACAAACTTTCAGTTAAATATTAATCACGCTCGATGTCTGTTTCCTGGAGACTAAACCAGTACTCGCACCGCTTGTGTGGATAAAGCCAAAATGCAGAACCCGCTTAACACGGGTTTCGAACCAGGGACCTTTGGTACGAGAGGCCGACGCTCTAGTACTGCACCACTGTCTTCCACATGACTTCATTTGAGTCCGTCCTTGCCAAACGGTATCAGTTGTGATTTCTGTACAGTATAGGTTCAGATCGGCATGTTCATCTCCGCAGACTACACACGGTCACATCAGATGACAGACTATTATAACACGGTTGGGAAACTAATACATGGACAATGTAGATTTTAATCAGACTATGCGGTTACGTATTAAAATCAGAAACTTCTGACAACTTTTATAAGTTTTGATAAGCCGGAGCAGATGATCAGGCTGATCTGAAGTGACACTATTCAGAAATGCCAACTTTTACATATTACCATTGACTGACTACGTTAGTATTAAGTCCTAAAATCGTGAGACACACCTCTTAACCCTTTCCCTCACATAGACGCTTTCTGACGCCTCTACAATTATAGAGATATTTTAGCAAAATATGTTCAAAGTCGTCTGCTGCAGAATTGTTGTATGAGGGAATGGACAACCTATGACTAAAAGTGTAAAACATTGTGGCATAAGGAGAAATTGCTCGTTTTGAGCAATTTCTTCTTTTGCCACTATGTTTTCAAAAAGCCGTCAGAAAGCGTCTATATGAGGAAAAGGGTTAAAAAGTCAATCACTCGCTGCAAACATCCACATCTTTGAGTAGGCAAATGTTTAAAAGCTAAGAAAGTGTTCTTACAAGAGAAAGTTGATGCAACGCATCAATGTCGCCGGATATCCATAGTGCAGTTATGCATAACACTAACATTATAGTAGTTGAATAAACAGTTATCAACTGAGGGGCATATTGGAACATCAGGGGTGGGGTCAAGTGAAAATGTATCATAACTTGCATTATTTTGTCAACGAAGTGAATGATAATTGAAGCCTTTCATTGTTTATGATCAATCTCCATTCCAAAGTAGGTTGACCATACACACAACCTAACTAATTATTGATCATAAACAGTAATGGAAATGAGTAATCTTGCCAATCATTAGTCTTAGTATGTATACAGTGCTTTCATTAAGGAATAATGATAAGATTTGTGAATTCCACATACACTTTTCAAGATGTTTGTCAGAATATTTGAATTTTATTATTTTTCAATAAAACCACAAAACAGACAATTTAGGATTTGCATGCAATAGCACGTCATTTTTCCTTTCCTCTTTTAAAGTCCACAGTGGACACCTTTGCAGCAATCTACTTTTAAAACAATGAGATAAGGGTTAAATCGCTGAAGACATGAGTTTTCTCTTTTTCTCAAAATGATATTAGCTTAGCATTCTAATTATATCATACTTTAACAAATGTTGAAGTGTAGTCCAATATCTATAAATTAGACCACCTTCGAAATATAATATCAACTAAACAGTTAAATCTCATTGAAATTTTTGTATAATTTAAACTTAATTTCGAACATAAACTTAGCCCTACAACATATTAATTTATTTTAATTCTTTCCTTCCTTTTTTATAATGAATACAAAAAACTACTCATGTTTTAAAATTATATTATGATGAGCGCCCTTGTGTCAATGATGCATAACAATATGCAGATCGGAAGCAATATGCCTTTAGGGAATTAAATGACACATTTAAAATTGCCAAGGACGAAATAATTTTGTACGAAAGACCCGATTCTTTCTTATTCGCAGAGGTGTCGTTCTTGAAACTCTCTTTATAGGCAGAGAGTGTTCGTTCAAAGTAATTTTTCCATTAAAACCAGTCTTATCTCGGTTTGTTATTTTCTTCATTTGTTTCGAACCAAATAAACATTTTAAATCACCTATAATCTACTATTTGTAAGTGAGTGTAAAGAGCGGCTCTCTGCAAAGGAGATTGATCTACGCAGTTGGTATTCGCGAGTCAGGCAGGTGCGCGTAAGTAAACAAATTAGACTGCGGCGTAAAGGTTTGTAGTTATCGACTTTTAATTACGTGTAGTATATAGTGTAAAATAAACCTTACCAGTCTAGCTAATAGGGACTGTTTTGTCTTCGTAAATAAAACAAAAAAACATAAATGCGAGTCAAAATAAAGAAACTGAAAATACCTAAAACATCGGAATATTTATTTCATTTTAAATGTGTCATTACTTAGTGTTTTTAAACAAACAAAATTGTAATATGTTCAAGACATCTAAATGTCTTTCTTTCTAATAATAATCCCCCCTCCCATGTGATTTCAGAAAACCTATTAAAAATAGAAGTCGCGGGCTTCTGCCCGGCGACTAATTAAATTGATTAGTTTATATTAGTTATGAGACTAAAATACAGCGGGATTTGAATTGGTGTACAAGTGGATACAATTGAGCATCCGTTGTTTTGTAGTTTTCCTTTGCTCAAATTTGTTTGGAGTTAATATATAGGGGTTTTCCCCCAATAAAATACTAATTTGACACACAAAACTAGGTATAAGTTTACATTTTAGAAGCCATTTTGGATTGATCGTACATGGCTTTCATAGGCCCAAGACCTTCTTCATTACACGCATCGAACTCGGGTTGTAACTCCGAACGCACCCTACCAACCCAGGCCTTGAGTCTGGGATTCGACATAAACAGCGTGTCATCGCCAACGACCTGCAGCTGTAAGAGTTCACACACGGCCTGGATGTCCGCCACGGATATCACGTCACCACACAAGAACTTTCTGTCCTGCAGGAAGTAGGTGTCCAGGTGTTTGATTGATGTCTTTAACTGTGCTGTGAACTGGGCTACCTCGACTTGTTTTACTGGTCTTCGTCTTAGTGTGTTGATATACTGAAAAATCATAATAATTATTATTATTCCTTATTAATCCTCCCCAAAGTACAGACGTATTGCATCAAAAACATTGTGGCAACGAACAATTTCTTTTTTTGCCACAACGTGTTCAACTCTATTCAATAATTAAACGTTAACCCTTTCCCACATACAAATCCGAAAAACAACGTGGCAAAAAGGGAATCGTTTTGAGCAATTTCTCCTTTTGTCACAATGTTTGCAAAAGTCAAATGCTGTAGAGGCGTCAAAAAGCGTCTACATGTGGGAAAGGGTTAATTAACAGAACATTTCTATCCTTTTATCTAGATGTTTTTCAATATCTTCTGTTTCAGATTTGCTGTATATATGGAAAAAGTTTAAATACTTTAAAGTAAAAAGATGTATACTGTGATAAACTACTTTTTTCAAACATTTGAGTTTTATAAAGTACTACTTCTACTGTTTACTCTGTATTCACCCAGTCTCTAAATGTTATCAGCCAGAAAATGCATAAAATAATCAGAACAGTTCAGTTTGTTTTAGTGTCAGAATCAAGATATGTTTCCCGTTTTTGAACACCAAAAAGAGCTATTTTCACTAGTTGCATGTGTTTAAATCGTTAAAATAGCACATTTGATGCTAGCTCATAGAATAAACACGTCTAAATTTTACACCGATACAACAAATTCTCTTCTATTTACATGTATCTACTATAATTGACAGTATATTATCGACTTAGCATTGTATTTAAAAATAGCATACGTATATATCCATAGTCAGTAGGACACTGTTTCAGTAAAATACATTTTACTTTGTAATTGCAGATTACAGGTTCGATTAAAACGATTGGCAATATGCTATCTTTAAGCAACGGCCTCTCGATATTTGGTTCGAAAACTAATTAAGCTAAGATGTGACGCTACTAGCAAAATATAATTCTTCAACATTGAGTTACACCGATACACAGTTATTGAGAACGCAATATTTATGTTCCCACGGTTGAAGCCCCCCTTTCCTGCATATAAACGTTTCTCGACTAAAGAATCGTGTACCATTCTGATTACATCTAAGTTCTCTTTGTTCTCATGTCATTGTTTTTGCCGCGGATAAGAACAATGCAACTTCAGACCTTTGACAATGAATAGCTTAATTTAATTTTTTCCCACCTATAGACGCTTTCTGACGCCTCTGCAGCAGACGAATTTTGAAAACATTGTGACAAATGGAGAAATGGCTCCAAATATTGTGACAAAAGGAGAAATTGGCTCAAAACGAGCCATTTCACCTTTTTCCACAACATTTTTAACTCTTTTCGGTTATAATACCTTCTTTTTCAGAGATTTTCCATTATATTTTCTAGATGGTTTCGAAGTAGTCTGCTGCAGATTTTTCGTATATGTGGGGAAGGGTTAATCTGCTAGGTAGTATGTTACATGGAAGACTAACCCTATTAAGCTGATTTTGTGCTCATTTTCAACTTTAAAAGAAATAATTTCCATGTAGATACTATTCAAATGTTATCAAATCAGGTTTTACTTGGTGTGACGTAGTGTTGAAGCGAAGGAACAATTGAAATAGTTTTCATTGTTTATAAATCGTGACCCCCAAATTCGTGAGACTGTCCCGTAAACCGTTCCCCACATACAATACATCTGCAGCAGACGATCATTGAAATCATGTTGGCAAACAATATAGAAACTGTTATATAAATGATTGTTTTTGTTAATATAATTGAAAAGAAGTGGGGCGTCATTACGTATAATCTGCTACGCCATATTATCTTAGAATTCGTAGTCCTAGGAATTAAAGGTACTAACAATAATCTTAGACAAACCCCATTACTTTAATCTTCATGGTTGCATCGAAATAGATTTGCATTTTCTTTAGAGTATCATGTCGTGAAGACGATTCTCTAAAACACGGTTTCAAAATTGCCCAAGATGCGTATTTTCTCCTTTTCTCACGATGTTTTCAAAATTGGTTAACATAACACACATGCTCTTCTGATTATACAGACTTTCTATATATGTCCTTAAATGTGTTCTAAGCAGACGACTCATAAACTATAATATCAGGTAAACAGTTACAATGATGCCAATTAGTTACAACCCACATAAAGGTTTAGAACGAGGAGCTAACCTGGTGCCTGAACAACATCATTGACACGTATCGTACATTAGTGTGATGCCAGTGGAGATACTCCTCGACCTTTGCCTGCTGGAGAAGGTCTTCCGTTGGGTACCAATGTTCCGGTAGTTTGTATTTACATTTGAGGTATTTGAATATCGCCGCACTGAAGAAATAAGGATACACAATGTGAGAGGTGTATTATCATAACGAAAGTTAAGGCACTATTTAAAAATATTAGTATCTTGACAGCGCTTTATCAAAACGAAACTATTTTATCTAAAGCGGCGTCTTCCGTGTAGTACCAATAATCCGGAAAGTTGGTACTTACATTTTAGATATTTGAATATCGCAGCACTGAAATAAGGACACGAAGTGTAACTAAGAGTTTGATTAACATAACGAAAGTAAAGCCATTATTTAAAATAAACTATAGTATCTTAGCAAACGCTTTGCTGAAACGAAACTTTTATCGAAAGCGGCGTTGCTATAAATAAAACCAACCCGGCATTCTATAAGAGGTGTACTCCAATAATGTTAGTATTGACAATTGACAAGGAAAACTGTTGTATCAATGCAATATCAACGATTCAAACAATGCGTTGAGAGGTGCAAACAAACATATAGTTTTCAAATTCAATATTAAGCACTAAAATCAAGAGATGTCACATTTATTCTATTAATAAGAATACAAAAGTTGTTACCGTGCAGTCTAATTAGGGGTCGTTCATGTTCGCATTGTTTCTTAAACTATTTTCAGTTCTGTATCAAAAGCATTCTTCTAATATTCTAGAAGTTAGATCTGTATATGAGCCGTTCCACGAGAAAACCAACATTTATATTGACTGTGCGGAAAGTGTCGGACCGGATTAGCCTGCGCGGACTGCGCAGGCTCATCCGGTTCGATACTTTACGCACAGTCAATAATGTTGAGATTTCTCGTGGAAAAGGCTCATATATTTGTCAGATGATGTCCGATGCACACGAGTCCTAACTAGGTTACAGAAATAGTTGTCGCCCTTACCTCTCTCCAAGAACGAAAGCCATTGTCATCAATAACGGGTATTCTTTGAATTGGAGTTGACCTTCGTAAACTCTTCACCCAATTGTTCACCTGTAATACGAAGAAACATTGGAATTGCCACTCGAGACATTCAGTTTACCCTTTTCCCACATACAGACACTTTCTGACGCCTCATGCAGCAGACGATTTACGAAAACATTCTGGCAAAAGGAGAACTTTCTACTATTGCCACATATTTTCATCGAATTTAATAAATGCTCTTTCATTCACAGCGAGTTTCCGACTTTGCGACTAAATGTTCTCAAATCGTCTGCTGCAGATGTGTGGTATGTATGATATAGTATATATTCTTTATTTCCTCCAAAGATGAAGAGGATGGGGGGAGGGGGGGGGGGGGGGGGGAGGGGGGGGTAATACGCTTGCGATCAATGATCCACTTTTTTCTTCTTTTATGCGGGTGGATTCAAGCTATGCTGAATACCTCCGTATATTGTCATGCAAAGCTTTCAGGAAGTGTAAATTTGTATTTTTTTTTGTGCTGCCCTCTGTTTTTTCAAGCCGGGTCAAAAACTAGGTCATTAAGCCAAATTGAATGGGAAATATTGGTTAACACTCTAGAGACCACATTTTCAACTTGAGCATGTTGAAACGTTATCAGAACGTTCGTCTTGATGATGTAAATCAAGTTCGAACATGAGTCGTGTCGGGTCAAAAAGTAGGTCACTAGGTCAAATTGAAGGAAAAAGCCTGTTAACACTCTAGAGGCCGCAATTTTTGCTTCAGCCGTTTGAAATATGTCTGAATGTTTATCTATATGATAGCTAGACCAAGGTCGAATATGGGTCATAATGTGTCAGAAACAAGGTCAATAAGGAAAATATTGTTAACACTCTAGAACTAAACTAGGTCACTAAGCCAAATTGAATGGAAATATTGTTAACACTCTAGAGGCCTTATTTTCAACTTAAGCATGTTGAAATTTTTATCAGATTGTTTGTCTTGATAATATGTAGGTTCAAGTTCGAACATGGGTTATGATGGGTCCCAAAAAGTAGGTCACTAGGGTCAAAGTTTGAAGGAAAAACTTGTAAAACACTCTAGAGGTCGCAATTTTTGCTTCAGCCAGTTTTTGAAATGTTGTCAGAATGTTTGTATGATATTCAGGTCAAGTTCGAATATGGGTCATGCCGGGTTAAAAATTAGGTCACTAGGCCAAATTGAAGGAAAAATCTTGTTAACACTCTAGAGCCAACATCTCCCGCATTTGAGTACTGTCCAGTACTTTGATTTTGTTAAAGGGTTAACCTTACCCTAGCGTGTGTAACGAAAATCAAGTTTTTAATCCTTTAACAGATTAGAGAGGCATTAAGACACT
>JASEVX010000011.1:33971823-34364323 GCA_031761405.1 Serripes groenlandicus
TAGATCGGTGTGCTCCCACCTATACACGTCCTCGGAATGATAATGGAGTAATACAGCGGGGATTCGAATCGTACAGTTATGTAAAAGTAATGCAAACACGAGTACTGTGGAAAAGGATGAAGAATGATGATGATGGGAATCTTTGATAAGTAAGTACAGTCGTTCGTTCAAGAGATCTTATGTCGGAGGATTTAACAACACCATTTACAACATAAAAATAATTATTATATGTGGAAAAGAGAGGTGTGACAGTTACGTGGGTCACTATGATATTACCAATGAGGAACGTAGTCATCGGCGGTGCTCTATCAGACTTATCGTTGCAAACCAACGACAATAGTGACTTTGTTTTTTAAACAATACATTTTGGCCCGCGTCATATTATGTGCAAACTGTGGTATGACTAAGAGTTTCAGAGAACGCCACAGTCCATATGAGACCAATTTTCGTCATAAATGAAGAAGTCACCGAATATGATAGATAGATAGATAGATAGGTAGTTTATTTTCTACTTGTACAAGCATAGAACATCATTGTAACAAATTCAAAATACAAATTCAATTTCTTTTTACAAATACAAATACAAAATCAATTTAAATTTCATATATGACAATGATGACAATATACCTCAGTATAATGAATCATATGATAAGTATATATATGATACCAATCGTAACGATAACCGACAAGTATTTCTAAATACTGACTATCTCATACTAAGTACTATTATAGTATATGTTACTTATGTGTCATAACAATTTTATTTTATGTATTTATGAATTGATTTTAGCATGTTAAACATGGAAATGCAACTGGCAATTATGTCTTAGTAGCCTGTATTTAGGCGAATATACGTTTACATAATATCGATGTGTGTGGATACTTACTGAAACCTGGCTACCTGGGACGGCCATTCATAAATACAGTTCATCTACCTGACTAAACAGGTATAAGTGCATCTGCACTTTACTATACAACGAATTAAACGTCAGAAAAGGCGGTGTTGCTCTTTTATGGAAAAAACCAAAATCATCGATTAACTCCAATATACACTGAGGTTTTAGATATTGAGGATGATCGTATTGTAGGAATATGTTTGCAATATGATGCTAACACTTGTTATTTTATTTTTCAAATCTATTTACCTAGCAGTAATCATAGCTATGAGTATGTTATTGAATACTTGGAAAAATTGCACGATATTTATAATTCATAACTATGGACGAGTCTCCATAATGGGTGATTTTAACGCGCATTTGAATGACACTTTGTATATTAAGCCATTAGATAAACGTAGTCACTGTATGTTAGAGCTAATGAAAACACATTGTCTTGACTCTGATGCAGTTTTGCCGATATGCTCAGGTGCTTCATCTTCATTTGTATCATATGACTTAAAACATCAATCACTAATAGATCATATTTTATTACCACTCGATCTGATTGATACTGTTGTTTCATGTAAGATTTTTAATGATAATTGCCTTAATGTTTCAAATCACAGAATTGAAATTGCCCAATAGTTATTTATCTCATACAGAAGAAAAGTCATTACGCATTAAGGGGGAAAGTGTCAATGACTCGTAAATAAAACTTTTTGAGCACTATCTGAATGAGCAATTAATGGATAACTCGATGGAATTTGACATGCTTATTAATAAAGATAATTGTAAAACTATCATTACTGATATGTATGACAAGTTATATAACCTGATACAATGTATTTCATCACCTGTATTTACTGTATCAAAGTATAGAAAGTATCTAAAACCATTTTGGAATGCTGAACTGAACTGAACTTGTGAAGAGACGTGAATGGGTGAACAATGGGAAACCTAGAGATGTAGCAAATTGTCTGTATAATGAATATAAGGAGGCAAAGCGAATATTCAGAAATAAACATAGATTTTATGCCGAAATTTATCTTTGTTCCTTTAATGATGAAGCAGCGGCTTAGATCCGAGAACACTTTGGAGACTATACGGTAATAGAACGGGAAAAGGAGGTACACAAGCATATCCGGGTGCTATGAAATTTAACAATCACTCGTATCGAAATCCGGGGAAAATAGCTTAACAATGGGGTGTTTATTTCATTAATATTTATACTTTTAGATCCGATCCAGTTTCGGCCGATAATTCTTTCATAAAAAAAAAAATAGACGAAAATGTGTCACATATTAAATGTGGCGACAGCTTTGCTGATGCCTGTCGATTTAATATTGATGACATCACAAAAGCCGTCTCTACACTGAGCAAAAACAAAGCCTGTTCACATGATTGTATTTATAATGAACATGTTATATATGGAGGTAAAGTGCTTCACTCTATTTTGCTGAAACTGTACAATTACGTGTTTAAATTTTCCTATATTCCTAAACAAATGAAATTTGGTCTTATTGTTACATTGTTTAAAGGTGGAAACAAGAGGAAGGATGACCCGAACAATTATAGAGCTATTACTCTGTCGTCTGCTATTTTAAAACTATACGATGACTTACTGTTAGATGTTGTCAAATCAGATATCTATGTCAGCTTAAACCCTTTACAGTTTGGATTTCAAAAGGGTGTGAGCTGTACAATGACATCCTTCTTACTGAAAAAATGTATCTGCCATGCAAGAGAATCTGGAAGCAAACTGTATGCCTGCTTCTAAGACATTACAAAAGAATTCAATAACGTTTGGAACAATGGACTGTTCCATAAACTGCATGAAATTGGAGTAAGTACTGCTACCCTTAAGTCTGTAATTAGTTTGTATGATGAGTCTGAATCAATGTTCTGTTCAGAGGATTTAAATCAGATCCATTAAACGTGACGGTCGGGACCAGACAAGGGGGGCTGAGTTCATCATTGTTTCTACCTTTGTTTTATAAATGGACTACTCTGTACGTTAGATAATAGTCGGTACGGTGTTGTCATGCAGGATACTAATATACCGTGCATTACCTCAGCTGATGATATGGTTTTACTCAGTTTGTCAAAGAAAGGTCTTTTATTAAATATTTGTCATTTATTTTCTAAAAAGTGGATATTCGAGTATAATCCACAGAACAGTTCTGTCATTGTTTTTAACGAAAGCAAACATGATTACTCAAATTCTACTAGAAAATGGTCAATCGGATGCTTTACATGAAACTGTAAACTATACTCACTTAGGTGTTGTTTGCAATAAGTGCATGTCTAATGCCGAACTTGTTAAAGATATCTGTTCATAGTTCCTTCTGGGGGACTTTTTGGGTGAGAAATACTATATTCTTTAAAATCTTCAGAATTGCTACAGCTAGAAAGATGTTTTGGATTTTGCTTGTTACAAATATTGAATATGGAATGCATTATTGATAAACGTAAGTTAAACTTGTTTGGTCAACTCTGCATTCTGAATCCTAATAACATTATTAAGGTAATTTTTATAAAACGGCTGTGTAGTTTCTGCTTGTCAAACTGTACCCAGGCTGGATATTTGTCAGATATTTTCTTCATACTTAAAAAAATATGGGCTTACTAATTATTTGTTTTATATAAAGACATATCTTGGTCTTCCCTGTTGGTTAATGCGGTTTTAAATCGAAAATTGCAGGAAAAGAACAATCACAGGAAAGGAACAATCACAGGATACAATACGTATCTAGCAGGAAGCTTAATTCCGATGATAAAGCTCGTTGATATTAAGTAGGCGTATGGTAGGAAGACGCTCCATATTATTTCAGGCCTTAGTCTTTCGAGGAAGACGTTTTACGGGGCTGGGTTCTCGTCCATTGATCTACTTATTAAATAATAGGCGAAATAGAGCAAACAATGACCGGACGTTTTATATATAGACATATCTTGGTCTTCCCTGTTGGTTAATTTGGTTTTAAATCGAACATTGCAGGAAAAGAACAATCACAGGAAAGGAACAATCACAGGATACAATACGTATCTAGCAGGAAGCTTAATTCCGATGATAAAGCTCGTTGATATTAAGTATGCGTATGGTAGGAAGACGCTCCATATTATTTCAGGTCTGGAATACTATGGATAGTCTTCCTACCATACGCCTACTTAATATCAACAAGCTTTATCATCGGAATTAACCGTACATCCGTGATCTAAGTGCATCCTTCAAGATACGTATTGTATTCTGTGATTGTTCCTTTCCTGTGATTGTTCGTTTCCTGGAATGTTAATAGGTAAGATAAAGAGATGTCTATACATAAACTTCCAGTCATTGTTTGCTCTGTTTCGCCTTCATCAGGATATTCAATGAGTAGATCAGCGGACGAGAGCCCAGCCCCGGTGGCTCAATCGGTAGCGACGCGGGCTGTCAATATAGGGATTGTGAGTTAGAACTCTCCAACTCTGCCTAAATTATTTCCGACGTTTGACAAATGTCACTGTGACTCGCGTCATTTGTTTTCTACCAATGGGCTTATAGTCTATGTGGAAAACCAGCCAGTTGCTTGGAAAGTATGGTTGAGGGAAAGCCAGAAAACGCATGAATATGTGAACTGACAGTCTAAATATGACCGCAAAAAACCTTAACTAACTATATCAATTCTGACAATGATCCAGCCTATTGGTTGATAAAAAAAGCGCCCGCCACTTAACAAAGATATTATGTATTCCATGTAATCACAACAAAAGGTGGGATATATTCAGGTTATCCTATTAAACTAACCGAGAACTCGGATGTCTTCAAATTATTACCTTTAACTAGCACCAGTCCTGTCCGAGCGTTCAGTGTGTTAGTGCATCTCAATACACCCCAGATCCCTCTTTGTTCCATGGAAAAATAAATGAATACATAATCGTTCTATTTTTCTGTTTATTAACTTTATTTATTTACAGGCGATGCAATAGACCTGCTTGTGGTTATGACTAGTATAATGTGTTCTGTATGTGCTAAAACAATCCCAGGGGAGCATGCACGTCTGTGCGTATACTTGATTTTAATCCAGATCGCCCCTGAACACTATTTTTAAAAATATTGTTATATACATTTATATAAGATAGCTCAATATTAAAGCTTATGGCATGACGGCCTTCTACAGGTACTGAAATTTAATTCACTGTATTAGCTTGTTTCTATCTTATTCAATACTAAAAGCATAACTGTCATTGAATGACGTCATGATATTACGTGTACAAAAAAACGGCGACCGACACCATAACCACGAACATTTCTTGTAATGAATATTTTCTGATATCAAAAATTCGAACTCCTGATATCAAGAAATAAATTTTTGATATCAGAAAATCTATTTTTTGATATCAGAAAATATTCTTTATTTACTGACGATTTTCTGATATCAAGAAATACATTTTCTGATATCAAATATATTTTTTGATATCAGGAAATCAATTTCTTCGTATCAGAAATTCCATTTATTGATATCAGAAAAATCATTTTTTGATATCAAGAAATCCATTTTCTGATTTCTGATATCAGGAATTCGAATTCTTGATATCAGAAAATCATTTTTTGATATCAGGAAATGGATTTCTTGATATCAGAAAATAATGAATATTTTCTGATATCAAAAATTCGAATACCTGATATCAAAAAATAGATTTTCTGATATAAAAAATTCATTTTTTGATATCAGAAAATATTCTTTATTTCTTGATATCAAGAAATCAATTTTTTGATACAAAAAAATAAGGAATAAATAGTAAAACGGCGCCTCATATATTTGGTTCCGGCAAGAACTTCAGGTATATATCTGTACATCAACTTTCTAAAGAGCTAAAATCTTTAAGATCGTATGTGTTTACCAGCCTTCCACGCTTTTACCGGATGTGATACAGTATCATCATTTGGAGACAAGGGGAAGAAAACAGCATGGGATACATGGATGTTATTTGATGAGGTAGCAGCTGCATTCAAGGTCATGATGGACAACCCTTTGGAAATGCTAAACGATAAAAGGTCCTTGAAGTTACTTGCACGTTTTGTGGCGCACAAGTGCATTTGTGAATGTGAAAACAGCCCGAAAATATATTTGTGCACAGAAAGGAAGGTCAATAGAGTCAATACCTCCAACAAGTGCAGCTCTATTGCAGCATACCAAGAGACCAAGAGATCAACTTTTCAAGCCGTTTGTGTGTGGGGTAACTCTCTTATTCCAAGTCCAGCAGATTTTGGATGGACAAGGAAAAATGAAAATCATTGGCAACCACTTTGGACTCTTCTCCCAGAGGCATCTTCCAAATGTCAAGAACTTATCCATTGTAGTTGTAATAGAAGTTGCATCCCCTGCACGGCTCTTTGTGTTTGTGGAGGTGAATGTATTTAATTACTGCTGTATAAGTTTACGCAGAGTTTTGTACATGCAACCTTCAATTTTAGCCGGAAGTGACGATTTATTTGCAATGACAGCTCATTGGAATTTTGTTTTTAAATATTTACTTTCATTGTGCCTTTCAACAGGATAAGAAATAATATTATTGACATATATATGAGTCTCACATGGTCGACAAATGGAAAATAAGACTGTCATATATGAAATAAAACCGGAAGTAGGATTAATTGAGAGTGCCTCTATAGCTTATTTTGTTCAAATTTGCATTCTGAGCATATATTCCGAATGTCATGCTTTTACCACAAATAGCACAATTCTTCCATGAATCTGCTGGACTATAATAGCTAATATGCACTTAATCAATACTTGCTGACCTAACCTCTCTCTAAGAACGACTCCATTATGATCAGTGACAGTATATATAGAAATAATTTCGGTGTAATTATCAAGTGTGCATATGTTCATGGGGATTGAACCCACGACCTCCCGCACTACCACTACACCACCGAGGTAGTATAAGGAAAGCAAGGTCCGCACCCTGGCCGCCACCTTTTTCAACAGATCGGATTAATTTGAATACTTGGTAGAGGGTCACGCAAGGCACATATATGCAAAATAATTTTTAAATCGGGCCTGTACTTTTGGACAAGAATATCATTATAAAGTTGTTGGCATTTTCTACCTTTCCCAATACCGCAGCAACCAAAGTTCTGGTTGGAATTACATTCTTTGAACACTTTTAGATAAGGGCTACATGGGGAACCTTCCTGTGGAATAACTTTGAAATCGGACCAGTGGTTTCAGAGAGGAAGATTTGAACGGACGACGGACAGATGACGAGTGATCACAATAACACTCATTGTTTGAACTGTTTGTCAAGATATACTCTACTGAAAAACCAGTAATGTGTAATACAATTTAAAATCAAATTATCGTTGTGGACATCTCAGTCTCATTTACACACAATCTGCTTTAGGGGGTGTAAACTGTTGCACGTTTCAGGGAAAACGTTCATTAATAAATCACAAACAAACCTCAGTTTTCATTCATTCTTTATCACATGAATACGTATGTACATGGTACATGTATATAACAAGACACATTTAACCTGACCCTGACCTGTCTAAAAGGTTAGGCATTTCATTTACATACACACATGTTCATCAAATGTGTGATTTATGAAAGTATAATGATAAAATAAACATGAAAACAGTGTGGCACATGTAGAAATTGCTTGTCGTGAGCCGAAATGTTTTCACAAGTCGCCTGCTGCAGAAATGTCAAAATGCATTTGCAAGAGGGAAAGGGGTAATGAATTCCACACCATTTACATTTGATGAAAATGCAAGTATAACATAGTAATGGCTAGCTGTGGGCAAAGGTCAGGATCAGGTCAATGTAGTTGTGTAATACCAAACTTAATTAAGTGCATATTTCATGCATGTACATGTGTGCATATATTTGATTTTATACATGTTTGTTCCTTCTCCCACATTTTGTTTATAGACCCTTCAAATCATATATATATATATATATATATATATATATATAAATAATGCATTTATAAAAATTGGGACAATATTTGAGGAAACAATACAATCAATTCGAAACATACTTTTGCATAGTAGAAATCATTGTGGGAAAAGGAGAAATTGGTCAGGATGAGTTATTTCTCTTTTCCCATAATTCTTTCAATAGTTACACAATACACATTGATCAAGAGAATGGATCATTAATACTTTCTCTCTCTTTTTTTTTTTTTATCAAATATGTACAGAAAACAATTAAAAAGGAGCAATTTTTATCATCACTAAAATGTAAGCAGATGACCTTCAAAATACGATACGTAGTGTACAAGCATCGAGCTTAAAACCTGATATCATCACTTATTCCCCATTTATTCATGATCCTTGGAGGACACACCATAACTAGGCAAGGATATATGCCATTCCATCATGACTGCCCTAATCTCAGTCTATTTAACCATTTTCGCCCACACAATCAATCTGCAGATGACTTCGAAAACACAAAGGCAAATATATGGAAAATCTCTTTAAAAAAAAATATAATTAATGAAGTGAGTTATAAGCATTTTAGAAGAAGGAGAAATTACTCATAAGGAGCAATTTCTCGGTTAGCAACAGTATTTCAAAAAGTGAACTGCTGTGAATGTGAGTGAATGGGGGCAAGGGCGAGACAAATAAAGTACAATTTTCCTACAGAATAGAAAATAATGTGGAGAAAGGATGAATTTCTCCAATTCCACAATTATTTTAAAAGTCGTCCTCAGCAGAAGCATAAACATGTATCTGTATGAAATTTTTTTTTCCTACCCTACTATGCAGAATGTTCAATTTTCTTACAAAAAATAAAATGTATTATTTACAAACCATTACCCTTTCCCTCATATAAACACTTTCTGACGCCTCTGCCGCAGATGGCTTTTTGAAAACATAGTGACAAAGGAAGAAATTGCACAAAACGTGCAATTTCTCCTTTTGCCACAATATTTTCCACTTTTTGTCATAGGTTATCCATTCAATTATGGAGATTTTCTATGCTTTGACAAAATATGTTCAAAGTCGTCTGCTGCAGAATTGTCGTACGAGGGAAAGGGTTAACCCTTTCCAACATACAACAACCCAGCAGCAGATAACTTAGCAAAAAGCTATGTAAAAACATGGACAGTCTCTATTGTAAAGTGAAAGTTAATTCATTGAATAGAAATGAAAAACAATGTGGCAAAAGGAGAAATTGCTCATGATGTTTTCAAAAGTCTGCTGCAGATCCGTTAAAATGAGTCTATTGGTGGGAAAGGGTTAAAATCATGCAAGATAGGAATTGAAATCCACAGATACTTCAGGAGGCAAATGGGTATAATTGAGTAAGGAGTTTCATGTACAGACTACTGGATAGGGCAATATTATATATATTTTGGACACATCTACACCACGCAAACTTTGAAAACGTTATAGCAAAAGATTAAAAATGCCAATATAGTATTATTTACAGACTGGTAGTAACCTGTATTTCCTCTGCTGATGCATCTTGACGCATCTACAGCAGATAATTTTTGGAAGACATTGTGGCAATAGAAGAAATGAGCAATTTCACCTTTTGCCACAATATTTTCATCTCCATTCAATAATTACACTTTTATCTATAAAGATTTGCCATATGTTTGCCTAGATGTTTTCAAAGTCGCCTCCAGCAGATTTATTGAATGTGTAAGGGTTAAATTCAATGATTACTGAAACAAAGTAACTAGTTTACAGTACAGCAATAGAATAAACATAATAAATATAAAAATATTCTTCAAATTTCATTTTTATTTCAACTTCTTTATCAAAGAAGACTTATTGTAAAATTTAATGTTTGAAAAATTGAAATCAGGAAAAAATTGTATAGCAAAAGTGACTTTTTTTCATTATCTCTTTATCATTATAAATCAATGAGTCTTAGACAAAGCACTAATACAATCCACTTTTCATAACCTTTTTCAAAACATACAAAAAACACATTCGATTTTAACAATTAAAGTAAAATAAAACAAATTTGCATATTATTACAGTGTCATGCACATAATTTTACAATTAACATTTACAAAAATATGACATGTCTTCTTCTGACATTGAAGGAACATTATGGCTTATTAGGAAATTTTATATTTCAGTTTTAATATACAATTGAAAATGTCCTGGAAGAACAAAACATTGTTTCCAAAAGACGTGTCTATATTGGGAACATTTCATATTTTTGCTATCTTAACCCTTTCCCTCATATAGACGCTTTTTAACGCAGTGACAAAAGAAGAAATTGCACAAAACACGCAATTTCTCCTTTTGCCACAATGTTTTTTCACTTTTTGTCATAGGTTATCCATTCAATTATGGAGATTTTCTATGTTTTGACAAAATACGTTTAAATTTTCTGCTGGAGAAATGTCGTATGAGGGAAAGGGTTAAGAACGCAGTTTTTTTCCACATGATGCCAAACCGAAGTGTCAATAAGACCTCAAATTGCAAGACACAAATCACCTTTACAGAATGTGTAGTAAATACTCTTATCACATTAAGCCCTCTCTGGGAGTGTCAAAATCCGACAAGTCTTTGTTACAACGCGCAAACCAAACTATGAAAATGACATCACATCAGCGTTTCGACATAAGTCACTTTGACGCCCAAACCGAACAAATTTCATGTACATTTTCTTTCGAAATAGGCCTCATAAAGTCACTTTATGTGATAAATAGAATATCTCATTCTTGTTTATTTATTATAACTTTTAATAAACTCATTAAATAAGCTGAATATGATCCTCGCTAAGGCTCGCAGCATATCATCTTAGTAAACTCGTTTATTAACCCTTTCCCTCATATAGATGCTTTCTGACGCCACTGCAGCAGACGACTTTTTGAAAACATAGTGACAAAAGAAGAAATTGCTCAAAACAAGCAATTTCTCCTTTTGCCTCAATGTTTTCCACTTTTCGTCTTAGGTTATCCATTCAATTAAAGAGATTTTCTCCTTTTTGTCAAAATATGTTCAAAGTCGTCTGCTGCAGAATTGTCGTATGAGGAAAAGGGTTAATAGTGATAATAAATGACCACTCCTGAAATATCCTCTCTATATTATATCTCAACAGTGGGATCACACAACTTGTTTATTTCTTCAGATATTACATCAATTGCTCTTTTAACCCTTTCCCTCATACGGCAATTCTGCAGCAGACGACTTTTAACACTTTTCCTCAAAAAATGGAAAATCTCTATAATTAAATGGATAACCACCTATGACTAAAAGTGGAAAACATTGTGTCAAAAGGAGAAATTGCACGTTTTGTGCAATTTCTTCTTTTGTCACTATGTTTTCAAAAAGCCGTCTGCTGCAGAAAGTGTCTATATGAGGGAAAGGGTTAACTGAAGGCAGCTTTGGGACTGTGGCCGACATGAAAAATGCACCACCTGTCGTTTAACATGACTGAAGGTTTATGAAATAGTCTTCGATTTGCTTCTGTAAGAAAAACTGTTATTCTTTAGCTTCATGCAAACTACATCTTCCTGCTAGATGAAGTTACAACTGTTTCTATTAAGCCATCAGTATAGTGATTACTGCCATCAGCAATGTGATGAATCAACGCAAAACAATTTGCAACAACATGTATTTAAAACTGTTTTGCATGAATCCCACAAGAATCAAGATTTTTTCTTTGTCTATATTTAATTTTATTTTGCATAGAACTACCTAACTGGAAAATGTTTAACCCTTTCCAACATACAACAAATCAGCAGCAGACGACTGAAAATTTCAAAGCAAAAACATGCAAAATCTGAATAAATGAAAGTAATTATTAAAGTTTGAGCAATTTCTACTTTTGTCACAATGTTTTCAAAAGTTGTCTGCTGCAGAGGCATCAAAAAGTGTCTATATGTGGGAAAGGGTTAATTTATTGACCTAGGGCATTCTGGCATAGTTAATTAACAGTTCGCTCTATATTAAAGAAAAGATATTGAACAAGAGCAGTAATTTTCTTTTTCCTAGAATGTTTTCAAATGTCATTTGCTGCAGATGTGTCTAAAGTCATCAGGGAAGGTCTTATTGTATTGTTAGAGTCCAGTTGCTTTCCCAGTTAGAACAGGCATGATCCGAGTATGAAGCTGATTCACACATACAACACATCTGTAGCAGAGGACTTTGAAACACATGAAGTTCAATACAGCAAAATTCCTACAAATGAAAGTATCAATTATTGATTTGTTGAGAAGATTGTTGTTTAACCCTTTCCCTCATACGACAATTCTGCAGCAGACGACTTTGAACTTATTTTGTCAAAAAAAGGAAAATCTCTATAATTGAATAAATGACCTATTACTAAAAGTGGAAAACATTGTGGCAAAAGAAGAAATTGCTCGTTTTGAGCAATTTCTTCTTTTTTCACTATGTTTTCAAAAAGCTGTCTGCTGCAGAAAGCGTCTAAATGACTGAAAGGGTTAAGGCGAAATGAATGACATACTGTACAGAGCTGTAGATAAGAACAGTATTTCAAATCTTTATATGAACCATAAACCCTATGTTGTGGGTATACAAAAAACCGGTCTCAGTGGGACGATTTATTTCGAGTACCCACAACATTGGGTTTAGGTAAGTTATAAGAGTGAGAAAAGACTATCGTACTCCTTAACCCTTTCCCTCATATAGATGCTTTCTGACGCCTTTGCAGCAGATGGCTTTTTGAAAACATAGTGACAAAAGAAGTTTTCCACTTTTTGTCATAGGTTATCCATTCAATTATGGAGATTTTCTATGTTTTGACAAAATATGTTCAAAGTCGTCTGCTACAGAATTGTCGTATGAGGGAAAGGGTTAACTAGTCACCTGCAATTTGTTTTTTAGGATTTTTGGTTTTCTATTGGCATGAATACCACTGAACAGCCTGGATGTTGAGTTTCAATATGAGGCTGAACTTGAGTCAAGGTCAATGGAAGCAACTTAGGACAATATGGACATTTAAAGACTGGTAAATTAACATTCATCGGCTGCTGAAATGTAGCTTGCTGTTGTGGTGATGCTAAAATAGGTCTTGCAGCTGGGCCTGTTGGCATAGGAACAGCCACGCTGACTGGTCCCGCAGGACCGCTCATTCGAATGTACTGTGCAGGCATGCCTTGAACTACCTGGAAACTTGGCATTGTGACAATGTTTCCAATGGTGTTCAACATTCCTAAAGGCATACTGATAACCTGTGGGATCTGTGTGGTTGATACATGTGGAATCTGTGGCCGGTATGCTAGAGTGTTTGCCATGTTGGGCCTGACTGTTTGTGGGGGACCAGGGGCCTTCGGAGGGAGCTGGTGTACAGCAGCCTTATTCTGGAGGGCCTGTTTAGGGAGCTGTGCTTGGGTGCTGGGCTTCAAGTTAAATACATTGTAGACATCTGGGTTAGTTATGTCTAGGTTATTCTGTGCGGTGTTTGTTACAGGAGGTGTGGACGCGGGTGAATGTGTTGGTGTAGTTTTAGATAAATCTAATGGTGCCGAACCTGCAGAGTTGGGTTTCTGCTGCGAGTTCTTGGAACCAGGAAGTTGCGTTCTATTGGATCTAGGAACAGAGGGAACATTCAGAACAGGCGTTCTCTGTATAGGCCTGAAAGTTTCTGGATCTGAAGTGTCAAACAAGGAAGACTGAATTTGTCTTGGTGGGACAGTCGATTTGGTCCCATCAGACCTTGGTAGTTGAAGAGGTGTTGTTACTTGCTGCATTATTTGTTGGGGAATGGGTTGTATTAGAGCTGCAGCTGACAGTGGGACTTGATTGATTTGGTCAAATCGAATAAGAGGAGGCGGACCACGTATTAAAGGGGGAGGAGCATGACTAGAGGCACTTGAGTCACTAACAATACTACTAGAACTTGATGTAGCGAGTGGTCCCAATTCTGAAGGATCATTCTGGACTTGTTGCTGGATTTGTTTCTGCATTTTAATATGCTGAATTGACTCGAGAAGATTTTTTCTCTTTTTGGCCCCCGAAGGTTTAGTTGAAACAGCAGATGCTACAGGTTTGACTGACCCAACAGGGACACTGGATGAAGAGGAGATTGATGAGGGAGCAGATGATGATATGGTAGAAGTTGTTGATGACAATGTGGTAACAGCTGGAGCTATTGGAACCACAGGCATTGACTGAGGGATTGATATTGGTACCAGGAGGCGCTGCTGCTGCTGGGGTATTACCGTTTTGGCAATAACAGGTTGTTGAGTCACTAAATGTGGAGTCATGACAGTTTGCGTCACAAAATGAGGGGTGACAACAGATGGGCCAAAAAGTTGTCCGAAAGGATGTTGAAACATTTGTTGCATAGGAAAACCTGGCCTGATTAACTGAGCTGGGTTGAAATTTTGTTTTTGCAAGGCTTGTACAATACTGCTAGATGAGAATGTGTTTGAGGGAGATTGTATGTGTTTGCTAACTGATGGTTGTATTGGACTCGGAGACACTTTTGGCTGTGGTGTGTTTTTCTCTTTGCTTTTGTTTTTATCTTTAATTAAACATGGAACACGTGTGAATTGGTTTCCATCGATGGCTAATGAAATGTTTTTCTCCATAGTATTGCAGCGAGGTTCTGACTGTATATGCTGCAAGACGACCTGTTCTGTCTTTGACTTGAACACTTTACATGCAGAACAAACAAACACAAACACCTCAGTGTGAATATGTTCTAAATGGTCATAAATTGCCTCGAGAGAAGGCATGTGTATTTTACAGTTTAAACACATATAAATATCTTTTTCTAGGAAACTAGAATCACTCGCTTTGTTATCTGGCACTCTCACTGACAAAGTTCTCAAGTTACCTTTTGCTCGTTCTGACAGAGCCACCGGAGGATTTGGATTATCCGTTGGATGGTATTTCCGAATATGTTGATGAATCTGTGCCTCGCTTTCTGCCTCTTTGTCACGACAGTAGGGACACTGAAACAAGCGTGGAATGTCTGTGTGACTATTTCGTAGATGAGCTACCATTGCTGCGAGTACAGGGGCGTGGACATTACATTTCTCACATTTAAATGTATTACAAAGTTTTCCAGGAGTTAAAATTCCTGGTGTTTTTCTTTGATGTGGTCTTGACGTGGGAGACAGGGTTGCTTGCACTTTCTGCTTTTCCTGAATCTGTTGTTTAGATTGTTCGTTAAGTTCCTGAGTAATACTAGCACTGTTAGTCGATCGAGGGAAATGTGGAATTTTCAGTTCTGGTGTGTATACACTATTTGTAAATGATGCCTCGTATTGTATGGGAATCTTCGCCGGAGGTTCCCTTTCTTGTGGTATGTCGTCTTGATCAATGGCATGTAACTGATCTCGAAGGCTCACCACGTCTACAATCTTCAGGTTCAAGCTGCCTGTATCACTCTGCTCATCTTCCTCACCTTCATGGTCTCTGGATATGGGTGAAGAACAAAACAAATTAGATGAACTGTCAGATATTTTATATATTGAACCCTGTTCCACATAGGACAAAATCTTCAGCAGACGACCTTGAAACATCTTGGCAAAAATATGGAGTCTCTACAATTGAACAGAGAATTACTGAACATAGTTGAAAACATTGTGGCAAGCGGAGAAATTGCTCATAATGAGCAATTTCTCTGCTTGCCACAATGTTTTCAGAAGTCGTCTGCTGCAGAGGCGTCAGAAAGCGTCTATATGTGGGAAAGGTTTCTATTAATCCTTTCCCACTTATGAAAAATCTGCGGCAGATGACTTTGAATGCATCTCAGCATGAAGATACAGTGTCTAATCTAGGATTCGAGAACAAGAGGGAAATTTTATCGGAAAGTATGAGAAAAAGGGTTAATATAATATCAGAGCAGAAAATATGCCCCTTATCTTGGGTTTTAACCCTTTCCCACCTGTAGACACATTTTGACGCCTCTGCCTCTGCAGCAAATGACTTTTGAAAACATTGTGGCTAAAGGAGAAATTGTTTGTTTTGAGAAATTTCTTCTTTTATCAGTAATTCAACCTTCATTTATTGGGATTTTCCATGCTTTTGACTAGATGTTTTCAAAGTCATCTGCTGCAGATTTGTTGTATGTGGGAAAGGGTAAAACCATTAACCTGATATGATATTGTTTATAGTTGTCTAATTTGAAATTCCTGCAGAACAAAGAGTAACGTCTGGAAAATGGGAATTATATTTCGCATACAGAGTTTGTTTATTGATTGGAGTTCAAGGGATCTTACATGTATCATATCAGGATTAAGGGTTAATCCTACATGTCTTTGTTTAACCCTTTCCCACATACAACAAATCTGCAGCAGTTTTATTGGGTTTTTACGCCGCTTTCAACATTATTTCAGTTACATCACGGCGACAGTTCACTTATTCATGATCCCTGGGTAAACAAACCAGTACTAGGCTAGACAATGTGCCTTGCCCAAGGGCACTCCACAGAGACCGTCTTGCCTCGACTGGGGATCGAACCCGGGACACCCAGTTTCGAATCCCCGATGCTAACCACTTGACCACAGCGGATTCCTAAATCTGCAGCAGACGACTTTGAACATATTTTGTCAAAAAAGAAAATCTCTATAATTGAATGGATAACCTAAGACTAAAAGTGGAAAACATTGTGGCAAAAGGATAAATTGCTTGTTTTGAGCAATTTCTTCTTTTTTCACTATGTTTTCAGAAAGCCATCTGCTGCAGAGGCATCAAAAAGCGTCTATACATGGGAAAGGGTTAAAAGAGTTTTAAATTGAAACAAGAGGGCCATGATGGCCCTATATCGCTCACCTGATTTAATAGAACTTCAATAGTTTTCAAAGTTTTTACTCTTTTTAGGCCAATACTTTTGGACAAGAAGATTTTTAAAGTTTTAACAATGCACATATAAGGAAAACAAGCTCCGCCCCCTGGCGGCCATGTTTTTCAACGGATCAAAAATATTTAAACAATCTTGGTAAAGGGTGCCCCAAGGAACATTTGTGCAAAATAATTTTTAAATCGGGCCAGTACTTTTGGACAAGAAGATTTTTAAAGTTTTAACAATGCACATATAAGGAAAAACAAGCTCCGCCCCTTGGCCGCCATGTTTTTCAACGGATTGGAAATATTTGTACAATCTTGGTAAAGGGTGCCCCAAGGAACATTTGTGCAAAATAATTTTTAAATCGGGCCAGTTCTTTTGGACAAGAAGATTGTTAAAGTTTTAACAATGCACATATAAGGAAAACTAGCTCCACCCCTGGCGGCCATGCTTTTCAACGGATCGGAAATATTTGAACAATCTTGGTAAAGGGTGCCCTAAGGAACATTTGTGCAAAATAATTTTCAAATTGGGCCAGTACATTTGGACAAGAAGATTTTTAAGAAAACAAGCTCCGCCCCCCCCTGGCGGCCATGTTTTTCAACGTATCAAAAATATTTGAACAATCTTGGTAAAGGGTGCACCAAGGAACATTTGTGCAAAATTATTTTCAAATCGGCCCAGTACTTTTGGACAAGAAGATTTTACAAAGTTTTAACAATGCACATATAAGGAAAACAGGCTCCGCCCCCTGGCGGCCATGTTTTTCGATGGATTGGAAATATTTGAACAATCTTGGTAAAGAGTGTCCCAAGGAACATTTGTGCAAAATAATTTTCAAATCGGGCCAGTACTTTTGGACAAGAAGATTTTTAAAGTTTTAACAATGCACATGTAAGGAAAATAAGATCCGCCCCCTGGCGCCCATGTTTTTCAACGGATTGGAAATATTTGAACTATCTTGGTAGAGGGTACCTCAAGGAACATTTGTGCAAAATAATTTTCAAATCGGGCCAGTACTTTTGGACAAGAAGATTTGGCAATTTTTCCCTTTTCTGATGCTGCAGCAACCAAAGTTCTACTTGGAATTAATTTCTTTGAACAACTTTGAAAGAGGACTACCTAAGGACCATTCCTGTGAAGTCATTTTGAAATCTGTTCATTGGTTTAGTAGGAGAAGTCATTTGTAGGAAATTGTTAACAGACGCCGACGACGGACGCCGACGACGGACGCCGAGTGATCACAAAAGCTCACCTTGCACTTCGTGCTTAGGTGAGCTAAAAATATGAAGAAATGGTGTGAACAACCTGGAAAAATTAAAAACATCATTTGAAGACAATGGAAAACTAGAACTAACAAGTTACCCAAATTATCTACTTTTGCACAGATGGGTCAAAAACTGTCTGTAACAAAAAACAGTTTAACCCTTCCATTAATAAGACAACTTTATGATATTTCTACACCATAGGACTTTTGTAAAACATAGTGAGAAAGACGGACATTTGGTTAGATAGAGTGGATGCTTAGATTGACCTTAATCTTGCACTAGTCACAGATACTTTCTGATTGGGTTTTCATGCAGTTAGGCTCAAATACACTTTAATTTCTCTTTCCGACAATGCGGTGGCTTTTTGAAGCATTTGCAGCAGAACAAATATGTAAACAATGTAGGAAAAGGAAAAGAATCCTCCTTTTCCTTTTACAACATTATTTTCACCTCTATTCAATATTTAGGATTCATTAATAGAGATTTTGCATAATGTTGATTAACCCTTTCCCTCATACGACAATTCTGCAGCAGACGACTTTGAACGTATTTTGTCAAAACATAGAAAATCTCCATAATTGAAAGGATAACCTATGACAAAAAGTGGGAAACATTGTGGCAAAAGGAGAAATTGCACGTTTTGTGCAATTTCTTCTTTTGTCACTATGTTTTCAAAAAGCCGTCTGCTGCAGAGGCGTCAGAAAGCGTCTATATGAGGGAAAGGGTTAAAAGCTCTGAAAGGTGTCTATTGCTGATTGTTTAAGTGAGAAAAGATTATTAGATAATTTACCGTTTTACGTCCATCACAGGTTCTACATAGCTATGGGCACTTGACTGACCGGTACCATTTATTTGACTAGGAACTACTTCTTGGTTCCCAGCAGATATGTTTGATTTTGAAGTCAAGGCTGGGTTTTCATTTGCGGATACATTTATAGCTGGTTGGCCTGGTCCTGCAAGGTTAGATAATTTCTCGAAGATGTTGCTGGGACTCAGTTTTTCTTTCTGCTGGGTATCAGCCACTCTTCTGTACATGATTGGTTGCCCGGGATGGACCAAAGCAAAATGTTTTAGAACTATGTCATCAGTTTTATGCACCTCATCCTCACAAATAGAACAAAAATACTGGAGATTTGACCTTGACCCAATAACACCAATGAACAATTGATTGTCTTTTTTCGGATTGTTATCTGAACTAATTTCCAATGCTTTCTGTACATTCTCATTTATTACAGAGTTCACGAGACTTGTGTTTATAGAAATACTGTTATATAAACTAGCTTCACTGTTGGTGTCTGTAATACTCGGTGTAGTAGACAAAGCATTCAAGTTTGTAGGGGACTGGGAGGAAGCCGTTACAATCAGGCTTCCCTCGTTATCCAACTTATAGTCTTTCTTATTCATCACATCAAAGAAAGGTTTAACTTTTGGCAGTGGCGAAATGTCCTTTTCTTTATTTTGTATAAATTCTAAAAATGTAGCCTCAAATCGACCTTTAGGTATTGGACTGGGTTTAATGGAAGGAGATGCTGCAACAATAGCTGTAGGTTTTGATTTCTTCTCACCAAAAGGACCAACTTGACCAACTAATGGGGACTTGTTCCGTTTTTTGTGATGGTGATGATGTCGATTGCCTCTATCTGAATCAGATCCAGATTTACTGCTAGACTTGCTTTTCTTCTTCTTAGTACGCTTTTCAACAATGGGTGGATTTATAAGTGTTTCGTAGTCTTGTAATGGGGACTCGACCATGTACATTTTCTTTTTTATTCCTCCCTTGAGCTTGATCTTTAGAGGTGGAACTGTTTTCCTTGCTGTTTGGTGCTCTGGTGTGATCTTTTTAACACTTTTTGGAGTCATAGGTTTCTTTTTACTTGGAGGAGTTTTCACTTTAATTGTATTTGATATTGGAGAAAGATTTAATTCTTCTGTTGGACTTTTGTACGGGGTTTCTTGCGGGGTTTCTTGCGACTTTTCTTGATTTTTATCAGGAGACAATGAAGACAGATTTTCCACTGATGCATAGTCAAGACTTGTCAAAGGTTGGTCATTTCCAGTGTCGTCATTTGGAAGTTTAGATTCTGGAGTTGCAGCTTTTTCGTCAGTATCAGCTGTCAATGTCCCTTCAGAGTAATCAATTGAATCATCTTGTGAATCTTCAGTTTCAGTAGCACTTTCCTCTTCACAGGATTCGGCAGTCTTTTGTTGCGAACGTTGCAACTTTTTGATAAAGTCTGAAAGAACAACACTGCACGGTTTGCATTCACTGAGATAATCTTCAAGTGTTTTTGCTTCAATTAAGTCCTCATCTGCATCTGAAAATTCACTTTCGGTTGCAGTTTCAGTTTGAGGAAGCTCTGCAGTGACTGGAACCTCTGGCACTAGTTCATAAGGATAAATGGTTTGCCCTTCAGCTGCAAGAGCATAATCACGTTTTGATTTTTGTTTTGCTTCCTTGGCTTCTTTTCTATTTACTCTTTGAGCTTCATTTTTGTAATATTCATTTTCTTCTAAACTCTGCTTAAGAGCAATATTGTCTAAAGGTGACCTTGATATTTTTTGCCTCAACTCAAATTTTCTTACAACTGTAGACTCGGGAGGAGACTCTTTAACTTGGTTTGCAGACTTGGGTTTCCGTCCCCGACGGGCACCGGTATAAGTTGCCTGCCCTGGTTTGGTAGGTAACTTTTTTGTAGCACCAAAATGTTTTTTTTTCTTTGGTCTTCCTGGTCTTCCCGGTTTACGTTTCCCTCCAAGTTTACGAGGCAGATCGTCCTGTTGATTTACATTCATCATTGATCCTTCAATACCCAAATGACTTGCTGGATTTGTTGTTAAACTGGGCCGCAATTCAGGCTCACATGTGTAAATAACATTAGATATCAGTTCTTTTATTATTTCATTTATTTCAAGTTCAATGATAAAAGGTTTCTTTTCTGAAAATTTGTCCGAAGATGTATTTCCGGTTGTTTTATCTAAAATTACTTCCTCTTGTTTTGTTTCATTTTTATTCACGTCATCATGAGCACTTTCAGTTCCTTTAAAACATTTGCTTTCTAACAATTCTTCCGATTTACCAACCTTTGCATCAATACTTGGTTCACATTTATTTTGATTTGTATAGACATGATCACAAACAGATGATACTGTTACACTATTTATGTCCACACTTTTCAAGGCTTCTTTATTGTCCATTTTCAATACATTATTGTCCAAGACATTTTGTTCTATTGTATCTTTCTGAAGCACACTAACTGTACTAAATACTTCATAGTTTTGTTCCAATTCAAGAAACTTATCCCTGCCAGTACCAGGTGTAGCACATCTATTTCCTGGTAAAGATCTTCTCTTTCGCCTCATTCGACTTAAGAATGGAGACTGTTTAAGCAGTCTCTTCCTGTGTTCACTAACAAATGGATATGATATGTCCTTCTTAGCGTCAAGTCTCTGTTTAATAGCAGCAACTTTAGGACTTGTCTTTTTCTGACCTTTCACAGGAGTCACAGCAGGGGTCACTTCATTTTTACCTTGTATTTCATTACTTTCATTGCCATCACTGAATGAAATTATTCCAGACTTTCTAGCAAGTCTCTTTTTGGACTTTCTTAATTGGACTTCATCCACCAAATCAAATTCTCCACTTAGTGTTCTTTTCCTGCTTTTTCCAGGCACAATTTCCACCCTCTGCCGAGTTCTAATGGTATCATCTGATTCAGTGTTGTCTTCACCAAGGACAAATATACGCTTAGATGAATTGATCGAGTTTTCTGAGCAAACTGATTCATTATCTGTTATATCACTTATTTTTGACATATCCACACTTGATTTACGTGATCGACTAACTGATCGTCTTTGTTCACTGCTGACGTCAGATTCTGAACGAACTCGTCTTTGCTCTACCAAAGCTGATAGATTCTGTACATCTAAATCCTTTACGAGGTTCAATCCAGGCAAACTGTCGTCTTCAGAGTATACATCTGTGTCACTTTTGTCTGCTTCGTCAGGGAGTGTTTTGAGCACTGTATGTGAGTGAGATCTGTTACCGTTTAACCTTTCTATCAGTTTAATCTGTAGATACCTCCGTAAGTCATTTTTAGGCAGATGATCCAAGGACTTTCCAATGTCACTGTTTGCAGCATATGAATTAAGGATTCTTTTCTTTCTGACCTTTTGGATATCTTCACTTTTCTTTTTCAGTTTGCCTAATGATTTCACTCCTCCTTTTTTCAACCGGAGAGGTTTGTTACCCTTAGGTTTATGAAGTGTTTTAGGCTTTGTGTACACAACATTGGCAGCTTTATCAACAGAGGCCACATCTGATTCCTTTTTAGCACCAATGTTTTCTGTTGTAGATGCCTTTGTTTCATTGTTGCTTTCTCCTGTGGTTTTACTAATTTCAATTGACAGAGAAGCTGTCTCAGAATCTTCAACCTCCACTTTCTTTTCCTTAGACTGTAAATGTAATTTCTCTTTTAAAATGGTTGTTTTATTTTTAGCACCTGGTGGTCTACCAGCTTTTCTTTTAACTGGAACACCTGGGTCTGAAGTTTGTCCAGACAGCTTAGAGACAATAACATTCTTATGAAGAAGCTTGCTTCCACTTTTCTTAAGTTTTGAAACCAGTTGTCTACCTTTCATTTTTCTTTGACCAAGAATTTTGCGAGTCGAGTTTGCCATGCCTTTGGAAATGACGCCTTTGGAAATGACACCTGTAGTTACCTTCGGTTTCCTGCCAGGTTTCTTTTTTATTATCACAGGTTCAATGTTATCCTCTATGTCTGCATCCAGCTCTTCATTATCAAAGTCAGTCTGTGTCATGCTACTGGATACCATCTCTATGGCATCGACTGGACTCTCTGCAACTAAGGTTGGAGGCGTTTCTTTCGGTCTGCCCTTTCTTCGTTTAACAGCCACATTACACGGTGTAAGGGGATCTGGACTTTTAAAGCTCTCATCTTCTCCATTAGTTAGTTTAGAATTGAGATCAAGAGATTTGGGCCGACTTTTACCCTTCTTCACTGCAGTGTCTCCATTGACTTTTGGTGACAAGCCATAAAACTTTGACTTATCAACTGCTTTTACTTTCTTGCCACTCTCCTCTGACTTCTTCACCTTACTACTATCAGATGATGAATCTCTTATCTCAGGAATAACTTTACCCTTATCTTTATTTTCAAGAGAAGAATCTCTGGAACTTGCATTGTCGACGGATTCTTTATCTTTAGCTCCTCTTTTTTGTGCTGGTCTGCCCTTTCTTTCAGATGAGCTGTCCCGTGTGGGTGTTCCTTTAATTGGGACTGGACTCAACTTACCACTTGCGATGCTTTCCTCATTTATTTGAACACCTGATGACATCTTCCATCTCTTTGGTGCACCTGTAATGAAAATCAAGGTACTGAACACTTTACCACTTCAACAAAGCTGCAGCAGACCAATTCGAAAAAATTGATGCGAATATATTGAAAATTTGAAACTATAATTATTTAATATTAAAGTTGAAAACATTGTGATAATTGGAGAAATTGCACAATATTGCTGCAAAGGTATAAGAAGACGGCTCTGATGGCTTTGGATCGCTCACCTGATTTTCATTTTTTTTCACTTTAGCCATATAAGCCCCGCTCCCTGGGGGCCATGTTTTTCGGCAAAATTACTGACACTTTCGGAGGAGAAGATTTTTTAAGTTTTAACTTTAGCCATATAAGGCAAAATAGCCCTACCCCGTGGCGGTTATGTTTTTCAACCAATCCTGATGGCTTGAAGGAATCCGATAGTGGGTCAACTTAGGAACATTTCTACAAAATTATTTGAAAATTGGCCTGACACTTTCAGGAGAAGATTTTTTAAGTTTTCACTATAGCCATGCCCCTTTCTTAATTAATGTTGATGTTAACCCCTTCCTGCATGCAGGCTCAATTTGTGACATGTCTAGCAGACAACTTTTGAAATTATTGTGACTAAAAGGAGAAATGATTCGTATTGAGCGGCTTCTCCTTTTGCCACCATGTTATCAAAATTCATCTGCAAATGTGTGACAATATATAAATATTGCATGGCTTCTAGTGTGACAGTGTGACAATATATAAATATTACATGGCTTCCAGTGTGACAGTATATAAATATTGCATGGCTTCCAGTGTGACAGTACATATTGTCAACATGAAGAAAATACTGTTACCCGAGGCGAAGCCTAGGTTAAAAGTATTTACCCGAATGTTGACAATATGTACTGTCACACTGGAAGCCATGCAATATTTATTTTTATTATACTGAACAAAATTACAAGTTTATTCAATTTATTCTGTACCTTTGTAGGGGATGGAACATGGGTAGATCTACTACAATATAACACACACATATGAATATACCGGTTAACAGTATACTATTACATGGCACGCGCGTCTAAATGGTGACGTTATTGTTTTTCATGCATGTGCATGACCAACATTTTAGACGAGCATGTCATGTAACAGTATATTGTTAATCGGTCAAAAATGTTCTGTTAGCATGAGACAGTAAGAAATTGCCCATGATGAGTATATGAGAATTTAACATTACAAAGTCATGTGAGGTATAATAATATTATTTATTTACATAAGTTTATCTTTCCTGCTTTAGCCCTTTCCCTCATATAGATGCTTTCTGATGCCTCTGCAGCAGACAGCTTTTTGAAAACATAGTGACAAAAGAAGAAATTGCACAAAACGCGCAATTTCTCCTTTTGCCACAATGTTTTCCACTTTTTGTCATAAGTTATCCATTCAATTATGGAGATTTTATAATTTTCGACAAAATATGTTCAAAGTCGTCTGCTGCAGAATTGTCGTATGAGGGAGATAATTCAATTAGGATGAATCTGTGAACGGTATAAAAGAATAGTTAGAAATGTAATATGAAATTTCCTACACCAGTAAATTTCATATTATTTGTAACCTACTTAGTTAATGTTTTACTAAATCTTTGTCCGTTGACAGTCAATTAATGGAAAGATATGCCAAATCTCTGGTAAAAACTTTCTCCTGTCTCATAGAAGTTTATACATGAAATAAATAATTTCTGTTTTGACACAAGTTGCGATCTTATCGCACGAGAAAGAAGAACACAATTAAAGATTGTATGAATCAAGTTATCAACTCATGGCTGCAAATGACTTACCTTGATTGGGCGAACAAAGGGGCAACTCCCTTTCAATGTGTATTACAGCCACAAAAATGATTTACCTGATTTGAACAACTTTTAGAAATAAGCCCTTTATTGTTTGAAACTCTGTATGAAGATCATACTTTTATTGTTCAAGATATTAAATTGTTATACATACATTAGAATAGTGGTTTTAAGAATACTTCTATATTACACAAGGTTGATTGATTGAATAGGGTTAAACGCCAATTTCAACAATTTTTCAGTCATATCACAGGTGCCAGTTTACCTACTAATGCATTTCCTTGCTTTCTCACACCAGTACTCCACACAACATAATTTCCAAGCAACTGGCTGCTTTTCCAAATAAGACAGTTAGCCCATTGGTGAATGACGAATAATGCATGTCACAGAAAGAATGTTGGCCGAGCTGGAATTACTCACAACCCCTATGATAGTCAACCTGAGTCGCTACCGGGATTCGGGCATCTTACACAAGGATTAAATACATTTAAAAAATTGGTTTTTACTTTTTCCAACAATGCTTTAAAAGGATCTTTATTTTGGAAAGGGTCAAGATCAACCACCCACCTGTCTCGTCTGTGCTGATTGATGAATAAAAGTTCAATAGGCTGTTGTGTTCTGTTGACTCCGACGCCAATTTCCTGGTAATCTTTGTGGAAACAGGGGGCGGCAGCTTCTGAAAATATATCAATCAGAGAGCTAGATAAGGAAGAGTCAACAGGCAGTGCTTGTATTGCTTATTAAATTAAAGCTATGTTGTTGGTGCTCAAAAGAATTGTCCCAACAAGTGGATTCTTTAGAGAACACACAACATTAGGATTTAAGAACAAGAAGTATGCCCATGTATTAACACCCTTTCCCTCATATAGACGCTTTCTGACTCCTTTGCACCACACAGCTTTTTGAAAATATGTTGACAAAAAAAGAAATTGCTCAAAAGCAAGTTCTCCTTTTTTCACCATGTGTACAACTCTTTTCAATTATTGTACTTTATTTGATAGGGAATTTCCAATATTTTTTCGTGTTTGTTTTCGAAGTTGTCTGCCGCAGATTTGTTGTATGTCATTGTGGGAAAGGGTCAAAAGCCATGAATCAATTTAATCCTCTTAATCATTTACTTGATAAAGACGGTGTTAGACAATGATAATGATGTAGAAGACTTGTAACCATTAAAAACTGGTGTGGAAAAAGAAGAAAATACTACATCTGGAAAACTGAAAGCAATATTATGATACAAATACAGATTAACCCTTTCCCTCATACGACAATTCTGCAGCAGACGACTTTGAACGTATTTTGTCAAAACATAGAAAATCTCCATAATTGAATGGATAACCTACGACAAAAAGTGGAAAACATTGTGGCAAAAGGAGAAGTGCAATTTCTTCTTTTGTCACTATGTTTTCAAAACGCCGTCTACTACAGAGGCATCAGAAAGCGTCTATATGAGGGAAAGGGTTAAGTTGAATATTTGTATGAAAAGTATATCAACTATTTTTCAGCAATTTCTCCTTTTTCAACAATGATTCTTCATGCAATCGCTTGCAATATAACCTGTTATATATATATATATAAAAAAGCTCTTAACCCTCCCTTTCCCACATACAACAAATCTGCAGACGAATATAAAAACATCTAGGCTTCAATATAATAAATCTCTGTAAGTGAAAGTATTATTATTGAAAATGAGTTTAAAATATTGTGGGAAAAGGGAGAAATCGCGCATTATATGCAATTTCACCTTTTGTCACCATATTTTCAGAAGTCTTCTGCTGCAGATGTGTCAAAAGTCAAGGGTAGCGAGTCAGAGAGGGTTAAAAAAAACAATAAAAAGGCAATTAAGTAAACTAAGCCAATTCTATTGAGTGCTCAAAAGATGTGGCTTGATTATTGTGGGAAAAATACCCATATTCTCTGGTTTCACTAGTCGCCTGAATGGAAATCTGTACTGTGCTTACCTTTTTTTGAAGGCTTCAGTCTCAAGGATCCGTCTTTCACAATTTTTATCATAACTTGATTGGTTAGGATTTAAAGCCATTTTCAAAAATAAATCGTCATATCATGGCAGGGGATGACTTTGAAAACATCTAGACAAAAGCACAGAAAATCCTTTAAATGAAAGAACAATAATTGAATAGAGATGAAAACATGGTGACAAAAGGAGAAATTGCTCATTTTGAACAATTTCTTCTTTTTTTTCACCATGTTTTAAAAAACCTGTCTGCTGCAGAGGTTTCAGAAAGGGTCTATATGAGGGAAAGGGTTTAACTTTAATAGGATTTAATGATGGTTTTAAATAGTTTGTGACATGGTTCATATTCAGTAAGATTTCATTGAGTACAAAGTTCACTAGTTACACTTAAACGATTGATACCATACTTTGTTGGCATATGTATGGTATCAATCATATAACTGTGACTAGTGAACACAAATTTGTACACAATGAAATCTTACTGAATATGAACCATGTCACAAACAAAGTTCTGACATATTGATAATTGGGTGGACAATTTGATACCAGAAACAAACAGAGTTGGAAACATTGTGGGAATAGGGAGAAATTCCTCATTTTCGGAAAATTTCTCTTGTTCAGCCAATGTTTCCAAAATTTGTATTCTTAAGAAGCGTCATATATGCTGATTGATTTAACTGAAAGTCCTTTTTAAAAATAGTTTAAAGAAATTATATTTCCAATCAGCATAATGCACCTATCAATATTTTGCCCCGGGGGGGGGGGGGGGGGGGACGATTCCCGACAGGCGGAAATTGACACACCGAATGATTCCGGGTCTCGGGAAATAGACATTGGCCAGATTTAAATTAACATACAACAAAGTATCATAATTTGACATAGTTTAGTAAAATGTGGCAAATACAGATGTTCCTCATTTTCACCAACTTTTTCAATAGCCATCTGCTGCAGATTTGACGAAACACTTCTACATGTTAATTCTGTTTGTATAACCAACAATGTACAAAAGTCTTCATGAAAGTCAAACAGTCTTTGACTCACAAAAATTCCTTGTAATACAAATTTTCATGCTTTAATTGATTGAACAAAGAAAGGATGAAGAGTGAGCTTTCGGACTGAAAGGTTTCTAAATATTTCGTGAATAGAAGTCTGGACCAAGGTTTCAATACAGTATTCTATGCATGAAGGGGTACTGATTAATTCACCAATACACACAAATTGACAAATAGGTTTGATGTAGGTTAGATAAATCTACCTAGGGGCTATTTAATTATATACATTAATCATGCAAATTATATAACACAACATACATGTATGATGCATGCCTACTGTTTTGGACTGACTAGTCAGGTCTTAAATAAAATGAATTTCTCAACTTTTAAAAAATATAAGAAATCCCAAAATAACTTAATTTCATCCTCTTCTTATATAAATATCAAAGAAAAGAAAACAAACCGTCATATCCAGCAGTCAATATGTATTTATAAGCCGAATGACGCTCAGCTGACAGAAAAGGCGCATGTAAACACAAGAGATTGTATACATGTCGAGACAAAAATAGACACAGGCCCTGGAACGCATAACTAAAACTCTATTAAAACACCCATTAATCGATTAATTTTACGTGAAATTAAATGATACTTACCCGATCCAATGTTGTCATTTCACAGAAAGACACTCATTTGAAGCACATGATGTAAATGATCTAATACACAAGTCAAATATGCATTTTTAAAGGCAGAATACAATATTTACATACCTATTTTTACACCGAGCGACCATTGCATGGCTGACTGAGCCCAGGATTCAGGCGAACTTTCGAATAAACTTGTCGCTATGGAGAATCTTTGAAAAAAAGTATAATTGACAAAATCGATCGAAACATGCACCGAAAAAATATTTACCTGTCTATCCATGGTTCTAGATGTGTTCTTCGTTGGGTTTTAAGGCGTTATTCAGACCCGCGATTCACACACCATCTCGGTGAGTGAGTTCCTCGCGAAGTAATGGCGGTCACATTGACAAGTTTGTTCGGATTTCTAGTGACGTCATAAAGTAGAGCAACCAGAGCTCTTGGCTTTGATACTGTTAACAAAGGCCAGCAATAAAACAAAGAAATATCTCACCTACACATCATAGAATATTTTTGTCCTTTTCTGTAATCCACAATTAACTTATTTGCAACGTTTACGGAGTTATTTGTTGTTGAGTTGGGTTTAAAAAGCCAAACTATTGACATACATAGAGCCATGTTTGCCAATTTTCAACGTACATAATGGCTACGTGCTTGTTGTATTTAACGCCGGCTGTTTCACACAGCATACTTTAAATTCAACTAGTTGTACTTGATTGTACATGCAGATATTATGTTTATCTATATTTTCATTCTTTAGAGTGAGACAAAATTGTTTTTAACTGAGAAATTTGCGTAGTTTTGAAAACAATCGGCTGCTGTGTAATTTGAGAAGAAATAAAAGGGTTTCCTAAGATCGTCTGCTGTGTTGAATGTAGTTTTCTACAAGTTTTCTCCCATAGCATTTATACGAAAAATGTTGAGTACCATATCGGCCATTGCACCATATATTGTGTTAAGATAAGAAATACTTCAGTCGAATATCGAGATCTATGAATTTATAAAATAGATTTATAATTCAGATAATGCACACCTTCAATGGACATGCGTAGCCAAGGTCAAACTGCGCATTGTAAAGGAGGGATTATCGCTTTCCCACATACAAAAACACTGCAGTAAACGACTTTCAAAACTAATTACGTAAAACAATTGGAACTTAATTTCTATAAATAAAAGAACAATTATGCCTATTGAATAAAGTTTTAAACATTGTTGCAAAAGGAGAATTTCCCATTATGCTACAATGCTTTCAAAAGTCCAGAACTCCTTATTACTGGAGAGGCGTCAGAAAGCGTCTGTATGTAGGAAATGGCATTGAAACGCATTTCACACAAACTGACACTAGGACAACATTGTAATTCGCAAAGAGTCAGTAAAATATTTCGCAGTATCAGATGAGAATGGATTGTGTTGCATTATTGCGAATAGTACACCAAGACAAACCAAAGTCGTGCATACGCACAGTGTCATCACACATATCAGAGTTCGCCAAAACATAAAAGAGACATATATATATATATATATATACTTAGACTTCTACAATTAATCAAATTTTATGGTAACCCCATCAGTCTCATTCCAATACTTTTTTAAATGATAACAAAACGGTTGCTCAACCGTGACCGCCTCCCACTTCATCTGACTCCGCTGAATTAAGAAAATATCAATTACAATCAATGGCGAAGAATACACTGTGTGTCTAGGTTTCGATCCTCTCTCGCGGAGGTCATAGTGAAGTGTGTTTGAAAAAGGCATTTTCCAATCCTAATAGGCTATACTTGTTAGTCAAGATGACCGAAGAGCAACGTACATGCATTGAAAACAACATACAAGTATTGCAAAAAATGGCGTTTTTTGTCAGACTGTTCGGATATATATATATATAGAAAAAGAGCCTTATCTATGCGATGGATATCAACATACAAGCATTGAACAAAAATGGCGACTTTCACCAGACTGTTCGGATATATGTAGAATCTTATCTATGCGATGAATATTTTTAGCTTATATACGTACATGCGTATTTGCCTAGTTATACACGAGCGTTCAGTCGTGTGTCTCTGGTTACACTTGTATAGTCGCTAGATGCATGCTTTGTTGGTTTCAATTTAGTTAGATGGGAGATGGGTTAGCCTAACACATCGTTCGTATTATTTATTCACAGCCAAAAGTTGTAAGGATAACAAAAAAACACCAGAGTTTGAATACACTCAACGTAAACGATTAATAAATAGAATGATGAATGAGGTATACACCTATATTAGATATAATATCCACATTAATATCTTTCAAATTGAAAAGGCCCGAAGAACATTTAAATATATAAATAAAACAATGATTTCAGATGGAATAACACACATTGATTACAAGGAAATATATATATACAGCTCACTTAGAGATAGATATACAGTTACATTTTCCAATATTTAGCTCGACTATGTGAACGATAATGAGATTGCATTTCTTCTCATTACGGCAAGTTGTGTTTACAACTTAATGTATTGGCCTTATATATTTACAACTACAGCTTCAATGTTGACGACACTTGCAATAAGGAAACACCACCATATAAGGAGACCGTATATCGCTGGAGGACTCAGTAAGTCCAAGGTCATACTACAGACTTTAAAAGTGGTTATGATGGCTTCTCTTTATTGGTCCTCAGGATTGTTGGGTTAGCATTACGACTGACTCGCTGGTGTCAGGATACATAGGCACGTAGTACTGGTAAATTACAGAGGAAGTCTGTAATATAACTGAAAAACTGTTTAAAGCGGCATAAAACCTTAAACAAACAAACATCCAAGGTCACGTTCAGAATGAGTTATAGTCCTACACACGTTTTAGAGCAAGTTGTGTTTTCGACTTACATGTATATCTTTGTATCTACTGTTCCAGTGTTGACGAATCTTGTCGTAAGGATAAATCACCATATATAAATGAAACATCGAAGTCTGGGACGCTGTTTTTTCAAGGTCAATCTCATATTCTTTGGATGTTGAACGGTTAAACTGTTTTTGGCAAGCGGTGCTTATGGCATTTAAAGTTCATATATTGTGGACTTATTTGATAGTATAAAAATGCTGATGATTTTTTTTTCACATTTAGACTAATTAATGTCATACAGTTGTCAAAGGGTTCAAACAATGACTATGGCCCGGATAAATGGCATCTTTAGGTAGCTTATAATTGGAGTATGCACCCATATATTCAAATAATATTCAAATAATATTAAAAAAAAAAATTGGGCTGTTGTGAAATTATTATCTAACGTCTCCATAAGAAAAGTTTTCTAAGTCGTCTGCTGCAGATTTGTTTTATGTAAGGCAATGCTCCAAGCTTATGTAAACACCATGTGGTGGCTTCACGGTACGTATGAAACCAATGAATTTGTCATTGATACAAATAATAATAACCCATGCATGTCGCAAATACAAAAGACGATTATATCAATGTCGATATTCTCACGGTTGTCAGCAAAATAATCTCTGTACACGCTGATATGAAATGTGTAGTCAATCGGGATCAATGTATACTGTGGCTACCCATTATTACATATTTAGATATATGTATGTATAAATACCATTCGATAAAGATTACACTATCAAAATCATTATCTTACGAATTTGATTTTAGACATTTAAAAATGAAATTTTTGATATATATGCGCCTTTTCACTGGTCTGTTCTTACAGGGTGGATATTTGACACCTGATTGACCTCTATCTATTTATTTTCCTGTTGTTGATAATGCGAGACAAAGCGAGTTGAATCTTTACATGTGTATATTATATCAGGACATATCTATACAAATACCCGGGGTGGTGTACCGACACACGCGTTTATACTCGGGGTGGTGTACCGACACACGCGTTTATACCCGGGGTGGTGTACCGACACACGCGTTTCTACCCATTCATTTTAAATTATATTATATAGCTAACGACATTAGAAAAAACAGATTACCCTTACGTCAACCATTCTCAATACATACATTCTAAATATGAAGCAATGTTAACTCTCAAAGTAACAAATCACATATTTAACTAAACAATGTATTTTCTGTAATATTACTGTTTAGCATACATTTCTTTCTAACTAAGCATGGTTGTGGATAGCGGCTCAGCATGGTCTTCAATAGTTAGCTGATATCAACACACGCATTGCACGTGTTAAAGCAACTATCGCGTGATGAATACACAAAATGGTCACTTTACATAGAGCTATACAAAAACTTCACCTTGTGCAAATCACCGCGAAATGTCGCATTCTACCGCGGGTACGGCGAGAATCTCGCGGATCATAATCCCTGGTCTGCACGCGCCCTATAGAAAATGCAAGCGTCTTACGATCCATATTACTCAATCCGAAATCATCAGTTAACTAACTTGATAATAGGTGACGAATATTATAATTAAAATATAAGCGAAGTCTTATTCATCCCGTCTGTATTATATTTCTTTGGTATTTTAATAAATGAAATGTGAGAAAAAACATTTTTTTTATTTCATTAGGAAGATTAACTAATACAATTAATTACGAATGCTTACTTATTCCAGAGACATATGAATACATATGTCTCTGATATCGTGTATATATGTTATAGTGAATTATAGGCATAGCGGGCCGGATGTGATAACGTTGTATAAACTGTGTTATTCATGTATGTTAATTCACACAGGTCGCGTTAATACATGCCTTTCTTATCTCATCTTATCTTAATGGTGGCGCCCTCTGCGCAATATGTATTAAATGAAAGGCATAAGAGCCATTTTGTTGACCAACCGGATTAACCTTTGAAACTCAGAAAGTGGTGTGATTCATTAGTTATATATTGATTCAAAACATCAGAATGTATTGGCCCGCTGTACAGTTTTCGAAAATCCGTTACTTATACTTATACCATATATTATATATGCGATACTGATATATAAGGGGAGGTGACCACTCTGGTAGTCATTGTTGATTGAGCAAGACGAATTAATTTGTTATAGTACGCCAGGTAACAGACTATGTTTAGCGTGCCATTAATTGTGTCTTACGTCAAAGGTCATGACGCAAAGACCAGTTCGCCTACACACATGCGTCCTCGATGTCTTTTGCCAGTGCCCATACGCAATTCTTCATACTTTATAAGAATATATATTGAAACAAAACTTGCTACAAAACTACTAATACGTATTAGTATTCCCTGGTGTGACACTATGTATTCTAAATTGACATTCATTCAATACACACACAAATCGATTCTTTTCTTCTTGCGTACACATACGTCGAAGGGCATATACCAATGTAATAATGAAGTTATTCTGTATGCTGTATAAGTTTATATATTCAAACAAATATATGACACTATCAATTCTAAATTGACATTCGTTCAATACACACAGAAATCGATTATCTTCTTGCGTGCACGAACGTGCCCCATCAAAGGAAAAAAATACATGCATTTGGCCATATTTTTAATTGCCAATCCCAAAATGATTTAATCTGTGATTTTTTTTTTAAGAATAAGATATCATGTTTATAATGATTGGTGAATTAGCCCGTGTATTAACACTCTAATCGGGACCGACAGTATTCGACATTCATTCAATGGAAACTTGAAGACTTTAATAATTGTGTAGGTACTCCGATCCGATAGCAATTAGGTTTATATGAACTGATTTTATGTACACAAGAGGCAGTAATAAGTAAAACCATTTGTCTACGTCGAAGGGCATATAAGAATTATAGAATGAAGTTTAAGCCATTAACCATTTTTGTAAACCAAATAAAATTATACTCTATTATCCGCCGATCGAAACGATGATATTTACTCACCGTATAGTAATCATTACAAACAGTGACGTGTAGGCCCGAGTCTTTTTTCTCATTTTAGTTGTATGTATATTTTGTTATATGTGTGTTTTGTTATTTATATATTTTGTTACATATTTTGTTATATGAACATTTTGTTATACCTATATCACTTTAATGAAATATTTCCTTAATTAATTATAAAACATTAAGTTTTATGTCGTTGGTCTTATTGTTATAATGCTTACACTGAGTAGGTCATGCGTACATATATGTTTATCTATGTCTCTTTGCTACGTACTATATGAGCCGAATTACGAGAAAACCAACAGTGTGGACACTGCGTAAAGTGTCGACCCGGATCAGCCTTAACATGCAGTGCAGGCTGACCCGGACAGTCACTTTTCGCCTCTTGTGGATTTTCTGTTTCAGGATTCGTTAATCTATACCTCTATCCCCCTGAGACGGAATGGGTCGGCCCGGATTAGTCCGCGCGGACTGTGCAGGCTGATCTAGGTCGATACATTACGCTAAGTCCATTACGTTGGTTTTCTCGTGAAACGGCTCATATATCTAATTATTGATTGGTTAATATTGATCGCACTCTCTGTCCGACATCTTCGGGGAACATGAATATTTATCAATCATTCTAAAACAATTTTACACGTGATAATTACCTATATAGCATACTTTCTAAACCAAATCATTTGACAAATCCAATCTGAAATTTAATAACGATTTTTATTTTTGAATAGTATCTTTCGTCTCTATCCATTATTATATTGAACCATTGTCGGCGTAAATGTTACGAAATGTCAGGCGGTTTATGGTAGATTTATTAAAAAAATATGTTTTCTCTTACTTATATAGGTAAATGAAGGACTCGTAACGGAGATAGTTATTTCTTCTGTAATATATGTGTATTCGTCTCTCAATCAAACCGTCCAAGTAAAATAAATATATAAAGTAAATCACGTTCAACCGATTTTCAGGAATAGATATTATATAATCAATGGGTAGACAAAGCTTTGCTGTCTACTATTGTCATTATTGTTTCGTTTCTCATCGATACGTTCTCGCCGTGTTGCCATATCAATTGAGCACTACTCCACGGTCCTTCGAATCATCTGTTCTAATCCTTTTCAAAAATCCAGATGAGATTAGACGCCTCCGTAGCAGACGACTTTTGAAAACATTTTGACCAAATGTCCTCAGCTCTATTCTATAATTATACGTGAATTAAAAGACAGTTTGCTCATTTCTACCTAGTATTTTCTTCAAAGCCTGATCGCCAGTGCGGGAGGCCAAATCATTCTACCGTCTTGTTGTCGTCGACGGCAGCTATTTCCGAATGTGTGTATTGCTAATAGGGAGACAATGGAGATCATGACCAGACTGTGCGGAGGTGAGGCCAGATCTGGGTATTCTCCAATCACAAATTCCCGGCTTCAGGTTGCTTCCTCCAGGACAATCGGACACAATCGATTGATTGGTGTTTGACAATATGTTTATTTATATGGTATTGCAACACTTTTTCAGTTATATAACGAGGTTTCCTGTGTATGTTACTAGTACTACAGTTATATAACGAGGTTTCTTGTGTATGTTACTAGTACTACAGTTATATAACGAGGTTTCCTGTGTATGTTACTAGTACTACAGTTATATAACGAGGTTTCCTGTGTATGTTACTAGTACTACAGTTATATAACGAGGTTTCCTGTGTATGTTACTAGTACTACAGTTATATAACGAGGTTTCCTGTGTATGTTACTAGTACTACAGTTATATAACGAGGTTTCCTGTGTATGTTACTAGTACTACAGTTATATAACGAGGTTTCCTGTGTATGTTACTAGTACTACAGTTATATAACGAGGTTTCCTGTGTATGTTACTAGTACTACAGTTATATAACGAGGCTAAAGCATGCATGTCTGGATATATATTGGTAGCACATGGCTTAAAGTTGGGTTTGACAGAAAACCGCTCAATTATACAAGATGATTGCGCCAGGGCAACTCGATGTATAGGAAGGAGTCTTGTTCAACTAATTTTTGAATACTTGAACAATTAACAAATAAGGCGTACTCATCCATAAAAGCTTTCATAAAATAATAAACACTCTATACAAAGGATATTCACACAAATGTATTTTAAACTATATCTGTATTGCAATACTGCGCTGATAGTTATCTTCCGAAGGGTTTGCAGATGTCTTACATGTATATATAGGAATCCGTCGAAGTCGATTGGTAAGCGTCGGGGATTTGAAAGCGGGCGCCCCGTGTTCGATACCCAGTCGCGGCACGACGGTCAAGGGTGAGTGCCCATAGGCAGGGCACATTTCTAAGGCTAGTACTGGTTTCTGTACCCATGGATCATGAATAAGTGAACTGTTACCATGCTATAAACTGAAATAATGTTGAAAACGGCGTAAAACCCCAATAAAACAAAACTAAAAAACAGGTACATATATATTTATGTGTATTGAATATATATTGGCTTATTTGTGAAATGTGTTAAATGGACGAATGATTTACACGATACACTGTGATTAACTACTTCGATTAATTTATCGATTAGTTGATTCATTAATAATTCAATAATTCAACTACTAATGTATCCGTTCGCTCACTTAAAATTGAAAATCTAATGTATGTTCTGTTCTGATATTCATCTTTTAAATAGAATTATCATTGACTGATGCATTATTTGAATTATACGATATTCTAAATTGTCATTTATATGCATTATTGAATCACTTTCCAAATACATAACCATGATATAATCCTTTGATCGCTTGTTATTTAATTAATCCATTCTTTCACACAACAGTTTTTACCAGGAAATCGGAAAGATTGATATCTATAGCATATTTATGTATACACGAGCCGTCCCGCGAGAAAATCAACATTATGGCCTCTACGTAATATATCGACCCAGATCAGCCTGCGCAGTCCGCGCAGACTGATCTGGGCCGACCCATTCCGTCTCAGGGGGATAGAGGTATAGAGAAATGATTCCTGAAACAGAAAATCAACAGGATGCGAAAAGTGCCTATCCGGCTAAGTCTGCGCGGCATGCTTAGGCTGATCCGGTTTGATACTTTACGCACAGTCCACACTGTTGGTTTTTTTGTAACTTGTAGGAATCCGCTGTGGTCGAGTGGTTAGCGTCGGGGATTTCGAAACCGGGTGTCCCGGGTTCGATCCCCAGTCGCAGCACTACGGTCATGGTGGAGTGCCCTTGGGCAAGGCACATTTTCTAGCCTAGTACATGAATAATTAAATTTAATTGCGCGCTAAATGACCTTAGCTGTCGATGCGCCATAAAACCATATACATTCATTCATTCTTGTAACTTGTTTAATTTGTATTTACATGCATTGCCCTCTGTTTGCCATTTAACTTTAAATCTTTGAAACATATTCAAAAAAGAACAAGCCAAGAAGTGTTTTGCTTTAAGTTTTTAACCATTTCCCACCTACACGCGTTTTCTGACTCCTCTGCAGCAGACGATATTCGAAAACATTGTGGCAAAAGGAGACATTGCTCATTATGAGCAATTTCTTCTTTTGCCTCAATGTTTTTAACTTTATTCAATTTGTAGATAGATTGTGTATGTTTGCTGATATTTTATATTTGGCGTCGACTGTTTCAAAGTTGTTGTATGTGGGAAAGCAGTAACGTTGAATTAGAAAAACTGATGGTTTTTAATTCGTTCATTGATTACCTGATATTACCCTTTCCCACTTAAAACAATTCTTCAGCAGACGACTTTGAAAACCTCTAGACGAAAATACGGAAAATCTCTATAAATTGATGTATAACTATTGAAAAAGGTTGAAAACATTATGACAAGAAGAGTAATTGCTAATTTTGAGCAATTTCTCCTTTTGTCACAGCGTTTTCAAAAGTCGGCTGCTGCAGAAAGCGTCTTTATGTGGGAAAAGGCTTTACTTCCGATTATCATGCCTTCATACCATCTGACGAAAATATAGGTAATGTCTGAAGTGTGTTGGTTATGTTATAGTTAGCGATAAATGGTATATTTATATTTGACTAGATGCTTAACCCTATTCCTCATACGACAATTCTGCAGCAGACGACTTTGAACGTATTTTGTCAAAACATAGAAAATCTCCATAATTGAATGGATAACCTATGACTAAAAGTGGAAAACATTGTGGCAAAAGGAGAAATTGCACGTTTTGTGCAATTTCTTCTTTTGTCACTATATTTTCAAAAAGTCGTCTGCTGCAGAGGCTTCCGAAAGTGTCTATATGAGGGAAAGGGTTAAAAGACTGAGCAGGTATACAGGCTGGTCTGAAATGAGAATTCATACCTTCTCGCACCGACGGGCTTAAATGTGGTTGGTGCCGAGCCCCGGTAGCTCAATCGGTAACGATGCGGGCTGTCAATCCAGGAGTTGTGTGTTCGAATCCCACCAGCTCGGCCAACATTCTTTCCGACGTTTGACAAAATTCAGTGTGACAAGCGTCATTTGTCCTTCACCAATAGGCTAGCAATCTATGCTTGGAAAGTATGCTGTGTGGAGTACTGGTGAGCGAAAGCTAGGACACACATGATAAGGTGAACTGGCCGCCGTGATATGACTGAACAACTGTTGAAAACGGTGTTAAGCCCCAATCAACCAATCAATCAATTAATTAAATGAGGTGGGACTCAATTACTATCATATATGTTTGAATGTTAGCTAGGTGGAGAAAATGTTCAGGGATAAGATAAAACGTTGGTATCCATTATTCCGTGTTTGATCATTATTCGTATGTTTGCATCCGGCATTGTTAACTATTTTAGCGAGCGCTAAATCCGAGAACAATTGCAATCAAATATGGCGCTATGGGAAAAACATCCATTTATTTTACATAAACTACAAACTCAAATTATAGTGAATAGCGACTATTCGGTAGCAGACTTCAACAATTGAACGGTTGATAAAGATCTGTACTAGTATTTGAGCAAAACATTTTTATGGCCACAATTTTAAGCATGACTGAATTTAAATCGTTTAACCCTTCTTATTGAACATACTTGATGAGCGTCTTAGATAAAGAAACACCTTAACAATAACGTATGTACATTTTGTAACCTTTTACGCCATTTTATGTATTGTTTCGATTACTCCACTGACATACCTGAACAAATAAAAATACATGTACCATGTTGGTGTAATTAGGAATATAAGAAAATACAAACTGCTGCAAGTTAAAAACGTATTTAAAAGAATAAACCGAATAAATTGTATAGGCAATTAAAGACACATGTCTATTTTGTTCCAACAGTATAATACAGTATACAAACAAATATGTTTGCTTGCTGCAGTTATGTTTGTGTAAACAACGAATCTGAATGTAGAATTTTCTATCGATTCAAATGTGGATACTTTTTTTAAACATTATTGATTTTTTTTAGAAAATAAGCGTTCTGATGATTTGGAATTTAAAACTGATTTCAGAACTTTTACATACAAAACAAATCCATTATTTCGAACGTTTACATGATTTTCCAAACTTATTGTGTTAGCAATTATTGGCGAATGTCATTAAATGCATTTCACGTTGAGGGATTTATCAGGAAATATAATTGTTTTAAAAGTCAATAAGCTACAGAATAGTAATAGTATATTGTCATTATCTTTCGGTATGAAATTTCGAAAATCTTAGGTGACATATTCGTTTACGTCTGAAAGTGAAAATGATTTAGTCCGAACAAGTCATAATTGATTCAAATCATTTCGAAATATAGGCGTTTCAAGTGCAATATTACCAATATCAATCTGCAAAAGTCCACGCAGCATTTTTACGGGGTTGTGAGATCGAAGCTTGTCTCGAGTAAAGTAACGACCCGGATTAGCCTAAGCAGTCCGCGCAGGCTAATTCCATCGCAGGGGGTAAGAGGTATAGAATGATGATTCCTGAAATAGAAAATCCACAGAAGGCGAAACGTGTCTGTCCGGGTTAGCCTGCGCGGTATGCTTATGCTGATCCGGATCGATACTTTACGCAAAGACCACAATGTTGGTTTTCTCGTAGAATGGCAGATTTATGCTTTCCGATGATCATTGTATTTTTTTCCTCTTATGGGCTAAAAGTCTAACCATATGTGGGAATGCAGCCAGCTGCAGGAGAAGACTACTGTGTGGAGAACTGGTGCGAAAGAATCAGCAAACACATGGTTAGGGACACTGGCTGGCCGTGATAAAGCTGAAGTACTGTTGAAAACGGCGATATTACACCAATATATGTTAATACTTGCATATAGTCATGTATCTTTATTTTAGGTTACAGGTCAAATTTCAACTATACCAATATAATTATACAGTATGAATTATGTGCATGAATAATGTTACCAATGTTTACTATCTAATCAATACTTCGATTAAGGTCTTTAAAATTAATTGTAATATTATATTTTGTTGTAATGGGCTGGTGGCCTCTAATCAAATAAAACTTTGTATCTGTATCTTGAATATAGTCAATGGTTAATTACTGTACTCATGTTATCACGAGACCCAATATTTCTTTATACCTACTTTCAATTGACAGAAAATTGAATACGATTGATTCTTGAACGGCCATTTATATGTTTTGATAAGCAACAGTACAATGAGTGGCCATGCGATTAGGAAGGCAAACTGTCATGATACAAGTGAAGCTATAACTTGGTAATTGATTGATTGGTTGTTTGGTGTTAACGCCGCTTTCATAACTTGTTCAGTTATATCACGGCGTTTCCTGGGTAAGTTACCAATACTTCTGGTCCATTTATCCTGGCACCAGCCAGGCAGTCGTAACGTTAACCCCGCAACCCTGAGCGCAAAGGAGGGCAGCCATTACTACCAATTGTTAAGTCTTTGGTATGACCCGACCGGGGATAGTACCCCAACATCCCGCACTTGAGGTGGAGGCTATACTACTACATGACCGAGGCAGTAGCTATAACTTGGATATTAGTTGCCTCCCAAATTAAATATTATTCACATATTCGTCGATTACTCATTGTGGTTTGGGAAAGCATTTCGGTTAACCGAGGAGACGACGTATCACGATAAAAAGAGAACAGACTTCCGGACTTCTAATAACTCTTCCTGTGTCTAACATATCATATCCGGTCTATAATCAAGTATGTTTAAACGCTTGTGACCTGCCATAATATTTGATACCATATTTGTTATTTATAGGAACCGCATTCAATTTAGTATTTGAGCCGTCCCACGAGAAAACCAACAGTGCTGACCCTGTGTAAAGTATAGACCCGGACCAGCCTAAGGATGCCGCGCAGGCTAACCCAGACAGACACTTTTCGCCTACTGTGCATTTTCCGTTTCAGGAATCGTTACTCGATACCTCTATATGTCAAAGACTGAATGTGTATGCCCGGATTAGCCGACGCGGACTGCGCAGGCTGATCTTGGTCGATACATTACGCAGAGGCCATACTATTGGTTATCTCGTGGAACGGCTTACTTGTTTGTGTTCGCTGTTTTGAGAAAGAAAACAACACATTTAGAACTCAACACTTTTAATTCGCTAAAACGTTCAATTGATACCTTTTAATTCACAAAGGTCATGATCAGGTATATTTTGTTGAGTAATATAAGCAAAAAATATAGATATATATACTTAAAGTTGGATGAGCATTTCTTTAAACAGGCCACTTCCCGAAGTCTTATTAGGTCTATATCTATCAACTGAACTATTTTTTATCTAACATAGTGTATATTTCTTTGTATGGTATATTACGCCCTTTCAACACTATTTAAGTTATATCACGTCGTTTTATGGGTAGGTTACCAGTAACCAATATGGTCCATTTATCCTGACACCTGCGAGTGAGTCGTGATGCTAACCCTACAATCCTGAGCACCAAAGTCTTTGGTATGACCCGGCCAGGGATCGAACCTAAAATCTTCCGAATCCGAGGGGAACGATCTACCACTACACCACCATGGCGGTCTTAGTGTTGATCTTAATTACAGTCAAACGGATATATCTGGACGGGAATATAATTGGTACTTCAAAAACAACGTTAACTTTGTCTTTTGGCTTAAGGATAAAAAGGTATTATATACTTCAAACTCTGTCTATTAAGTCTAATCAAGATTTACACTGCTTGTCAAAAATTATAATGCAAATGTATAGTTCCCTAACCCAACCATAATCCTAAATAGTCTTTATCTCTCTACAAATTTGAAGGGTGATTTAAAAGGATCCCTTGTATGGAGAGAAGGACCCATATGCTACGATTCTCAAGTGATACATACTTAATTGTAGACAATGTACGAGCGATTCATACCATATTATGCGATTTTATTTTCAACACTATGTCAGCTTTATCACGTTGACAGAACATGCATTCATGATAAATAGTGCTAAGCTAGGAAATGTACATTGCCCAGGGGCACTCCACCATGACCGTCACGAACGGAAATGTCACTACAGAAAACATCGTTGATGGTTTCGGATAAGTTCGGCAAATCTTGTTATAACAGAAAAATGCGTCGTTAAAATAACATGCATTGGGATGATTCTTAAGCAATGTAACTTCATAACAATGGTAGTAATGGCTGCCCATCTTGACGCTATGGGTTACGGGGTTAATATCACTACTGACTGGCTTATGTTAGGATAAATTGACCAGAAGTGCTAGTAACTTAACCAGGAAACGCCGTGATATAACTGAACACATTTTTGAAATCGGGCGTAAAACACAAAAAAATAAAAAAAATCAATGTAAAATAATAACAGCGATAAATGAAAATGACATTTTATTTTTATAATTCTTCACGCATAAAGCCCTAAATTCACAACTAAGAACAGATGGATCACACACATATCGAACTTTGGAGTAAAATGTCTGATGTGACTTAAACACGTTCTAAATGTGTACATATATTTGCGTTTTCTCCTCATGGTTACATATATACATTAATTATCTTGAGGCTGGCTGTTAAAATACGAGAAGAGATGAGTTGACGAAGCGAACGTTTGATAAGACCGAAAGGAGAGTCACGCGTTCAAGACACCCTTACATATGCGATATGGTAGATTGTCAGCCTCGGGTTTGATCCCCGACCGGGTATCAAAAATACTTTGAACATTTTAGTAATGGCTTTCACTCCTTGTCGTTCAGGAATGTGGGGTTGGCATGACAACTGACTCGCTAGTACCAGTATAACTGATAACTTACACAGTTCAAAATTTGGTTTCAATAAAGAAATGATTTTGATACAAATAATCATGTTATCAGCATCGATATAATATAAATTAATTGTATGTAGCAAGACAAAATCGAACCAAATTCCAAGTAAGCAAGCGGACATTAAAACAAACCTACTTCCGTGTAAATACGCGGAAATAAAAACCAACACATTTTCAAGTGAATATGCGGAAATAAAAAATAAACTGTCAACCTTTACACCTTGCTTTCCTTTTATGCACTTTTTTAAAGTTGACTTTAATAAGTAATATACAAACACTAAGAATTATCTTATGTACTTCTACCCGAAATACCTTAAATTTGTCTTCACCCTTTGGAACCAACTGAATAGAATCAGCTGTTAGTTTATTAATAAATGTGTTTAAGTCGATATCTGTAGTATTTTGTTTTCAACTAACCTAGAACATTTCGTTTAATATAGTTGAAAGACGTTCAACCACGATACATTGAAACCCGTCTTTAATTCGGTTCACAGGTTCATTTGTTATTATCCGTGTAAATTGAATAGTGGTGAAATGATTACATACATATCAAGGTCAGGACTCTGTTAACATAGACATTTTTTAAAGCACATCGACAGATCTTTATCAACAAGTATTTAGGCCACTATTCTTATTAGCAATAGGTTATGAGATTGCAGTAGCCTGTAGAAACTAGTAATGCTAGTGCAGGATGAAAAGGAAATGCTATCTGATTTCGTCGAACTCTTTACAATGGAAAAATACACGATATTCATACTCAGTAATGTTATGATCAAATGTTTGAAAACAGAACAAACATATTCTATTTTCCCGAGTAATTTTGCTGGCGACCAGTTTCAATTCTAAACTTATGATTAGTGCAACGAAATTTTTATAAAGCAATTATATGTGGTTAAACGACATTTTTCTGTATTCAATATATACTTATAATGTACATCGACAATATATGCACGTATGTTTGCACCCGTTCCATGTCTTAGCATATTTAGTAATATGAATAGACCTTTGACAGTGGATATGCCATATTAAGACTCAACTGTCTATACTATCTTTAAAAGTGGGAGGCATTTGCGGTCAGGTTAGAACCAGATTAGCCAGCGCTGCGCTGTCTGATCTGACGATGCATTGTTCTCCAATTAGTCTGAGAAGGTTTCAAGAAATTTCTATACAGCAGCATTCATTTGGACTCATAGCATTTTATCTTCATGACTCATGATTACTCCAAGGTATGTTTTCACAGGGCAAAGCTCAAATATACATACGGATTGACATTGTATTTTTATGGGAGTAAACTACGTGTCTGAGACATGCTTTACTTTAAGACGACAAGCAAGTTTTACCGATTCCGATGTTGGCGTCTCGTTTTTCAACTTAATTTTAAAAAATAATACTTATTGTAAGAAGTGTAAGTTGTTCTTGATACATATAATGAGCATATCCATGAAAACGTTTTTATCCATATTTTACTAAGACAGCAAAATGCGAAAAAATTGCGTCTTCTACGTTAAAGTTCTTACGATACTTGTACCTTTGCTGCAGCAGACTACTCATAATGAGCAATTTACTATTTATGTCAAAATGTTTTCAACTCTATATAATAATAGTATGCACATAATTATTAATTTATAGAGATTGTCAATATTGTTTTGCCTACATGTTTTCAAAGACGTCCGTTACAGATCAGTTGTATGTGGCGAACGGTTAATCTCATGTGTTCATTCTGCTTCATTTGGATTCTTTAGTGTGTATTCAACCTTGATTTGCAATTTCAACGAGGAATCCGCCGTGACCGAGAGGTTAGCGTCGGAGATTTGGAACCGGCGTCCCGTGTTCGATCCCTAGACCCGGCGCGACATCCATGGCGGAGTGCCTTTTGGCGAGGCAGATTTCCTAGCGGTTTGTTTACACAGGAAGCATGAATACGTGAACTGTGGTCGTGTTATTATTGAAATAATGTTGTTGTAAACGGCGTATAACTCCAATAAAACAAATAAACAAACAAACAAATGAAGCGCATTCTAAGCTAACATATTCCTGGTATATTTTATATTTATAGAACATAGAACATACAACATAGAACACATTTATTGATTATAAACATGCATACAATGTTTCGAACCAAATACAAATATTTATAGAACATTACATGGCTATGACTGATTACGGCAATAAGCACTTTGAAGTCATAAGTAAGAGTATATCGAATGGTTGAGTCTTCATCATGGATCAATGATACATTTTAGTTAAAAGGGTATCTATGTTTGAATTCAATTTTAACGATTAGCCTTAGTGTTATTATTTGCGACATTGACACAACAATATCTCAAGGTATTTATTAGAATTTATTTAAATGATTTTGGTTCTTTTGAATTGTGGTTATTATACAGGAACAAGAAGGCAAAGAAGACCTGGATCTCGCACCTTGGAATGTACTCTGATTAAAAGGACATTACATTATTATGACCATGGCAATTTAACGCTTTTCCATTGAAAGTGAATCTGATTTCATAAGTGCTACATTACTAAATCCCTGGATGCCATGGTTATTAACCAAGTATAACATAAATAGTTTGAACACACTTTGTAGAGGGTCTCCTTAGGAACGTTTCTTGTAATTAGACAAGGTATTTTAACGTTTTATCATTTTCATTTAACTCCTTTTTTGATGCCGCCACTGCTGTGTTATTCAACGTATATTTCAGCCAACTTATGTTTGAATCAGAAAGGCCATTTCCGTTAATATTCTTTCAAAATTGTGTCATTTTACCCCCTTTCTTATGCCGCCCGACGGTCATATTTCTAAAAGATAAATATTACTTGAACACTTTTAGTATAGGATCATCTAATGAACATTTCGGCAACATTATCTTGAAATCAGACAAGCTTGTCGCAAGTAAACGGGTTTTAAAGTTTTACCATTTTACCCCCGTTTTCTGATGCCACCCAGTGGTCATATTATAATAAAACATCAATATGGCTTGGACAATTGTAGTAGAGGGCAACCCGAGGAACATTTCTGTCAAGGACTTTAAAACCAGAAGATATTTGTATCAGTTTTACCTTCCTTTTTATGCCACCTGGTATCCATGTTGTTATCAAATAAATATGGCTTCAACATGTTTAAGGAACGAACACCAGTTTAAGAGATGAATTTAAATTTGTTGTCATTTCCCCCGCTGCAACCAAAGTTATAGATTTATATTAATTTTTGAACATATTCAAAAGAAGACCACGAAAGAAACCTTCTTCTAAAGTTTGGCTGCATTCGACATTGTGTTTAAGAAAACACTTATGTTTACAGAAATTGTTGACGACGACTGCGAAGAGTGATCACAAGAAATCACTTTTTGCCAAGGCTAGCTCAAACGGAGCAGCATATACAATGACATTTAACTATATGTTAAGCAGAACGAAATAAACCATTTGATACGTTGTTTACTTTCTTATTTCCAACAGTACTTAATGACTAGGCAGCAACCCTTTCTTACCCATTTTGCATATTGTTAAAGTTGCAAAATTCATTCATTGTCGCACTTTTATATTGTGACTCTAAGGGTGATATGGACTTTGCATGATTTCTTTTTTTAAATTCCCTTAATCGCCAGACAGCGCTTTTATTTTGGCTTTCATGGAGGCCAATACATTGACAATCCCTCCGACAATAGATCATAAAATCAATAATACGACAAAGACAGGAGTTAAACAGAACAATTAGTATAAGATTACCCTTGTCTTCAGTGAAATACGCACTCTTTTATAATGTCTCAGATTGGTCAAACTATGTTCTTGTTTTATTGAACGTGCATGGAAAGAAAGACTAAGGAATGGTATTCAAGAACTCAATGAACATTTTCAACCATGTTTTAAACGTTGTAATCAGATGGAATAACATAACTGACTTGACAAAACGCAGTTCTAGTTTGATAAACAAAGATGCTTTAACCCTATACAAATAAAGATATAAAGCTAATATTCAATTGAGAGCCAATCTTAAATCTTGGTCTCGAAAGAAGAACATATGGGTTCCCCATGGGCGATTGTCAGTAATTAGTCGCTTGTAAAAGACGGCGAGTTTATTTTTATTAGTTTTTTCAGATTCCAAATGCGAGGACAAGTTGTTATTAAGATAAAGCTAAATGTAAATGCCTAGAACATGTTGTTGCTTGTTTTCTTATCCATTTTTTACGATGTTGCGATCTTGACACGAGTTGGACGCCTCCAAAGATGTTAAAATATCTAATATTACACCCTAAACTGATTAAATATGGGTGATTTAAGATGTTGATGTTACTTCAAACAAATTGAAAAAGGAACAAACTCTGATAAAAGATGAAATGAGGGGAATCGCATATTTCGCACCCACTTAATTTCGTACTTGATTATTTTTTATAAATTGTCATTGGGCTCCCAACTGTCATTTTGCTTGCGTCATGCATATATTTTATGAACCAATGACACAAGGGCGATCATTTTTATATATTGAAATAATAAAAACGGACTAAGAAATCATATTTATGAATGTTCATGTTAAAGTACTGTTTATGCTTGAAGTAAAGTTTGAAATTATGCCTACAACACTTTTAATGTAAATTAACTTTCTAGCTGATATGGTATTTCAAATGTCTACTTTTAAAACATCTGAAAATAATTTTAAATATCTGTGAAATATGATTTTAATTATGATACTCACTTAAAGCTCAGGTCTTCAGCAATTTAACCCTATTCTCAAAGTTTTAATAGTAGACTGCTACAAAGATTTTCAATGTTTCTTTAAACCGGGAAAGGGTTAAATGGCATTTTATTGCATGTAAATCCTAAATTTTCTTTTTGTTTTTGTTTTATTGACAAATACCAAAATTCTGACCCCACAAAAAATGCTGAAATTTATATTATGAATTTCAAAAATCCTTGAACTAGTCCTTAATGAAAGCACTATGTGTATATTTAGACTAATGAATGTCACAAATGTATGTGTTGTAAACAATAAATTAATGCGGTATTTTTCGTCGACAGTGATGACATTAATTTTCACTAGTTGTAAAACTGATACAGGATGTTCGAATAGAATGAGAATGCCAGAAACATGCGCTCTGCACGAATCATTATGGTGAACTCGGTCAAGTTATTCCACAAGGCTTCAAGAGATATGAAGCGGTCACGAAATAGAATCACATGACCTTTGACTTCTAAGTATGACCACGACCCTAAACTGAGTTGGCGGAAACATTTGCTCTGCACATCGTCTCAATTTGGTAAACATTAGGGACGAGTTATCTAAAAAATCAAGCAGTTCAAACGTATTGGAGAGGACACGATTTTTGACAAACAGACAGACACACCATACTCTCAGCTTGTCGTTTCGATAACCTTGACATTAAACCAAAGTTTCCAAATCTTTTCAAGCGTTTCCAGAGATATGGAACGGACACATAATAAATGTTACATTGACCTTCAAATGCACTGGCAGAATCATGCGCACTGCTCATCGTCCCAATTTGGTGAACAGTCTTAGCAAGTTATTTTAAAAATACTTCAAGCCATATGGAGTAGACACGAGTTGTGACAGACATACATACAGACAACCAAATTTAAAACAATATACATACCCCTTTACATGGGGGAGATATTATAAGTGGAAAGCGTTTGGGATTTGGTACCGGGCTTGATCACCACTAGCGCTGGTCATGCTAGTGTGCCCATGGACAAGGCACATTTCCTAGCCATGAACTGGTTTGTCCGCTAGAATGCATTCATGAATAAGTGTTGATCTATAACTGCAATACTGTGGAAAATTACGTCTGTACAGGAGAGAGATTAACTGTTTTAGATAGTTAAGGGTTTTGATAACGTAGATCCAGAGATATCTTTTACTTCAACGAGAACAGTATTATCCCTTTACATACATTTATGAAAACATTACAAGGTGAGTTCTATATACTGACATTCGTATGTATTTGTGATGCGAAATCCAAGTTGACATTACATATATTTCCTTGGCTGTCTCTCACGTGAGCACAAAACGGATTAGGACAGTAACAAACTTGGGGCTAAAATTCTGTGTTAACATTTATGCATGTTTTTAGTTGACATTGAAGACTTTGGTGGTACGGCTCTCTCGAGTCTTCACTGTTTGTAGATTCTACAATACCCCAACTCTACATATGCGGTTTATTTGCAGATCTTCGACTATTTGTGAAAACGTTAGGTATAAGTTCATCTACAGTAACCTAAAGATACATGCTTTCCCAAATACATTGCCCTTTAGCATTACGTACATTCATTTATCAACACGAACACAAATTGTGTGAAAATACCCGCCATTGTGTGTTCTGAACGATACAGGAAAACAGAAGAAGACGAGGAAAACAGAAGAAGACGAAGTCACTTTACATTAAAATATATGCACGCCCAAAGGGTGTGATTATCATATTTCGACGCGAAAGGCGGACTTCTATTTAAATCGATAATGTTTAAACACATACAGCTAAACTAGGTCACGGTTTGTGTACATGTATGCATATGTAAAGAGAAGAGGGAAATACAGCGTATCGACTTTCCTTGTTGAAATGAACTCTCAGGGCTTTTTAAAACTAGGTTAGCTGGCAAGGACTACTTGTTAGTACGCTGATACAGTACTATATACTAACTGATTATAATAACTTAAACGTCACCTCGTCTTATAACCTATTATATCTGTAAAAAAGGAATATATATATAATGATGATTATACATAGTTGTATAAAGTGTTTACACATAGTTTGATAAACATGTTATCAACCTGTATAGGCAACATAGTGAAGATAATTAATCTACGAGTTGATATAATACTTTACCTCAAATCGTTATGAAAATGCTCAACCCCATCTAAAAGAAATGTTTGTAGTTGTCAAACACTAGTTGTGCGTTATGAAAAACAAAACACATTGAACATCGTGCCAATTCAATAAATATTCTGTTAGATGTCTAGCAGTTGGTAAATCTAATTACCTCTCATGCACTTTCTTAAGATTATTTAAAATTAAAATATTGAATCGAAAATTCAACAAATGAAAAACTAGCTCTGACTAAGGAAATAAACTGTTTGGGACAAAGTGTTGAACAATTTATTGTGGTTCTAAAAGTCGTCTGCTGTGACAGATTTACCTTTCTATTCATATGCTGATCATAAAATGCTTGGCATTAAAACTGGTCCTGACATGTACACACATTAATATGAACAGTGCTCTGCGAAAACCAACGGTTTTGCGACCAGTGCAGATCGAGATCAGCAATCGGCTCATTCTAATCTAGCTCTGCAATGTTCGCCATATAGTCATATTCATTTTGGATCCTTCGCATACATGTACAGGAAGGTCATTTAACACACTTCTACAATAATTACCTGCTATAGTACAACATAAATCATATGCGAGTTGTTTGAAAGGGCATCACTTTCCGCAATGTTTTCAAAACGTTTCAAACTTCAATTTATCATGTTTTCAAAAACGACTTCTACACTCCTTATATTTCACCACCAACCCTCCGGAATAGACTTAATTACAGTTCATATACACAACCTTGAAATATCTTAAATATTTACACATATGTTCATTTTTGCTATACGTATTTAATATTTAATACTAACTTAAGATATGTTACGTTATGTAATTTTAACTAGGTCTTTGATTTTCACAGAGCACCCGCTCATATATTATTGTTACGTGTTTGTATATTCATCAAGTTAAAACTGTCCTATTTTTTTTTTACACATTTTATGACAATATATAAAAAAAAGTGTTATAATTATATAAATTAATGCATACAATAACGTATCATGTTAATAGTGTCTAGTAATTCATTGAGGATACGATGAACAAGGAAATCACATTTGCAATTCATATTTATTTTATACACTGCCTGAGTGAAGTATAAAAACAAGGAAACTATTTGAACGGAAATATCTGCAGAACGAAGATACTTCAGTTGTGTCTAAATTTCCTCAAATCTTTGCTTCACAGTATATAATTATCTCAATTATAGTCTGGAAGTTAAACGTTGTTGATATAAAACGTCACGACTGTTAAGGCGGGGTTAATAGTTGCATATTTGCACTTACGACACACCCATTCCTTTTGACCACTACGTCATTTACTTTACGTTTTTTTAATATATTTTCAAGAAGACGGAATACAACTGGATTTGTTTGTGTTAATGAAAGCAGACAACAGCTTGCGTTATATAATCAATGACACGTGTTACTTCCTTTGCCCTTTTCATAGCTTCTGTTCGTTTACAATTTACAATAGCACCCGGGTAGTTAGTAGACTAACTAGATTTAGATGCCTTAACCGATTGTGTATACGTCATATTATCCTTCATTCCCCTTACTTGCATTAAAATCGTGCAGGCGTGTCTTTTCTGAAGCAAAATTCAAAATAGGTGGAAATGACTCTTTATGAAAACCGCATTCGACCATTATTAATTCAATGCATTTAGAACAAGATTCAACTAAACATGTCGGGTAACCTTGCCGATGGTTTTGCTAAGTGAGTGTGCGATGGAAAATGAGAACATGCCTTTATAACTTTATGTATATTATAAAACAATGTTCTAAGTCATGCAATGTTTATATAACATAAACCCTACTTCTAAATATCTACTTCTTCAATAGCGTTGACAACTGCGAGCAGATCTTCGTCAGATACACATTCAATAGTTGTTTCTACCTGCGCTTAGAGAGTTCCAATGTAACATCTAGAATGGTTTTGCTAAGTGAGTGTGCGATGGAAAATGAGAACATGCCTCTATAACTTTATGTATATTATAAAACAATGTTCTAAGTCATGCAATGTTTATATAACATAAACCCTACTTCTAAATATCTACTTCTTCAATAGCGTTGACAACTGCGAGTAGATCTTCGTCAGATACACATTCAATAGTTGTTTCTACCTGCGCTTAGAGAGTTCCAGTGTAACATCTAGAAAATAGGAGGCTTTCTGACTTGACATTAAGCAGATCTTCATAAACATTTCCACCATTAGTGTTTGCCATTCCATTTTACCTCCCTACCCACACCATGTTGTACCACCTTTTACCACTGAGCTCACACTGTTGGTTATTTCAAAATAAACCTCCTTTTCCAGTTAGAACTCTAGATAAGGTACTTCAAATTCCAAAACATTTATGTGTCACTCAAACCCTATGCTGTAGATAATTAAAATGTCGTCTCCGTGATTTGATTATTTTGACTACCCACACCATAACTATGGCATAAGTAGATTTCCGTCAAAATAATTGATAGGAATGCCAGTTGTCAGATCATTTCAAATATCTTGAAACAGTTAAAATTAGCACTGTAAGCTGCGTCTGTACAGAGGAGTTCATAACTGAATAAGTCAATTCAATCTGTTGCGATATCTTTGTTTCAGATTGTTTGAATTGCGATATTTCGTTTGTAAATCCGTTTGAGAAATTAACTGGAAGTCCCAATCCAATAAGCTTGTCGCAGAATGAGACCACTTTTAAGGAAATTAACTTCACTGTAGGAATTATTACCTTTCAGTTTTTGTAACAAAATGGATGTGTCTATGTTAATTTCACCCTTCCGACATATAGCCAATTGAAACAGAATACAATATATACATAATACATGTTAGAAAGATCACTATTTTCTAAAGTAAAAATCAGTGACTGTATAATTCACTTTATAACGTAATATATGAATGCCTGATAAAGTCTAATGATTTAGAAATAAAACAAGGGTTGAAGAATGTATTCCATATCCTATTAAAATGTTTTGACTCGTCTTTTAAGAAGGCTATTTCTTGTTGTTCTACTGTTAATATTTTATTAAAATAATGAATCAACATATTACTCGTTGGTAGTTAATAGGTGTATTTTATTTCAATTATGTATTTTTTTACAATAATTATAAATTAATTTAATATATAACTTTCCGTGTTATTTATTAATATGCCCATAAAACCATATTTTGTTATCCTCACTTTATTCTGCTTTCTTCCCCAAAAGGATATATACAAAACACTTGTTCTAAGATTTCTACATTACTTCGCATATAATCGAAGGTTTCATGAAAGTTCATTTGTAGGTAGAACCTGTTTATGTAGTATACGGTGACCCCGAGCTCAAGATAAGGGGCGTTTTGCATGTTTTAAAATACTTATTTGACCCTCTAACCCTATGTTCGACGATTCTTTTGAGTACCAACAATATAGGGTTTGCATTAATAATAAGAGAGAAATTGTAGGGAAAAGAGCTTAATACCCTCCTTTTTTGGACCTCTGAACTGTATACCTTTTCGTTATTGACAGAGCTTTATAAACCGTACTTATAATCATGTTCTAAAATCCTTATGTAATTTACAAACCATAAATTGATGGAATCGTACCAGTATACACTAAAGGGTTTAATTGCATAATAAGCTAGATATACTTGCGAATAGATTGGTTCACTCCTCCTGATGTAGACATCTGTCTTGAAACATACTTGTCATAGACATATAACACATTTAGCAAGGTATGTTATTGGACATTAGGAAATATATTTGAAGAAGCAAACACACGGAGCACGCAGTATCGGTATGTTTGTTCAATTTGACTTTTACTTTATAAATTGAAATGATTTCGGTCAATGGCTCTGGGCGTTGTGGCAAAGCATTGTGACTTCAGCATTGGCGGCAGGATAAACATACTGTTATCTTCCCAGGAAACGCCGTCATTCATTTTTAAAACTGCGCTAAATGCTAAACAACATTTAGAGAAACACACCTCGCCGAGTTCTCAAAGAGGAATGAATTTTAACACGAAATAACGCTGATTTCTGACTACGATGTGACACGAGCTGCAACATTTTTGCATTTTGGTCACTGTCTTACAAGTCAATCGAAGAGAACTACTTATATTTCAACGGTTAGGTTCATAGGTTTTAGCTCACCTGTCATATTACTCCGATCCGTTGAAAAACACGACCGCCAGGGGACTGGACTCGTTTCCCGTAATGCATATAGTGGAATTTGGATTAAATGTTCCTTTGGTGACCGTCTACGAAGTTAGAGATTGTTTTTTGATATGTAGCATTAAGTAGTTGTATGACTTACATTCAAATAATTTCCCTGTGATCACAACAAGACAATTCTCTACTTCTGGGCCATATGTTCTGTGAAATCAGGTGATCGATGTAGGACCACCACGGTCTTCTTATTTTGTATGTTGGAAAGGGTTAATAATCATTTCCATTGGATAATCGAAATTGTTTCATTGTTGCTTCTTTTTTAACGAAACGTTTTTAATTCATGAATATGGTATACTGTAATGCAAACATTCAACTCCTATACTAAACATATACCGTTAAAGAAAGGTCACAGCAAGTTTGCTAACGAAGACTTCTTAAGTGTTAATGGTTACACCGGTTTTAACCGTTTCCCACATACAACAAATCTGCAGCAGACGCATTTAAAAACTATGAAAGATCTCCATAAATGAAATTTTAGTTATTGAAAGGACTTGAAAACATTGTGACAGAACCTCATTCTGCTTAGTATGTGCAATTTCTCCTTTTGTCACAATGATTTCTAAAAATGCTTGCTGCAGGTGAGGGTACCTCCATGGCTTAAAATTATCCTCGAACTGACTAATTATTTCTGTGGCTTTGTTAATATTATGTTTTTATTTTTGTAAAATATTTAGGCGCTCCTTGGAAAAGTTCTGAAAGTTTTGCTGCGACGACTTCCAATTTTGATTAGGTTTTGCAAATTTCCATTCAAGGTCGGACATTTTTCCAAAGACGCATGTCTGGATGTCTAGACATTTGTTAAAGATCCGGATAATATAAGTATACTGTATTGATGATTGACAAAATTGTAACTTCTTATTATACAATATTTCTTTAAGTATTACGCCATGTTTTATAACCTGTTATAAATCTTTACATAAATGTCTCGTATATAGCTGTGTTATGCTCAGTGAAGCGATCGTATTTACGAATCTACACAATGAACATAAAAACACAGGTAAAATATGAGACCAAGTGAATATACATTTATATATAGAACTTGACCTGTGGGTCATGGCTGTTTAACGAATACAACGTCTTTATGGTGGCACTCTTATCATCAACTAAGTGAAAGTTATACCATAGACATAATGCCACGTAACTATTTTATCTGTTGAAATATAAAACGATAGAGATATATATTTAGAAAGGCCAATGCTCATGTCAAATTCTATTTATACCTCTACTGATAGCGAGACAAACCATATCCTATTGTAGCGTTTGAGTTTTACTTTTATCTGCCTAATTATGATATATCACCGCTACACAAATAACAAAATTTCGTGAACTTAATATCAGTTTGTGTTACAATGATTGCCCACAGCAAGCCACGCAAAAACCGACCGTTTGCGATTTTGAAGATGTTCATAACATTCTTCCGAAGGCACATAGCGACCTGCTCTCATTGAATATTTCAACGTATTGGTGGAAGACGAATTATGATATCACATTGACTTGTCGAAAATCGGAAAGACTTATATGTGTATCTACTTGTTTGTTTAATAGCTTTCCTAAAATACTTTTACATTTCAGACATATTAAAAGATATCTGAAATTGTGCTTACTATTTTAAGTAGTATTTGCCAAGCCCCGGTAGCTCAGTCGGTAGCGACGCGGGCTGTCAATCCAGGGGTTGTGAGTTCGAATCCCGGCTCGACGATTGACAAAAGTCAATGCGACATGCGTCTTCCACCAATGGGCTAAGTCCATGTGATAAAGAAGCCAGTTGCTTGGGAAGATTGTTGTGTAGAGTACTGGTGCGAGAAAACCAGGAAATGCATGAGTAGGTGAACTGGCCGCCGTGATATAACTGAGAAATTGTTAAAAACGGCGTTAAACCCCAATCAATCAATCATTAAGTAGTATTGATACGGTGAAGCATACGATGAAAAGTCGAAAACGTTGCTTGTGTTGTTTGAAAGTGGAACACAGGATAAATGTAGGCAAAACTGGAAATAGAAAGGAGGGATATCTTTTGTTATATTTCTTCTACGATTTATTCCAGTTGCATTAAAAATATATACATATATAAGGTGGTTTAACACAGCAAATAACACATTGCTTATTAATATAAGGTTATGATATCAGCTACAGTAAGAGCAGAAGACCGATCTAAGTTGGCAACGTGTCTAAAACTGCAGGCGTGAAATAAAAGCGATGTTAAACAAGATTATGCAAATGTTGTGGGGGACTGATCACGTCATACCAATACTAATACTTGAAGGTGAACACCGTTTTCAATGGCATTTCAATTATATAACACGTGTTTCCTGGCTTTCACGGCACCATCACTCCACACAACAATTTCCCTAAGACAACAGGTTACTTTTGTAAAGGGTGTGACAACATGAGATATTGCTCATTATAAACAATTTGTCCTTTGGTCACAACGCTGTCAAGTCTAGAATATTACGTGGAGTACAAGAGTGACAGTGCTAAGAAACACACGTTTAGTGAATTGGCTGCTCGATATATCTTTATCACTTGAAAGCGGTGTTAAATTATAATCTATCAATCAATCCCAAATGGTTTGTTTTCCCTTGGCTTGGATCAGGATCAAGATACTGATAGGTAGCTTGTCACCATCTGTATTATTTGATAATATGAGCCGTCCCGCGAGAAAACCAACAGTGTGGATCCTGCGTATTGACATAGGCATGCCGCGCAGGTCTAGCCGGATATACACCTTTCGCTTCCTGTGGATTTTGTGTTTCAGGAATATTTACTGTATACCTCTATTCCCCTGAGACGAAATGTGTCGGCCCGGATCAGTCTGCGTGGACTGCGCAGGTTGATCTGTGTCGGTACATGACGCAAAGGCCATACTGTTGGTTTTATCGCGGAATGGCTCATATAGTCAATCTTCGAGATTCAAAACTGACAATATATTCTGATAATTTAATTGGCAATGCATAATTCATAGGATGCCTATTCATATGTCTGATTGTAGTCCACTACGGTCATGGTGGAGTGCCCTCGGGCAAGGCACATTTTCTAGCCTAGTACTGGTTTGTTTACCCAGGGATCATGAATAAGTGAACTGTCGCCGTGATATAACTGAAGTATTGTTGAAAGCGGCGTAAAACCCCAATGAATAAATAAATAAATAAACTGATTGTAGTCAGCTGTTAGTTTAAATATATGGCAGATTCATTGATAGAATTCCAAATATTAACCTTTTCCCACATATAACATATCTGCAGTCACAATGTTTATAAAAGTCGTCTGCTGCAGAATCGTACGAAAGCAAGTTTATAAAAGTCGTCTGCTGCAGAATCGTACGAAAGCAAGTTTATAAAAGTCGTCTGCTGCAGAATCGTACGAAAGCAAGTTTATAAAAGTCGTCTGCTGCAGAATCGTACGAAAGCAAGTTTATAAAAGTCGTCTGCTGCAGAATCGTACGAAAGCAAGTTTATGTGGGAAAGTCTTCAGGAGCTCTTATTCTATTGTGTTTGTTTATTACACTAATTCTAGTATTTCTGCCGAAATCAAAATGTTTTATTCGTGTTATGTGTTTATGTAGATATACACTGTTTATATTAATAAATGCCTTGACATTTGTAGCAAGAGTCATTCTTATTTTGCCAAACACAGTATGCTTTCGATGTTATAAATTAAACCCTTTCGCACCGTGATATACATACACTAAACCAGCAGCAGACACCTGCGGAAACATTTAGTAAAACATATTTAACATCTGCATATTTGAAATTATAATAATTGAATATCTAGAGTTAATCACTATGAGCAGTTATCACTTTTGTCAAAATGCTTAGGAAAGTCGTCTGCCGCAAATACGTGAAACTGAGGTTGTACGTTTGAAGGGTAAAGCTTATTCTGTAAATAGTTCACATCAATAACAGATCAACGTATCATGTAAACTGACATTTGGGGGAGGGGAAATATAGATAACGGCGATTACAATCGATGTGTATTCTTATATAGTCAAGTTGATTGATTGGACTTTTATGCCGTTTTACAATGGTATTCCAGTTATATCAGGGTCACAGCTGTAATCCAAAATATACCCTACCAAGGTAACTGGCTTCTTTCCCATATAGATCCTTGGTCGGAGACTTATGAAGTCAGTCACATTGCTTTTTGTCAATCATCAGTAATAATGAGTGGCTGACCCTAGGGTTCAATCTGACGACCCCTGGATTTAAAGCTCCCGTCGTTACGAGCGAAGGTCCCATTTTTTTTACAAAGAATATTTGCGTAAAAGAACAAAATTCTTATACTTCAACGATTTGAAATCTGATTTATAATTATATTTTCATTTCTCATCACTGAAATTTCTTTGTCTTCGAATATTCCAAAATTAAACGTTTAGACAAATCCATCAAATTGCTATTTAAACATTGTTATATGCATATGGTCACTAATTTTAAAGCGCTTTTCTACATGACATGTGGAGTTCTATTTCCACGACTTGAGTTTGTTATATCACCAGGTTACTTTTGTAGACAACTAAGAACGCTGTTTAATGTGTTTTAAAATATATTCAAATGAAGTTTATTAAATAACAGTAATATAGCTTATTCTTGATTGGCTGAAACACCCTTAAATAATGCTCAATGGTATTACGCTGTATTAATCTAACATGGCTATTAATAGGCCAAACAGGTTGATAGCGCAATTCGTGTTACCATGATTGTTATATGAACGCTTATGACGTCAATTATTGATGTATGGCACGTACCATGTTCCCGGGAAAAACACGTTTTCGCAGGCAAATATTAATGATATGCTCTAAAAGCTTATTCCTGATTCGCATAAACACCATTGAAAAGTAAGGCCGACAATACAAATAGATGACACAATCCCCGTTATTTGTTATACAATGATTACAATTTACCATCCTACGAAAATATGAAAACATTGCTTATGACGTTTTTTGTTGACGTAAGAGAAGCGACTTTTTTCCGCTGAATTTCAAGCGATAGTGCAGTCAGAAATTAAGTTATGTACTAAAAGCTTGATATAAACAAAAGAAGCCAATATTTATTTTAATTCGCGAATATACCTTCGTTTGGGCTGATCAATTCTGGTATCAACCTCTCCGAAAGTATATGGTATCACTGTATGATTAAATACGTGCAGGTTAACAGTTTGAACCAGGTAACGTTACATAAGAAGCGATGTACATTGGCTCGACCTTGTAGGGGACGGATCGACTGCATACTTGCTAGCACTATTTTCTTTCATTCTTTCAAGACTCTTATTATGATTTACTGCCAGATAAAATGTCGTTGAAAAGCCAACCAAACAATCCAAGTATTTAAATTATTTCCTTCTTCTTTACATAGAATGAATTTTTAGTCAAGTTTAGTTGAAATCATGAACATATTAGAATTGAATTAAATTTAAAAAATATCTGGGTTGCGATGTACGTATTGTAAAAAGTTAATATTTCTATTCAGGGTGTAATGTTTGACGAAGATACAATACACGCTCATACAATTGATGTAATGAAGTAAAAGCCAAATTCTGTCGTCAATATAATATCAAAACATTACTTAAAACAGATACTAATCTTCAAGTGGAGTATTTTAAATCGGCCTTATATTAAATATGCAATAAAAATTACTTTAATAACTTTATACGCTCTATCATCACAGATGGAGGTCATGCAATATCATTTCTGCTTCATTGACAGTTTTTCTGTGGTATACCTGAGAGCACTGTCAAATAATTCAAACGTCCTTTATATGGTATAAAATCTCGTTCAACGAAATTCGAGAGAATACTAAGATATCACATGGTATACCTTAACAATTTCTTTTAAGAGAAAAGAAGAAAAACTATTTGTAATTTCTTAATGATTTAAATGACATTAAACCTTAAACCCCTATAGTTAGAAATAAAGATAAATGTAAAGAAACCGTGTAATATCTAAACATTTTGTATGTTGTTAGATCGATCATTTGAATGTGATTGATCTGAATTTACGCGTTTCCATCGGTTTTAAATCAATTGAAGGTGTTTTTGTGACTGGTTGATTGTTGGATGATCACATGTCTCAGAACTGAAATATTGATAAATAGTTAAAAGACAATGACATTTATTAAATTATATTGCTGGCATTCTAGAATTGGAGAGATGATGAACATGTAAATTGCTTTTCTGAAGGAATATGTTTATATGTTCACTATAAATATAAACTTTATCTATTCAGCAAACACATGTACATAACTCTGTAAGGCCATGACATTATAAATAAAGGTCACCACAACATAATCTATTCTCTTCTTGATGCCAAGGATACGTTTTGCTCTCTTTTGTTTTATTCATATTTGTTAAAATTTCTCTTTAGGGCATAAGACTACTTTTAAGCATCTGTTGTCCATAAATCAGTTGTACTGGACACATTTGGAGATTTGTGTGCTATTAACGTGCACTATTTTCCTGTTCATTTGTTCCGTCAAAACATACTCTCATATATATAGGAATAACATTAAAAACATATCAACCGGTAACCCCTCTCCCACAAGCAGACGACTATTGATAAATATTGTTGCTAAATGCTCATTATACAAATCTCATTTTGTAACAATATTTTCAACTCAATCCAATAACTATATCCTTATATTGGGATTTTTGCCTAGATGTTTTCAAAGCCGTCTGCTTCAGAATTGTTGTATGTGGGAAAGGATTGAATATATTTTCGAAACAGGATACCAATGACGTCAATGTTGGTAACCTGATGACAACGGTATCTGAAATTTAAAAAAATATATGGTCAAACCAATCCCAGATTTTGCAATCTAATTAAGAACTATTTCCCTAGCAGCTAAAGCTTAATTTACACATATCTGATTTGACTCCGTAAGATCTAGCTGATCCTGAACTTTGTGCAAAGTATTCGTAATAATTCGCAATGAAAAGCGTCGTTTTGTTATAAAGTGAATCAGTATGTTTCGTCAAACCAATCCCAGATGCTGCTATCTAATGTCCCCTGATGCCAAAGCTTAATTTAAACATATCTGGTTTAACTTAATAATATTTAGCTTGTCATGAACTTTGCGCTAAATATTGGTAAGCATTGGCAAAGAATAAAGTCGATTGTTTAAAAGTCATAAATCAATCAGTTACTTTCGTCAAACCAATCCCAGATACTGCCCTCTTATTCTGATATATAATGCTTATTTAAAACATACACTATCTGCTTTGACTTCATAATATCTATATGGTTCTGAATGTTGTGCTAACTGTTTATTACAATTAAGATTTTGAAAGTAATATGCAAATCATTTATTTTCGTAAAACCAATCCAAGATGTCGTCCTCTAATTCAAATATATTTTCCGTTCCATGCATCTGTTAATTTTAAAAACATCTGTGACACCTTAGCATGCAATTTCACAAAAACTGTACGAATTTTAACCCGGCTGTCTTACATGACTTTCCAACTTCGTCTGCTAAGATTGATCGATTGATTGGAGTGTGACGCCGTTTGTATCCGGTTATAACTTTTTCTTTAAATGACGTGTTTTTGACCAAACTTGGCAGGAATGTTATGTTGTTCTCTTTCAAAGGTGTTCAAACAGGCATGGTGCATTGCATAACTAGGTCGCAGGAGCTAAACATAGAGTTTATGTCTGAATACTTTAAAATGTTCTTGTCCAAAAGTTCTGGTCCGATTTGGAATTAAATTAGCACAAACGATCCTTGGATAACCTACTATAAAGAATGTTTAAACTATTCCGATCAGGGCTCGTTTTCCTTCTATGTATATAGCAAACGCTTTTGTAATCGTACTCCGTTGAGGACCACTATGGCCCCATTTGTTTCCGAAAGTGTTCTTAAAGGCAAACGTGTCGAGTAAGTGTATATATATATATTTTAAAAAACCATGTCATTTGTGCTAGCCTTAACATGTTATGTTGATTGTCATTGCTTTTTTAACTCATCCATGTCGTTGGTACTAATGTATCTAAAAAATATAAAACGAACATTTCGTCACAAATAAATCTGTTTATTTATCTGCGAAAGGGTGGAATGAGCTTTTGAACAGCACTCGTATGTACGACGACAACGGTTTCTGTATACTAATCGATGTGTTGATGGCATATACAATGAAAACGTGGACTGTAAAAAGCATTGTTTATCCGTCTTTCATTATCACCGTTCCCACCTATAGAGATTCGAGAAGATTAAGTATATGCTGAATCAACAACAGGACTCGAAACAGATTTTACATGGCCGTTAATTCATCTAATAAGCATTGAATGTACATTATTTCAAGTTAATTCAAAAATGCATTTTAATAAACATCGACATTCACATTGTTTTTTAATAACTGAAGAGAACTAGATAAGGACGAGTAAACTGGTATTTTCCCAAACAAATCTCTTATCAATCATCTAAACCCTATGTTATGGGTACTCAAAATATTCGTTTCAATGAGACGATTCTTTTGAGTTCCGACAACATAGGGCTTGGTTGTCAAATAAGGATTTAAAATATAAAAAAAATGCCCCTTATCTAGAGCTATGTAACTGTCTGCATTATTTGTTGTGTATAAATAAATGATGCTGTATTATGTGCCAGTGGGGTTGAATTGCGAATACAAATATCATTCATCTAGTATAGTTTATCTCTTAACAATCATTTAAATATCCGCCGAGATAATATCATCGATTCGAAAATAACATAGATAACATCACTGCACGAAAATTGGGATTTAATTAAGAAGTAAATTTCCTTGAATTTGCTTAAATTCCGAAATTTACTTAATGTGCACTTAAATTTTGGAATTTAAGGAAATTTAAGGAAATTTACTTCTAAATTAAATCCCAATTTTCGTGCAGTGCATGTGTTTATTTAAAGGAAATGTAACATATTGCATTTTCAAACCTTTTTAAAATATAAAAAAGTACACAATTAACAGACGCAAAACATTGAAGGGCAAGCATTTACCTTATACACATACGTGCGGCACTCAGCGAAAAGCAAGTGTATGTCAGTTGCGACCAATGTAGATCAAGATCAAACGCGATCTGGATCTGCGTTGTTCGCAAATTAATCATAGAAGGTTTCAAGAAACGTCACCAAAGCACTACCCATTCGGATAATTTTTCACACGTGTAATTATAACGTTTAAGTACGTTTTAGCTAAGCACCGCTATACACAAAATACAATACAATACACATACCTTTATTTTCCTTAGTTCTACAAACAGAATACATGCGGATGATATCAAAATACATAGTCAACGAGGCGAAGAAATTCACTGAATTATAACAATTGTTAGATATAACAATACATATTTATGAATTACGCTAATGTTCGTTTCTGCAGAGCACCGCACATACACACGTGTAATAATTAAGCTACAACAGAACACCGTGCATACACACGTGTAATAATAAAGCTACGACAGAGCACCGCACATACACACGTGTAATACTTAAGCTACGACAGAGCTCCGGGCATACACACGTGTAATAATAAAGCTACGACAGAGCACCGCACATACACACGTGTAATACTAAAGCTACGACATAGCACCGTGCATACACACGTGTAATACTAAAGCTACGACATAGCACCGTGCATACACACGTGTAATAATAAAGCTACGACAGAGCACCGAGCATACACACGTGTAATAATAAAGCTACGACGGATCACCGCACATACACACGTGTAATAATAAAGCTACGACAAAGCACCGAGCATACACGCGTGTAATAATATAGCTAAGACAAAGCACCGTGCATATCCACGTGTAATAATTAAGCTACAACAGAGCACCAAGCATACACACGTGTAATACTAAAGCTACGACAGAGAACCGTGCATAAACACGTGTAATACTAAATCTACGACACAGCACTGCGGATACACACGTGTAATAATAAAGCTACGACACAGCACCGCGCATACACACGTGTAATACTTAAGCTACAACAGAGCACCAAGCATACACACCTGTAATAATAAAGCTTCGACAGAGCACCGGGCATACACACGTGTAATAATTAAGCTACGACAGATCACCGCACATACACACGTGAAATACTAAAGCTACGACATAGCACCTTGCATACACACGTGTAATAATAAAGCTACGACAGAGCGCCGTGAATACACACGTGTAATACTAAAGCTACGACAGAGCACCGCGGATACACACGTGTAATGATAAAGCTACGACAGAGCACCGCGCATACACACGTGTAATAATTAAATTACAACAGAGCACCAGGCATACACACGTGTAATAATAAAGCTTCGACAGAGCACCGGGCATACACACGTGTAATAATTAAGCTACGACAGAGCACCGTGCAGACACACGTGTAATACTTAAGCTACGACAGAGCACCGTGCATACACACGTGTAATACTTAAGCTACGACAGAGCACCGTGCATACACACGTGTAATACTTAAGCTACGACAGAGCACCAGGCATACACACGTGTAATAATAAAGCTTCGACAGAGTACCGTGCAGACACACGTGTAAGACTTAAGCTACGACAGAGCACCGTGCAGACACACGTGTAATAATTAAGCTATGACAGAGAACCGTGCAGACACACGTGTACTACTAAAGCTACGAAAGAGCACCGTGCATACACACGTGTAATAATTAAGCTGCGACAGAGCACCGTGCATACACACGTGTAATAATAAAGCTAGAACAGAGCACCGCGCATACACACGTGTAATAATTAAGCTACAGCAGAGCACCGCGCATACACACGTGTAATAATAAAGCTACAACAGAGCACCGCACATACACACGTTTAATAATTAAGCTTCGACAGAGCACCGTGCATACACACGTGTAATACTTAAGCTACGACAGAGCACCGTGCATACACACGTGTAATACTTAAGCTACGACAGAGCACCGTGCATACACACGTGTAATACTTAAACTACGACAGAGCACCGGGCATACACACGTGTAATAATAAAGCTAGAACAGAGCACCGCGCATACACACGTGTAATAGTTAAGCTACAGCAGAGCACCGCGCATACACACGTGTAATAATAAAGCTACAACAGAGCACCGCGCATACACACGTGTAATAATTAAGCTTCGACAGAGCACCGTGCATACACACGTGTAATACTTAAGCTACGACAGAGCACCGTGCAGACACACGTGTAATAATTAAGCTACAACAGAGCACCGGGCATACACACGTGAAATAATAAAGCTACGACAGAGCACCGTGCATACACACGTGTAATACTTAAGCTACGACAGAGCACCGTGCAGACACACGTGTAATAATAAAGCTACGACAGAGCACCGGGCATACACACGTGTAATAATAAAGCTACGACAGAGCACCGGGCATACAGACGTGTAATCATTAAGCTACGACAGAGCACCGGGCATACACACGTGTAATACTTAAGCTACGACAGAGCACCGTGCAGACACACGTGTAATAATTAAGCTACGACAGAGCACCGTGCATACATACGTGTAATACTTAAGCTACGACAGAGCACCGTGCAGACACACGTGTCATAATTAAGCTACAACAGAGCACCGGGCATACACACGTGTAATAATAAAGCTACGACAGAGCACCGGGCATACAGACGTGTAATAATTAAGCTACGACAGAGCACCGTGCATACACACGTGTAATACTTAAGCTTCGACAGAGCACCGTGCAGACACACGTGTAATAATTAAGCTACGACAGAGCTCCGGGCATACACACGTGTAATAATTAAGCTACGGCAGACCTTTTCATGGAGAAGCATTTACATGAAACGATTTAAAAAAGATATTGTGGCATGGTTTGCTAAAATAATTTCGCCTCTATTCATAATTTCATTGTTTGTCTCTAGGCAGATCAATTAAGGTGAATGTGGGAACTTGTTAAGCAACAAATAAAGGCTCGTTTTCATGACATCCTCAGGTACAAGGTCGTCATATAAACTCAGATATTTGTTATATATATCATTGCGTTAGTCAACAAAATCGACACTCCAATTAGAGACACTATTCACTTCACAAACCCTTCAGCCGGAAAGGAACGTGTTCACCGGATCTGATTGTCAACCACTGATTCGGGAATTCGTGATTCGCTGAGAACTTCTATCAGCACCCTACCAATTTTATAATCCAAGAAAAGAACTTACAAATGCAATGTATACATTAGATGTTATGGAATGTGATGTAAAGCATTGTACAATCATTGCCGAAGGAGTACATAATCTGAGTTTTAACCCGGCTATTCCTACATTGTCATTAATTGTGCTTCACACATATGTGTAACGGAAACAACTTCACCCAAGATGTATTTCCCTGTACGAATATACATGTTATCTAACGATATTCATGTTAAGACTGAATATTGGCAACATACTGGTTTATTTATGCAGACTATATACATATTAAACCCTCCAGCATAGTTTACGCTACACGCGTAACGCGATACAAAGGACTATAACATACTCACTGTATTTGATCTACACCGTTAGACGACGGTTTGGAAAGCCTTTAAATATTTTCAAGAATTGTTATGGTATCGTTAGGCGACAGGTTTGAACCGGTCAGTAGTAAACTCCTCGGTCATGTTGAGCATTTCTCCATCTTCGTCTATCGTTGTAGAATGTATACAGTGTCAGAGCTCTAGATAAGGGGCGTTTTGCAACAAGAGAGACGTTGTGGGGAAAAGAGCTGAATACCCCCCTCTTATCTGGACCTCTGCAGTGAGTGAGTGTACATATACGATGAAATGAAGGAGTAAACTTCCTCTGGTTTTGAGATTAACCCTTATGCCGTTGAAATTATCACCTGCCAGTTTTGACAGGTTCTTACACGTTTATAGACTAGCCTTCACTTACCAGGGTTAAACAAGACTAGCGACGTACGTGTTTTGACCAAGATTATACTGCAATAATGTGCAGGTTGATCTTGGTTTATAGTGCTCGACATTACAGTTTTAGAATTTGCATAACATAGTGCGCAAATGTCGTGTATTGTAGATATGCGTAATCAGTATGTTGTGATATATATTGCAAACAAGTACAACAATTACTGTAAAATGCAGCAAAAAAAAGTTGCGCGGTGAAGCGAAACAGTCTTTAGACGAAATATACTTGATTGGTTTATTCCGTATACGGACACATGTGCAGTAGACGTCTTTTTAAAACATTGTGGCAAAATAAGAAATGTCTCATGATGACAAATTTCTTCTTTTGCTGCAATGATTTCAACTATATTTGAATATTATACTATCATTTATAGAAATGTCAATATAGATATCTATCCGCCCAGATGTTTCCAAAATCGGCTGTTATCGACTTAATTAATACATGTATTACTTAAATTATTTAAGTTCATGAACTATTAAACAAATGTTAGGCATTTTAGAAAATCGGGAGCCAAGTAAACAAAATCATGAATTTCATAACTATTTTCTACGAAGTTGTGAATGTTCATCAAAAGAAAACGGGCAACAGGGATAATTAATCAGAATAGATCACCCTAAGCCTTCCGTTCAGGTGATTATATAGATAACCCACCCTGTAGCACGTTTACACATCATGGACAGTTTCTATGTACATAAAGGTGTTTTTTTATCATAAACATCAATGTTTTTGAAAAATGGAGGAATTGCTAATCAAGAGCCATTTCTTCCTTTACCTCAATGTTTGCAACACTCGTCTGCTGCCGAAGCGTCTACGTGTTGGAAAAGGGGGATACCTTATTATATATCGACATTACAATAATTAAACATAAAATAACATTTGAAAATTATTTAAAATAGCATTATCATTTTTCAAAATCAATACAGCTTCTTATGTCTTTATCTATTTATAGAATGAAACAATACACACTACACGATAAACGTATTTATAAATAGATTGGAAATATTCGGCCGATATCGTAAACCTACATCTTAGATGTTCCGAATGACATCAACAGTACATTGTATAATATCAAGGACCAGTAGGTGTTTATAATATCATCGAAATTACGATAATTGATTAAACAAATGCTTAAAATATTGGAAATATATATAACATTTTAAATGGACTATAGCTAATCGCTTCACAATCAATTTTAGCTGTATTTTGACCAAGGCATTTGCATTTAATTTATCGTAATAATAACTTCTCCTTCCATTGTGAACTGTCGTGAACATTACAAAGTTACCACATGTAGCTCGGTACGTGATCGCACCGCGCAAGTAAGATGGATCCGAAATGTCTGTATGACGACTATAGTGCGGGTAATCCTGATCAGGACTATCGAAGTCTAATTCCATGTGGTCGGCGCTCTGCAAAGGAGGACCGTAATACATTTATACCAATGTCGATTCTAATATGAAGACGCATTCGTCCTGTCTGATCTGGATCTGCAATATTCGCCAGTTCGTCGCAAATTATATCAGGAAACTGCTTACACATATACTGGTAATTTGGACTACATTGGCCTCATACGCTGGTATAGATTAACATAATCTCATTAATACCAGACTTAAACATTGCTAGCCCGATATATTATAGATCTGATGACTGCCCAGTACATATAACAGGTCGTCTCAGATTGACTTTTGCATCAGTCTATCAAACTGTCGATTACCAAATATGTTTGTATATAACTGGAAATATAACATATATGAATAAACTGTATAGAGAAGGGGTTATCGAGAGCTCTAACTGATATGGTCTGTTGAGCCTACTCGTATTTTTTATATTTCGTATGACAGTTTTTCCAAGGTCGGTCCCAGATATATTTCGAATGTTATCTCCCTCCTATCTCAGACGATTCAAAGCCAGAAATATCAAAGTACTCAGAGTACTGAAAGTCGGGTTCACATGAAAACCCAACGATGTAATATGTTCAAATTTTTTGAAAGTGCACATACAACATGGACAATGCTCTACAAAGGGTTACAGCAAATGATAAGGGTCAATACTAAGTTAAACTGTTTCATTTACACATTAACTGCAAGCAGCATGAAAATACAAATTGTTTCTAATTAATAGAAATGTATTTTTGAATGTGTTAGGCTTTATTCAAAATAGTAAACTGAAAATGCACGAAAATATTAACCTCTATTGATATTGTCTTGACCTTGACCTTTATCTGGTGTCGATATAATTTTATTTATTCTTTGGTATTGTTTACCCTCGCCGTTCAGAATTAATTATTTGGCGAGCATTTTTACCAGGGACCAGGTAATCATTTTACCCGCTGTGTGACATGTAAATACCCTATATTTGAGTGTCTGCAAAAATGTAACCAAATTTCGCTTACAAAAAACCCCAACACAATTAGAGAAAACGTAAGACAAGGCATGACATCGGATCTTTCCGCCAATATATTGAGCATGATTACATGTAAATTAATCTGGTGTCTCTGGTTCAGAAGTAACCGAATTTTGTTCAACAGACGAAGTTATACACTTTTACAACTGAATCAAAACCATAATTATTGTGCATATTTGTGTTTACAGAAGCATGTTTTCAACAGTAACTGTGTAATTACGAAGTTATTTACATGTGGCATTCGCATATTTGCAGTATTCAGTAAGAATTGTTGAACTATTTAAGAGTGTGCACACTTTGTTTTACGGGCTGTACGGTCAACATCCGCTGAAATAGGTACGACAGCAATAGTAAGTTAAAGACAATCGCTACAGTTTCATACTGTTTTGAAAACATTCAGAAATTTACGAATATTGGTGTGTTGATAGCATATAACCTAATCAACAGAAATATGAAATAAAAATATGGGGTAACCAGGCTTGGAAAAAATTCCCGGTCAACATTCAACATTCATGATTCAACATTCAGATTTTTTTTTTAAATTTGCATTAATATAGTTTTAGCATTACTGTATCAAAATTTTATTTAAAAATCATAGGTAACCAGACTACTTTTCAAATCAAATAAAATCTTGCATGATCAGTCACACAAGGCGCGTTTTTTCCCCATTATCACCAGGCTATGAGGAAAAGCAGCCAGTTGCTTGGAAAGTATGTTGTGTGGTGTACTGGTGTCGGAAAACCAAGAAACTCATGAATAGGTGAACTCGTCGCCGTGCTATGGCATAACAATTTTTGTAACGGCGTTAAACCCTAATCAATCAATCAATTATCACCGTTCGTCCGAAATCCATAACACTTTTAAACCGGTGTTTACGTAATATATACGTAATATATACATTTAGCGTGAGAATAAAAACTGTGGCGATTGTCTTTAAATTGCTTCGCAATTGAACCAGACTAAAAAATGAATTTGTTCATATTATCATTTTTACACGACACACACTTTACACCAACTAACATTTGGGAATTTGGCTGGTAAATTTAGAAAGAAGCCTTCTTGTGTTTAACAAACGCTAAACGAATGTTAATTTATTCAATAAGAATCTGTATACAATTATGTTATGGTTTACATAATCTGCATCGAGATTACTTTCACTGATTATTCCTAACATAAAAAAACATTTGAATAAGAATGTCAGCCATTGCTATTGGGTTTTACGAACGCTCCACCTTCTTTCTGTGACGTCATGACATGCGAAAGGATGCAACAAGAACTTGGCAGTACAAAACATGTGATTGGTTATACGTAACAAAAGTAAGAAGTAACAAAATGCAGAACACTTTTAAACAGAAGACTTTAAAAATAAGACAATATGTAAGTAACATCGTTTATAAGACCGTCAACAGAATGCAATGAATGGTTAATTACATTCCAGTTTATTCCGAAGTACGGGGTGAGTTATTGTGATCACTCACCATCCGGCGTCCGTCGTCGTCGTTCGTTCGCATTTTCCTCCAAACTAATTCTCCTACTAAATAAATGACCAAATTCAAAATAATTACACATATATTTTCTTGAGGTGGTCCTCTTTCAAAACTAATCAAATAATTTAATTCCATGCAGAAGTTTTCTTGCTGCGGCATCAGAAAAGGGGAAACATGCCACAACTTTAAAAATAATTGTCCTAAAGCATTGGCCCGATTTGTAAATTATATTGCACAAATGTGTATTAGGTGACCCCCTACCAAGGTTGTTTAAATCATTTCGATCCGTTGAAAAAGATGGCCGCCAGGGGGCGGGGCTTGTTTTCTTTATATGTATATGTATAGTGAAAACTTAAAAAATCTTCTCGTCCAAAGGTTATGGCCAGATTTGAAAATAAAAACAAAAATAATGTATATTGTAATATTGTGCCTTGGTTGACCCTCTACCAAGTTTTTCAAATTATTCCGATCCGTTGAAAAACACGGCCGCCAGAGGGCGGGGCTTGTTTTTCCTTTTATGTGTCTAGTGAAAACTTTAAAAAATATTCTTGTCCACAAGAACTGGCCAGATTTGAAAATGATTTTGCACAAATGTGTCCTCTACAAAGATTGTTCAAATTATTCCGATCCGTTGAAAAACATGACCGCCAGGGGATAATGAAAACTTAAAAATGCTTCATGTCCAAAAGTACTAACCAGATTTGAAAATAATTTGTCAAAATATTCTAATCCGTTGAAAAACATGGCCAGAGAACGGGGCTTGTTTTCCTTACACAAATACATAGCGAAAATCAAAAACAAAATCTTGTACAATAACACTGACCCTATTTAAAAAAATAATTTGGCACAAATGGTCCTTGGATGACCATCTTCGATGAGTTTTCAAACTATTTTAAACTGTTGAAAAATATGACCATCAGAGAGCGGGGCTTGTTTTTCTTCTTATTTTCGAACATATAAAAATACATTGAGACGATTTCTTTTGCGTACCCACAACAAAGGGTTGGAGGGTCAAATTATGATTTTAGAACTTGCAAAACGCCCCTTATCTAGAGATCTCGACTTATTGTACTGCTTCATAGTTTTATATTTCAAACACTAACTAAGTTACCTACTAAATGGAAGTATACTAATTGAATATAGATGAAAGCACCTTTGTTTAAAGGAGAAACACAACAACAGTAATAATTTCTCTAATGAAAAGAAAATGTTTCTGATTGCAGGCCTAAATATAATATAACCCGCATTCCAGAAGTAATATGACGAATTAATGTAGAATTTGAGCTCCTTCCGAGACAAGATGACGAGAAATCACTTTGCAGATTGATGGATGCTTTAAGGACGTATAGATAAGAATACATCATTTACGAAAACTACCTGCTATATCTTAAGACAGCGTTGAAAACATTGTGATTAAGGGCAACATTGTTCACTACGAGCAATTTCACCTTTTGTCACAATGCTTTAAAATTGCCTACTATTGCTTATGGGTCAAAAGTCGTCCTGATGAGGGGAAAGGTCAAAACAACATCAGAAAGTAACTTTATAGATACATCATATATCAAAACACAAAAGAACATGCACATAACAATGAGGATGGATAATCATACTTACAATTACATATTGCACATACTTGCACATGTAGCAAAAATAATCGACATTTCAATTATTGAAAGTATAATTATTTAATGAAAGCAAACTGCAAGCATTAGGGTTAAAGGATTAATTGCTCATCACAAGTTTCAAGATTTTACAGATGTGTACAAAGTCGCCTGCTTCTTATTTCAGGTATGTGGGAAAGGGACAAATAAAAATATAATTATTGAAAAGGGTTTAAACCATACTGATAAAATGAGTACATTCCTAACGATTAGCAACTTCTCCCGATGTTTTCAAATGATAACAATAGTCGGAAATCAATCAAAATGCTTATAATGACCAATTTCTCCATTTCACACTATATTTTTTACACCTGATTCAAGTTGATTCTTTCGATGTTATAGATATTAAACTTTTTCTACAGGTACTACTATCTTTTCCTCAGTTTACACTCATTTTGACTAATCTTCAACAAACGAAGGATAATGTGTAATTTCGACTAAATCCACAAGGTTTCGATCACTAGTCAATAAAACAGATTATCAATATGTTTGACTTGCCATTTTCAAAGTGATCTGCTATAGATTTTGTCTATGTGAAGTGTTGAACAGACACACACAACAGCATATGTAAACTCTTTTGCCACGTCAAAGATTATGGCGATTAGTAGCCGATTACATAACCAATATCACTGCGTACTAAGAGTGCCTCACTGTTTATACGTTCAAGGAATACGATGAATACATGATCTGTAAATGAATGTTCAAGTGTCATTCGTGGTTTGCACTGAGCCACTTTAAGTGCGTTTGAAAACTTCATCAATGTTTCATGTTTAATAATGTACGGCATCTGCAGACGAAATGAGAGGAATATGTCCCGTATCTTCAAATATTGTTATCACATACGAGATTTGCTTATATAAATAATGTCTACCATTCATGAGTTAAATTGATGATTTCTTGAAAAAAAGGTTTACTCTTGTCTTAAAGATGCGTTTGGACTGCGTTCATTCCTGCCTTTATGTTAACATAATTTGCAAATATGCAACTGTGTTGTTTCTGCCCTTAAACGTGCAACATATGCCCAGCTTTTCCTCACTCATACCAATATGGTACCGTCCCACAGAACTTTCCGTGCTTTGATTTAATAGCGTCATTAGTTTTCACCAATTGGCTTCAAAGTAGATTTTGGAAGATAGCCAGTTACCTATAAAGAATGTTATGAGGAGTATAGGTATTTTAAAGCCAAGTGAAAATGGCGTTAAACTAACTTGAATCAAATGAAACCCGTCCAGCGGGGTTTAATGACCAGCAAAGGTCAGCATCGGCTTGAATATATGCAGTCTGACCATCTCTGTCTATATTTAGACATAGAAGCATTTTGGAAACATGTTGAGGAAATGTGTGACCATAAAAACCCCAACCCTGTCGAATTCAATATTATTTGACAGTGATTGTCATTGTGTAACGAGAACGGGGTATAGGTATAAATACCACTTCTACGGCCTTGCTACAATTGTTTTCAAAAGCCTGGCACGTCGGCTCAAATTATAAATGTGACGTAAAGTGTCTGGTCAGACTTCAAGCGTCTGCTTAGGTCAACCCTAGTCTCTATTCCTGTCCGCACATGCATTAAGACGGCTATCGACATGTCGGTGTGTACCATTCACAACATATAAACGTTTGCTGGCGCCAATGTAGCAGACGACTGTTGAAAACATTGTGACAAAAGAAGAAATTGCTCAAAACCAGCAATTTCTCTTTTTGAAACAATGTTTTCAACTCTATTCAATAAGTATGTCTTCATTTAGAGAGATTTTACATATTTTCTTTTAGATGTTTTCAATGTGGCCTGCTGCAGATTTGTTGTATGTGGGAAAGGGCAATCATGATGGGTATAACCACACGATTTATCTCTGTAAAACCAGAACGATATTCTCTGGCTGTATAACCCTAAAACATCAGCGACGTATCATTTTACATGAACATATTTTGAGAGAACCCTTTGCGTATCTTTTACACAGAGGTCGACTAAACACGCTTGTTTAGGTGTCTGGTGTAGTATAACGTACTTCTACGTAGCCTCAACACAAAAATACATGATCTGATGATTTCAATATATATATATTTTCGATTCAATGCATTTACCAAATTGTAGAAATACTCACAGGATCTATCATTCAGGCATATATGTAATTACGCAGCGCGCGGAATGTTAATTGGTGTAGTATTTATGTGCGTGTATTGAACAGTCGGTTTGACAAGCAGACGAGCTTGTTCCTATCGACATCACGTTAAACGAAACGTGATTACAAATATATGTAACTCTATCCTTAGCTGTCCATTGACCTGTATAACAAACCCCAGTTCAATATAATAGCATAGTGTGTATAGAAAAAACCTATTCCCCGTTTGTTTAATTGGTTCTATTGTCAAAAATGGAACTACGAGAAGGTGTCAGATACTAAAGGGACATTTAAGTACACGTACTTAAAGAAAAAGAGTGAACAACGATCCCGTGTGAGTTGTATATTGATGAAAACTCTAGCAATTATGTTGCTAGAGCAAACTACAACTGTATTCTCTATTAAACATTTAATTATTTATATAGTATCTAGAGCTGCTGCATGTTTGAACTTTTCTTTTAACAATGAACCAGTTAGAATTGTTTAAATTGGCAAACCACCTACTCTCCTTTCGTAAAGAAACATTGGAAATTTGGAAGAAGGAACAAAGGAACAAAGCGGGTTTACGCCTTTATCTAGACAGACCTCTGTACGATCGATATAAAGCCGGGATTGCTCGGAGTGTATTCATTGGGGGGAAATAAGTAGAACGTTACTGATTACACACGGTCGTTATTTGTGTACAGAATACCTGGGATAGTTAACCCTTAGCCTGCTTTACACCACTCTGAATTGTGTTCACAATTATTGTACTAAATTACTTGTATTGATAGACACCTCTTTATATTTTGTTCACAATTATTATACCAAAATACTTTTATTGATGAATATACATCACTGTATTTTGTTCATGATTATTGTACCAAAGACATATTGGTAAATATGATATCAAGCGAATCATACGCCGTTTTATGGGCTGTGCAGTACACACTGTTCATTTATTATCTGCAAATGTGAATGTCATAATGGTGTATTGATCTAGACCTATATTGTATATAACACTGCAACGTTTCATGGTTACGAAATATCTCTCTCGCTCTCTCTCTCTCTCTCTCTCTCTCTCTCTCTCTCTCTCTCTCTCTCTCTCTCTCTCTCTCTCTCTCTCTCTCTGTCTGTCTGTCTGCTCATTTATACACATTTTGAAGTGAAGAGCCCACACCCTTTATTAGCTTATATGGTTTATACATGTTACACAATAGTACAGGTTTTTGTCAGGCGATGGAATATCTTTGGACATATATATATTGAGCTGTAATGCACCAGAGATAAATTACTGTTTACAGACATTGCCCAACTTTGTCCAAGCAAGGACAATAGGTCAAATAAACACAGACGTAGGGGATAAAACTAGATGCTGTGATCAGTCAACCCTGCCATTATTGATAGAGTATCCTTTTGTAGGACTCTTACAGGAACTCTTGTAGCCGGGGAGTAAGGGTAACTAACCTACATTGACTGTTATGAAATATAATATTTACAAACCAACGGGTGTATAGAATTGTATAACATATCTTCTTATATCGTATATAAATTCTTCTTCCCAAATCATTATACGCTTACTGTGTGCAATGAATCTTATTTCTTTTTTAGCAAGATCATCTGTAAATCGTAGGGATGAAGTATTGTCATGCACCCTTCTACAATAACGCATGCAACCGCAATATGTAATTTTCTGTGTGCAATAAATCTTATTTTGTTTTAGCAAGATCATCTGTAAATAGTAGGGATGAAGTATCGTCATGCACCCTTCTACAATAACGCATGCAACCGCAATATATAATTTTCTGTGTGCAATGAATCTTATTTTTTTTAGCAAGATCATCTGTAAATCGTAGGGATGAAGTATTGTCATGCACCCTTCTACAATAACGCATGCAACCGCAATATATAATTTTCTTAAATCCTACGGGCTGACCTTTTGCTATATACCGATTTAATTTATGCTTCGAGTGTTGGCACTAAGTATACGAGGACTAATTAAACGATTAATTGAAGGTTTAAATGGCTAATATATTCTGCTTAGTTGTTCGCTTTATAGGTGTTCTCACATCTTGTCAAAACGATTTCGAAAAGAGGTACTATGACACAATTGTGTTCGTATTCACACATCTTTTCAAGACAATACGAACACAAATTTTACAAAGACAAACAAACAAGTAGGACATGGTACACATGTTTGTATTTGTTGATGTAATCGCACATTTAAAATGTATTAATTAGTTGATTCCTTAAACATTTTGATGCAAGACTGATAAATCCAAACATATGCAGCAGACGACGATATGAGACACCTGTGATGCAGACGACGAAAAGGCGTATTTAAACTATTTATAAATTTGAAATTTGAATAAAAGATTAGCAATTCGAAGCTTTAAAATATTATTACCCACCATTTCTTATGATCAAAATATCTATCCGTTATCTTTTTATCGAGTCATTTTTTGAAAGTCTGAATGTCCCATATCAGGCAATTAGCTAATGCAATTCATACAAAACAAAAGAAATATTAGCTGACACTTTTCTATGTTTTGAATGAATAAACACGCCTAAGAGATTGGCTAATTTTACAGGGCTAAAATAAAACAAATCCGGAGTTTATCATCAATCATAGAGTCCCGGTAGCTCAGTCGGTAGCGATGCGGGCTGTCAATCCAGCGTTTGTCAGTTCGAACACAGCCCGGCCCCAACATTCTTTCCGACGTTTGACAAAAGTCATTGTGACACTCACCAATGGGCTAACGTTATATGTGGAAATGCAGCCATTTGCTTTGAACGTCTGCTTTGTGGAGTACTGGTGTTTGAAAGACAGGAAACACACGAGTAGGTGAACTGGCCGCGATGAGATGAATGAAAAAGTTGAAAACGGCGTTAAACACAAATTAATCAATCTACAAACGGAGAGAAATTTTCGTCCAGTTGCAATATTATCTTTTATGATTAGAATTCCGGATGAGAGGGTAGAAAATGACCTTGACATGTCAAAGGTCAATACATTGAAACGGGACGTTAATCGTTTGGTGTTAAACGTCGCTTCCAACATGCTAAGGTCATTTTCTACCCTTTTATCCGGTATTCTAAACATAAAAAATAACACTAAATAATTGTCTTAGGATATCGATCAACCTAAAAGCTATTAATAAACTATAACACTGTTTTGAAGTTGAACATGAATTTGATGAAGTCACATCAATACCGCCATTCGAATGATTTGAGCATGTTCATTGGAAAAGGTACAAGTTGGATTTTGTAAATAGTGTAGAACCGGATCAGCCTGTTCATCCGCACAATCTGATTATGATATACACTGCTTAAGTATTAGTTACATAAGCGGGTAAGATGCTTCTCTCAACCATCGTAGATTCAGAGTGGATGTACAGGCTGATCTAAACAAACACTTCAGAAATGCCAGCTTTACTGTTTCCACAGACAGGCTCAGTTAACTAAAATGGTGAAAACGATCAGAAGTGTAGAACGGTTTAGATCTACCTACCACGGTGAGGTTTTTTAAATTGAATTTAGCATACCCGGTTGTAGGGCCAACAAAACTAAGCGGAGCACCTTGATAGGCTAACAGTTTGCAATCAAATAATTAAATTATAGCTTTAATTTAACAGATGTATTTCCATCTTCAACTATTATTTCGGTTTTAATACTATCAACTCAACAGCTTTTATAAGAACCTTAAGTATAGGGTGGTTAGCCTAACACACATTTCTAGAAAAACGTTTAACCCAGCATAAAACCCGTGTGCTGCGTGTGTTTAGTAAATCTTATTTCAGCCATGTAGAAACGCCTTCTCCTTCTACGGTCAAATCGTATAAAGGTGCTTCCGATGTGGTTTTAATCCTGGTTTGCGACCATGAAAGACCATTGGCCCACATGTTCCCAACAGCTCAGAATATTATTTTACTTCTTATTTGACAAGGCAGCACTTATACAGATTGGCTATATATTTTATTTTTTAAATGGGGTCGTCGTGAACATGCAGACAATAATAACTAAGAGTTGTAAGTTCTACGCCGGCTTCTTCAATGTCCACACATATGTATAATATACATGAAACCATAGATGTGAGTTCTGATAACATAATCAAGCTGGTAGCACAGCCGTGCGTCTTCACATGGATACCTTACCAAAGATACAAGAATATCTCTATTAACTTGAATTACTCTATTAAATAAATTACATTCTCTAATACAGTTGTGTTGTATGTATGTGCATGTTAGGTATTTTGACTTCTTATTAATCTTCATCCTATTGCCATTCAATCAACCCTGTTTCACTATCTATCCTGCCATTGTTAATCGACTATTGCATGATGGATGTAAGTTTAGTATATATTTATATCTTGACTGACAATTAAATGTATTAGTCATGTGACAGTTGAATGTTCACAGACAATATATACACAGTGTACATGTCTATGAGGAACAGATGGCAAGTAAATGATTAGGAAACTTGACTATTACTTTTATTTTCGACAATTTTGTGGCTTGGTTGGTATCAGTCATATTTTGCAATGTGTTTCGATTGTATACATTGCACGCATAATGTATATTAGCCTTGAAAGTGTATAATTCATTTAGCCTTTAACAAAAAGAATAAATATGCCAACCGATATAATACAAACATTGAAACACACATTACTAAAGGATAATACGACACAGAAGGACGACAAAACAATAGAGGCAGAACTGGAAGAGTCATACTAAGAGAATTGTATTGAGCCAGACCGTAACCTAGGTTTCAGGAAATTGTGGAATAAAGTGAACTTCATGTCAAATTGCATTCTCGTTTAATCTGTTCTTGGTCATAACCGTTCTCTAGTTGTTACCAGGAAACGTGTTCGTCTAGAGGGCGAACAGGAAGAGTTGATCTGGTCATTCGATGGTTGAACAGAACCAAAGGTAGGGTATATATGTGACGTGGCCAAATGTTATCTTAGCGATGCGATCAAATGCAAGCTGTTGTGTATTGAGGTAACACATTGACGCATGAGTAAGGTCTTAAAAGGACAAAACAAAATAATGTCTTTGTCATTTATATACGGTTCTCATGTCCAGTCACAGACATCTGCTTTTTTGCAAACCTTAGACAAATGCCAATCAAGCGTAGCAGATTGAACTACTTGAAGAAGTTAATTATTGTATGATACTAAACAAGTAAAAGCAGCGATTAAAATAAATCGATTTCTAAAACTCCGTGGTCAAATCCTAAAATGATCCTAATAAGTTGCTATGCTATAAATGAATCTCCGGTCATAGAAGTAATCTCAATCGTCTTTGCGGCTTGGCCCAGGAATCGTAATTTACTTTAACTCGACCATACAGCAAGTTTTGAACAAACATACACTGGTATCATAGGTCTATGAGTATCTTTAACAACATAATTGATACGAGCCGTGCCTGGCGATTTGCCGAGTTTTTCATCTTAAAAGCGTGAAGACTCAGATAAATCTTCACACACGTGCGATCCGACCAGGGTCTACACTGTCCGCATTTATATTCAGACAAAGCACTTACAGTGTATCTACATACGGCAAACGGGACAGGCATTCATACCATTATCGTTAGATGCTGCCAATATATACATTGTAATCAGACTATATAGTTTGGTAAAAAGTATTTTGGTAAAGATCCTACCGACTACGTTAGACTATAAGTTTTCTTTCCTATACTTTTCTTTACTATTTTAAGTGTAGAGGAAAGCATATTTAAAAAAAAAAAAAAGATAGAGAGATATATTTAATTGACTTAAACTATACATAGTTTTTCGTCATACAACATAAGTTTAATGAACACAAATTCACAACATATTCGCTTCAACATGTACATTTGAAAATTAATTGACCGTGAGTTCATCATTCGGTCCACAGCACTCGACATAGATGATGTATTTTCGTCAGGGTTGTTCGGTTGCTCTCTGATTGGCTAATGAGTTTACAAAAAAGAACAAACTCTGATAAAACAGATTAATAATAATAATAATGAACCGGTTCTTTCGCACCCAATTAGTTTCGTACTTGATGAGACTTTTTACATGTGTAATTTGGCTAACAAAAGGCATTTTGCTTGCGCCATGTATTAATTTTATGCTTTTATGACACAAGGGCGCTCATATTAATATAATTGAAAAACAATAAATAATTAACACGGATTTAAAAAAGAATAATTATGAATTTGCATGGTACGATAATGTTTATGTTTGCAGTAAAATTTGAAAATACATGTATAGAGCAAGCAATATCTTAATTAACTGTTTAGCTGATATAGCATTTTGAGGTTGGTCTCCTTTTTAATCATAAGATGGATGATACACATTTTAATATAGGAATACAAGTTTAAAAGTAGACTGCTACAAAATAATCCGAAAAGGAAAGGGTTAATTAGCTTTTTATTTGCATATACATCCAAAATTGTCACCTCTTTTGTTTATGATTTTATCGATATATACAGGACTTCCAACAAAATTCCTAAAATTTGTATGCGGAATGTCAAAGATTCTGGAATATTATTCCTTAATGAAATCACTGTGTATATATTTGTATATATCTAGACTAACGAATGTCCGAATGACTCAATGGCATATATAACTAGTGTTATGCTAGGTGGTAAAATAAAATAAAAGCAGTCTTTTGCAGCAACATTGATGCCTTGCATGAACTTTCTCTTGTACTGCTATTTATACATATTATCCATATTGTTGCCTGGAAGCTTTCAAAGTAACCCGTTGACGATTTATTGCACGTGCGAATTAAAGCAATAACTATTACTATAAAATACCCGCTGTGTGTGGTCGGCCATTAGTCTCAGAGACTTCGATAATGATTGTACTTTTTTATTTCCAAGATGATTGGACAAATTCATACTCAAATACAAGGTTGTTTTAAGACATTATGAGTAAGTGTAGACCCACATATGTAAAAACACTGATAGCATATCTAATTGAGGCATTTAAAACAAGATAATTACTTTTAGATCAACAGGTCTCTAATTAAATCACAAAGTATGTGTCGTATCTAATCATTTCGATATTAAAATATCTTCAAAAAGTTTATGATGTCACTCGAATGAATTGATTATGTACATGTAAATTAAACTTACATTACTGCATAAGATATTTGTATTTGTATTTTGTACAACTAGTACAACTAGTATGCGAACATGCATCATTCTATTAAGGCAAAAATGTGTTTATGGTTTCGCATCTTTTATATCTTTATAGAAGGACATATAATATATGAGACTGAGAAGTGGCGGTACTGTTCACTTCTTAAGAGAGAAACAACGATTAAACAAATCATGTTAATCCCGTTCGTTGTTTGCTTCATGCAGATCTAACCAGCTCGCACGGTTACGCAAGGCTAAGGCTGAATGAATACTAGGCTAGATAGACTACCCGATTATTTCAACACCGTTTACCTGTAAGAGATGCTAGAAACAAAGCAACAATTCCCCTTGTTTTCGTCCGACGCAGCATTTATTTGATTTGTCTTATCTTAACATCCTTAATGTACTCGGCCATCTCTGTATGACTTTCGTAGTTATTTCAGGCGTATAAGCTCGGCGATTTCCGTCCAAAGTCGTAACAGATTGATATGACTCGTGGACTTGTCCTGTGGAAATGTCGGACTAGACCACGAACACTACCGATCTCTAACGACTTCATACGGAAATTGCCGAGGTCATGATATATGTTCTATCTTAACTAACCTAAATTTAGGACAATTGTGATAACATTGTCGTAAGGCGTGAGATTAAAATGTCACAATGACATTAAAGAGTATAGCGAGGCATAAAACGCTGAAGTGGCATTTGAAGCAGTAAAGTCCTTCCACATGCATTACATCTGTAGCAGACATCTTTTCGCTATAAATGATTATATAATTATTGGAAAGAGTTAAACATTTAGGAAAAGGCGAAATGCTCATTAAGAGCTATTTCTCATGTTTTGCCACTATTTATTAGGGCCTATATATATATAACGTGCTTTAATTATGTGGCAAATTTTGCGATGAGAACTGCGGTTAGAAATCGTACAAATCGATGGCTTCTCACAAAATGGTTGAAACTACATATTGTAAGAATATTTCAGTTACAATAAGCTTATGGTGTTTTTAATCCGTTTACAGCAGTATTTCAGTTATATCACTGTGTTTGCTTGGTACTTTATCACTGCTCCCGTTCTCATTTATCCTAACACCGGTGAACCAGTCGAAATGCTACCCTCGCAACCAATGAGCGCCAATGCGGGAATCAGTTACTAGCATTTCTAAATTCGTTGGTATAAGCTGACCGAAGAACGAAACATGATATCCCGTTTCAGAGAGGGATATTCTGACCGGAGATCGTAATATGATATCCCGTTTCGAAGAGGGATATTCTGACCGGAGATTGTAACATGGTATCCCGTTTTAAAGAGGGATATTCTGACCGGAGATTGTAACATGGTATCCCGTTTTAAAGAGGGATATTCTGACCGGATATCGAAACAAGTGATATCCCGTTTTTCAAAGAGGGATATTCTGACCGGAGATCGTAACATGATATCCCGTTTCAAAGAGGGATATTCTGACCGGAGATCGTAACATGATATCCCGTTTCAAAGAGGGATATTCTGACCGGAGATTGTAACATGGTATCCCGTTTCAAAGAGAAAACCAACAATGTATAAGTAATCGTAAAGGTCACAATAAACACAATACAATGACCATGTTATGTGTCAGTGCACGAGGAAAGGTTCAAGCATTCTGAAAGCCTATAAACCCCACCCCACCCCTGGCAAACAGTTTTGATGAAAGTATGACTCCAATAATGACAAAGACTCCCAAGAAATCTGTTTTCGTGTGAAGTTGGTACATTCATAATTTTTAGTAAATGTCTGCAGACAAGTTGAATTATCTATGTCTCTCATATTCTAAATCTCGAGGAAAAATAGAAGGCCACATAGAAACTTCCGCATGAAATAAAACAATTAGATTGACCTTGAAAGTTGGACGTTATCTGATATCGCGGTATAAAGGCGGAACCTGCAGATACATATACACACACGGCTGTTGCCTCTTTGTGTTATTGTCTCGGACCATTCTTTAAACAAGCTAGCAACAGCTGGTCCATTTTATTTTGTTAAAGGTCCAACTTGTCTTTATATCCTTATTATGAAATAAGCCGTTCGACGAGAAAACAAACATTATGGCCTCTGCGTGTCTGTCCAAATTAGCCTGCGCGGCATCCTTAGGCTGATCCGAGTCGATACTTTACGCAGAGTCAACAATGTTGATTTTCTCGTGGAACGACTCACATAGTGTTCTGTCAACCCGTCCTTTGAAGCCGATCATTTCGTTGCGCGGTACAATCATATCTGTCAATAAGGTTCTGCATCTGAAAGAGGGTTCACTCAGTCTTTTCAGACTACATTGAAGCCTTCCATCAACTTTATTTAGTGAATACTCTTTTTAAAAGCCTTCAATTACACATTGACGATCTGTTTTGGAATAGTTTGAAAATAGCGAGTCAGGTAAATTTCGTCTAAAGACGGGTTTGCCCCACCGCGGTTCCCCTTTGTGATGCATTCTGCAGCAATTCTAATTCTTGTCGAACTAGAGATTACTATTTGTCGTAGAGTATTTCTATACTACATGCTAGTAGAAATGTCTTTTTCATGGTAAATATCTTTCACTAGAATTAGCGTAAAAAATACAAATATTTGTTAGGCCTATATTGAACTTTCTACCGACGTCGAACATTCAATATTATTGTTTGACCTTTTCATGACCTACTGCCGTGCCACTCTACCATTTACATTAACATATGACAACACAAAAAAATAGTCTTTGAAGTTTCTTATAGGCGTGTCTGTTTTTGCTGTTTTATCAACTTTACTGAGTATATTTCTATCTACTTAATTTCGATATGTGTATGTATACATGTATGCCATATAATGTGTGTAATCATGATACATAAAGTATGTTTATTCAATAACCTAATACGTTTGCTCTAATACTAACGATATTGATTTGAACAAACTATCGAATGCAAACGGAATTTATATATTATTATTTTGTTGGTTTCCTCTTAAAGTTCGGCTATTTTTAATGGCCTGAGTTAACCGATGAGCTGATATGCTGTCTATTACAGTTCGGCTATTTTTAATGGCCCGAGTTAACCGATCAGCTGATATGCTGTCTATTAAAGTTCGGCTATTTTTAATGGCCCGAGTTAACCTATCAGCTGATATGCTGTCTATTACAGTTCGGCTATTTTTAATGGCCCGAGTTAACCGATCAGCTGATATGCCGTCAGATTTGAAATAAACAGTGGACTAAATTGAAACATCTGAAACACTGTAAGATTTGTTTTGATACGAATTTGAAAACGATGTTCTCATCAATGAAATGCTTAACCAATACAGTACTCTTACATATGTTACATGTTTATTTCTGAAATTCAGGCCACCGGCCCATATACAATAATATATACAATACACAAACTACAAACACGTGCGTTTTGGCTACAGGGCAAACTTCATTATACATGTAACTTGTAAATAAAATCTAATGCGACCTGTATATCATAAGCTAGAACATATTTCAGACACCATTAATAACATCCAGATCATCATATGTCATATGTCATATCGGCTTTATCAGTCATATCATTATAGGGTAGATACTCCGTTCAAATCAGAAACCTAATTATAACGTTGTTACAATATAATGAGCCTGTGTACGAGAAAAGGTACACATTGGCTTTTGTGAAACAGTAAAGATTCAGATCAACCTGTGCATCCGCACAATCTGATTTAGATTTACTAAGTTCACATATTACTTACTCAAGTGTATTAGAACATTCTGTCTACTTGTGTATATTCTGGAAAGATTGGACAGGTGGACAATATGATCTGAACCTATACTGTTTAGAAGTGCCAAATGTATATATACCTTTTATCACACACTGACTCGTATCATACATCATCCAACTATCACTGAATAACTAGAATCGTCGTACATGTATGAGCCGTCCAGCGAGAAAAACAACATTGTGGACTCTGCGTACAGTATGGACCCGGATCAGCATAAGTACGCTGCGAAGGCTTACCCGAATATAGACACTTTTCGCCTCCTATGGAGTTTCTGTTTCAGTAATCATTACTTTATACCTCTATCCCCTTCAGACGGAATGTGTCGGCCCGGATCAGTCGCGCGGTTGGTTTTCTCGCGGGACGGCTCATATATGAAATGGCGCCAGGCTAACTTGGGTCTCAATGAATGATCTCCGATCCACGTCTCAATACGTAAGAAGCGAACGGCGTAAGCCAAGACTGGACTGCTCTAATGAGTGACTAATCTTGGTCAGTATATTTCACAAATGTTCCTTAAAGTCGCATGAAGCGTTGAAATTATTAACCACGTACGAAATAGAAATAGCTTGGTTCGCGTTTAAAACGTTTAAGTTAGCATTGTCAAAGGTTATCGCACCAACTAAAAGACAACGGGACAAGCAGGTGGTGGGTAATGCATAACAACTCGAATTTGAATAGCAAAATATAATTTGTTGTTATCAAATAATGAACACATTTAAATAAATATTTTCATAGGAGTATGTTATGCAATAAAAAATCAAGAGGACCGAGATGGTTCTAAATCGTCCACCTGATTTAATAGAAATCACATAGTTTTCACTATTCTTACAACACGGAACGCCCTTAAGTGGTCAACGGATCAACGGATCGTAATAGTTTCAAATATCTTGGTAGAGGGTCATACAAGGAACATTTGTGTCAAAGTATTTTCTAATCTGCCCAGCAGTTTTGTTCCAGAATATTCTTTAAGTTTTCACTATATATACATATAAGGAAAACAAGCCCCGCCCCCTGGCGGCCATGGTTTAAACGGATCGAATTAATTTAAACTATCTTGGTTAATGAACATTTGTGCCAAATTATTTACAAATTGGGCCAGGACTTTTGGGCAAGAATACTTTTATGCAGTTTTTCCATTTATTCATTCCGCAACCATCAAAGTTCTCCATGGAATATGATTATTCAAACAACTTTGAAAGAGTACCACCTATTGAACATTCTTGGGAAAATATTTGAATTTGGTTTATTGGTTAAGTCTAGGAGAAACTTTGAACGGACATACAACGATGGCGTCAGTGGACGGTGAATGATCGCAATAGCTTCCCCCGGATTTCGTGGCTAAATGAGCTAACAAGCTTAACATCTGCGGATTTGTATGCCCCGTAGATCGCAACTCTGTTGATTTGTATGCCCCGTAGATCTCAACTCTGCGGAATTGTATGCCCCGTAGCTTAACATCTGCGGATTTGTATGCCCCGTAGATCTCAACTCTGCGGATTTGTATGCCCCGTAGATCTCTAGTTTCGGGATTTGTATGCCTCTTAGATCTCAACTCTGCGGAATTGTATGCCCCTTAGATTAACTCTGTGGATTTGTATGCCCCGTAGATTTCAACTCCGCGGATTTGCATGCCCCGTAGACCTCAACTCTGCGGATTTGTAATATTATGCCCCTTAGATCTCTAGTTTCGGGTACAATTTCAATCGTATTCGACCTCTGAAAACTATTGTGTGATATTTTAGAGAATTGTACCACAGCATAGGGTATATGCGAGTTATAAGGGAGATATTGTTGAACACATATGAGTTTTTTCCTGCTTATCTACACATCGGCCCGTCATATATATCGACAATTTATTCTCACACAAAAAAAGTACATTATTTATATATTGGAGAACAGTCACCGAGGTATGAGCCTTGCGGCTAAAAACTGTCAGTTCATGTACAACATAAATCAACTCTTTATTTACATTTATCATATGTCCTTGATATACAATTTCTAAATATACACCATTATTGATATAATGCAATGAGTCTATAGGTTCGTTATATTTTCATGTTTATGCGAATGTTTACGATTAAAGATTTACATACTGCATCACGTGGGATAACTAGAGGTTTTTAACCTGACTTGAAATCGTCCATTCCTTTTAAAAATATACCACAGATACATGTACTTTCATTGAGAGTATACACTATCTACAATTATCAAAATACATCTCTCTGAGCCCTGAACGACGTGCGGTAATGGAGGGCTTAGAAGAGGTTTACTGCCGATATAATAATGATACTTTACAGGGGCGTAGCAATAATCAATGTGTAGGCCGTCTCGTGAAAAAAAAAATCAACATTGTGGACTTTGCGTAAAGTATCGAACCGGATCAGCCTAAGCATGCCACACAGTCGTACCCGGATATACACTTTTCGACTCCTGTGAATTTTCTGTTTCAGGAATCACTACTCTATTTATCCCCCCTTAGACGGAATGTGTCGGCCGGATCAGTCTGCGCGGACAGCGCAGGCTGATCTGGTCGATACATTACGCAGATGCGTATCGCCGCAGCTGCATTTTGGGGCATTTTTAGAACAAATGTGTAGGCACGTGCCTACAGTGCCTAAAGGGAGCTACGCCCCTGCTTTAACATCGGTGATTGATTCCAGACTAGATTTCGACGAGTGTCTGTGGTTTTATTGCCTCTGATGAGCCCCTTGCTAAATCTGATAAATGTTCGAATAATGACAACCATTCGTATGGTGCGTCTTTGTATTGTCCTCCTAATATGTCTACTTTTTTGAAGGTCATATAATATAAATGCTCAACCTATACGTTTACCAAGACCATGTCGTAATATGATTCAATTTAATCCATTAATCCGCATGACCTTTCAAAGGTCGTCCGCTTTATGTACAATCATCAGATTAACAAGTTCAACCATCTAGAAAAACTGATAGATTTATATTGATAAAGAGTTGAAAATATTGCAATAAAATGTGAAATTGCTCGTTTTGAGGAATATCTACTTTTATTGCAATGTTTTCAAAAGTCATGGCAGGTGTCAAATGTCGTCTGTGTGAAGTAATGGGTTAATCTAGGATTCTACTAGCTGTAAGTGCAGTCATGGTCGGATAAAAATGAATAACCTTTTGAGATGAAGTATAGACTAATTGTAAAAACGACATTTTATTCTTTTGCAGAATCTTACTTTCTTGAGGCAGTTTTTGTGGAAAGGAGGTGCTTCGGCTCATAAATCTGTCATGTCACTTTGGAAAATATAATATTTATTTACTATAGACATTTTGACAATTTATTCAGATTTAGTAATCTAAAACACACACACATGCAAACGAAAAACAAGCAAGCAAAACCATACACTGGATGATTAGCTAGTACAAGGCTACGAACAGTGCCTTGCCCAAGGGTACTCCATCGTGACTGCCACAAACGGGGATCGAACATGAAAAAATCAGTCTGAAATCTCCGACAGATAACCCTTCGGTAACGGCGGATTCTTCTCACATCAGGATGGTATATAAAAGCTCAGAGCTTCATATGTCACTAAACGTTGAACATATCCTTTTTGTAATCCCTTTAGTGTTATGCAAATTTTAAAGGGTGCGTTTTCTATTCACTTACTTATTGATTTTATATAGAGAAACCTCGTAGAAACAGTAGCAACTGTTGCCATCATATTCATGTACAAACCAAACTGTTGTCCTCAAATTTATATTTAATTAGGCGGGGTTAAAGCAAGGAGTAAGTGCACCACATCGTCACATCGCTGTCGTCCACTTTTTCTGAAATATATTTTGAATAAAATATAGAATGAAATAATCCCCTTATACAAACACATCTCTCTGAATTCATAGCAAGCATAGACTATGAAGTGCAGCGTATAATTGTTATCGGTTGCGTGTAAAAGGTATAACTTATTTAAAACTGCAAACATATAAATGCAACATCATTTAAACATTTTCCCATACATTACGACTGCCATGACATTGTTTGGTCATAAAACTTACGTCCCTTCCAAAATATGCAGTATCATTCTCTACGTTAAATGGCTAAATGCCATGACATAGCCTTAAAATGAAGTCATTTTAAAGGATTTCGTATTCATTTACAGCTGAAGTTGGTAATTAAACAGTTGATTCCTGCGTGTTCAGGGAAAAGAAAAACTATTTTACATCTGTTTAAATGAAGATATTGAAGCACCTGACAATTCGGAGCTTTGGCATTAACTCTTGATGAATATCTTTGTGTACGTGTACACTACGTGTGTACGATTAGATGGCTTACAATAAAGATCATGATCAGTCGTCATCAACATTTTATCTCCGAAAGACAGTTCCTGAATCATCCTAGATCCCGAGTGAAAACAGATTTGACGCCTCCCAAAATACACAGATGGAACAAAAATTAAATACTGTTAAAAGTGTGTCACATTCAACAAACGACAAACCATTGTAGGTCACAAAAGCAAACATGAACCAACTACAATACGGCTATACGATTGATTTTCAAACCCCTAGGTGCCTTTTATCCTCTCGTCTTTATTTTCCAGAATGACCAATAGGTTATTTTAGTACAAAGCAGACGTACCAACATGAATTCAATTCAATTCAAATTTGTTATTGTTTAATCAAGCCACCGGACCATACACAAGTTATAAGCATATACATAAATTAAACATTACGTAATTGTACAAGGCGGTACAAATTGTATCATGTTATCGCCATACATAGTGCGCAAACTCTGTAAAAGCACGACCTGTTCCGATTGCTCGTTACGAGCTACCAGAACAAGTACTTCAATCCCAATTATTTCACGGATTCTTCTTTTACTTCCGGTAATGCATAAGTTTAAACCGCAGGATATATTCAAAACGAATGGTAAAGTCAATACAAAGTGTATCTTGTTTATAACTCAAACAATTAAATCCCCCATATAACTACATTTATTTCTCGCACTCCATTTACAACACCTTTGAAAATAGCGCAGGAAGAGTAAAGATTGATCGTAATGAGCAATCCTACCTCTTCATGCACCGCTTTCCATTCTGCCAGTAATGTAAACATACTTCACCCATTCGATAGGTGGTTAAACAATGCCTTAAAATTAAATATTAAAATACATTGTTATGGAGCAAAGGGTCAAACAATAAAGGTTATATATACAAAAGGTATTGTATAATCAAGTTCATGCACTAGTAGTTTACATATACACAAATAAACATTACATAGTTATATATGAGGTACACAATTCATTATTATATCATTTAATGTGAAGTTATTTACAAGGACTACTATGTATATACATTACGTGTATATAAGCCATTACATACAATATTGCACAACGTTGCATAGCGTTGCATTTAACACAATGCACCTTTGCATATATTTGTTGTGTGTATTGCTGGTACTCAAATGTATATATACACAGTCGCATCATAAAAACGTTTTCAAGTAACTTTTGAATTTACATAACTGGTAGAAATGTAGCACATCATTTCTCTTGTCCGATCATGTATTCTCCTTTTCTTTGAAACGCATCATACAAGAATATTGCTAAATTACGGTTTCATTTTTACATGACATAATATTTTAAAATGACCCTTCATTAGGAATATTCAACAATCTTTCATTTGGGTAAGTTTCGCGTAGATCTGTTTACAATGGATAAAATAAAAATAAAAACTCATCTTCTATAAAGCATTCTAAAAAACCACGAAAACTATATATCCGCGGTATACCATAGTATCTACTTTGCTAGGCAAGTTCTAAATTTAATAACATTAATAACAGACAAATATGATTCTTGACAAACATTTTTTCTAATGTAATACTTAAGTTTCTTGTTTTCTAAACATCCGGTCATACTGATCTCTTAGACACGGGCTATACTTGTAAATAAAAAGCTTTTCATTTTCTATATGCTGTTGTTCCCAAACTAGTCCAAACGCGTTTCTATACACATTAATTCGAACAAGAGTTGCCCAAATTTCTATATCCCTGAAATTCTTTCGTACAGACATGTATGACAAAGCTAAAGTACACGACCTTGAGGGCATTTTGACATCTCTTTTAATGAAATAACAATTATCGAGGCGAAAGTCGCCTGCTTTGACTTGATCAGCACGTGGGCAAGGTTTTACACATTTTTAACCCTTTCCCTTATACGACAATTCTGCAGCAGACGACTTTGAACATATTTTGTCAAAACATATAAAATCTCCAAAATTGAATGGATAACCTATGACAAAAAGTGGGAAACATTGTGGCCAAAGGAGAAATTGCACGTTTTGTGCAATTTCTTCTTTTGTCACTATGTTTTCATAAAGCCGTCTGCTGCAGAGTCGTCAGAAAGCGTCTATATGAGGGTAAGGGTTAAGTAATAACTGTATGAATGTTAACAGCTTAATTCGTTCAACCAAAAGAACTACATTGTTAAAAAGATGATTCTCTACAGCAAATGTCGGTTCCAGTGTATTTAGTTAATCAATGGTAATGCGGCTTTATGTTCAATGTTTTAATGATATCACAATACAAATTGATGCCCCTTTCATATATAATTAATTGTTAAACAAGCTCGACTTAATCAGTTTTTATAACACTAAGACAACAATCAATTTGAAAACAGTGAAGGACAAGATAATCTCTTACTATAGTAACATTTGGGTGAACAGTCTGCAAACAACTCCTAAACTAAGGACCTATATACAATTCAAAAGTGAGTTTAAAAATGAACATTATACACTGTTAAACCTGAAGAAATATGAGCGATCACTTCTTGCGCAATTCAGGTGTGGTATCTTACCTCTTAGAATCGAGACTGGACGATATATCGTAGAAAGCCCTGAGCAAAGACTATGTAAAATGTGCAAATCAAACTTTGTAGAAGACGAAACCCATTTTTTGATAAAATGTGATTTTTATATTGACATTCGAAATGAAATGTTCTCAGATCAGTTAAATGACTCTATTTTTAATGAATTAAGTGATCACGAAAATCTGTCATTTCTGATTAATGCTCACCCCCTTAAATGTGCGAAATTCATTGTTAAGAGCTACCTAAGGAGGAGATCAGCTATGTATGGTAGATAAATTACCTTGGGAGTAACCCCTTTTTACCCCGGTAAATTAGCTACCTTGAGGCATTAGAGAAGATCGTGTTTCACTGTGTGAAAAAAGACATTGCATATTGAGTGCGATGTCTCATTCCACACACTGTTATCAAATTATTGTATATTTGTAAACAACTAATTTCATGTGACTTTATGAATTAATATTATGTATATATTTTATGGTGACTTATAGGCCCAATGGGCCGGGTGTGGTAAAATTTGTATAACATGTGTTATTCATGTATGTAAATTCACACAGGTCACGTTAATAAACAATTATCTTATCTTATCTTATAATCTGTTTTAAACTAGGAGACACACCTTCAAGGAGATACTTACACAATGGCAGATATGATTCATATAAGTTCTCTTACCACATACAAGAGGATACTTACACAATGGCAGATATGATTTATATGAATCCTTTTACCACCTACAAGCGGATACTTACATAATGGCAGATATGATTTATATATATATATCCTCTTACCACCTACAAGGGGATACACAATGGCAGATATGATTTATATATATATATCCTCTTACCACCTACAAGGGGATACTTACACAATGGCAGATATGATTTACATATATCCTCTTACCATCTACAAGGGGATACTTACATAATGGCAGATATGATTTATATATATCCTCTTACCACCTACAAGGGGATACTTACATAATGGCAGATATGATTTATATAAATCTTCTAGCCACCTGTTTCGTATTCAGTCTGTCTTTAAGGTGTTGTTTGTTCTGGTGTTGCATATATATTTTGATTATTCTAAAAACAAACAACAAGTGAACGAGTTTAATAATTCGATATGTCCCCGTATCATTATAACTTTAATCGATACGAGAACAGCTCTTCGATCAATAATTAATTAGTTTGAAATAATGCAATACTTAACAAGTATTAACTTTATCATAAAAACATGTTAAATATATTGCGGGCACGTTGAAGGCACTTTTACACATTTGAAACGTACGAAAATACATATATGAAATTTTCAAATGAAATCTTTAACACCGATAACATATATAATAGAGAGGCGGTCATAGTTATGAGCCCATTTACAAGGCACATTTCTATTATAGTACTGGTATGTCCCATGATTACTGTTATATGGTAAAGCTACACAATATACTGGTATTTAAATGGATAATGATGTTTGCGCAAATACATACGGAATATTACGTTGCGGGAGCGATAAAAGGGTTTGTATTGCACTACAAGTAGCGTGGAAAAATCGAAATCTTACGAGACCGAAGGTCGAGTAAGATATGGATTTTCCCACGCTACGAGTCGTGCAATACGAACACATTTATCGCTCCCGCAACGTAATATTCCTTTTATTATATACCTACGAAATATGAAGAGCGAAAGAACTAACAAATATACAGATTCAATATATTTTTTTTTATTGGGGATACAATTTTGTAATCTTGAAATGAAAAGATGAATGGCGGATGAATATTTACTACAATACTTAGGCCACGCCTAGAAAGTATGCTAATACGTAAGTCCCGCCCAATAACATTATCAAATTAAATTTCCATTGTTTTGTGGGAGAAAATGACAACATAATCTTTATTTGCGGGGTTTTATTAAATTTGACGCTAGGTTTTCGATACATACAATAGAAACAATTGTCCTAAATAGTACTGGTTGTCTGCATATTTTACTACGTAGCGCAGATTCAAAACGGTAACCTCGCTGAAAGTAGTCCGCGCACTGTCTGACGTCACAATCTTGTATTTACACCGCATGTAGATACGGAATTTAAATCTGTCGTGGTGTATTTGCGCATGTCAATCTGCATGTATTTCCACCGGAAAATGTACAGGCATGTAATAAAATTAGATATATTTCGGGTGTATAGGATAAAAAATAATTTAAGAATATTTTTACGTCAACATTTCATTTACTTCTAAACTACTTACATGCTGGTCACCTACGCTTTCTGTGACGCGACCGTCAACGTTTGTGATATCAAATCTCGTGAGTTCTATTAAGGCTAGATTGGATCGATTCTTTCCCGGTTTTTTTCTGTTCACATGACAAGTTGGTAGTTGCTGGTATATAATTCATAAAATACAAATAATTATTTTGAAAATACGATCATTAATACGTTAGAAATAAGAGCAAAAAACATTTCAAAAGACATATTCTCAAAGCCAGCGAATTTTCATATTTAAAAAAGTATCGAATTTCATTTTAGGAGCTACGTTCTTTCGTCTGTTAATTAAAAATATCTAGTGCTTCATTAAATCGGTAAATTTTGCTCATATTTTCGTCTTTCCTTCTCTGTCAATCATATTGTTAAGCTCAGTTCTACGTCAGTAGCAATTTCAAGTAACTTCTAAACTATTTTCTCGTTGTTGTAACGACTAATGATTAGAGGATATGAGAAGAAATATATTTCCGACCCTATAAACATTTATAAAAAAGAAAACTTTTACATGAAATTAAAACCTGACAATCGATGAAAATATGCACTTTTATAGGACAATAGAGTAAGAAATATATTTTACACTTGATCTATAATCAAACTGCAACAAACTGTACCATGCATGACCGGTTAACCCGTGTCTACATTGTACTACCATGCAACAGCTGTACATTAATATATAATAAACAAGTATGATCAAGACTAAACATACCCATGTGATGTGGACCTGGTGCCATGAAATGAAGAAATTAATTTCAAAACCTTTAAATGTCGTTTTTCGTCGCCTGGTGTGGTACTTATGCATGAAGAAGTCATGACGTGTGTGAGAATTCGACCTGAAAGACATCAACACATTGGAGACATCGAGACATTGCGATCAGGAAAAACCATAGACTGGTCTGCATGATCATGCGGTTAGGTTACCATCAGCGTTTCGACAGTGTCTTTTTCAAAGTTTCTTTTTCATTGAGATTTGACATTCTCCCAAACATTTAGAAAATGATACATAGAAACTAGAACATTGTCAGTAATACATTTAATAGTATCACTACTGACACTTATATATACTATGTCCATTTATTGTTCTGGTGTATTGCCTAAAAATGCCCCATGATGCAATATGGCACCTTTGTCCTACTATTTATCATCTCCTGATATATATGAATACGTTATAAGGTAGGCCAGCTAGAAATAATTTAACTCTTTTTACATGTATGACAACCATACCTCTGTCATCATTTTTTTAAACATTAACATTATTTACATATATGTAGTAACAGACTACGCGAAAGTCGTCAGTTCTTCAGTCCTGACTGACAAACATTCATTCGGACTGACAAATTTTCAAGCAATAATTGGTGAAAATATATGAAAAATTAGCTTCCGGACTGATAGGTTTCAAAAGATTTCGTGTAGAATTGACTAGTAAGATATACCTTCATGTGTTTAATAGCCAAAGACAGAGATCTATGACTCCCTGCATTTATCAACTTATGTTTTATTTCAAGAATATATTTGTCCAGGATTTATAAAACATGACATGAAATTTCTAATGGTTTATAAACATCTGCTTATTAATATTATGAGAGTATGCGAAGGGATCTTAAAGGCGTAAACATGATAAGAGCGAAGAAATATTCCATAAATTCGCTTCTGATAAACTTTTTTTTAAACAGTGAATCTATAATATATTTATGCATGTTTACTATGTCTTCAACCCGTTTATTGCCTTTATAGTGAAACAAATTATTAAATAAACAAAACGGATGTTTGTTTAGGTAAACGATCAAGATAGTTTTCATCGCGTGAAAAATCGACAGTTTCAAAATAACCAGGTGAAAAGTGAGTACTACCTGTGTCTTCAACCCGTTTATTGCCTTTATAGTGATACAAATTATTAAATAAACAAAACAGATGTTTGTTTAGGTAAACGATCAAGATATTTTTCATCGCGTGAAAAATCGACAGTTTCAAAATAACCCGGTGAAAAGTGACTACTACCTGTGTCTTCAACCCGTTTATTGCCTTTATAGTGAAACAAACTAATAAATAAACAAAACAGATGTTTGTTTAGGTAAACGATCAAGATATTTTTGATCGCGTGAATAAATCGACAGTTTCAAAATAACCCGGTGAAAAGTGACTACTAACGAGTTGTTAATATTCGTACTAACGAAAGTTATCTCCTCTTTGTCTGTTGACAATGAAACCGTCTTACAATTATGACAATTAGTCATGATGGCTCTTGTGACTCAGCTTAAGCTGAGTTCTGATAAGTACTTCTCTGATATTATTTATAACTATTTCTCAATGGGATCTTTTGTTCATCATTTCAATAGCTATTTGTTTCCATGAAATCGTTACAATTAACATTTCCAGAAATTACCACAGATGGGAAATCAAGTGAACACCATTGGACCAAAATATTATATAATTTCCGTATAATGTCGGAAGCACAGCAACACGGAATGGCATTGACACCAATAATTACAATTCAAAGAAATCGTGAACCAACTGAATTGTATTTAGATTTTTTTAAAAAGTGTTGGGCTACTAACCTAAAGGTTGTTTGCTTTGAATATATAATACAACCTATTTGTTAGGCCAACAGCTCCTTCTAATAACTGTTCAAAATAACAGTCACATAAAGACGGCATCATTTGATGAGTTCGGTAATAATGAAAACACCCCAGATTTTAATTGTATTGCCAGTAAGGAACTGTGGTGGTCAATTGCAGAACATTTATGATTCGCCTGACGTGATGCAATAGAGTGTTTTCCTTTGAGTTGGGACAAGGTTGAAATATCATCATTGCGTAAAACGTTATATTTAACCATTTGGTTGCTAAAATCGATTTTATGCGACCTTTGCATGGAACCGTTGTGCGCAACTATTCTGATATGAAAGATAGTTAGCCATACTCTCTAATATTGACGAAATTTAAATAAATGATAGCGATACATGTCTTGAACAGTGTATTGAACTATGAACCCTATATATAGACTTGTCGATTTTCGTATAACGTCGGTATTTATAAACAGTATGGTCTCGGCGATTTCCGTATAAAGTCGGTAACTAATACAGTATATCTATAGGTGCTACCTATTTACGAAAAAACGTAAGATAATTATAAACAAAAATTAAAGAGCATACTTTGGCCATAAGAAATGATTTATAAGTAATTTACTAGACGATAAAAATGTTAATGTCATGTTTTTTACATGATCAAAACATGTTCGGAATTCGTATTGCTGTCGTCTAATATATCTATAGGTGCTACCTATTTACGAAAAAAAAGAGAAGATAATTATAAACAAAAAAATAAAGAGCATACTTTGGCCATAAAAAAGGATTTATAAGTAATTGACTAGACAATATTAATGTTAATGTAATGTTTCTTGCATCATCAAACCATATTTGGAATTTGTATTACTGTCGTCTATTATTACGAACAGAAAATAATAAAGTAAAGACTTTCAGAAAATCAAGGAATACATTTATAATGAACGAGGTTAAAACATGAGGGCCAAGATGATCATTAATTTATGGGTTTTTTCGTACTATTACAAACAGAAAATCAAGGAATACATTTATGATGAACGAGGTTAAAACATGAGGGCCAAGATGATCCTTTATCGATCACCTGCATTATGGTAAAGAAGCAAATGTATCAGTCATTTTCTGATGCCACCTGGCGACTGCCTTTTTCAACCAGCTAATATGACAGAACAAATTATGTAAGGGGTCACATTTCCGCTAAACCCTTTCACTATTAGAGACGGTTTCTGTAGCCTTTTCAGCAGACGACTTAGGAAATGATTGTCGCCAAAAGAACAATTGCTCATTATGAGAAAGTTATCCTTTTGCCACAATGTTTGATAAATAATTATACTTTGTATGAGTGAGTATATAGCTTATGTATAGTACTTTTGGGTCTTTCATGTTGATACCACTTTTTGTTTGCGAAAAACGACGTCGCTCCATTTGACTCCATTTAAATATCGATTTAAAAAAAAAAGATTAAAAAGACGACAACAACTTTCAATCTGTGTTTTTCGTCTCATTTTATACATAACCAAAATGGCGGCCCCCAATGGCTTTTTGCCAGTTTCATTTCAGAAAGGTTCATGGGTTATTGAAAAAAATATATATTCTCACACCATTTAGTATTTTTTCGTAATATGAGTATAGATGCTACCTATTTCGGGTAAACATTTATTAACTTTTGTGATCGGTAAATAATTCCCTGCGAACTGCAGTTAGCCCCTTGCTTGCAGCACGATCGTTATTTACGTCAATTACGAGTCCTACCGACCTAAGCAAAGAAAGTAAAAATCATCATCAGGTTAAGCTTATATTTAACTTTAAAATATAGCCAAGATTTTAAATCCATAAAATTGTGATAACAGGTACAACAAATAATCAACTTGCCCTTCATAAAGTACTTCAAATAAAACGATTCCATAATTTACGGAACTTCATTTGTGACAAGTCAAACTAACGTTTCCTATACTTTCTGTCGTTTTCCTTTTGGTTATTTATTCATCATTTGCGTTACGCTAATAGAATGACGGCATAGTATGACGTCATATTACAGGAATTTGGATTTGTAACTTCCGGAAAGTCACAAAACCCTTATGAGTTATCATTTGAACTCGTTTTAGAAATAGACGACGAGTGTTATTAAACGGAAATTATCACACATAAAATTAATTGTGCTCGTTCCTTTATCGAGTACATATTATCATATTTAATTATTTCATCTAGATTTTTTTTTTTTCGATATTTTCTTTTCATCCAATCGAAACGTAGCAGAATCGTGACTGCATAAACAAATCCACTCTGGACACAATTTTTGGAAAGACGGTATAGCAAAGTTTTGCAAAGTTCATACACATTACCTATTGACGGGAAACATCGATTTGTTTGCCCGTATAAACAATATACAGGCTCGGCGATTTTCGTATAACATCGGTATTTATAAACAGCTGATATGCTCGGCGTTTTTCGTATAACGTCGGTATTTAAAAACAGTATATAGGCTCGGCGATTTTCGTATAACATCGGTATTTATAAACAGCTGATATGCTCGGCGTTTTTCGTATACCGTCGGTATTTAAAAACAGTATATAGGCTCGGCCATTTTCGTATAACGTCGGTATTTATAAACTGTATATAGGCTCGGCGATTTCCGTATAAAGTCAGTATTTAAAAACAGTCGATAGGCTCGGAGATTTTCGTATAACGTCGGTATTTATAAACAGTATATAGGCTCGACGATTTTCGTATAACGTCGGTACTAATAAACAGTATATAGGCTCGGAGACTTCCGTATACAGTCGGTATTTAAAAACAGTATATAGGCTCGGCGATTTTCGTATAACGTCGGTATTTATAAACAGTATATAGGCCCGACGATTTTCGTATAACGTCGGTACTAATAAACAGTATATAGGCTCGGAGACTTCCGTATAAAGTCGGTATTTAAAAACAGTTGATAGGCTCGGCGATTTCCGTATAACGTCAGAAATCATAAGAGATCGGTTATGTCTGGTGGAAATGACAGGAAAGCACAAGAACTATACCGAACGCAAACGATTTCATACGGAAATCGCCTACAACCCATTTCGGAATTCTCTACCTTAAATGCCCTAGTGAATGTTCAGGTTATATTTGCTCATTTACACTTATACTAATATTGTATCCGGTTAACGGTTTAACAAAGTACAAAGGCGGATATGAAACATTTCCCATATAGTTATTAGTAATAACTTGTTCCAGCTTTTATGAAAATAAAGAATCACCCGGTAATTGTGCTTTTTTATTGATGATATGAATTTGTATTAGAAATTTATAATTGAACCGGTCCACGAAAAAACAAACATTATGGACTCTGCGTAATGTATCGATCCAGATTAGCCTGCGCTGTCCACGCGGGCTAGTCCGGGACGACACAGTCCGCCTCAAGGGGATAGAGTTAAAGAGTCTGAAAATACACAAGAGGCGTAAAGTGTCTGCGCTGCGTGCTTTAGCTGATCCGGGTCGATACTTTACGCAGAGTCAACAATCTTGGTTTTCTCGTGGAACGGCTTATATTATTTACGGACAAGAAGTAATTTTATCTGTCGCAGATCGAACTTCCATAATTTGAAAGACTAAATGTAAGCAGCGCGGTTTGCGCAATCGGCAGATTACTCACTCTGAAAGCGAGAGGTCCTGGGTTAGAGCCGCGGACTTGCTGCATGTTATTCTCTCCCTGTAACATATCATTTCAGATCGAAAACAAAGAGTGACAAACAATTCAACCTTAGTTTAAACTTATTTATTTTAAATCGATTGCGAAACAAGCTTTAAGCTTATATTAATCACGCTCGATGTCTGCTTCCTGGATACTTAACCAGTACTCGCGCCGATTGTGTGGAAAATTCCCAAAGTCAGGACCCGCTCATCACGGGACTCGAACCAGGGACCTTTGATGTGAGAGGCCGACGCTCTACCTCTGCACCACTGTCTTCCACACCCTTATTTCGGATATCAGATTACAAAGTATCAAGACATGTTTTCCCACGACGAAAATAAATAATACTAACCGAACACATTAAAAACAAGCTTGACCCTACACTGTGTTTTTTTCATTTGTTTCGTTTTAAAATTTAAACAAAAATAAGGGCGGAACTTATTCTTTAAACATACAAGCCAGGAAATAGAGTCGACGTATGTAACCGTGTAGTGAGGGCTTTTATTTCCGCAAATACTTCCTGTTATGATACACACTTGTTTGCTTCTCACCACCTCTTGTCGTTAATCGACCAAAAACGTTACAAATCTACACGTGATAGTAGTTGTGGTTTATATTGACTAATTCGTGGTTGAAAGCTATTCCGCTTACTATACATGTGGCCAAGGCAACAATTCAAACGAATTCGAGGAGTACATGTACATTTTGACTTCAAATCCATTACACTTCTTTATGTACAGGTTAAAACTAATATAAATTCCATAATGTAAGTTATATAATGGCGACCGGTTCACCTAACTATGTGTTTCACGACTGCCTAGCACCAGTCTTACTAAAACAAGTTCCTAAAAAGATAGAGCTGGTGGGGGTGGGAGTGGTGGGTGTGGTGGTTATGGTGGGAGTGATGGGTGTGGTGGGTGTGGTGGTTATGGTGGGAGTGATGGTTGTGGTGGGAGTGATGGGTGTGGTGGGTGTGGTGGTTATGGTGGGAGTGATGGGTGTGGTGGTTATGGTGGGAGTGATGGGTGTGGTGGGTGTTGTGGTTATGGTGGGAGTGATGGGTGTGGTGGAAGTGATGGGAGGTGTTCACAATGACTTCGGCAGAATGCGATCCCCGGGTCAAAGATCTACGAACATCGTAGAATATGTTCTACGTTCTCAATCGCGTGACTGTCAATACTCTGAAAGAATATACAACATTTCAAGGAAACAGATCCCGCCCAACAGAAATTTACACATAAAATAGGAAACTTCTTGTGAAATAGAAATGTCTTTATCGATGGATTGGACGAGATAGGAAGATTATCTAAAACCCACCCTTTAAATATGTTTAAGTTTCCTACACTTGCCTTATGCTTAGTGTGTTAACCCTAACCTAACATTAACTTTACCTTATGTGTCTATACTCGTTATAGCTTACGTCAGCAGAGTGTCTACTTTATTGTATAATCAATAATTGGTGACGACCAAGTGAATTATCTAGCATTTTCAAGTATTTGTTATTGTATCCACTCTTTCGATATTAAAGTGTGTTTATCCTTTGTCCCCTTTTCCTCTTCTCAGAGGTTATTTCTAGTACACAGATTGACACATAGCTTTTGTCAGTCTTTACCTTAATCAATAGCTCAATGAACATATCAATACTTTATTTTTAAAAAAAGAATCACTACAAACATAGAAATAAAATGTATAACTCTATAAAAAAGGCAAAGTATTTGATTTGCTTTACATTTAAGAAGAAAAAAACCCAATAATAAGCTGTTCATTTAAATGGATTTAACATTTGTATATTCTTTCACTTTCTGAAATTCAACGTCTCACATTTGTTTGAAGTTCTAAACCAATGGATAATAGAGAGTTGGTGTCATGTTTTAAATGTGACAGCTCTGTGAAGGTCGCAAGGCAGATAGCACTTATCAGCGATGCCAAACAACAACGAAGCATTCAATTGAATCCGCTCCCTTATGCTATAAGTAACGCAATGAAAAGCTGAAAACATTTAAGCGAGTACTAACACGCAGTTGAAAGTTCTGTAGTGAATAGGGTCACTGTACGTAATCCACCAGAAGAAGAACACAATGAGAGATGAATTGTACAAAACAAGAGGTCAATAATTGTCATATATCGCTCACCTGATCTTATGTAATTATCAGATGTAATCATTGTAGAGGGTCACTCAAGAATCATTTGTGCTAAATTATTATACAATTCGTGCAGGTATTCAAAAGAATCATTTCAAGTTCCACAATGAACGATAATGATAAGTTATAAAAGGCATACTTTGAAGAAGACTAGTTATATCCGAGTTATCTAAACTCTTTTCTTCATACTGATGATCAGACAGTGAAGTAGAATGAATTGTTTCTATCAACACATGCAATCCTTCTTTGATTTATTTCCGAACAGTGCAAAGCGAGATTGTGATGAGTTACAGACTGTTCTGAATAATCTACACTGGTCACAAAAGCGTTAAGGTTGGTTTTCAGTTTGGAGATAGCCACTGCTTGTCGTCGATGTCGATTTAGTGACACTCGCCGTTTGGCATCAAACCATATGCGAGCTTAAAATAGCCACACCTTGTTTTTTCCAATCTCTCTAAAAGATGATTTAATTTATCTTTCAACGGTCTAGATAAATGAAAATACAACAACATTGGATTAAAATATTTTAATTGTTTACTTTTAAAGTGTTGTTAAATCCGTTTTTTTCGTGTTAAAATACTAAATAAATAGATATTTGTATTTTATAGTTTCCTCAACTTGGTTTGTAAAATAAAATAAAATTGGCAAGCCGTTTGTTACGTGTTGACAGTAGAAAAACTCCTGGCCAATAACAGCTTATTATTTTGGTTATAATTAGTTTACAGGTCACATAGGTGAACTCCCAATGAACGTATGACCTTCGGATATGTTTTCATTCGTCAAACATGTAATTTGACCAGGGAGAGGGAAACATATACGTAGAATGTGTCGGTACTCCTGTCGGTATCGATTGGTGGCGTCAACATCTGTGATATAGGTTCGGCCATCCCTATTTGCAGGGCGTCGTGCTATTGAAATACTCGGCGAAATTTTATAATAAAAAAAATAAAATAAAAAAACCTATGGATTTTGACACAATTGCCTCTTATTTCAAATTCTACGAAGGTCGGATTATGTATATCGTTTGTCAGCCATTTGTACAGATAACCGTATGCATGCTCTATTTAACACAATACTACTTGAGTCGTACTCCAGGAACACCAACCTTAACGTGTTTATTTCACGTCTGCGCATCCAATTTAACGACCAAAATGGATGCTGCTTTACAGAAGTTTATTAAAATCTTCTGTGACTAATTTGCGAAGAGTGCAGAAGCGCTGACTGATCTGGATCTTCATTGATCTCTAAATCTTTACGGTTGATTAGCACAGAGCGCAGTTCGTTTTCAAACAGGTCCTACATTGGTGTGAACAAGGCACTTGGGCATGACTGCGCTTTTTGCCTTGAGAGATTTCTAGAAACAAAGACCGGGAATTAGGCAAATCTCATGGTTGAAGGGTCGTTAAAGATCTATACCATAATACATATTCATCGTTCAGTATTGTTTTCATTTTCTTCGGCTGTAGTATTGATTGATATTGTTTCAACTCAAGGATCATTGAATTTACATGTCTTTCTGCTGACGGGGTATATTCATTGAATCGAGGACCGTTCAGTAATTATTATGTAGCGTGTCTTGTCACGGAGTTACACATGTATCACTTATTCATCGGCTGTCCTGTTGCCCCTCTGTATAGCTTTCAGCGTGTCCGTAACGCTTCCATTTAAAAGAAAAATCAAACACTTGTATTAATTTTTTAGTTTCTTTTTTATAATACTTCGTATCATCATCAACGATTCAAATTATTCTAAGGAATACTTTTTAATAGCATCGTTTCTTTTTTATTAGTATAAAAGATGAATTTAGCAACATATAATCTGTGCCTTTTATTTGTAAAAGATAGCTAGTTGTGAACTTGCTTATTGTTGGCCACTTGCAGAAATAAGGTTTAAAGAACACGTACATTATGAAGGAAAGGATGAGTGGTGTGTTATATTCTGTTTCAACTACATTTGAGTACATAGCCAGATCTTTAAAATGTACGAAGCCTTCCTTTTTCTATTTCTAAAAAATGTGATGAAGTTTGAAAATTGCATAATGCTATTCTTAATTTTAGTTGTACTGTTATCAGGCTATTTTAGTATTTTAAGCCAATAGCGTAGCATGTCACAATGGCTTATAATCATTAAAGGTACTCCAAGTTCTCCATATGTACCTAATACATTGGTTGATTTCTAAGCACCTAGAAAACGTCTACACATTTTTTTTGTGAATACCTTCTACATCTGTGCCGGAGTTGTATGACCATATTTCAGAGGCAAAGTGAATTACAGATAACACTAATGAGTCAAATAATTCATATGTTTTGTTTATATTCAACTCATATTTGTTGAAAACAGAAATTAAACCATGTCATAATTTTGAAGCATTTTCGGCTAATCTTTTTTGGGACCTTAAACTATGGCCACTTTTGTAAATATAAATTCCTAAGTATTTTACACAATCCACACTGTCAAGGTTTTCATTATACAAGACAACATTGTGTGTTGTCGGGATTCTACTTTTTTCAAAGATCATGACTTTGGGCGAGTTCAGATGGGCTTCTCTAGGATAGAGAACTGACGTCATGTCTAAATATAAATTCAGAAAAACATGCGCACTAATGCTTTCCATCTGAACGGTGTTTCCTCGTCTAGTAGTAAACCATTCGGAACTCTCGGGTAATTCCGTACATTCTTCATCATCCATTGATAAGCATTCATCACCGAGGTATTCCGAATGAGTAGTAAACATCGTTGGTCGCCATTTTGAAATGCTAGTAACCCCAGGCTTGAGGTGGGTTACTCGGATTCGGGTCAAAAGGTCAAAATGACGTCACTAAGGTTAAAAGTATCACCGTTCAAATGGATTCCGAGTGCACTCGGGCTGTTCTCGGATCCCATATGAACTCGCCCCATTGTGTGTTGTCGGGATTCTACTTTTTTCAAAGATCATGACTTTGGTTTTATTTGTATTCACTTTCATTTTTCATTTAGTGCAATGCCATTTAGCATCGATTGCAAGCTTTGTGCTAATGTTGCAAAAAGAGCTTGGTCATCGGAAACCAACAGGAGAACAAGTCATAATTAAATTATTGTAAACACTTCATCCATATCGCTATTTATGTTATTAAGAATGTCCTTTACAAGCATTATAAAAAGTAAAATTGAATTTAATCACATTGCTTCAACCCCGTCAATGAGTCAATACAAGCCGATATTTCATCGTTTATTTTGATTGCTGACTTTACAGAAGAATACATAGCGTTCAGTGCATAGACCATTGTAGTACTGATACCCTAACTAGATAACTTGTGCCATAAAAAGGCTCTGTTTGTGTTATCAAAACATTTTTCATAGTCAATAAAAGTTGTATATAGTTTTATCCCTCAATTGAAACTTTAGCGATAATTGCATGTAGTACGAATATACAGTCAACTATGTTTTTATTCTCTTTGATAACCAAATTGACAGTTATTTATATTGTTATTTGTTTCATTCCATAATGTTATACCACTATAATTATTAGGGTCAGTCGAATCTCCACCTTTAAATTTAGGTTTGATATAACCCAATGCCCATTATTTCAGTGTATGTGGAATTCTCAAATAAATGATTGACAATTTTTAACAAAATGGCACTTATGATTTCGAAATATGCTTGTATTACCTCTGCTGAAATGTTAATAACTCATATAGCCCATTTTTCCTGTAACGTGTACTGTTGACTTATATAATGTCTTCAGACTGCATAATATATAGTGGTCATGACCTGTGTAGAACGTTCAATTATCAATCACGGGAATACAAGTTCAATGTTTAGTATTGCATTTATATAAACGTACATGTAGCTGCCCTTCGATACAAGTAGAATCGATATATTATGAATCATAAATACTAAGGCCTGTTGTTCTTTACATCAGATATTATTTTCAGATTAAACGTACTTTGATTGCGTGAGTATATACTTATTCAATTAGGTTAACAGAAAATGACGCTTATTGTCGTAAAGGGATCTATCGAACATTACCCATAAATTTGTCTCAACTATTACGCTCGGCGCCTCTTCAGTATTTACAGTGTCTTAAATCACGATTTTGCTTCGCACAGACTTGAAATGTTAAGTCCCAACAATTGATAACGAATTAGATTCTTCATTTCGCATTCAAAATGTTAATAAGGTTAACGAAGTCCCATTCGTGCTTACACAGTTTATAAATATAATTGTTGGTACAACCTTTTCCAAATATATCAAATCTGCATCGGACGACTTTAAAACATCGTGAACATCTCTCAAAAGGACATGATTGGTATTGAATATCGTTTTAAATATTGTGGGGAAAATAGGAAATTTCACTTTTGTACTGCTGTTTTCTAATTACGTCTCTTGCAGAATAGTTTGCGCGCTAGAAAGGGTTAATACACAATACACAATACACATTGTGAATTTGTGATCCAAACACGTCATACCAATTATATATTGGATGTCCGTCAAAACTTGGCAACCAATTAATTGACCGTCTCAGGAAAGGAATGAGACTTTATAAGCCATGGAATTCAGGGTAGGATAGAACACATTGTACGAAAAGGAGATGTTGCTTACTTATGGAAACGATGATTTTTCTAATGTCGGGTGATGAAGATACTTTATAATCGTATGAAGGAAATTGATTAATATATCATCCTTTGGTTTTGAAAATACGTCTTTAAACCCATTTTATTTAAATGATTAATGTTTCAATTTTAAAAAATGTCTTACGAATGTGTGCATTTATGTTAATGTCAAAACATGGTATGGTAACTGTCAAGTTTTAAGTTTCAAGTTGTATTTGCTCTCTTCACATTTACATGTGTTTAGAGGATTATGTACATAGTACAAGACAAATGTTTGTATACATACATATAAATTTGAACATACAATACAATGCAGAACCCCCCCCCCCCCCCCCCCCCCCCCCCCCCCCCCACACACACACAACTCAACTCACACACAAAACTTAAATGTAGTGATTAATAATATATGAATAGCTAAACATTTGGGGAGAAAAAGTTGGAAAGGTAAGTAGTGTAATAGTAATAATATCATGAAGACTGGCTACTGTCAGATCACGGAATTATAGTTGTCACGTGACTGGCAGGTCAATGATCAATATAAATATTCTAGGTAATTTGACATATTTAAGATTCCAACACGCATCAATCAATACACAATGGTTATTGACTTCGGACATGGGAATGCATCAACCGGAAGGCCGCCCTCGAACACACTATTCGCATGTATGACGCCAATTAATATTTTTAATCCCCAATTAATATTTTTTAATATATCTATAGGTGCTACCTATTTACGAAAAAACCGCCAGATAATTATAAACAAAAATTAAAGAGCATACTTTGGCCATAAAAAAGGATTTATAAGTAATTGACTAGACAATAACAATGTTAATGTCATGTTTCTTGCATTACCAAAACATATTTGGAATTCGTATTGCTGTTGTCTATTATTTGAACAGAAAATAATAAAGTAAAGACTTTCAGAAAATCAAGGAATACATTTATAATGAACGAGGTTAAAACATAAGGGCCAAGATGATCCTTAATCGATCACCTGCATTATGGTAGAGTAGCAAATAGATCAGCCCTTTTCTGATGCCACCTGGCGACTGCCTTTTTTAACCAGTCAATATGACTGGAACAAATTATGTAAGGGGTCACATTTCTGCTAAACCCTTTTCCTATTAGAGACGGTTTCTGAGCCCTATGCAACAGACGATTTAGGAAAAGATTGTCGCCACAAGAACACTTGTTCCTTATGAGAAAGTTATCCTTTTGCCACAATGTTTGATAAATAATTATACTTTGAATGAGTGAGTCAATAGCTCATGTATAGGAATTTGGGGTCTTTCATGTTGATACTACTTTTTTGCGGGAAACGACGTCGCTCCATTGACGTTACGCCAAGATGAAGTGTAACGGAAATGACGTCACGTCCTTCTTTGGCTACGATGCAGTCAAAATTTAGTTTCTGGCGTAGAAGACTATAGTCTGGTTCCCGTCGTACTAATAATTGCATTTTACTACGGGAAAACATATTTCTTACAGATTTCCATTTATTTTTAACTTTTCGTACAAATGTTAATTCCCACATAACACAGCACTTTAATGATCTTAAATATCGATTTAAAAAAAAAAATGATTAAAAAGACGACAATAATTTTCAATCCGTGTTTTTCTGCTCATTTTATACATACCCAAAATACCGATTTAAAAAAAAATGATTAAAAAGCCGACAGTAATTGACTAGACAATAATAATGTTAATGTCATGTTTCTTGCATTATCAAAACATATTTGGAATTCGTATTGCTGTCGTCTATTATTACGAACAGAAAATAATAAAGTAAAGACTTTCAGAAAATCAAGGAAAACATTTATAATGAACGAGGTTAAAACATGAGGGCCAAGATGATCCTTAATCGATCACCTGCATTATGGTAAAGAAGCAAATATATCAGCCCTTTTCTGATGCCACCTGGCGACTGCCTTTTTCAACCAGTCATAGTTCTGCTAAACCCTTTCCCTATTAGAGACGGTTTCTGAGGCCTATGCAACAGACGATTTAGGAAAAGATCGTCGCCACAAGAACAATTGCTTCTTATGAGAAAGTTATCCTTTTGCCACAATGTTTGATAAATAATTATACTTTGAATGAGTGAGTCAATAGCTCATGTATAGGAATTTGGGGTCTTTCATGTTGATACCACTTTTTTTTGCGGGAAACGACGACGCTCCATTGATGTTACGCCAAGATGAAGTGTAACGGAAATGACGTCACTTCCTTTTTTGGCTACGATACAGTCTACGGGCGTAGAAGGCTAATGATGTCGTTTTTTTGACGAACGGGAAAACCTATTTCTTACAGATTTCTATTTATTTTTAATTTTTCGTACAAATGTTAATTCCCACATAACACAGCACTTAAATGATCTTAAATTTCGATTTAAAAAAAAATGATTAAAAAGACGACAATAATATTCAATCCGTGTTTTTCTGCTTATTTTATACATACCCAAAATACCGATTTTAAAAAAATGATTAAAAAGACGACAATCATTTTTAATCTGTGTTTTACGTCTACTTTTATACATATCCAAAATGGCGGCCCCCATGGATTTTTTCAGTTTCATTTCATGGGTTATTGAAAAAAAAAAAAAAATCTGACACCTGTTACCTATAAGCGAAAAAACCCATTTATGTTTTTTTTTCGTATCAAACATTCGTAAATATAATTTCTTTAAACCTATTCAAATTTTGAATATATATCAAATTTAAATGCGTGTGGGAATGTCACGCGGTGCTAATGAATTATGTAAATATTTAAATAGTTTAATTTTGCAAATTGCATTTATATAAACTGTAAACCATTGCTTGCTGTCCTTGAATAATTTATGTGACCTCTAGACATGCTAATTGCATACACTTACGTAATGTAGATCATTGCCGTCAAAGAGTCAACGATTCGTGTTTTAATACATTAATGTTTATAATCAAAATTTTTTGAGTTCAACATATGAAATTGTAACACAAAGTTATGTCCGCGGTATTGATTTTGCTTCGTGAATAACTTAACTGCCACCAAAAACACGGTTTGTGTGTAAAATGTAATGTTTTATGAAACCTCACGACCCTCAGATCAAACTCCTACGCCTATAAAGGTTGTACACCGTGTGTCCGATTATGCCTTCAATGCATGGGTAGATAAACTAGTCACCGTGATATGACTGGACAAGTGTTTAAAGCGGCGATATTCCCAAGTCGATCTATCAAAACGACCATCCCTGCACCTTTAACATACTCGACCTCTACGATAAACACCGAGGAGTACGGCAAGGTTGCATTACTTTGAGGGCGTTGTGGATTCATCTATACCAATACCAACACTCGACTTGGAAAGTGTTAAATATTTAACCCAATTCAACGATTTACCAATCTTTGCAAATACATGTAATTGGTAAATAGAAGAAAGAGTCTATCAACAGACTGACAGTTAGAAATACCCTGCATTGGGCCCCAACCATACCACTCGTTAAACGTTTGTAAATGTCATTGACATGTGACAAATCTACATGAATTGTTCGTCACCTAATTTTAGATTTTATCGATAAAACGTATGTACATGTACGTGTATGTAAAGAGAAAATCTCTCTACTCTGGATTACATTTCTGAATTTGATATCGCTTTATAAAACTTGAACTTTCGATCAGTATTTGTATGTCTTTTGGGACATGTTAGGCTGTAACAAACAGCAGACAACGTAATTGATTATGAATATGCCCGTCCCTCTAGTGGGGACTTTGAATGTCAAACGAGTGTATTTTTATCTTCATTTTGTTGCCAAATCCGTTTTGCGAAATAACCAAGAAATATCACACGTACGTATTTGGAATAGTTTCCATATCCTGTATTGAAGGAAAAAACTTCCGTATTGAACTTGAGAGACCGGATATGTACTAAGTAGAATAATCGTCAACCATATTTGTTTACATGTCCGTGTATCTGTAATTCGTGATCTTTGCTAAAGTGATACATGAGTAGCGAACAATGCAGTCACTCTTCAGATTGCACGAACGTGCAGGCTAATCCTGGTTTACATTATAGTTTAAGTACGAGTGCATGACAGGATACGCCTGTTGTGCACTAGGCCAAGTACAGTACCTGGTGCGTGTTATTTGTCGAATTGACTATAAAATAGCATATAACAAGGTAATAAAATCCCAGTTATGCCTTAATATTTTAAAGTAACGAACCATTTAGTAGTTTGTAATTTAGTTTCAAATAAAAGCATAGTTTCACGCTTGGCGCATGTGTTACTTATGTTCACGAAATCAAAGCGTGTAAAGGCGCTGCTGAAGTGGCGATTGCTTTTTGTAATTTTAAAATATTCACATGAAGTCTAAACCAGTCTCATACGCAATGCAATGTTGTAAATAAGACAAAGAGAGAAAGAGTCAAAACTCGAAACAGGAAAGAAATGACAGTGACTAATTTGGAATGAGATGAGAAAAGGGAAATATAGATAATATGTAATGAAGTATATACAAGAGGATACGTGTCTGATGTTAGAATGACACCACCTGTCTGATCATCGTACTTCGTCCTAAAACTGCTTTCTAAATAAACAAAAGTCAAGTATTTAGCCAGGGTATTATTAAAGCACATTACACGCTTTGAGAACGATACTGTGACAGTCACATGATATTATATAAATGTTGTAGATCTTTGAAACGGAATCGCCGAGTACCGGCGTATAAATACATTGCCTTTTCTGAGATTTTATTTGCAATTAATTTGGATCTTCATTGCATCGTGTAGTAACATAAGAGAGTTGCTTGCTCATTACCGTGAATAGATAATTTAACTTCAGATTTAACACAATTAAACACTGCTTTTCAAGGTCGTTAATTAAATAAGCAATTTGTTACAGTCATATTGTAACAGATTAGTCAGTGAGTCATAAACTACTTCGATTTAAGCGATCCCTCGATATGTTCGAAACTCAATTATGTATTGTTAGCTTCGTTATTATACTTAAGTGTGTATTAATAAACGCAAGTCAGTGTTAGATAAAAAATATCTATATAATAGCGCGCTGTTTTCTTAATATAAAAACCAGACATGTCCAAGGAACAGTTCGATCAAATGACATATTTGAATTATCACATATTCAAGGTAAAGCCACATTTAGCCATCTGGAATATATGAAGATATAAGGAAGCAGATTTCCAAATTAAAATTTAAAAAGCTTAAAGATACCAGGGTCCGAAGTCTGAAAACGTTCTCCATGCTCAGAAATGAACTCCATGCTCCAAATAAGACTTCTCATCCGTCAGTTTTGAGAATACATTGGCTTCTAACCAGTCGGATACTTGAGCACAAAAGTCTGAGTACAGATGTAACATATAAAGTTTAGAGCCTGTCCTTGAAAATGGTAATTATGTGACTGGAAAGAAAAAATCTTATCGTAGGCAAATTTTGGGAGCTGAGGTCCATCAATCGAACATGTAGTTCATACACTGAGGTTCAATTTGAATTCTCTGTGGAATTTTGAATTTTACAATATCGTTTGAACATTCAGATATTTTCAAAGAATTTGAAAAAAAACTACTGGGAGCTGCCGATGTATATCTGCTGAATTCAGGTAATTTTTATATTGTTGACATTATAGTAAGGTCATAGTTGACATAACTTGGGATAAATTATAACTAACACAAAGTACGTCATTTGTTTTTATCAGTCGGTGATTTGAATATAATGTGTTTGAATAAACGAAGGCAGTCTGTTTTATGTCGTCTGTAATTCACGTAGTGACAAATTCTCCTTCGCATAGCCGACTGTCTTTGCGTCGCGCTTTGTTCCTGTTTGCGGCAGTTTTACTTTAAAGAAACCTTGTGATCATGAGAATTGATCATGAATCCAGATTGCTCATGTTTGAGGTTATAACCATTTCTCATTATTTGTTGGACCATTTTCTCAAATTATGTATCAATTTCCAACTTGGTTTGTAGGTAAATATAGCTTGTGACCTACCGATATGCACAATAACCACAACTCTAGCATGGTTCTTTGTTATGTCTCTTCTTCTTTTTCTTTTTAAAATGCTTATATAGATTTACCCTTGTCCATTCAGCACGCATATGACAAAAGAATGCACGAGCCAGTCACTAGCATGCACAATTATAAAACTGTGTTCAAGTTTATTGTTTCCCTCAATACGTGCAGTTATGACATTTGAATTACTTTTTTTTTTTCTCCCTCATTTAATTCCCAATATCATTATCAAACGTTGTTTGTAGACAGCACACAAACTGCATATGTTGACAAGAGCCATGGCGCTAACGTGCCTATATTTGGTGTTGTCTCTTCTTTGCAATGATTCTCATTTGACCTTTTATCACTGCCTGTCTAAGCTTGGTATGCAGATAGTCTCTGTCCTATTGATACACGAGAACTACAATTCTTGGAGCTGTAACTCTGTGTGCATTTGTTTTGTGCGACCATTTATCATGTATTATTCAACGTTCCTGGCCCACACATGTGCTCCGTGGAACGCTCTGGTCTCATTGATAAGAATATTATTTTACACAGAAATATTGTACTACCTGTTTAAGCAGCAAGGCAGAACAGATAAATAATTGATTTGCAAAAAGACAGGTCCTGGTAGTAATCTCAATTATTATTCGAGGACCTACGTCATTTATCAAAAACTACTAAAGTGTGCACAATCAGCCCATACTTCTCCCTTTCAACATGCATACGGCATTTGGAAGGATGTTGAAAACATGAGAAATCGCATGCTGCAGATTAGTTGAAGGTGGGAAATCAATCGTTCTTAGAGATTCCGGAAAACAATAATTTCTACATGATTGTAAAAGATCAAACGAGAGAGGGTGGGATAAAGGTTCGATCCCCGGTCGAGTCACACACAATGGTTTAAAAATGGTAGTAATGACTTTCCCACTGGGCGCTCAGGGTTTTGGGGGTTAGCATTACGTGTGAAGCGTTAGAGCCTTGGTGACAGAAAGTACTGACAACTAACCTTGACACTTCCGGCACATAACTTAATGAATACAATGATATACATCCATCTATAGACATAGATTAATTCAGGAAAAAGGGCAAGTTTGCCCAACACACCACATACAAAGAATAAAAGGAAACAAATAGATGATGGAAACGTTTGATTGACAAAAAGCTATACACAATCTAGTGTAGTTATGATAAGTTACTAAACATAATTGCATTTGTATAACAGTCATTTGAGAAAATAAAAATAAAAATATATATTACTGAATATTGTTGCAAGGGGCGTAAAACACCATTCCAACTAACAAATACCATGTTTAGAATTTCTGTCTCTTGCATGTCAGTTTTCCGTTAAGCAATACTTATACTAATTATTCAGAGCTACAGATAAGGAACAGTATACAGCAGATCTTTTCCTCACACTATCTCTCTTAAAGTCCAACCAGACGATTCTGTGCAGTACCAACAAAATAGGGTTAGAGGGTCGAATCAGGATTTTAGAACATGCTAAACGCACAATGATTTTATAAATCTTAAGTAAAAACCATTGAGAACGGTATGGTGTTTTACGCCGCCCTCAACAATTTTTCCGTTATTACTTAGTGTTTCCTCTATAAAGATTTACCAGTTCTACTTATTCCTTTATCTTGATACTAGAAAGTCGTACTGCTTACCACACACTCCTATGCGTCAAGAAGGGGAAACCATTACTTGTATTTTTAAATGACTCAGTATGACTCGGGACAGGTATCGAACCACCCGCACCCGAGTGGGACGCCATATCAATACACAATGGTGGCGGGTTTGAGTAAGGAAAGCATCCGAGGTCGTTGTATTGTCCGTGTAAAGTCAACTATCGCATGACGAATACACTATAATGTCAGCTTACATCGAACTATGTATACCTGTACCATGGTCTGAAGGCACATTTGTGTGTGTGTATGTGTGCCATACGATTGTAGTACATCTATATTAACATACCATTATTGTGTATTCATCAAAAGAAAGATGTGTTTACACGAATACTATTGTGAAAAGTAGCTCACTAATAATCTACTGGAAGAAAAGGTACATGTAAACAAGAAACCTTCGTAAGTATTCTTATAACCAAGCCTAACCATATACACAACCAACGAACATTCACGAAAGTACCGTGTCTACCTATTTTCGAGTGCCAGGAACCGGTTAGATGTATGCGCTTTTTCAAGATCATTTAATCTTAACAACAGACATAGAAGGGAATGTTTGTTAGAAACATGTATACCGAGCTGATATAAAAGATAAACACTCATTGCCATTGTGTATCGAATGAAAAATAAACCCGCCAAACAGAACAAATACGTATGGAATTTTAAACTTATAGTTCTGTTCGCCCTTTATTAACACTTTACAATCCAGAATAATGTACACCATCAGTTGGCGAGATAATTGAAATGTATAGCTGCCAATAAATAGAAATAAGGTGACTTTAAATCTGTGGCTCTTGAACGTGGTTTGTAATTAGTTCCAATTTATACTTCGGTTATATTTCTAAATTATGTTGTTCTAGTGTACATGCTTCGATATACCAAAGACCTAAACAAAAGGAAGTTATGGCTCTCCCCCTTTCCGCTTAGGGTTTTGGGGGGGAGCAGTAGCAGTAAGACTAACTCGACTGACCAATAAATGTACTATACTAGTAGAAGCACTGGTAACAAGACCTCCCAGGAAACGCCGTGATATAAGTGAAAATAAAAATGTGAAAAGCGGCACAAAACACCGGACAAACAGAACAAAATACAGTTTAGGTTAAATATCTACGTATCTAAAGGAGCAAAAGAAATACAAAGATAGTTGAACAAAATAAATATAATCCTATCGTGCCCATGGTAAAATTACCAAAGACTACATGCTTGAACACAGCTGAATGCAGACGACGCTTTTTAAATTGTGTAAACAAATGGAGGGCATAACAGAATGTCTTTATGTTACCTCCCAACTAGAGAATAAATGTATTCCTACCAAATACTCTTTACCTGCCCTGTGTTCCATAGTAAACACAACGTAAACACGTTTTGTCTATGGAGCGGAACGAAACCTACCTGTATTATGCATGTACTCCCGTCAAACAGGTTTGGTTTACCGACTAATGCACGGATTATCGACGAAACCTATATAGGTTTCGCAAAACAGGTTTTGGGTTTGGTGACTATGGAACACAGGGCTGTTATGAACATTTTACAAACAAATGGGTCAGATTACTAACATGCATGTTAACTTTTCAGTTAATGATATATATGACATAGCACTTTGTAATAGATGCCTACTAAATAAGAGATAATATGAACCATTCCACGAGAAAACTAACATTATGAACTCTGCGTAATGTATCGACCAAGATCGGCCTCCGCAGGCTAATCCGGGCCGACACATTCTGTCTAATGGGGATAGAGGTATAGAGTAATGATTCCAGAAACAGAAAAGCCACAGAAGCCGAAAAGTGTCTGTCCGGGTTAGCCTGCGTTAGGCTGATCCGGGTCAATACTTTACGCAGAGACCACAATGTTGGTTTTCTCGTAATTCGGCTCATATTTACATATAAAGTATCCTAACTAAGTATGTTAAAATGATGCTGTATATGATTATAACAACCACAAAATAAGAAAATCTAGTCAAGCATTCACTAACCAAGGTTGACACAAAAAGTGAAAAATAATACCCTTGTTTCCATTGAGGTCCTTGGTTCCTGACTGCATGTGTGTTTAGGTTAGAAGTGTTATGAAATTTTCTAGAAAATTCCCTTATTATTTAGTATGTCCTACTTAGATGCCGTTCTACTTTCTCTGGTGAATGGCCGTAAATGACTGGGAGAACATGCCACATCTCGAAAACAAACATGCACCGCCAAAGAAAAATTACTTCATAAAAAGGAAAATGTTTTACGTGAATTAGGTATGTTTATGTCGATGAAATAAAGCGATCTAATTGGATGATGTGTGCTCCATCTAATTGCATTTATCTTAATTGCATCACATGTGATACAAGTTCATATAACTTAAATACAAATTATATACGATTCGGGAAGTTAAGGTGCTAAGCCGTCTCGTAAATAAGAAATGATTGCAATAGGATGACGCTATATAATACACAAACACGTTTATATAGATAATCCACCCTCGATGTATACGTCTTGGGTATCTTAACAGTACTCGACTCGCGGGTGAGAGACCCCAAAGGTTTGACTCCGCTCTTTTAGAACAGTTTGGGGAGAAGGTGTAGCAGCTAGCTATTTTATGAACACTTAACCCATTTTACGCGAATGAAAACCGGCTCTTTGATTAAAAGCTATTATCACAGCCTACAAGGCATAACGTATTCAGTTTCAAGTTTAAGGGAAGTTGGATTATTATATACGATATAGAAAAAAGGTCATTAAGCAGGTGACCGGATGCGTGAACTGAAATGTCACGACTTGAGTGAATCCGCGCTCATATCAGTTTTCAGCTGTCATGTGTGGACATGAATAGTTCAGTGTTCATTTTTGTGAAATTAACATATCCGGTGTCCAGTTACAGCTAGTTCAGAGGCCTCGATAAGGGGAAATAAACAATTATGTACACTCGTTATCTCTCGTACTACTCGATTAAAACCAACGTTGTGGTACTCAAAAGAATCCTGTCGCCGAGACGATTTTTGTTTAACCCTTTCCTCATACGACAATTCTGCAGCAGAACCACTTTGAACATATTTTGTCAAAAAATAGAAAATCTCTACAATTGAATGGACCTATGACTAAACGTGGAAAACATTGTGGCAAAAGGAGAAAATGCTCGTTTTGAGCAATTTCTTCTTTTGTCACAATGTATTCAAAAAGCCGTCTGCTACAGAGGCGTCAGAAAGCCTCTATATGAGGGAAAAAGTTAATATCCACGCTATCGGTTTTGGGGAAAAACACCCTTTATCTAGCGTCGCGAGTCTTTGTAATCCAGTTACCTGAGCCATTGAAAGACCCTGCCTGAGCTGAATTGAATGAAAATTATAAAGCATTTTGTATTTAAATATGTATATTTAGATCAACAACTAGAGAATAAGGCATCGGAAATAATTATTTCAAATTCTTTCCCATAGTTATATATAATAAATAACTTTTCAAAATATTTAATCACAGTCAAGTTATTCACGTTTATTTAAATGAGGGAAAAATTTAATGCAGACGAACTATTTTCGGTGTATGTATGTACTCGATTGGTTAGGTGTACGAACGAGGGGTATTCTCGTTTGGTTAGGTGTACGAACGTGGGTAGGGGGATACGCAATTGGTAAGGTGTACGAAGGTGGGGAGGGGTATAATCGTTTGGTTAGGTGTACGAATGGAGGGATGGGGATACTCGTTTGGTTAGGTGTACGAAACGGAGGGAGGGGAATATTACTCGATAGGTAAGGTAAACGAACGGGGGGGGCGGGGGGGGGGGGGAGTGTGTGTGTGGGTGGGGGGGGGGGTATTCGATTGGTAAGGTGTACGAACGGAGGGAGGGGAATACTCGTTCGGTAAGGTGTACGGACGGGGGAGAGGGATACTCGTTTAGTTAAATGTACGAACGAGGTGTACTCGATTGGTTAGGTGTTCGAACGAGGTGTACGAACGTGGGGAGGGGGATACTAGTTATTCGAACGGTCGGGATATATTGTCAATGAATGAGAGAGAAAAGTGATATTTTCTTGAGTGGCCATACTACGAGTGAAAATGCAATCGACCTTTGCTTTATGTTAGTAGGCGAAATCCGAAGACACTCATCGTTGACTGGAATCTAGACTAGTGTTTTTTAACAATATCGACATTGAATTACTTCACATCTGTCTTTCTATACCAGCTCTCCGTGTCTGAAAACCATCTCGGGTTAAGAGAGATGTCTTGGTAGTTGCAGATCGTATATATGAACTGTGGAATAGTTTCTAAAAATAAATGGACTGTTGCCAGTTTATACCCATGTTGGTCCTTTCGAACCACCAAATAGTTCTTGTCTAAAAATAAAAATGCGGTAATTTGTTGGCAAATCAGTCGGAAAATGGATTTGATTCGACATCACTTACCCAAATAAAGAACTCGAAAGAAATTGCATGCCTTGGTCACGCGCAACATGCATGGACAAATTAAAGAAGTATGTGCATACTTTCGTCAGGTGTCATTAACACACTGAATACATTAAAGCAGTATGTGCATACTTTCCGCAGGTGTAATTATGATTGTGATTTCAAATTTGAATTTGAATTGATGACCTTACATTTGAAAGAGGAGAGTGCTGTGTACTCAAAACCACGCCTCTTATTATAACATATTTCTATAAAATCCATGTATTCCATTTTAATCTTTGTGGTATTAAATAGTCTGCTAAGCTATTGATTTTACCTTCATTTAGTGTTGCACACATACACAACAAATTCGCGACGAGGTTTGAATTTATGTTAATTGAGGTCATCGTGGTCATTGGAACTTAATGGCTAATCACAATCGGAACAAATTCAATCAGTATGTGCATACATCCATCGGGTGTATTATGATTGCGATTTAAAAATTGAATTTGAATTGATATCTTTACATTTGAAGAGGGAGAGTGTTGTGTATATTGTCTTAACAAATGAACTCAAGATTGAAAGTGTATCCACTCAAAGCGACGCGCCTCTAAGTGTAACATATTTCTATATAACCCATGCAGTTCATGTTGATGCTTGTAGTATTAAATATTCTACTAAGGTATTCAGCTGTGCTCCTTCAGTTAATGTTGTACACAAACACAACACGGCCCTTACGTTTATAAATTCAAAATTAGCGACGAGGTTTGGATTTTGCACCGCTATAAATGGTAATGATTATGTTAATTGGGGCCATCGTGGACATTGTAACTTAATGGCTAATCACAATCAGAGCACATTCAATCAGTATGTGCATACGTCCATCAGGTGTATTAAGATTGCGATTTCAAAATTGAATTTGAATTGATATCTTTACATTTGAAGGGGGGAGAGTGTTGTGAATATTGTCTTAACAAATGAACTCAAGATTGAAAGTGTATCCACTCAAAGCGACGCGCCTCTAAGTGTAACATATTTCTATATTCTATATAACCGATGCAGTTCATGTTAATGTTTGAAGTATTAAATATTCTACTAAGCCAATCAGCTGTGCTCCTTCATTTAATATTGTACACAAACACAACACGGCTCTTACGTTTATAAATTAAAGATGCATTCGCATCATGGTCGTGATGCAAACTCGCTACGACGGTATGAATATCAATAGAAATTGTGTATCGTGAAAAACACTACAGAGTAAAAAGTACCACCGACCGATCTACATGTACCTTCAGATCAACAACTTATACAACCTGCTCATTAAATATTCACACTTACTAAAAATTTGAAAGAATAAAAAACAGTTCATGTATTTGTTCATTAAGTTGTTTTGAGGCAGTTGTGACTGTGGCTGTATAAAGCCATGCTAGACTTACTCCTACACTTTTGATTTTGATATATCATGCATTGCAATTAACGCATCAATGAGTTTGTAAACTATGCCACGACCTCTGTGAAATACCGCCAGTCAAATAACAGTTTTTTTGCGATAGACCCTCATTCTGTGTAATCAATATTGTCCATTGAATATTATTCAATTAACGGACATAACACGATCTTCTTGTGAAGTGTATGTGATAAAAACAAATTGATCGGTAAATCCTTGTCCTATTTTATTCCGTGATATGTAGTTAGCCCCCTACTGGCAGCATGTTGAGTGCTTTGATTCTATAAGTTGTCGAATTATCTATTTGGCGGAAATAGAAGCCAATCTAAGGAGTGTTGAATGGATATGACATTTTCTGCCGATGTAGACATTTCTATGTTGAGTCTAGTTTACAGCAGCTGCTGCTTCCTTGTTGTTGTTAAACCTGTTTGCGTATATATTCATACCGTTCCCGGCTACCTATTGATTAAGCTCCGGGGGCTTCGGGGGTAGGAGATAGAAGGTTTGATACCAAGAGGCATAGGGGCCTTGCAATCTATTTAAAACAATGTATACTCTTTTATAAAGACCAGGGATGTAACTTCTTCGTCAGCCAGATTTGACTTATGTTTGCATTTTGTCCGATATTGGACCAAAATGTAAACATGGATCAAACCCGGCTGACGAGAAAGTTGGATCCTTTGTCTATATAATTATATTATAGTTTTTCTATGGGTGTTTTTAGCTTGCCAGGCCCCTATGCCCAGGGGCGTAAGATGGATACTTTCTGATATGGCCGTTTGGTTAATCGCCAACTGGATATAAATGACACTGATGCCTGTCTGCCTAGCGTGTATACAAGAGTATCCAGCAAAAAACAAATATCCTAGAAGGTTGTTTACCGACTCCACCACCGAAAGTTTAGCCTTTAACTTGCACACGCCGGAGCGCACGGTGTTAGGTCAATTTGAATATTGCATATCAGACTAAATAAAGTTATATGGCTTGATATTAATATATACTAACATATTTATTATATTGTATATATATACACGAGTACCTTATCGATGCAAATAGTGGGTTAGTGAAATCATCAAAGTCTGAATAACACAGAAAATAAAGAAAGCAACTTTACATACGTATACATTTAAATCTGATCAGTATCTTCACGTTCAATCGCATTTGTTATTGTCATTGTATTTATTATCTGCACAATTAGTAAATATTCATAATTTATTTAATTTTGCTTCTCTTAAAATGATTACGATTTGCTAATTGTACATAATTGTTTGTTATTTACTATAGGCAAATATTTATTGTATTGTTTCGAAAACAGCCCTGGTGCCTTGTGAAAGGAATATGATCCGGAAACTAGAGTATCACAAGACAGTAATGACTAGCCATTTCAATAGGGGTGAAACTAGATTAAATAAACACGTCAGTATGTTGTTGAAAAAAAAAAATGGCTGTTTCTGAATGAACAATACCCTTTTGTGTAATGACACTTTAATAATATGTAAACCCTTTCCCATATTCAACAAATATGCAGTAGACGAATTTGGCAACGTCTCGGCAACACAAATGGAAAGTATTTATAAATGAAAAAGGAAAGTGGCAAATGTCGTCCGGTGTATACTCGTCAGAATGCGTCTGCACGTGGGAAATGGTTAACACACGCTGACTTCAACATTTTATAATATATCTAATTTCGAAATGATAATACCATAAGTGGGGTTCTTGTATGTCATGCATTACAATATAAAAGGTAATTTCAAAAGCACATTATGTACACTAAAGGGACTTTGTATTGTATGTCGTTCAAAGCTATAGTTGACATTCAAAACAGTGAGGATAACGATCGGACTTCGTGTATAAGACACGGGCGAATGATCTGGATTGAAACTGTTTGAATCGTTTATCTGTTAACTATTATCTTGGTTTTTGTAAATTCAACGTTCTTTTTAAAACGTCTAAACGAAATATGTAAGCATCTGAAATTTTGGAAATTTAATTTTGATGCAGACTTGATAACATTTTGACATACAGTGAAATTGTTCCTTTTGATCTATATAACCTGGTTAACAGTATAGTTTCAGAAGGCTCGTGTTTTGTGTCCAGACAGACCGCCGCGGTGGTGAAATGGTAGAGAGTCCGCCTCGGATGCTGGAGTTCGCGGGTTCGATCCCCGATCGAGTCATACCAAAGACTTTTAAAATGGTAAAAAGGATTGTTGAAAGCCGCGTATAACGACAAATAATAAATTGTGTCCAGAGTCGTCTATATTAGGTAAATGGATCCGACCGTTTTTTATACGTGGAAATACTCACTAGAATCAACATTATTACGTAGTTTATTGGAAATACTATGTACGCACTTGATATTTGTATAGATGACAAACTCTCAAAGTGAATAATCCATAAGTTCAATGTATTATGCATTATAATCCATAAGTTCAATGTATTATGCATTATAATCCATAAGTTCAATGTATTATGCATTATAATCATATGTCAGTACGATGTCGATATTAAAATATTCTATCTGTCTTTAAAGAAGTATGGGGTGCACATGCTTTAATCGTTAAATATGCGAACTTATAACAGTTTCATTACTGATCCTTGTTTTTCAAAGGTAACAGTTTACCATTTTCCACTTGCAGACGAATTCTGTTGCAGCTGAAGCAGACGACTTTTGTTTGAAATCATTGTTACACAATTACTTCAACTCTATTTAATAATTAATCTCGAACTTCTAAAGAGATTATTTTAACTGTGGCAGGTCAAGGTATAATACTACTATTTAAATGATTTAGACTTCATGAAAAGAAATACAAAACTAATTTATATGCATACAAACGAAAAGGGAATGGAAGCAATCATTAGTCTAAACATTAAAACAGAATACGTGGGAACGTGTTCAGAACCATCCTGAAGCAATGGCTATTACACACATTAAAACAGAATACACTCGAAAGTGTTTAAAATGATCAAATAGATTTCCATCGCGAAATTCTGACCATTAATACATCCGACGGGCTCTATATGTGAACCACGTTTTACACTAAACATCTCGGTGAAGCGTTAGTTTTTACCTTTTTTGTTATCTGTTCTGCTTTGAGTGTTATATCCAGACGGACGATATAGTATACTATATGGTATACTTTACATTTAAACGTGAAACTCGGCCTTAAGTAATTCAAACCCAGTTAAGAAATATATAAAACACAGAAAGACAAAGAGCACTAATTATAATAGGACCTAATCATAATAGTGTGTTCTCAAAATAGATTGGTATATCGGTGCTATAGGCAGATAACGTTACAATAACATATCCAATGTAACTTTTCTGAAATAGCGTGGTAGTCGCACTCTCGTATCTTACTCAGACTCTTGAAATTATCTGCACCTGTCTGTCTGTCTTAAGATTATTAAAAACAACTTTTTGACATTAAAATTATTCTTTTTTTTTTTTTTCCAAAACAGAATATTACGAAATTTGTTTGTTGTCTCGTCTCTACACAGTAGTCAACGTTTTCTAATAAATTAAATCGGCAATCAAACGTATGTTTTAACTGACTCGAAATGCACGTGCATTTCGTGCTTTTTGTTGCGTATGTGCATACTTACTTGGCTGAATCCTACTAAACTAAACGCAAATAAAAGTTGTGTGGACTAACATGCATTACACAAAAAACATAGGTAGTTTCAGACTGAATGCGCATGACAATACAACAAAGACTGCGAGCCGTTTGAGTGGTACAAAGTGGAATTTCAAATATACATGTATGTTATTCATTGATGGAAACTCTCAAATACTACCCTGTTTTAAATACCTGTCCATCAATAATCTGCACCGTCTAATATGAGGTATGTTTTATCTGGTGGTCCATTTCAGGTCGCTCGATTCATTACAAAGCCCGTGGCTAAGTTTTAGCGTAAATGGGACGTTGCCGATGGGCCCAGACGCATTCGTAGACATGTGACGTCTGGATAGAGCTACGGAAAAACTGCAGTTGGGCAGTCAGCGGTCACTCACAATATTGATGTGATCGTTATGTGACATTTGATTTTCAAAGAACAGCAGTTTAAAGGTCACCGGTTAGTGAATTCATGTTCATGTCCGATTGTTATTGTTGTTACGTTTTCGTAGAATAAATTGTGATGCTGGGTTTGTGTCCAATTTTCGTAAAGATATTTTTAAAAAATGACTAAGTAAGCTAGAAAATAAAACATAATTAAGTTATAAATGTTGTTGATGCTAAATCAAAGAATTTTTTCTTTATTACTTCATGGGCATAGCTAATGACTTTTTACACTGATAGGCGGTCCAATACCCTATTCACAAGACTATTCATGCCCTACCTTACCTTTACTTTCAATAACACATGGTTACTCGTAGGCATATCATGAGTAACAAGAGAAAGTTGATGCAAGGCATCAATGTCGCCGGAAAAGACTGCATTGATTTATTTATGTATTCTTGACTTTCCTTAGTCTATTCAAACATTAGGAACGTTGAAATGAAAACATTTACTTATACATTTTATATTCATACCTACATTAGGGTATCTATAAAAAATTTACGAAATGTGTACACATTTATCTTGGCTTAAATTTAATTTTGCTGTTGTTACTTATTTAAATAATGGTATTCATTCATATAATTTCAATGTTTGTCAATCTTATTCGAATCACAAGGTAAATATCCTGGTATTGCTTTAAAGGGAGGTAATTTGAAGAAAACAAAAGTCTTCAAAAGGAGAAATATATCAGCATTACCGTCTACAGTTTAAATTGTTCTATTGTTTGTGGATTTAAAAATGTTCTTTTTTTCTTATTTCTACATGTACAACGAAATATTGCGGCTTCTCTTTGACGCTTTGCGTCAAACATTCGTCTTGTACTTGTCTAAAATAAAATAATATCACTCGATTTTTCATATCGAAATGCGCATGCGCGAAAATCGATGTTAAAGGTCACGAACCTACACAACAGAATAGGGTCTATATTTAGCTTAGAAACAGTTCCTACTTTAGATATTCATGGATTAACATTATTAAATGAATTCTACACAAATCAAGACATCTCTTTGAACATGAAAACAACATTTAGTAAGTTAAAATTGCTATTAAAAGGAGAATCCGAAATTGACCTCAATGATGACACATAAGAGTCTGCATTAGGGGGTGTTGGTTCACGTCTTGAAGGGACCACTTTTGTCTTCGTAAATAAGACAAAAAACTTAAATGCGAGTGAAATAAAAAAAAATGCAAACATTAAAAAATCGGAATATTTATTTCATTTTAGATGTGTCATTTATTAGTGTTCGTAAACAACCACAATTGTAATATGTTCAAATCATCTATATTTGTTTCTTTCTAATAATAAGCCGCCCTCCCATGTGATTTCCGAAAAGCTATTAAAAATAGAAGTCGCGGGCTTCTGCCCGGCGACTAATAAGCATCTTGTGCAATTTGGCTGGACTGTCTCAGGTATAGTTAAATATCCACTTCGAAAATGAGGCTGAGGTTTAAATTAAAAACGTGTATAGCAGTTAAGGCCATTGAGTACATTAACAACATCCATAGGTTTTATTCGATTGACATCTCATTATTGTGATTTTGACTTTTAAAAATAAATACGAATGATGCGATTTTAAATGTGTTTATCTTTTGTCCCTCAATACCAGTGCTGCCTCATTGTGTAATCAGTTATTAAAGACACTCAATGTGGGTTAATGTTGTACCAATATAACAATAGTGTTAACTCGTTTCTGCATGCAGGTGCATTTTCATGCGTCTGTAGCCGACGACATTCGAGATTAGTGTGGTGACAATTCAATTTCTCATTTAACAACAATGTTTACAACAAGATTAAATAATTGCATGTTTATATATAGAAATGTACCATATGTTTACATATATATCTCCAGTCGTCTGCTGCAGGCGTTTTGTATATGGGAAATGGTTAATAGAAGAGATACTTCTTTTTGAAAAATATTGCATAAGTACCATACCACTTTTTCCATGATATGGTTGAACACAAACTGGTTGGACAATACCGCGAGTACTGATTAAGCAGGAAGACAATAGTGCAGTGGTAAAGCGTTCGCCTCACGTACCAGAGGTCCCGGTTCGAATCCAGTAATGAGCGGGTTCTGCCTAAGGGATTTTTCCACACCAACGGCGCGAGTACTCATTAAGTCTCCAGGAAACAGACAGACATGTTCAAACTCGGACGACTGTATTTTCATGTTATAGGATTTTTGGAATATTTTTATAATTCACAGCCAAACAATGCAGATTTCAGGTGAGACAGCTCGTTACGAGCTGACTCACCTGAATCTGTATTGTTTGCAAAAAGCTAAATATTGCCTTTGGCGCTGAAATAGTTAAACCAAGAAGGAAACAGATATTGTGAGTGATTCTTAAACCTTGGAAGAATTATGTCGCAATCTATGATAAATATAAACCAAACTGAAGGTCAAGTGATTAGCCAGGCAACTGTGAAGTTTGCACGAACAGAAATGTCGTAAATTTATTAATGACATAGAACTTTGCGATCCATAATATCTTAGCCTCACAGGAATTGTCCTAATCAGGAGATGTTAATGCAGACACGTGCCTCATTTTCAGCTATATAAAACGTGTTGCTTCCGGAGATGTGTGACCTTTTCAGGAAAAGGAAACTATAATTATCCCATAGTCGGGGATATGAAACACACACGACACTACCGTCGTTTAAATGTCAGACAAGAACAGTATGACATTCATCAACATTATGTACAGCGCATCCCAAGTCACATTGATGCAGTCATTTATCATTTTCTCTAGGTTTCTCTTTCTTTTATTGGGATAGTATGAACATTTTGAATAGCCGCGAATGTTGACAACTGAAGCATATTGCTAACGAACATATGTCGTAATAGGAATATAGTGTACAGCAATGCTTATTCGTTATCGAACGTAAAGGGTTCCTAATTCCGTGACGAATAGCTGTTAACACATAGTTTACATTGTCAACATATATATAATTACATGTACATATATTTTTAGCAAACTATCATATTCAACATTACTAAGTTTGTGGTCATATATGTATATAAATGACCGAGAAGAGATAACCCTACTATTAACATTCGGTTTATCGTCTCTGTAATCCGTGTAATCACTTTTAATATCGTGATTTGCTTACATGGCAATAGTTACAACTGTAGACCCATATCCTCTTCCTCCAACTTGAATGCTCGCCAACTGCTGTCTTCTTCTACATGACGAGGGTAAATACAATAACAATGATCAACAACCTCTTCCAAAGACTATGGACGTAACGGAATGTTAAATACAATAACAATGATCAACAACCTCTTCCAAAGACTATGAACGTAACGGAATGTCTTATTTTCTTACCACTTAGCTCTAGATTAGGTTAGTATTTCAAATTTCAAAACATTTAATTGATAATCAAACCCTATGTTGTATGTACTCAAAATAATCATCTGAGTGACACGATTCTTACAACATAGGGATTGGTTGAAATCATAAGAGAACTATAGGTGGGTTTACTCCTTCTTATCTAGTGCTCTCCTTACTGGCCTTTATGTCTGGTTGACATGTAGGATAGCAACAGTTATATCCTACTTATCTAGTGCTCTCCTTACTGGCCTTTATGTCTGGTTGACATGTAGGATAGCAACAGTTATATCCTACTTATCTAGTGCTCTCCTTACTGGCCAGTATGTCTGGTTGACATGTAGGATAGCAACAGTTAAATCCTACTTATCTAGTGCTCTCTTTACTGGCCAGTATGTCTGGTTGACATGTAGGATAGCAACAGTTATATCCTACTTATCTAGTGCTCTCCTTACTGGCCAGTATGTCTGGTTGACATGTAGGATAGCAACAGTTAAATCCTACTTATCTAGTGCTCTCTTTACTGGCCAGTATGTCTGGTTGACATGTAGGATAGCAACAGTTATATCCTACTTATCTAGTGCTCTCCTTACTGGCCAGTATGTCTGGTTGACATGTAGGATAGCAACAGTTAAATCCTACTTAGCTAGTGCTCTCCTTACTGGCCAGTATGTCTGGTTGACATGTAGGATAGCAAGAGTTAAATCCTTCTTATCTAGTGCTCTCCTTACTGGCCAGTATGTCTGGTTGATATGTAGGATAGCAACAGTTAAATCCTACTTATCTAGTCCTCTCCTTACTGGCCAGTATGTCTGGTTGACATGTAGGATAGCAACAGTTAAATCCTACTTATCTAGTCCTCTCCTTACTGGCCATTACGTCTGGTTGACATGTAGGATAGCAACAGTTAAATCCTACTTATCTAGTCCTCTCTTTACTGGCCATTATGTCTGGTTGACATGTAGTATAGCAACAGTTAAATCCTACTTATCTAGTGCTCTCCTTACTGGCCAGTATGTCTGGTTGACATGTAGGATAGCAACAGTTAAATCCTACTTATCTAGTCCTCTCTTTACTGGCCAGTATGTCTGGTTGACATGTAGTATAGCAACAGTTAAATCCTACTTATATAGTGCTCTCCTTACTGGCCAGTATGTCTGGTTGACATGTAGGATAGCAACAGTTATATCCTACTTATCTAGTGCTCTCCTTACTGGCCAGTATGTCTGGTTGACATGTAGGATAGCAACAGTTAAATCCTACTTATCTAGTGCTCTCTTTACTGGCCAGTATGTCTGGTTGACATGTAGGATAGCAACAGTTATATCCTACTTATCTAGTGCTCTCCTTACTGGCCAGTATGTCTGGTTGACATGTAGGATAGCAACAGTTAAATCCTACTTATCTAGTGCTCTCTTTACTGGCCAGTATGTCTGGTTGACATGTAGGATAGCAACAGTTATATCCTACTTATCTAGTGCTCTCCTTACTGGCCAGTATGTCTGGTTGACATGTAGGATAGCAACAGTTATATCCTACTTATCTAGTGCTCTCCTTACTGGCCAGTATGTCTGGTTGACATGTAGGATAGCAACAGTTAAATCCTACTTATCTAGTGCTCTCTTTACTGGCCAGTATGTCTGGTTGACATGTAGGATAGCAACAGTTATATCCTACTTATCTAGTGCTCTCCTTACTGGCCAGTATGTCTGGTTGACATGTAGGATAGCAACAGTTAAATCCTACTTATCTAGTGCTCTCTTTACTGGCCAGTATGTCTGGTTGACATGTAGGATAGCAACAGTTATATCCTACTTATCTAGTGCTCTCCTTACTGGCCAGTATGTCTGGTTGACATGTAGGATAGCAACAGTTAAATCCTACTTATTTAGTGCTCTCCTTACTGGCCAGTATGTCTGGTTGACATGTAGGATAGCAACAGTTATATCCTACTTATCTAGTCCTCTCCTTACTGGCCAGTATGTCTGGTTGACATGTAGGATAGCAACAGTTATATCCTACTTATCTAGTCCTCTCCTTACTGGCCAGTATGTCTGGTTGACATGTAGGATAGCAACAGTTATATCCTACTTATCTAGTCCTCTCCTTACTGGCCAGTATGTCTGGTTGACATGTAGGATAGCAACAGTTATATCCTACTTATCTAGTGCTCTCCTTACTGGCCAGTATGTCTGGTTGACATGTAGGATAGCAACAGTTAAATCCTACTTATTTAGTGCTCTCCTTACTGGCCATTATGTCTGGTTGACATGTAGGATAGCAACAGTTAAATCCTACTTATCTGGTGCTCTCCTTACTGGCCATTATGTCCGGTTGACATGTAGGATAGCAACAGTTAAATAGTTAAGAGCCATCCTCCGAACTGTTAACCAAGCCTGGTTGATGCTGTTCAACACCACGCATACAGTGCAGCGGTGTTTGGGTCGTCTTCTTTTCCTTTACACATATTGGTGGCCTTTTTATTTTAGACATATCAACGATAACTATAATTGATCGGTGTTGGCTCTATATAGAGATTTCTACAATGGGTTTAAGGCGTATGTGAACAGAATTAGTGGAATCTTCTTGTTTGTTTGTTTGTTATTTATGTATTGTTTTATTGTTTTAATTTGTATAAGTAATATAGAAAATCACTGCATACGGTATAGTTATATGGCTGAAAATGCAACATCTGTCTGGCATTAGAGAGTCTGGTTTCATTTAGAAAATGAGCTTTAATGGAATTCATTTAATACATATCTTATTCGAAATTAAAGACAACTGATTGCCCATAATTCCCCAAGTTAATACAATTACATATTCGAGTAAGATTCTGTTTGAGAAAGTATGTTAATAGAAACCAATATCAATTGTTAAAATGGTCAGTTATAAAAAAATGATTCTGGAAATGAAATTGAATTAAATTCACATGGTGATTTGAACAGCAAATTATACATGTATAATATATTCAGCAAACCTTGTATGCCAAGATAATGTGATACGTTTTTGAGAACAAACACGTTGCATTCAAGAATTCGGAATTTGAAACACGAAACAAACGCCTTCAATATCAAATGCTGCACTTTTTATACTTTTCTGGGACCAAGAAATACCAACGTATGTGTGACGTCATATTGTCATTGGGATTTGCCCCGTTAGTTTCTATATAATGTCACATACACGGAACTGTTTCTACTTTTGTGAAATATTCGTATGAAAATGACGGGTTATGTGTATACTTATATATTTACATCACAACAAACGTTCATGTAAATGTAGCAAATCGTTTTTGTTTTAATCTTTATCATCCCTCGTATATTTTATAACGTTGTCATCAGTAAAAAACAAATTTGCAGAGTAAATTTACCAATGAACCAACCAAATGGAGCGCCCAAATTCGGAAATGATGAAAAAACAGAACTATTTACATCGCCGATTTGAAGACGTCACCAATCAATGATTGATGTGTTGACCGTATTTCCGGACAGTTCACCTAACAATTCCTTTCGTGACTCACTGACACCAGTTATCAAGATATTCTTCCCCTACGTGTTGCTATATTCCGGTTACCGCACGATGCAATTCAAATTTAAGGATCTGGAATTCGGTCCTTATTTTTCATTTATTATGCTTAAGTAAGTCCGTTGAATGTGTAAAGATCAACATTCTAGGACGAAAAGTCAATGAATGCTGTACACTATCAAACATAGCCGGGGTAACAACCCATACCGTTAATAAATTTGGTATCGTGATTGTATTCTTCTAAAATCAATTTAGTATGTCGCCTCTTATTGCCTTGTATTTCTAAATGTCAAGTACCTGCATTAACACTATAATAGAAGGCTTAATAGGCGAACCGGCGTTTGTTATATGAGCCATTCCACGAGAAAACCAACATTATGGTCTCTGCGAAATGTATCAAGCCAGATCAGCCTGCGCAGTCCTCGCAGGCTAATCCGAGCCGACACATTCCGTTTTAGGAGGATAGAGTAATGATTCCTGAAACAGAAAATCTACAGGAGACGAATAGTGTCTATCCAGGTAAGCCTGCGTAGCATGCTTAGGCTGATCGTGGTCGATACTTTACGCAGAGTCCACAATGTTGGTTTTCTCACGGGGATGGCTCAATTATAAGTATAGTATACAACAAGACAGACGGTAATCAATCATGCTATAAAGTGATGCTGTCGAAAGCGAACTTATAATATGTACGCAATTGTGTTCTGTGCAAATTATAAATTGATGTGTCCTGTGATTTATAATTTCACGCTTTTATTTTTCATAGCTTAAAAGTTGAATATCAATGCTTATTCTAGTCATTTTAACCTTGTTGAACATGTAATATATGATGAGTTTGGAAGTAACATTTTAATGCAAAGCTGGAAATAAAAAATGGAGGGAAAAGGAGAAGTTTCCAATTCATTCGTTTCTCACAATGTTATCAAATGTAAATTGTAATTGTGTCAAACTCCATCTTTTCGAGGGAAATTGTTATCAAGGTATATAGATCAGATGCTTTCAATCTGATTAAATGCTCTTAATTAAGCACCCTGCGTTGTACGCCCTTCAATTTACTGACGTGAAGGTGATGCTGTTACATTTAGTGCATTGAGGATAATAGGAAAATTGTCCCAAGATAATTCTTAATGGAAAATATAACCTTTTAAATTAACAACATCTATTCCAAATTATCGCTTTTGAAGATAATTCGACACTAACCTCGGTGCAGTGGTGGAGCGTCCGCCTCGGTGTGGAAGGTAGCGGGTTCGATCCATAACCGGGTCGTACACACACTTTAATAATGGTAGTATTGGCTTTCCCTTCTCGACGCCCATGGTTTTGGGTTTAGCATTTCGTGTGAATCGCTGGTGTCAGGATAAATGGACTAGTAGTACTGGCAACACACAGAAAACGCCTTGATATAACTGAAAAATGGCTGAAATCGTTTTGCAGCAGTGTAGTGAGTCACATAAACAAAGAACATCGTTCATATTAATATACATTGTTTGCATATGAGCCGTTCCACGATAAGACCAACATCATTGACTCTGCGCGTAAAGTATCGAACCGGATCAGCCTAAGCATGCCGCGCAGGCTAACTCGGACAGACACTTTTCGCCTTCTGTGGATTATTTGTTTCAGGAATCATTACTCTATACTTCCATCGCCCTGAGATGGAATTTGTCGGTCCGGATTAGCCTGCGTGGACTGCGCAGGCTGATCTGGGTCGATACATTAAGCAGAATCAATACTGTTGTTTTCTCGTGGAACGGTTCATATATATTCATAAATTTCAACAAAGCAAAGAATGAACAAACCGACCCAACTCAAATTATGAAATGAAGTAGACTTAAGATGTCTTGAGAATATATATTTATACCTCGAAAACAATTTTGAAAAACACTGCGGCAGCGGAAAGGATCAGAGCTTCTGTTGTGCTTTTTAGATAGGATTTGAAACGGTTTATACACTAGCTATACATTTAAGTGAGGTGAAAATGGTTACTGATTTGTTTGTTTCATTGTGGTTTTACGCCGCTTTCAACATTATTTCAGTTATAACACAGCGAGAGTTCATTTATCCCTGGGTCAACACACCGGTACTATGCTAGTAAAGTTGGCTTGCCGAAGACACTCCATCATGACTGGGGATCAAATCCGGGATGCCCGGTCTCAAATCCCCGACGCTAACCACTCGACCATGGCGGTTTTCTGAATGAATAATGAAGCTGACAGTACATTAAGGAATAACATGTAATTAATTAATATTAATCCACTGATACGTCGAATACATCGAGAACTCATGGAAAAGGCTTACATAGGGGGCTTGATCACTATTGTCATGATCATTAACGCTTTCTCATACATTGTAGTTTCAAAGTTCAAAGTTTCAAAATGTATATATACCAAACATTTGCAGCAGATGACTTTGAAATAATTTGGTTTAAACTATGGATTATCTCTTTTAAAGGATTTTTTTTATTGAATAAAGTTGAAATAATTTTGGGAAGTGGGGAAATTGCCAGTGATGAACAATTTCTTTGGTGTTTTTTTTCACAATGTTTAAAACAAGTCGTCTGCTGCAACTGCGTCTGAAGGCCGGAAAGGTTTAAGTTCTATCCGAATACTTCTATGCTTCTGTGATGGAACAAAGCCGGTTTGTATACAGCAAGTTGTTCCCGGATTCTTATAATTATTTTTAGAGTTAAAACGTTATAGGCGGGAGCAGATTCGCAACATCTTAACCGTTTACCTTGTATTGCATTAACGAGTCGTCTATACCGTGAATAAATCCGTCATCTAGGAATGTACAGTTAGTCTGAAATATTAAATGAATTGTCTATTTACCGTCTATATCACGGCGCTTCAAACATCAGATATATCACGGCGTTTCAAACATCAGATATATCACGGCCTTTCAAACATCAGATATATCACGGCGTTTCAAACATCATATATATCACGGCGTTTCAAACATCAGATATATCACGGCGTTTCAAACATCATATATATCACGGCGTTTCAAACATCATATATATCACGGCGTTTCAAACATCAGATATATCACGGCGTTTCAAACATCAGATATATCACGGCGTTTCAAACATCAGATATATCACGGCGTATCGAATCATGTTATCGCATGGTACATATACCTTTTCTATTGGGACAATATTTGTACTAGAGAAGGAATTGATATCGCGTCCGTTGACATATGTATACATATTTAGACGTATTATCAAACTTTGGACGGATGATACTTTGTATCTAAACACATTTTACACTGCCCGTTGGTAATACAATGGACTCGTGATGGGACATTTCGAATATCATTAAACTCGAACCATTTCCTGGAACAAATCTGTGGTTTATTAATAGCGTAGCTATATTTCTGATTGCTCACATGAGCAATCTAAATATGAGCAACTAAACTGCAGGCATGGTCCTCTATTTCAGATAAACATCCTCCGTATAGGTGTAGACATATTATAAGATTCAAGTTTCTTTTATTCGTAACGTAAACATATGAATAGTATCACATATAACACAAAGATCAAGGCAGGACAACATGTGGACACAATTAATTTAATGACTATATTCGACAAATATATAATTACGAGGATGATCACCTGAACGTAGGACAAATATGCAAATATATGTATATATATATATATGCGTGTACTTTTACATACATATCAATAAAACACTTTGAGTAATTAACAAGTTTAATGGATGTTATGGTCTAATGCCTGATAGTTAGAGATTTTAAAATGTATTAACTATACTAACGTATGTATATGAAACATGGTAATATTTAAATTGTTCGTTTACTCATGCGTTTGTTTGTATGGTATGCTTGACGTTAAACATGTTCAGTTGTTTCAGGGCGTTTCCTGTGTAAGTTACCAGTATTACTGTCCCTTTATCCTGACACCAGCGAGTCAGTCATAATGATAATCCTTCAATCCTGAGCACCATTTTCAATGTATGTAGAATGACCCGGCCGAGGATCGAACCCGCGATGCCCCGCATGCGGTATGGACGCACTACCACTACACCACCGAGGCCCTTCACTCGTATAAAGGTATACCAACTTGATATATCTTTGGTAAGATATTTTCAGATGTTAACATAGGAAAGGAGAAAAAAAAATTATAAAAGGAAATTGAAAATAATAGCAATTTTATTTCCAAATTATGGTTTCATTTCTTTTGAAAGAGACTTATAGGCCCATGGGGCCGAGTGTTATTTACTACTTTTTGTACCATTGTTTTGTTGATGTACATACACATGTCACTATAATAAAGTACTTATATGAGCCAGCGAATGAGAAAAGATAAAAATTGGTATTTCCTAAAAGTGTAGGTTCAGATCATTTTGTCAACAATCCCAGTCTAATAGAAATCTACTCAAGTTGACAGACTCGTCGTCAAACAAGCATGTGCATGTAACGTGTAGATCTTAATAAGACTGTGCCAACCGGCATATGTTCTCATGCCAACCTGTATATGTTCTCATGCCAACCTGTATATGTTCTCATGCCAACCTGTATATGTTCTCATGCCAACCTGTATATGTTCTAATGCCAACCTGTATATGTTCTCATACCAACCTGTATATGTTCTCATGCCAACCTGTATATGTTCTAATGCCAACCTGTATATGTTCTCATGCCAACCTGTATATGTTCTCATGCCAACCTGTATATGTTCTCATGCCAACCTGTATATGTTCTCATGCCAACCTGCATATGTTCTCATGCCAACCTGTATATGTCCTCATGCCAACCTGTATATGTTCTCATGCCAACCTGTATATGTTCTCATGCCAACCTGTATATGTTCTCATGCCAACCTGTATATGTCCTCATGCCAACCTGTATATGTTCTCATGCCAACCTGTATATGTCCTCATGCCAACCTGTATATGTTCTCATGCCAACCTGTATATGTTCTCATGCCAACCTGCTTATGTTCTCATGCCAACCTGTATATGTTCTCATGCCAACCCGTATATGTTCTCATGCCAACCTGTATATGTTCTCATGCCAACCTGTATATGTCCTCATGCCAACCTGTATATGTTCTCATGCCAATCTGCTTATGTTCTCATGCCAACCTGTATATGTCCTCATGCCAACCTGTATATGTTATCATGCCAACCTGTATATGTTCTCATGCCAACCTGCTTATGTCCTCATGCCAACCTGTATATGTTCTCATGCCAACCTGTATATGTCCTCATGCCAACCTGTATATGTTCTCATGCCAACCTGTATATGTCCTCATGCCAACCTGTATATGTTCTCATGCCAACCTGTATATGTTATCATGCCAACCTGTATATGTTATCATGCCAACCTGTATATGTTCTCATGTCAACCTGTATATGTTATCATGCCAACCTGTATATGTTCTCATGCCAACCTGTATATGTTCTCATGCCAATCTGTATATGTTATCATGCCAACCCGTATATGTTCTCATGCCAACCTGTATATGTTCTCATGCCAACCTGTATATGTTATCATGCCAACCTATATATGTTATCATGCCAACCTGTATATGTTCTGATGCCAACCTGTATATGTTATCATGCCAACCCGTATATGTTCTCATGCCAACCCGTATATGTTATCATGCCAACCTGTATATGTTCTCATGCCAACCTGTATATGTTATCATGCCAACCTGTATATGTTATCATGCCAACCTGTATATGTTCTCATGCCAACCTGTATATGTCCTCATGCCAACCTGTATATGTTCTCATGCCAACCTGTATATGTCCTCATGCCAACCTGTATATGTTCTCATGCCAACCTGTATATGTTCTCATGCCAACCCGTATATGTTCTCATGCCAACTTGTATATGTTCTCATCCCAACCTGTATATGTTCTCATGCCAACCTGCTTATGTTCTCATGCCAACCTGTATATGTTCTCATGCTAACCTGTATATGTTCTCATGCCAACCTGTATATGTTCTCATGCCAACCCGTATATGTTCTCATGCTAACCTGTATATGTTCTCATGCCAACCTGTATATGTCCTCATGCCAACCTGTATATGTTCTCATCCCAACCTGTATATGTTCTCATCCCAACCTGTATATGTTATCATGCCAACATGTATATGTTCTCATGCCAACCTGTATATGTTATCATGCCAACCTGTATATGTTCTCATGCCAACCTGCTTATGTCCTCATGCCAACCTGTATATGTTCTCATGCCAACCTGTATATGTTATCATGCCAACCTATATATGTTATCATGCCAACCTGTATATGTTCTGATGCCAACCTGTATATGTTATCATGCCAACCTGTATATGTTCTCATGCCAACCCGTATATGTTATCATGCCAACCTGTATATGTTCTCATGCCAACCTGTATATGTTATCATGCCAACCTGTATATGTTATCATGCCAACCTGTATATGTTCTCATGCCAACCTGTATATGTCCTCATGCCAACCTGTATATGTTCTCATGCCAACCTGTATATGTCCTCATGCCAACCTGTATATGTTCTCATGCCAACATGTATATGTTCTCATGCCAACATGTATATGTTCTCATGCACTGGCCCATATTTAGAAGAATTTATCATTTAGATGGTTGGTTGTTATTAGCTTCAGTCCGTGGATTTGAGATGCTTGAGGTCGTGCGTTCGATCCCCGGCCAGGTCTTAAAAACTACTTTGAAAATGAAAGTAATATCCTTAGCGCTCAGGGTTACGGGTAAGCATTACGACTGGCTGGTTGGTATCAGGATAAATGTACCAGTAGTACTCGGGTAACTTACCCAGGAAACGCCGTGATATAACTGACTGACTGGTTGGTGTCAGGATAAATGTACCAGTAGTGCTCGGGTAACTTACCCAGGAAACGCCGTGATATAACTGACTGACTGGTTGGTGTCAGGATAAATGTACCAGTAGTACTCGGGTAACTTACCCAGGAAACGCCGTGATATAACTGACTGGCTGGCTGGTGTCAGGATAAATGTACCAGTAGTACTCGGGTAACTTACCCAGGAAACGCCGTGATATAACTGACTGGCTGGCTGGTGTTAGGATAAATGTACCAGTAGTACTCGGGTAACTTACCCAGGAAACGCCGTGATATAACTGACTGGCTAGCTGGTGTTAGGATAAATGTACCAGTAGTACTCGGGTAACTTACCCAGGAAACGCCGTGATATAACTGACTGGCTGGCTGGTGTTAGGATAAATGTACCAGTAGTACTCGGGTAACTTACCCAGGAAACGCCGTGATATAACTGACTGGCTGGCTGGTGTCAGGATAAATGTACCAGTAGTACTCGGGTAACTTACCCAGGAAACGCCGTGATATAACTGACAGGCTGGCTGGTGTTAGGATAAATGTACCAGTAGTACTCGGGTAACTTACCCAGGAAACGCCGTGATATAACTGACTGACTGGCTGGTGTTAGGATAAATGTACCAGTAGTACTCGGGTAACTTACCCAGGAAACGCCGTGATATAACTGACTGACTGGCTGGTGTCAGGATAAATGTACCAGTAGCTCGGGTAACTTACCCAGGAAACGCCGTGATATAACTGACTGACTGGTTGGTGTTAGGATAAATGTACCAGTAGTACTCAGGTAACTTACCCAGGAAACGCCGTGATATAACTGACTGACTGGCTGGTGTTAGGATAAATGTACCAGTAGTACTCGGGTAACTTACCCAGGAAACACCTTTTCATATAGAGTATTTATTGGTAGAAGACAAACGACGCCAGTTACAATCACCGTCTTCAACCATGGTAAAGATTATATGAACTGTAATCCCATGGTTCATTAACACAATACCGGAGGCCATACGACGTCGTTAATCCTTTCCCACATGAACGTCCTTTTTTAATATAATTACTTTAATTTATAGAGTACCTTCCATCATTTTGCAGTTTTCAAAGTTGTATGCTGAAGAGTTACTGTATGTGGGAAAAGGATTAACCCTTTCCTTCATACGACAATTCTGCAGCAGACGACTTTAAACATATTTTGTCAAAAAATCTCTATAACTGAATGGATAACCTATGACTAAAAGTAGAAAACATTGTGGCAAAAGGAGAAATTGCTCGTTCTGAGCAATTTCTTCTTTTGTCACTATGTTTTCAAAAAGCTGTCCGCTGCAGAGACGTCAGAAAGCGTCTATATGAGGGAAAGGATTAAGGCTCGGATTATACACAAGCCGTTCCGAGCTTCCAATATAACAGAACAGAAATTTTATTTTCAACTTAAGCATATACAGCCCATGGTTGATATTCACAAATATACATACAGAAATGGTTAAGACAATGAAATAGTTGAGAAATAGTACTTAACTAAGTTTAAATTAAATAAGTTTAAATAAGTTTAAAATCAAGTTTATATGCATATGTATAAATACACATATATACACAAGTAACTATATAATTATATATATATATACACATACCCATACACATACTTACATATATATATATATATATATTAATTTCAATATGAAATTAATTATATCAAGAAAGAAAGTGGGACTATGTGAATGGCTGACATTAAAACAGCTTAAACAGACATGCAGTCCTCTACCTTAGTGTAGGTAGTAAGATACATCACTGGAAACTGGAAAACTGACGTTCAGAAACATACCAATTAACAATTTCACATATATAGAAGCCTCCTGATGCCTCTGAAGCAGATGACATTTGAAATTACTGTGGTAAAAAGAGAAATTGCTGATTATGAGCAATTTCCCGTTTTACAAAAACGTTTTGAACAATTTTCAATAAGTATACTCTTATATATAGAAATGTTTTACATGTTTGCCACTATATATATTAGTGTGCTGCGAATTTGAGTATGGGACAGGATAAATAGTAAACCCGATCGCACTGCATACTAGGTGAGTCTAGTTTTGGTCATAACTCTCTATAAACCATCCCAAGATATCAATACGATTAAATGGTGAACGGGGAAGATCCGGAGGCGAAAACTGATCTGAATCATAGCTGGTCGCCGACAACTGAATGCCTGTGTTCGTCTGAAGCGGCCCTGTTCATACATTTTACTTCCGGTGTATTTACTCAGTTAACATTCCTGGATGTGGCAGGTCTAGCCATTTTATAATACATTACGTCCACTAACCGCCCCTTTATAATACATTACGTCCACTAACCGCCCCTTTATCATACATTACGTCCACTAACTGCCCCTTTATAATACATTACATCCACTAACCGAACCTTTATAATACATTACGTCCACTAACCGCCCCTTTATAATACATAACGTCCATTAACTGCCCCTTTATAATACATTACGTCCACTAACCGCCCTTTATAATACATTACGTCCACTAACCGCCCCTTTATAATACATTACGTCCACTAACCGACCTTTATAATACATTACGTCCACTAACCGCCCCTTTATAATACATTACGTCCACTAACCGCCCCTTTATAATACATTACGTCCACTAACCGCCCCTTTATAATACATAACGTCCACTAACCGCCCATTTATAATACATTACGTCCACTAACTGCCCCTTTATAATAAATTACGTCCACTAACCGCCCCTTTATAATAAATTAGGTCCACTAACCGCCCCTTTATAATACATAACGTCCACTAACCGACCCTTTATAATACATTACGTCCACTAACCGCCCCTTTATAATACATTACGTCCACTAACCGCCCCTTTATAATAAATTAGGTCCACTAACCGCCCCTTTATAATACATTACGTCCACTAACTGCCCCTTTATAATAAATTACGTCCACTAACCGCCCCTTTATAATAAATTAGGTCCACTAACCGCCCCTTTATAAAACATAACGTCCACTTACCGACCCTTTATAATACATTACGTCCACTAACCGCCCCTTTATAATACATTACGTCCACTAACCGCCCCTTTATAATACATTACGTCCACTAACCGCCCCTTTATAATACATAACGTCCACTAACCGACCCTTTATAATACATTACGTCCACTAACTGCCCCTTTATAATACATTACGTCCACTAACCGCCCCTTTATAATACATTACGTCCACTAACCGCCCCTTTATAATACATTACGTCCACTAACCACCCCTTTATGATACATTACGTCCACTAACCGCCCCTTTATAATACATTACGTCCACTAACCGCCCCTTTTTAATACATTACGTCCACTAACCGACCTTTATAATACATTACGTCCACTAACCGACCCTTTATAATACATTACGTCCACTACCTGCCCCTTTATAATACATAACGTCCACTAACCGCCCTTTATAATAGATTACGTCCACTAACCGCCACTTTATAATACATTACGTCCACTAACCGACCTTTATAATACATTACGTCCACTAACTGCCCCTTTATAATACATTACGTCCACCAACCGCCCCTTTATAATACATTACGTCCACTAACCGCCCCTTTATAATACATTACGTCCACTAACCGCCCCTTTATAATACATTACGTCCACTAACCGCCATTTATAATACATTACGTCCACTAACCGCCCTTTATAATACATTACGTCCACTAACCGCCCCTTTATAATAAATTACGTCGACTAACCGACCTTTATAATACATTACGTCCACTAACCGACCTTTATAATACATTACGTCCACTAACCGCCCTTTATAATTCATTACGTCCACTAACCGCCCTTTATGATACATTACGTCCACTAACCGCCCCTTTATAATACATTACGTCCACTAACTGCCCCTTTATAATACATTACGTCCACTAACCGCCCTTTGTAATACATTACGTCCACTAACCGCCATTTATAATACATTACGTCCACTAACTGCCCCTTTATAATACAAATACGTTCACTAACTGCCCCTTTATAATACATTACGTCCACTAACTGCCCCGTTTATAATACATTACGTCCACTAACCGCCCCTTTATAATACATTACGTCCACTAACCGCCCTTTATAATACATTACGTCCACTAACCGCCCCTTTATAAAACATTACGTCCACTAACCGCCCCTTTATAATACATTACGTCCACTAACTGCCCCTTTATAATACATTACGTCCACTAACTGCCCCGTTTATAATACATTACGTCCACTAACCGCCCCTTTATAATACATTACGTCCACTAACCGCCCCTTTATAATACATTACGTCCACTAACCGCCCCTTTATAATACATTACGTCCACTAACCGCCCCTTTATAATACATTACGTCCACTAACCGCCCCTTTATAATACATTACGTCCACTAACCGCCCCTTTATAATACATTACGTCCACTTACAGACCTTTATAATACATAACGTCCACTAACAGTCCTTTATAAAACATTACGTCCACTAACTGCCCCTTTATAATACATTACGTTCACTAACTGCCCCTTTATAATACATTAAGTCCACTAACTGCCCCGTTTATAATAAATTACGTCCACTAACCGCCCCTTTATAATACATTACGTCCACTAACCGCCCCTTTATAATACATTACGTCCACTAACCGCCGTGTATAATACATTACGTCCACTAACAGACCTTTATAATACATTACGTCCACTAACCGCCCCTTTATAATACATTACGTCCACTAACAGTCCTTTATAAAACATTACGTCCACTAACCGCCCCTTTATAATACATTACGTCCACTAACAGACCTTTATAATACATTACGTCCACTAACAGTCCTTTATAAAACATTACGTCCACTAACCGCCCCTTTATAATACATTACGTCCACTAACTGCCCCTATATAATACATTACGTCCACTAACAGTCCTTTATAAAACATTACATCCACTAACCGCCCCTTTATAATACATTACGTCCACTAACCGCCCCTTTTTAATACATTACGTGCACTAACCGCCCCTTTATAATAAAAGTACAACAGTTGTTAATTTCATTATATTTTTATATTAGTTTGTGTTTTGTTTTACGTGGCTCTCTAACAATTTGTCAGTTACGGTCTTTCCTTTTCGAGCTAGAAGAACTACTGGTCCATATATCCAGGCACGAGCGAGTCAGTCGTTATGCCAAGTATATACCCTACAATCTTGGGCGCCAAGGAGAGAAAGATATTACTCTATGTTTTAAAGTCTTTGATATGATCCGACCGGGCGCGAACCCGCGACTTTCCACAACAAAGTCTGACGCTCTACCACTACACCACCGGGGTGGTACATTATATGAGAACAATGTTACATTCCAAGATAGAAATATAGGAGTGGTGGCCAAGAAAACCAAAAAAACATAATGTACAAAAAAGACCTCCGGTGCACCATGGTGGTGACTGCATCATGGTTGGACAGGCACCACCGACGCCCACCGCAAGGATTAAACAATCGTGCAAGAAAACAAGACGGGTCCAGTGGTCATCCAAATTGTCCTGCGCATCGGTCGTAACTATGCAAGTCCGGACAGAGCTCGTGTTGTTGTTGATTTTCTGCGGCAACAAGGTATCACCACATTGCCATGGTATCTTAATCTCCAGACATGTTACAAATCGAAGACAATTTGGATGTGATGACTATCGGGTTTCGCTTTAGACTCCAGCGTTATAACACTTTAAAACAGCTTAGAAAAGGATTACAAGACGGATGGAGAAATGTATCAAGTCAGGAGACAATTCGCCGTATGATCTCATGTAGTCACAGAAGATGTCGTGCATTCATCGATGCTCATGGGGCATGGACACACTACTGAGTGTCTTATGTTGACTGATGTTCACTTCGCTAATTTAGTATACCTGTTTTCTGATGAAATGTGATGGTCCCCTTACATATTGGTCCCAGTAAATATTACCTAAGTCCTCGAATTGGATTTGTGGAGCCCTTACTGTTATCCTCAGAAGTCATACAGTTTGCTATTTTCCCTCGAAATATGTAAGGTTAAACCTTTCCCACATACATACGCTTTCTGGTCCCCTTATAGCATAATACATTCAAGAACATTGTGACAAAAAAGAGGAAATTGTTCATGATGACCAATTTCTCGTTTTGCCACAATTTTGTTCAACTTTATTAAAAACTAATATTTTAATATACAGACATTTTCCTTAATTTTGCACAGTTGTTTTCAAAATCGTAGGCTGCAGATATGTTAAATGTGTGAAAGTGTTAACCTATGTAAGGCTAGCACACTGGAGGCTTATTGTGGTAGGTTAATCTTATTACATCCCTGATATGTTAATTTGTCAAGTCGTCTGTGTATTCAGATTGTCCAAGCATCCGGGAATGTGCTAGCTGAGCAAATCAATCAAATTACAGATGACCCTGTCCTTCTTCGCAGTCTTATCACATTGTGAACAAGTTGACAGAAGCTTCTAACTTGCCTATGTAAGAAATACTTGAACAGTGAAAATCTTTAAAAAGGTCAGCTTGAACCTTTTTCCATGTACGGTCTCAAATTAAAATTAAGCAGTGTTAATCCAAAATATATTGTAAAACCTTTTTACAATAGATATGAGTTTGTAAGGGATATATGACCAGTAGAGATCTGGATCTGTTCCAAAAAGTCAACTTGTACGTCTGCTCATGGTCGCGCTCATATATGTTTACTCTGGTACCCGGCGTACTATAGTAATTTAGTACGTCTGGCATGAACCAACAATGATCACTAAGTTGGACCCCTCCCTCATATATCGTTATCCCATATAGAGTCAATTAGAAAATATTCAACTGATTTTCGTCATCTTTACAGTGGACCGTTACATATCGATGTTTGGAATAAATATACAAATATTGATTCAAACTATATCCAGAGTTTGAAAGATTAACCGGCTTGTAAACACAAACGTTGTCTATAAAGTCGTTCGATTGCTACGCCATTTACAAAGGGCGCCACCATTATTTGGGTATGCCTGATTTTTATAATGCTATGGAAGGGACAGGTTACTCCAGACTCATAATTGAAAACCAACATTGTGGTCTCTGCGTAAAGTATCGACCCTGATCAGCTAAAGCATGTCGCGCAGGCTAAGCCAGACATACACGTTTCGCCTCCTGTGGTTTTTCTGTTTCAGGAATCATTATTCTATTTCTCTATACCCCTGAGACGGAATATGTCAGCCCGGATTAGCCTGCGCGGATTGCGCAGGCTTATCTGGGTCGATACATTACACAGAGTCCATAATGTTGGTTATCTCGTGGAACGGGTCATATATATTTTGATATATCTTATACTTCGACTTAAACTCGTCGCTTAAGTAGATTATGTGACAAACAACAATACAAATATACAGGAGAATAAATACAATATACATACAACTCTAAATAATACGATCAAACCTGTGGCTAATTTTTTTAAAAGACTTTCTTTTTAAATGCTCATATTTCGATATTTGATATTTGGTTAGATTTAAAGCATGTACTCATTCCAGTCACACTTAGGCCCCTTTTCACGGGTATCTATTCTGCTATGACTTTGCTAGTAAAGAATATGGCATACACTAGCATTGCTTGTGGTCACTTGCCATATGTGTTGTCGTCGCAACCTTTCCCACTGGTACTAAATAGTATACCAATGGTTTATCATACTGTGACAACGTTTTGAACATTTGGCATATTTTGGGATTAGTTTAAGCACTTATTTTGGCATTTTCGACATGTACATGTTTCTGGTCGTCAGGAATCTTCCTAATTTTTAAGATATTCTTGAAAATTAAATGATCCGTTGCTGGTGTAATTCAAACGATGCGTGCCTTATCACGTACTGTATCTAAAACCATTTTGCAGACTTTCTTTTATTTCAATACGTTTTTGATGTCTTCGGCATACCTATTTTACAGACTATACCCAACAACCAAAGTATTTTTTCATCTACAAACCGAAAAATAAGCAAATAATCAAACCCATAAACAAGACTTTTGGTGAAAATCTCGTTCCCAGCGTTCTTCGAACTTTTACGTAAAATTGGATTTCTTCAGTATTTAATATTCGTTTTCAAACCATTTTTTGCAACAGTGGCCGACGGCTGCCTAAAATTAAAATATCAAAACACTATACAAACATAAAATAACTATTCATTGGAGACATGTACATGTGTTTACCATTGGGTATACCATTGGGTAGAGATATTCAGTTGTATAAACATCGACGTAACATTCCTCATAGTGAATGCGTTTAATCACAATACACAATACATTTTGAGCAGCCCTCATAGTTAATGCGTGTTATCACAATACATAATACATTTTGAACAGCCCTCATAGTTGATACGTGTTATCAAAATACACAATACATTTCGAGCAGTCCTCATAATTAATGCGTGTTATCACAATACACAATACATTTTGAGCAGCCCTCATAGTTGATACGTGTTATCACAATACACAATGCATTTCAAGCAGCCCTCATAGTTAATGCGTGTAATCACAATACACAATACATTTCGAGCAGCCCTCATAGTTAATGCGTGTAATCTCAATACACAATACATTTCGAGCAGCCCTCATAGTTAATGCGTGTAATCACAATACACAATACATTATGAACAGCCCTCGTAGTAAATGCGTGTAATCACAATACACAATACATTTCGAGCAGCCCTCTTAGGTGGAAGTACGACACAGACGACTGATAACGTTGCTAGAAGAAATAGCAGAACAATATTAACTTCATTACGGAATCTCCACAACACCGGTATTTTTCCCATTTCCATTATGCAGACGACTTGGACGCGATCGTATCAGACAGCTGACGAACGTGAGAAGAAAGCAGAACGTTGTGGGAAAACGATGAAGCTCTTTAGGACGGACAAGTTGTTCAGACTTTAAATATGCCAGATATAGCACGTTTTCCTTCGATGTTTTCAGAGCAGTTGACATAAATACCAACCGTCTAGGTGTTGGTAACATTGATCCGTTTGCCTCGACGTTTTCAGAAAAATATTACAGTTTCCGTTTCCCTCTTTCAATGAGTGAAGCGATTTTGTGAAGCCTGTATCATATATATAGAGCCAGGCAAAAACTGCTCAGCTCAACACATGTACATTTATCTTTATATTTATAGACTCTTCCAAATGCAAAGTTGGACACGTCTATTTTAAAGGCTTAAATTGTTTTAATGATATGGGCAGTCAAACGATTCATATAGTGAAAATAATGCCATTGAAATTATGTTACCTCCTTTTTGTATCTGTTGAACTCAAAATGATGGATCCTACCTAGATTTATTTGGAACGGTAATCGTGGTTCTGCAAACAGGTTTTAGTTTGTTTAGTGTTTTACGCCGCTTTCAACAATGTTTCAGTTATATCACGGCGTTTCCTAGGTAAATTACCAGTACTACTGGTCCATTTATCTAAACACCAGCCAGTCAGTCGTAATGCAAACACCACACCCCACAACCCTCAGCGCCAAGGGGGGGGGGGGGGGGGGGAAGCCATTACTAACATTTTAAATGTCTTTGGTATGAACCGGGGATCGAACCCGCGACCTACCGCACCCAATGCGTACCCACAACATAGGGTTTGATTTTGAAATAAGGATTTTTTTACAACATGACACATTCATCGTATCAAGAGCTCTGAATGGTAGCGTATTAAGTTAATTTATTTCACTCGAGTGGGCAACGACTGGCAATCATCCCTTAACGGCATACGAGCTCTGATCAAGGGAAGAATTTCCCTCATTGGCGCTCCGGATTGTGGGATTAGCATCACGACTGACTAGTTGTTGTCAGTTTTGTGAGGATAAATGCACCATAGGACTGGTAAATTACCCAGGAAATGCAGTGATATAACTGTGTTAACGTGGCGTAAAACATCATACATGCAAACACACTGATCAAGGGTTCGTAAATTCACATCCCGATTAGATTGTTTATTTCAAAAGTTTAAGTAAAACGGTACCTGGATCGCCATCATTCATCAGTGTCTTGCTGAAAAGATAGCCAGGTGCGTTGGAAAAAATGTGTAAATAAGTTTGAGAAGATCAAATAACACAGGTAGATGGCTGGTGAACGACCTTGCCATAACAACTGAAAACAATGTTTTCGAAAAGCCAATTATGTAAAAACAACCTCGTATTTGTCGAAACGAAAATGTTTTTTACATTTACAGGTAATTTAATATTGGACGTGGAGCTGGCAGCTGTGATATGACTTGGATTTATACCCTTTACAACGAAATATGTTAAACCCCATTTAGTTTATCTCCGACCTGTCTGTAGACTAGCGCACTGCGTTCAACGAAACCGTTCGGAAGCTTATTATAAAGTAACCGTTGGTTAATTGAAAACCGTGCGCTACCAAACTGATTCACTGAACGCATACTTATTGTCACAATATGTCGTTTATTGTACATTTGACACGATTCCTGCTGGATTCCTACAGCTTATATCAACACCCTTGGTTTTTACAAGTTCTGCTCGGATATAATAAATGGATAGCAGACAATATAGAGCAAGATGTGACTGCACGAAAGAACTTCCTGATCTTGGCCTATATTGTTCGTAAATGTTGCTTAAACGTTTTGTTTTAATCAGTCCGGCTTGCTCAAATATCTCAACTAATTATATATACTTCGCAACGGCACCATATGTCTATACAATTGTTGAAGTTTTCAAGAGTGATAGCGAGGCAACATTGAAAACGGCGTAAAACCTCAATACAACTAAACGAAGGCAACATTGATGAATTAAGCTTAACTTATCAGAGAAGTATTTATTCTACGTCTGTCTTTTATTCATAGAAACAAATCGAAGTTGACCACGATTGATGCTCATTTCGATCAGGGACGTTGATAAGATCTTATTTACGTCCCTGTTTTGATATTGTATTGTACACTAAACATTGTCGAAGTATATAGTTAATAAAGTTAAAATATCTATGTTTTGTTCATCCTCGTATATGTATGTAAAATATCGGATTATAGCTTATTCATAACTTTGTTAACATAAGTATACATGTATGCTGTTTTATATGTATCTAGAAACTATGTAAAGTTACTAATACAAATATATATCTATCTTTAAAGTTTTTTATAATGGGTAACGCTGGTGTTGCTTAAAGTGGCGGAAATTAAGAAATGTGTTAATGTAGCATACGTATTAATGAATACTATTTCTCATTAAGACCCCCAATCTGATTAACCCTTTCCCTCATACGACAATTCTGAAGCAGACGACTTTGAACGTATTTTGTCAAAAAATAGAAAATCTCCATAATTGAATGGATAAACTATGACGAAAAGTGGAAAGCATTGTGGCAAAAGGAGAAATTGCACGTTTTGTGCAATTTCTTCTTTTGTCACTATGTTTTCAAAAAGCAGTCTGCTGCAGAGGCGTCCGAAAGCGTTTATATGAGGGAAAGGGTTAAAAAACATATCCTAATATTCACTCCGCTTCTCCCTGTAAAATATCGTGTACTTCGTTAAACTACGTACGTATATACTGTTTTGTATGTATCTAGAAACCATGCGAAATGTACGATTCTTATTAAAGAAGATGTATCCATCTTTAAAATCGGTTATAATTGCTAATCTTGATGTTGCTAAGAACCCCAATGTCAATCAGCTTCTCACTGTAAACGATCGTGTACTTAAGTCAGTCTTGCTAGAGGTCGCGAAAAGCAGGAAGCGAGTTAATGAATGTATGATAAGTGTTAATGGATGCTATTTCTCAGTAGGACATTCTTTTCCTTCTCACTGAAAAAGGGTGAAGCTATATAGTTCAGGTGTAATTCGCCATGAGCTTATTTTATCATACATATTGTAATACATAACCATTGGGGCCGTCTTGCTGTAGATTCGACTGTAAGTGGAAAAGGGACAAGCATGCATTTGTCACAGATCAAGTTTCACAATCCAATTTCAGTTTCTATCGTATTCAGACGATGCGGATAATTTTTATACGGAACAAGCTAGTACAGGTTTATTTAAGTGCTCACTGTTCTAAAAAGATTATGTGGAGGCATGTGTTAAAGCCGTTTGCTTGAATGTGTCTATGGTATCTTGTTTCACGAGTTTTATGTACAACTTCTTATATTTCAAGATCTATTTACACAAACCAGAAATGCATTTAAATCTTTGAAAATTTCATTTTTAGCAAGGGGCTCGTTAGAGCCAATTGCTATAGTAGGCGAAATCCGAAGACACTCATCATTTTGAGACTGGAATCTAGACTAGTGTTTTACAATACTTCACATCTGTATTTCTATATCAGCTCTCCGTTTCCGAACACCATCTCGGGTTAAGAGAGATGTCTTGGTAGTTGCAGATCGTATATAATGTCAATGAAAGTGGATGATCTGTGGAATATTTTTTGTTAAATGAATGGATTGCTAATACCCATGTCGGTACTTTCGAACCGCCAAATAGTTCCTATCTAAAAATCAAAATGCGGTAACTTGTTGGCATGTGAAGACGGAATTGGATTTGATTCTACATCTTTTACCCAAACGAAAGAACTCGAAATATATTTATGTTAAAATATATGAATTACATGATTAAAAAATAAATGTATTTCTACGCTGTCAACATGACTTGATCACGCGCAACATGCATATTAAAAGCATTATGTGCATACTTTCTGCAGGTGTCATTCACACACTGAACACATTAAAGCAGTATGTGCATACTTTCTGCAGGTGTAAATATGATTGCAATTTCAAAATTGAACTTGAATTGATAACTTTATATTTGACAGGGGAGAGTGCTTTATATATTGTCTTAACTGATTAATTGTTGAATGAAAGTGTATCCACGCAAAGCCACGCCTCCAAGTTTCACATATTTCTATCTAACCCATGTATTCCATGTTAATCTTTGTAGTATTAAATATTCTGCTAAGCTATATGGTTGTTCCTTCATTTAATCTTGTACACATACACAAAATATTGGCGACGAGGTTGGGATTCTGTACCGCTATAAATGATAATGATTATGTTACAAGCGGAACAAATTAAAGCAGTAAGTGTATCAGGTGTATTATGATTGCGATTTCAAAATTGAATTTGAATTGATGACTTTACATTTGAAGCGGGAGAGTGTTGTGTATATTGTCATAACAAATGAACTCATGGATGCAAATGTATCCACTAAAAGCAACGCCTCTTAGTCTAAAATATTTCTATATAACCCATGCATTTCATGTTAATCTTTGTACATGTAGTGTTAAATATTCTACTAAGCTATTCAACTGTTTCTTCGTTTACTGTTGTAAACATATACAACACAACCCGTATGTTTATAATTTCAAAGTTTATTTGCATCGTGGTGCAAAATCGGTAGAACGGTATGAAAAAGTACCACCGACCGATCTATAAGTACCTTCAGATCAACAACTTCTACAACCTGCTCATTAAATATTCATACTTATTTAAAATTTGAAAGAATAAAAAGCAGTGCATGTATTTTTTCACCTATTTTATGTAGAGAAATAACATATACGGTTGTTTTGAGGCAGCTGCGATTGTGACTGTATACAGCCATACTAGACTGACCCCAACAATTTGGATTATTTTGTAATAACGTAGTTTGCTGTAAAATAATCTCCAGAAACGGACCATTCATTATTGTTCTATTATAGCACAATGTTAATATTCTTTTGTTTATAAAATGAATCATGTTAATTCTAAAAGTACTACATAAATTATTTCAAACAAGGTAAAACAAATATGCCACCATTTTTTGTTTTTAGTAACCAGAAAATGTAGATACAGATTGTTTTTTTTTGCTTTTATATTTTAATTGGAATTTCAATATAGTTGTTATGCAGTATTCTTTTGATTTTGATATAGCATGCATTGTGATATCTTCCAATTAACGGACATAACAAGGTCTTCTAGTGAAGTGTATGTGATCGGTAAACCGTGTCTTAATGTATTCCGTGATCTGCAGTTAGCCCCTTGCTGGCAGCACTTTTAGTGCTTTGATTTGTTTAAATCTTTGCTCTTCGTTAATTGAATCTCTTTGTAGCGTTTAATTCAAAGATACACTATCTTTGCAAAAAAAATACGTTGTTATATTTACAAATCAGTTATACTTGATAACATAAATATAAGGAATATATATGCGAGCTGTTCCACGGGAAAACCAAAAGCGTGGACAGTGTGCGTAATGTATCGTAATAATCCGGGCCGACACATTCCGTCTCAGTAATGATTCCTCAAACAGAAAATCCACTGGAGGCGAAAAGTGTCTGTCCGGCTTAGCCTGCGCGGACTGCGCGGACTGAGCAGGCGAATCTGGATCGATACATGACGCAGAGTCCATAATTAACCCAAACCGATCAATTAAGTAACAAGAACATAATACTTGTTACAATAACATATTTATATGATGAATAATATGAATTGAAAGAAATTCCGGTTTGGCCGGTTTAAGTAGCGGACTTGATTTGTTAGTGCTCGTCAATTTCTGTTTTAGTAAAAATATATTTACAAAATCAAAAGAGTTGAACCAGAAAAGTTATTGAGTAAATATGTATATGTATGGGTAGAGTTCGTATAGATACGTCACACGTCCGATAGTAATTGAACTTTTTAGATGATTTGAAATCCTGATAACATAAAGGTCATTGGTCTTAGGTCGTGGTTTATCTATACTGTACGATGTAAATACATATATATAATTAACTTTGAACTTTGAACTTTGATACGGGTGATCGGAATACGCTTACTTGATTAATAAGTTTACGATGTAATATTTTCCAACGTGTCCGTGTTGATTCAATCAATCATATTGAGTTTGTTTACCGTTGTCATGTAAATTAACTATTTGCCCTTTAAACCCTAGTGAATATAAGTCCCGGCTTCGAATCCCGTGATGAGCGGGTTCTGACTTTGGGGGTTTTCCACGCAAACGGCGCGTGTACAGGTTTTATCTCTAGGAAGCAGACGTCGAGCTGATTAATATAAGCTTAAAGCTTCTTTCGCAATCGATTTAAAATAAATAAGTTTAAACTAATATAGTACTGAATACGGAGTTCATTAGCGTATATGTCGTCTTACATCATTAACAATGTATGCACCCTGCAATTAGCTAGTAACGTTGTTATGCCTCATTACAGTATCATGTGAGATCTCAACATTTATTATGAAAATGTCATGATTAAAGTGCGAAACTCATACGATAGTTGCCCCAATTTGCAACTTGACTTTGTTAGAAATTAAGTTAACTTCAAATCAATTTGAAGTGTTAAGTCTGCGTTATGTGTAAGTAGTATGTGTGCCTACGATTTTATTAAAACTTTGCTTAACCCTTTGACTGCTCCAACCGATTTTTGTAAAGTCTGTGCTACCAATAGAGAACATCGTCGATGGTTCTACAATTGAGTATAGACTCTTTCAAATCCAAGGCTAGATCAATCTATTTCAAATCTAAAGTCTGCACTGAAAGGGTTAAACATTTGAAAAAATCGAGAGCTTGGCGTGAAACGGTTGTAACTAAAAACCTATTCTGAAAACCCTGGTTTAGGGGCAAATTTGACCCCTTTGTAAACAATGCAAATTTAGGTGCCATTGCTCAGAACGAGCAATGGCACATAATTTCCATTGTTTACCAAAAACAAAATATTTAAAATTGATAAAGACTTTATGGTAAAGGGATTACCTTGGTTAAATAATACCAATTTCAGTTATAACTGTTTCACGCCAAGCCCTCGATATATTGCCTCGATATATGCTATTTCGGGACATCTCTCGTTAAAAATACTCAAAAGGTCATGTGGACTTGAGGGATTTCCGCTGTAAATGTAGCGTGAATTGTAGTGCTTAAATTTAATCAGTTATGTATATTAAATCGAGACGTTTCTATTCAAAATTAGGAACATGACCTAAGTAATATGCCAAGAGCAACTACATACAATCTCTTTAAATCTTTTGAATTTCAGGAATATCTTAACAAAATATCAATAAAGAAATACAGAACTTCTTTAACTAAGCTTAGAGTTTCTAGTCATAAACTTGAAATTGAATCAGGAAGATGGACAAAACCAGTAAAAACTCCTAGAACAGAGAGAGTAGATAAACGTTGTCATACTTTAGAAGATGAATTTCATTTCGTAATCGAATGCCATCTATATAAAGAATTTCGAAATATATATATAGGTAAGTATTATTGGTCAAGGCCTAATATCCCCAAATTTATAGAACTATTAACGGCTACGAACCCTAAACAATTAACGAATTAGGCATATTCATCCAAAAAATCTTTCAGAAAAGAATAAATACTCTTTACAAATGATATTATCAAATTTAGTCTAAACTCTATCTCCAAACAATATAATGCTGATAGTTATGTTCTGTTGCTTTCTTCTTTTTAAATGTGTATTACATGTACTTTGATATGTATGTGTATTGTGTATGCATAATAGAGTCACTTCCTAAATGCACGTATATGAAATCATCCTTTAATCGTTTTTCTCTAATACACAACAGTTTGACCAGGAAACCGGAAATATTTATATCTATAGCTTACTTATTTATATATGTTACTTGTTTAGTTTGTATTTGCATGATGGAGAGTTCTGTCTTTTGTTTGTTAATAAACTTTAGTGGGAACATTTCCTGTATATTATAGTCAGGCGAGTTTGTGTATCGCACCTGTAATAAAGTCCTTGACGCACATATCTATATACCGCTGTCCCGCTACCCTTTTGTCCATATGAGTTTTACACTGTTTAAGCTTAAACTAGCATCCATAACTGTAACCTTGACATAATAAAACACATTTCCGTTTAGATGAAAGATAAATATTATAATTATATATATATATATATATATATATATATATTTAATTTCCTGTTTACCACAAGGGCAATTTTCACAAGTGAAAATATCACTTTTTGTGATCACTGGGTGAAAATTTATCTGGAACTAAACTCTTTTAGGACCGAAACTCCTAAAGTAGACTCCTCCATGTTCAAAATCGGGCGACTCCACTTATCATGTTATTATTAGTTTTGGAATATTTTGATAACTAAAAGGCAAACAATGCTGAATTCAGATGATATAGCTCGTTAAAAGCAGATTCACCTGAATCTATATTGTTTTCAAAAACTTGAATATAGCGACTGCCGCAGCAAGAGTTTAACTGTAAACAATTAACCTCTATTAATATTTTATTTAATGCATAAGCCGTTGTTACTATAGGGTTTTAACATTTTTTTGTCAAAATAGATTCGTCAAACTCCCTCTGTAATTATCTGAATCATCTACCGCTGCTGATATGCCTACGTGCGTTTGATTACATATCTGATCGTATTTAACGGTGTCTACAAACTACATTGCACGCGGAGATAATGTGTTAATTACTTCCGTATGTACACGTGTAGACGAGCACGAGCCTATACATGAGATAAGTCCCACCACAGCCTTACCTGTACGTGTAATAGTCAAAGCTGCCATTTCAAGATCTAGAAAAGATTTGTCGCCTTTCAAATATTTATAGATAGTTATATTATATTCATGAAAAGGTCAAATACGCCTAACATATATCGTACATGTTACAGTTGCGTTTTTTTAACTGTTAATATATTTGGTGTTTTGGTGTTTTGAGCCGCTTTCAGAATGATTTCAGTTAAACCACTGGGTTACCTGGGTAAGTTACCAGAACTACTGCTTCAATTATCCTTACACCAGCGAGTCAGTCGAACTGCCCGAGCGCAAAGAAGAGAACGCCATTATTTTGATAATTAAGGTATATAGTACGACCCGGTCGGAGGTCGAACCTGCCTATAAATGTATGTTAACGGGAATAGTAGGAAACCTTTCAATAGTGTATTGAGAGAACGTGGACATTGTTGCATATCTAGTTACACGAAATATTCGTTCGCTGTCTGCTTACCGTTCTAGGTGAACACAATCCCGTTGAACTCAGAAGAACATTATTCGCTACAAGCGTGTATTGAACTTGGCAGAAGGTCGTCTTGGATTGACCCGATACATTTAAATATCATTTACATTCGGAACACTCAGTAATAATCGCTTCTATGTCTCGTTTTCTTAAATGTGTATGAGTTATATCCCCTGTTGATACATAACGATTTAATAACAATTATAAGCGACATTTGATTGTTGTGCTTACGCAAAAGTCAATCCGAGCCGATTTGTAGTAAGCATTCATCAGACCTATCTGAGGTTCGATCCAAGCATTCGGTGGTCATGGTTTGGTGTTCTAAGGTTAAGCAAATGTCTTAGCCTAGTACTGGTTTGTTTACCCAGGGATCATGAAAACGTGTTCCGTCGCCGTTAAGAGAATCTTCGTATTCAAAGTTCAAATATGGAATGTGCCCTTTACGCATGTCTAGGTATATCTACAGATTTGATGCTAAGATACGTTATTCTGACGGTTAATGGTGTAGTATAATGGTCCCTTTGTTTTAAAAAAAATTAGCGTACGATACAACGATGTATTTATTATAGATTTAAAATATAAACTTTATTTATTTTTATATTATGCACTACACATTTCCTTGTCGATTATGATTTACATAAACAAAATGACATATTCTTTTCTGTTTCAGGAATCATTACTCTATACCTCTTTCCCCCTGAGACGAAAAGTATCGGCCGTACTAGCCTACGGATAGTCCATAATGTTGGTTTTCTCGTGGAACGGCTCATACATTATTTGCAAAAAAGAAATATAATGTATGGGAACATCTTCAATTAAATACCAATGTCTCACAGTCTATTTGTTTTTGTTATATAAGAAATCAATAGTTTGATGATAAATGTTGAACGTCATTTAAAAATTCACGTTTGGGAAAAGGTTAAATATCAGATATTACAAAATTGTGATTTGCAACGTGACAATTTCGTTCAGTTATTTAGCTGAACCAATTATTTCCGTTTTGCCTGGCAATGCTGGGTCTTACTGGTTCTCCGTAAAACAGGTAAATTGGTTTCACCAAGTTGGGCTACAATTTTAGTTAAGTCTTTAAGATGCACCAAATACTAAATTACAAGAATTTAGGTCACTCGAGTACTACCCACTGTTCACAGATTCATTTACACCCCAAAATGTTTAGAAGCGCTCATTTATTTTAAATCGATTCTATAGCAAGTTCTTACAGCTTATGTCATGTCAATAAGCTTATATGTCTGCTTCATTTTTACTCTACCAATAACCACGCCGGATGTGTGGTGAATTTGGACCACGTGACGACGCTTTAAGTCTGGGTCACTGTCTTTCTTCCCGTTTGAGCCACGCCATTGGCTAATCGACTTCCGTCATTCGAGACAACATCAAACTGTCAATTACGGGCAATCTAGATTCAGGTCATCTTTCGTAACAGGTCAGATTGATTCTGCTCTGCATTATTCCCTATTTAGTCATATAATTATTTATCAAACTACCGGAAATCAGAAGTGTCTCCTTTTGAATCAGATTACGTGGATTCGAACGCCGATCTTGATCTACAATTGTAAAAAAGTGCACTACACTTGGTCTTCCATAGACATGGATCAGTAAGGTTAAAATAACAGAACTTTATTTAGACATTAAGCAATAACACTCATAGTCAGATAATACAAATATAATAACATACAGTGGACAATGACATGGTACATTTTTACAGGTAAAAATAAAATTATCAGTGTAGACGTGAGGTGAAATAACTTTATAAAGGACACATATATAAATATATATATATGTAAATGCTCTTATTAACAGTATGAGTCCACGAATGGGTTTATTGAATTTACATAATGTTTTGATACAATGTTTTCAGCATTTATTCAAAATCACCATACCGTGTATTTATTTATAGAGACATTTCATACTAGATGTTTTAAAGTCGTCTGCTGCAGATTTATCGTGCGTTGGAAGGGGATAACGACGCTAATGAACTGTGTTAAAGATTTAACGAGAAGCATATGCCAAGTTATAACACAAGCTAGTTGTTTTGCCAAATCAACATGCTTCAAGCTCCCGACTGCGACGATCGAATATCAATAAGTCCAACACTACGGGGCTAATGTACCAACTACATATACTGATATGGAATACGAGACGTTATTATATACCTGCACATTTTCTGACGCAAATTCGTGCAGATCGGGACTTGGTGTGAAACGGTTTTAACTAAAATCGGTATTTTTTTTACCAAGGTTAATCACCTCGCAATAAAGTCTTTATAAGCATTAAATCATTTTTCTTGGTAAACAATGGAAATTTAGGTGCCATTGCTCGTTCTGAGCAATGGCACCTAAATTTGCATTGTTTACAAAGGGGTCAAAATTGCCCCTAAACCAGGGTTTTCAAAATAGGTTTTTAGTTACAACTGTTTCACACCAAGCCCTCGAGATTGTCATCCGGAATTGCAACACGCCGGTTTCAAACTCCGTATTTGAAAAAAATCTAATAGGTACCAAATATGGTGATGGTACGTCACAGAAATATGATATGACGTCATTGAAATATGATTACACGTCATCCAAAATGCGGGAGTGTGGCGTTATTCACACGTAATTATTATATTATGTGTAGATTGTGTTAGTTCGTTATTTAAAATAAACAAATTGTTTATTTTTTCTTCATTCTGTGTTAAAAGTTATACAAGTAGGTATATCATTAAAGGAAAATTATGTTGCACTAGCGATACCTGCCTTTGTATAATCTACACGGGGCGCTGAAAAAGTTGACACCACTGTCGACAACCGGTCAATATTTCCGCACATCTCTCGTAGTACAATACTAGCCAGGTATCGCTATTGCAACATAATGGTCCCTATATATACACAGAGTACATTTGAAGACAAACGAGAAGAATGACAACGAAAAAAGAAGAACAAAATACCCAACACACAAGAAAGAAAGAAAATTACCAGTAAACCATCTCCTGTTGGCATAATATGTTGCTCAACATTCCATTCTAAGGTTTAAATTAGCACCGTATTATGTGTAATACATTGTCAATAATTTAGATGACCAAATAGTGTCAAGTTGAGAGTAAGTGCATCAGGAGACTGGTCTTGGCATACTGTGTACTGCTTCAATAATATAATTCTCGAAGTGGTGTAAATATATACTGTATCAGCTGCAATAAAATAAAAGGACAGATGGCCGAACGAAAGACAACGCTCTACCCAATACCTGCTTTTTTTTGCCAGTTGTTTAAAATGTCGTTTCGGACCTACTTTTTGCGTTCCATGTACAATCAAAATTTTACAAATTTGATGTTATGTTGCTTGATTCAATTATTTAAATCAAGATAGTCAAAAAGTTCGGGGAAGCGGTTACCGTTTCCCAGTTGACTCATTTAGATAAAACGATAAGTCGGTATATCATGGTAAAGACTCGTAATATATTTGTCATTTTGCAATAGTTCTAAGAAATTCACAACATGCTGTGTTAGCAATTATGCATGAGTTAATGACCTTCAAGTCGAACTGATCAAAATCTCAAAATACGAGAGGTGATTAAGAAATTTTGAAACACTGTACATGGTTTGTTCATGCACAATACAATGCAAATATAAACAAATTTAACGTTTCTGTAAAGTTTGACTTTACAGAAAAAAACATTATCTATTTTCTCTACAATTTTGCGAATTCAATGTACGTAAATGTAAACATAACATTGATAGTTCCTTGAAAATGTCATCGCTATTTTGAAGCAATACATGTGCTACAGAGGAGGAGGTTTGGAGATTAAGGAACTGAAGTTTGTTTGTCATCGATATGCAGGGTAAATAATGCAAATGATGAAACCTCACAATCCTTTCCTCGTAAAGTTAAAACCTATGGAATTTCGAAGGGCCCCTAGTTGGTCGACTCGTGATGCCATTCAGAAGGTATCCATACTCATCAAAAGGGCCAATCAGCAAACTCACAGAGAGGAAGCAAATCGATAAGGAATACTCCAGACTATAATACATCGCACCAACCTTGTGATAAGTTGATAAGCTGAATGTATGCCGTATACCTCAACGACCATAACGTCTGCATCTTCTTTTGAATGCTGGAAAGCCTCTAGATAAGGGAAAATTTTCATGTTCAAACATCCTTATTTGAAATTCAAGCCCTATGCTGTGGGTACCCAAAAGAATCGTCCCCAATGGGACAATTCTTTTGATATACCATAACATAGGGTTCGTTTGAATAATAAGACCAGTTGTCTCTCCCTTAATTAGTCCTTTGACTTTGTTACCATTGGTGATGTCATGTTTTACCTCGGAGGCATATGTGATCGTCGCCGTGTTTGCTACATACACAAAGGTCATAACGACGCTTCAAGATTAATTAAAAATCCTTTTTCACCAGTATTCATGGCCTGTACTGGCGTCACTTTCCGTCGTTAAACTACCCAAAGGATTGTCCACAAGGTGGCCAAGTTCAATTCAAAAGTTTACATTGCTAATGTTCATTGATAGAGATCTTCCCATGATATTTCCTGGAGACCAAAGACAACACATGGTATTCTACCAGGACAGCGCATCCAGTCACACGTGGATGTTTCAATCTGAGATATTTTTGAAAGGCGTTTACAAATGTGCAGTATCATCCCTTCTGCTGGAAATAAACGTGTGTTGAAGGACGAGTGGAAACAGTTGGACCAGAAATGTATCAACAAAAGGCTTGAGTCTTGGCCAATGAGATGTAGACTCATCTTCAACCTCAAAGGGCCCAAAATTGAACATTAATTACAATGAATTAATTGAAAATTTGAAATATTTACCGGGATCCAAAAATGTTTTCAAAATTGATGAATCGCCACTCGTTATATGTTTTACCAAACACAACAATTGAAAGAGCATTGCTTTCAATGAGGATATACGATTGCAGTAAAGGCACATGTGCTACAATAAAACAATATATATAGCAAGTATATTAAACAAAATTCGTCATTATTGTTATTTTTTATATTTGTTAAAATTATCTTACATTGTTAAAATACCATCATTTTTGTTTTGATAAATAAAGTAACCCTTAACAAAAATCAATTTCAAACAAACCCGTTGTAACTGTTTGAGAGTATAAATATATCTGGTCAGCCACATTATGTGACCAGTAATCGCATTATATGTCATTGGTCTACTTTACAAAGGTCAAGGTCACACTTCGATGTCACTTGTTATAAAGGATGAATGATGTGTAAGCCTTTCCACAGCAAGACCAACCATTGTGTTTTTAGACTATTGAGTATAAAGATATACACTAGCATCAATGAATTCTGCCTAAAATTTAATATGGGGCACATCTCATTTGCGATGCATATTCGTACTGTGTATTGTTTACGTCGATGCTTAAATAAAACTGACCGTTTTGTTAAGTTTTGTCCATTCAAGTTAGATAGTCGTTGACCGCTGTTTGGAAACGATAAGCAAATACTGCAAAATTCGGTTTTACAAAAAACAATCGCAATATGTTAGGTTGTTCTGTGAAACAGATTTGTCGTAAAAAGGAACCGTGTCTGTGGGTCGATTAGGCAAATAGTGCTGTGTCAGATCAGACTGCGCAGATGTACTGGCTGATCTTGATTTATACTGGTCCAAAAAGCCTTCATTATTGTTTTGCAGATCACCGTTCATAAACTAGAGACGCACTCCTGATTTTGAGTAACCAAAGAATGGTGGGAATATGAGACAGTTTGTTTAATGGAAAATACACGAATGGCAAGATATGTGAACATAATATCAGATGAAGCAACATGATCTAATATATCGGTTTCGCGACTGCGTTCGCATCAAACAGTGTTTAACCTGTCATATAACACTATATTTGAACATTACTCATTGTTTGCTTCCGGGTATATATTTCCACTTCAAAAATATATCATAATGACTTGACAACAAGTAAATATATACATTGTTAAGCGCCCTTTTCAGAAGATCAAAGAAACAAGGATTTGTCAAAACATTTATACACATATTAAAGTATTAACAATAGTTATAATGAATTTATTTATACTAATGAAAAGAAAGGACGAAGTTACATATTGCAGCTCTGAGATATTACCTCGGATACATGTATTGTGATAAATTGACGATGGTTGATGGATGGGTGGATAAATGAATGGATGGATGGAATTATGTTTAAATGGATTGATAGACGGATGAATGGTTAGGTGGATGAATGGATGGATGGATGGACGGACGGAAGTATGGATGAAAGGATTGATAGACGGATGGCTGGTTTGATGGATAGAAGTATGTATGAATGGATGGTTGGATGGACGGAAGTATAAATGGATAGATAGATGATTGGTTGATTGATGGATGGAATTATGGATGAATTTATGGATGGATAATTGGTTAGACTGACGAAAGTAAGGATGTGTGAGTGCATGGATGAAAGTATTGATAAAAGTATGGGTGGATGGATTAAAGTTTGGATGAATGGTTGGATGGATTGACGTATGGATGGATAGATGGATGGTTGGTTGGGTGAATGGAAGTATGGATGAATGGTTGGATGGATGGAAGTATGGATGAACCGATGGATTGATGAATAGTTGGTTGGGTTGATGGAAGTATGGACGGAAGTATGGATGAATGGTGGATGGATTGATGGATGAATGGATTGAAGTATGGATGAATCGATGAATGGTTCCTCCATCCCCGGTGGTTATTAGTGGATTTTACATAGTCTCCGTTATCGTGTACTGCTAGAGTACAATTATGTGATTTCGGGTCGAAGTCAAGAGAAAAGAGGGAGAAATATTATAGGAATTGGATATATGTATAGGTACCCCTTCTACAGCCTTGTTGTGGAAGCCGGTGTTTTAGCGACGTTGGTAAAGTGATTGGCTTTTTCAATATATATTCTTTTAATCAAAACCAATTTTTCTATTTTTATGTTGTATGCAGGCAGTGTGTAAAAGAAACACAATTAACTGCATAATGACCCTTATCTATGTTGTAACCCTTTACACAAGACTATCCATGTTTTCGTTGTACTTCCAACATATTGAACTTATTTAATCGTTAGAGGTTTTTATGTAAGCCCGACTTTCAGTACTCTGAGTACTTTGATTTCACATGGCTTGGGAACAAAATTTATCAAACAATCATTTTTGGTTAAACATTACAGTTGAGGTGCTTGTAAACTGTTGTTTCTCGAACGTGACCCCTTTCCGCCAAACCATTTTCTGTTACTGATCTTAAAATGCCTTTCCTTTCGACTTTTATTAATGCGATTATGGAACGAAAGTCTACTCATATCACATTTAAGTCCCCGATAACAGATATCCATTAAGGAGCCATGACCGTTTATCGACAGGCTACGACCTCATCCTCTGCGGTAGATTAAAATGAGTCCATTTCATATATAAGGAATCCAAATGAGTATATATCCCCAGTGACCTCATCTGATCAATGACAAGTAAATATAACAACGTATAACTCTTATGCCTTGCCTTGTTCCGAGTTTTGAGAATTGTCATAGAAAGTACATATTAATAAAGGTCCAAACTGACATCTTTTAAGAGAAGACCGTCGTGTCAAATCTTTACTTTACTTTATATTGTATTGACAATATGTACAAGTACAAACATACAGTAGTAGAAATCTAACAGAAAACATAGGCAAAAGGGTCTATCGAATGCACGGTATGCGTCTAGAAAACAAACAATCACTGTGCTTGCAAACACGTGATAGATTCACGAAGTGTAACAGATGCAATAACACAGCTTAAATTGTGTGGCGATTGCATTACAATCTGTCACAACGCATATATTTAATGTACGAGTATTCTGCACCTCGTAGGGCTGCTCCTTTAAATTACAAACAAACAAATAGTTCCATACAATCTGCAGAGACACAGTGACCACATGTATGTAGAATAAGAAGCTTTGTTTGTTTGTTTGGAGTTTAACGCCGCTTTCAACAGCTTTGGTCATATCACGGCGGTCAGTGCACCTACCCATGTTTTCCTGGCTTTCCCACACCAGTACTTGCACAACATTCTTTCGAAGCCACTGACTACTTTCTCACATAAATCAGAGGTGAGAGGCAATGGGAAAAATCGCCCGAAAGAATGTTCGCCTCAATCGGGTATCGAACCCGTGACCTACAGATCACAAGTCTTCTCGACTATTAACATAATTTAATGACACTGCGAAATAGAGCCTTCAAAAATATTGTGAAAATTATTTAATCATTATACAACAATCGGTTCACTGCAATCAAAAATAGGTAGATAGGTAGTAAATACTGTTTTTCGATACATATATTATGTTTGTTAAATTTGTTTGTACAAAATGTTATAAATATGCATATTTGTTATATGCTTTCCTAAGTATATGTATATGATTATTTCTGTCTGTGTATATATGCCATATTTATATAAATTGAAAATGGCAAAAGGCAACACGCTTTTCTGAAAAAAGTCAGTAAAGTATTGAAACTTGAGACTTTGGTAGAAACGGTACCGTCGTGATTATTTGCGGTGTGGTGTACATACTCGTAGCTATACTTCGTTATATGAACATCAAGGACGATATATCGTGTGCAGTGAACCGAATGATATGGTCGCGGTTTGGTGTACATACTCGTATCTTTACTTCGTTATACGAACATTAACGAAGATATTGTGTCTACATATTGTCGTGTCCAGTGAACCGAAATATATGGTCGCGGTTTGGTGTACATACTCGTAGATATACTTCGTTATACGAACATCAACGAAGATATCGTATCTACATATTTTCGTTTGCAGTAAACCGAATGATATGGTCGCGGTTTGGTGTACATACTCGTAGCTAAACTTCGTTATACGAACATCAACGAAGATATCGTATCCAAATAGTGTCGTTTGCAGTAAACCGAATGATATGGTCGCGGTTTGGTGTACATACTCGTAGCTAAACTTCGTTATACGAACATCAACGAAGATATCGTGTCTACATATTGTCGTATGCAGTGAAGCGCATGATATGCGCGCTAGGACCCGGTGAATATGTTTGCACTGTACAGATACATAAATCACTTGGAATTATAAATACGACAATATCATCAATTCACAAAAACACGTGTTTCCTGGTTCTCTCACAACAGGAATCTTAATAACAGTATTTCTACATGGAATGTTAGCCTATTTGCAAAAGTCAAGGGACGTGTGTTATTTCTCATTGACTTTTTCAAATGCCGGTAAGATTGTGAGCCTACCTGTGATTCGAACTCACAAACACTTCGTTGATAGCCCGCATCATTACCGACTGAGCTACCGGGGCTCGGCTCGCCATTAATTGGAAAATATGCACGCATAACAATTTATTAGACATGAGTATTTACTCCTTATATACATATAGCATAGTGCCATGAGCCCCTTGATTCGTGAAAACCACCTTACTGAGAAAAACTTAATTTGTTTAACAGTGTGCCTTGACAAATCGTAAGTAGGACCCCTTCAGAGAGATTTGTAATGCATAATGTACGTGATAAAGGTCGATAGTAACTAGGAGCAACGATACGCGTATTGTCCCTGTGTGCAATGTTACTATTACACGTATTCCATTATTCATGTGTATAGGGACGAGGCATTTACTCAACATGGCCGTATAAAGCCGTGCCAATACTCTTGAAATAACGACACTTGCATGAAATATATCTTCGTAATAAAAACACACCTTCCTCACAAATGTTACCTTACCTACATGTTTTTCAAACGTTTTGTCAACATCATGTTATGTGAGGTTAAGGTAGGATATATGATTACTACTATGTAATAGTTTGAAATCCGAGTATGAACATATTCTTTCCGATCGTCAACGTAATCAGATGTATGTGTTACAGATTACAGTTCTTCAAAGGAACATTGCAACATAAGATATCTCTGTAAACCTTCCCCATTAAGATTCAATTCAGCAGCGCATTATACTTTGGGACCAACACATTTTGCGATTGATTGCGGCAAATGTATCACTATCATCACTCCGCGATTGTAGATATATTTCCGAACCCGGAGTCAAAGCGTTCGTCAAAAACAACCTCTTTATATACGACATACACAGAGTTTAGTGATAGGTGTAGTAAAACGAAACATAACATTTGACAAGTACGTCAGAGTTTTCTATTCCTTGACATGAATACGTTGGGACATTTGATAGGGAACGATATACATTGGAGAAATGTGTTGATGTCGTATGCAAACAGTTTCAAGGACACGACGAGAGAACGTCCTAATTTATAACAAACGAATGAATGTAAAGGAAATAATAATAAGTGTCCATGTGAATTGAATTGGCTCAGTCCAATGTTACCGATATGTCAAGTGAATACTATTTCTCTATAAACTAACCTTGTTATATATGTATAGGCACCAAGCAAGACTTCAATTTACACGGTCTATACTTCCTTAGTACGGTATAGCACCCTTTTTGGAAGTAGATGATTTCGAACGTTCGGAAATAAATTGTTTAGTCGAAAACTTGACTTAAAGTCTGCACAATTTTCATTTAAAAAATTAGACATGGTTAATATTTCTCGTTATCCTACTCTTGTTTCAAACGAATTCTCTCTCCATCAATCAGGTAATCTTAGTCAGTCAACTGTACTGTACTAGAAACTAATTACAGCAGTGAATAGTTGATACATTTTATATACGCACCATTGAATCCTCTGTAATGTTTACCTTGTGAACTCGTGTTATGTGTAAAAGATCGGCATTGCCTGGGGCAACAATACACACAAAACACGGTTATGCCACTCGGCTTTAATCGATTACGATAGTGTTCATTTGCCTATATACTTCAGCTGTTCTTAAAATATACGACTCTAAATATTCCCTTTACCCTCTACCTCATATAGAAGATATCAAAGCAACGGAATATATGAAACAATAACGGAACTGTTTCCTTTTCTATATAAAATAGATAAAATAAAATCTACGTTTAAAGCCAAATGCAGTATAAATATGTATGTATACATGAGATGTTTATATATAAATAACGTAAACGTTGCTCTTTGTGTACACGGCTTAAGTTTCTAAAGGGCTTTGTTTACGTTATACATTCTGGCCTTCTTCAGATGGTTATCCTGTATATTGAAAACTTTGATGTATTTTACATAAAGCGCTTTCAACGACAATGTTTTGTATGTTTATTTCAATTACAACAAACATGCATTTTAATACAGGGTCGGTCGTGTCGAAGTATCATTGAATGGGATATATAAAGTAGACTCCAATGGTTATAATAGTTTAGCCAGGTTATCTAGCCAGGTATACAATTATTTTATGTTGTTTTACGCCGCTTTCAACAATTGTTCAGTTATATCGTGTCGTTTCCTGTGTAAGTTACCAGTACAACTGGTCCATTTATCCTGACACCAGCGAGTTAAACGTTATGCTAACCCCGAAACCCTGAGCGCCACGGAGGGCAGCAATTACTACCATTCTTGAAGTATTTGGTATGACCCGGTCGGGGCAATTATATATGTTATATTCATATTCATATATACATGTGTATACATTCACATATAACTGGTAAGAAATTGAGAGTAATTACTTAGTTTATTGGATTGCATGGTCGATTACTTGCTAATTCGACACTTTAAAAGGTATTTACTTAGCCTATCCTTTGCACAAATTATTCACTTAAATATTTTGCTATGTACAATAACATATCAGTGTTTAAGTACCGTACACACACATATATAAACTACCATGATATAACCTTATCAAGATACTTTACAACACTGCTCACACAGCGATTTTGATATAAGTCATCCTCTTCATGATCTAATAAAGCATCTGTAGCTGGCAGCAAGCATGCACATAGTGAGGTTTGTAATTTGTGTAACCCGACCTTTTAAAAACAACTTTACACAATAAGATTACAAACATGACCTGAGATATAGTAATTATTTCAGGACAGTCATATCACTAATCCATGTTCTTCAGAACAGCTGGTAGGTAAACAACTGATTCGATAGACGCCCGAATGTCTGTCATGAGTGTTTTTGAAAGGTGATATGTCTTAAGTATTGAATGTCAAGGCATATAGAGTAATAATGATTGTTGTCGTCTGCTAGTCAGGCAATAGGAGACTCTTCAAAATTGAAATGTTTCTATACAAATACTGGTTGGTTTTGTACAATATGCCCTTTTGGCATAATGATTTCAAAAGTCGTTTGTCACGGAGCGTCTGTACATATCCAGTTAAGGGTTGAATTAAGGGTTGAATTCCATTGGAAAGTTTGAGTAATTTTAATAATCACAACGTAGTCATGCATACTATTAGTTCGTTAATGATTTATACACAATTTAAATTTAACAACTTTAATGATCAGTATTCCCTCGAGTAGAAAGAATAGATTTTCGAGTGGATAGGTACATTACCCTGTTTACAATAATCGATTCTAACAGAGCGTCAGGACAAGCTGAACCCTTTAAAATGTATGCAAATTAATCAAATCTGAAGATTTTTACCAAAATATATTAAGTTTTTGTTTTTAAAAGTTTGGTATTGCTTTCAGTAAACAATTGGGGAGCCTTAATGAATGTATTTTCCTCACATGTTGCTCAAGTAACTTAACTTGAACTAGCCCATACGGCCGTTCTAACAGTTACACCGTTGTTGGCTCTAAATAATCATTTGCGTTGTTCTTGGTTTACTAAAGCCACAGCTTTCAATTTGTATTTGTCAGCATTTTCTTAGTCTAGTTTACTGATTGATTGGGGTTTAACGCCGTTTTTTAACAATTTCTCAGAATCCCTATCCCACCCGCAGACGCATTTCAACGCAATATTAGCAGACGACTTTTGAAAACATTGCAGCCAAAGGCGAAATTGCTCATGATGAGCAATTTCACCTTTGGTCACAATGTTTTCCACTTATAGTCATTGGTTATCCATTCAATTATAGAGATTTTCCATTTTTTGACAAAATATGTTTGAAGTGGTCTGCTGCGAATTAGTTGTATGTGGGAAAGGGTTATATCACGGCGGCCAGTTCACCTACTCATGTATTTCCTGGTTTTTCTCACACCAGTACTCCACACAACAATCTTCCCAAGCAACTGGCTGCTTTTTCACATAGACTTGGTGGAAGACGAATGACGTATGTCGCATTAGTCTAGTTTACTAATTTGCTCTTAATTCATTGCATCTAATGATTTTTTACAAACAAAACGTTGCCTTTGTTTTGCCATTGAGTTTAATATCATAATGATTACGATAGAAATATACGGAAAATCTTACAAGCAATGCCAATTGAATAAGTTCCCATTAAACAGTTTGATTCCGAATCGAATACAACAACTTCAAACCAGTGTTCATGTTATATATTATAAAATGACGTTTCTACTTCCGATTTAAGTACAGTAAATAGAAGAGACGTAACGTTAAAAAACGAACATGTTTTGACATTTAGGCAACGACTCAAATTTCATTACAGGTTTTTCAAAACTACATACCAAGACAAAGCAAACTACTAGAAATAAGAGACAAAATGTATTACATTTATCAATGCATTTTCTTACCATGTGAATTGGTGAAGTTCAAGATATTCATTATTTGAACGGGAAACGTTCAATACTTTGTCGATTTGAATGTAATTAAAATACATCTATCACTAGTTAGAGAAACAGTTTCTGGTATAAAACCGATTAACATATCAGGTGAAAGTGGTCCGAGTGAGGATGTAGAAACTCATTTAATTCGTATTGTCGTCTGCTATTTAGACAACGAAAGTTAAAACCCCATGTGTGAAATAAGATTCGATTTGCTTCGGTAAGCATATTAATATACAGTTAGTAATACATCGATGGCTCGGTGTATGCCTTGCAACAATATATATATATATAGCTTGCCATTAAATACATACCGTAAGTCGCACTCATACAGCTGTTTATTATCACGCCGTATCGGATAGGAGGTCGTTTCCTTGGTTACCTTGTGTAGAATCAGTTAACATAATACACTCGGCTGTGATAAATGTATGCAGGCCAGGGTTTGACGTGTCTCGCTATACAACTTGAAGCGGCGTGAAATACACACATAGCAGGATGTGAACAGGGCGGTTTTGGTAAACATCGAGGGGCGTTCAACGAATGTTCATTCACTCGTATATCTGTCAGATTTAGAGAAAACGACGAAACAAAACCCTTTGCTTACATGGACGACAGTCTTGTTCAAATTGGAATCTATGTTCTTTGTTAAATATGATAACTATACAGTTCTTCAACTGCTTTATGTGAATATAACGAGGGCTTGGCGTGAAACGGTTGTAACTCAAAACCTATTTTGAAAACCCTGGTTTAGGGTCAATTTTGACCCCTTTGTAAACAATGCAAATTTAGGCGCCATTGCTCAGAACGAGCAATGGCACCTACATTTCCATTGTTTACCAAGTAAAATGATTTAACGCTTATAAAGACTTAATGGCGAGGTGATTAACCTTGGTAAAAAAATACCAATTTAAGTTACAACCGTTTCACGCCAAGCCCTCGATATGTGAAGTAAGGTGGCAAGGTTGAGATAAATTAGCCTGAATGATCTCAGTGGAACAAAATATTTTCAGTTTTCTATGTCTTAGATAAGTCATATTATGGCCTTATAGCAAGAATAACACAGGTGTTGGTTCCATAAGGACTTCAATAACATATATACAACATAGCGTCAAGTCTGACAGTCCCAAGACCCGGACTGACAAGCAGTACTTGAGCATATGAGCCAAGTTCCTATACTGACGAAATAGACCTGCAGTTATATTCGGTCCTTGCATGTTATGCAACAGTGTACGTGCGTATTGGTTGACAATTTTACAAGGTACTTCCTAGTTCAATTACCACGGCACAGAACTAAGATGACAGTCTTTACTTCACAATATCAATCAACAATTCAACGCATTGTCCGTATACAGTTTCATTTAACAAAATATATAACACAAATAAACCTAACAATGGCTTTGTAGGTGAGTATACATGTTACTATTAGCCATATACGCGGCTTTTCCTATGGTATTTGCACCCTGCGTATTTTGACCAGCTGCATCTGACATATCTACATAATCCACATTAACAAACAATATTTACGACACATTTATATCTGGAATTTCAACCTTTTATACCATTTATTTCCTCTTTTACAGAGATTACTTAATGTAAGGTACGTACAAAATGAATAAATAATTATCAAAGTAGAAATATATTTCCTCTACACATTTTATATAGAACATTGTGAGAAATATGGGAATATATGTGTGATGATTTAGGTAAAATTACCCTTAATAGCATGTCCAAGGGGAAGGACTTCTTTTGAGGTGGAATAAATTATTCCGTTTTAAAAAAAATAAAAAAAAATAACACTGTTTTATCTTCTGCCGTTTCGTTCATCAAAACAATGAATAATTTATCTCGTTCTTTACACATAAAGGCGTATAGATATGCTATATGCCTGTGTATATATATATATATATTATCATACTTTGTCTATTGTAGCGTGAAATACGACTATCCCGCTGTAGGCTACAACAGTTAGAGGGTCTCCGGTTAAATATCTGAAGTAAAAATGATAGACGTAAAACAGTTAATGAATGTTTACAAGACATAGTTGTGTGCATATGAGTTCAAGAAAGTATATTCCTTAGCAATCTAGATTTATTATTTGTTCGTGCAGCCTTCTTCACGGGATTATTTCAATGAGTTAAATTATTCTAGTTTACCAATGTTAAGTTAGTAGTGGTTTGCGTTCGTAAGACACTAAGCTTTTTCGTTAAACAAAAACATACATTTTGTTTGCAACCACAATCAAGTCAAGGTCGGTATTCACGGAAATTCGTCTGTGCCATACTTGGTTTTTGTGAAATAGCTTTCTATTTCGATGGCTTTTGACTGCTGTAGCTATTATAACTAGTACTAGACGATTCGGATTAGGACCTTACCGAAATGACATAATACTGAAATTCTAGGCTTGAACGATCACTTCAGCATTTCGTGAGATTGAAATCATTCAAAGCTAGTTAGTTCACTTCAGTATTTTGTCAGAATTCCGTTGGTACACTTTCTCCAAATCTTATTGAAGCGCTGAGCGTATACTTAAAACCAGCGTTTGCTTCTTAAACTGAGTAATTCATAACAAAATGTACATGCATCTCTCTTATATGATGACATGTAAATGCAATAATACTTTATGATATTAGTGCAAAAGTTATGGAGGAATCGTACATGTATGTATCCCTGGCCGGGCCATAAGTAAATCGGTAGATTTTGGTAATTTACCTGACATACACCTACATGCAATATAAAGGGTACACACATAAAACAAGTCGTGAAATTGGCAGTGATCGTACAGATACACCTCTTTTTATTATGTAAGAACAATATATTAACAGAAGATATTTCTTATTGTTTTTTTCTATTGCATAATTGATGGTTTTACGCCGTTTTCAACATTATTTTTCAGTTATATCATGGCGCACAGTTCACGCATTCATGATCCATTGGTAAACAAAGCAGAACTATGCTAGGAAATATGCCTTGCTCAAGAGCACTCCACCACGACCGCTGTGACTGGGGATCGAATCCGAAACGACCGGTTCTAAATTCTGACTCTAACCACTCGACCACGGCAGATTCCTTGTTTTTCGCCCTGAACTCTTATCCCCTGAAATGTCTGCAACCGGTATCAACACTCTCGATTGTTGAAACGTTCTTAAACATATGTTTTCAGTAGGTTATGCTTGACATGGACATAAACATAGCAAATTATGCCGACCAAGATTAGACCGCACGGATGTGTAGGCTGATCTTGATTTTTATTTTTGGCCAATTGCGTTCATAACCGAGCGTTCGGTGATAGACGAATTTTGTTTCAAGTCGAGTGCAAAGGAAGTATAGTTAATTGGACAATGGTTTTAGGTATCTTTTTTTTATAAATTGTCAATGCATCAACAATCACTACTGATGACAAACAAAATCCTTTTATATCTGGTACGACAAAACGGTTTGCTATTCTACATCTAAATGTGCGAACAAATAAGATATTGTATACGACTTGGGTTCGATATGTTCTGTTGAACAATAGTGATCATGTTCTTTGATAAATTACAATCGATTTCAATAACAATGTCCGTATTGTATTTATTCTTTGTGAAACCTTATATTCAGTATTCGATATTCAAGGAGGCCATTATATTAAAGGAGCCAGGTCTAGTGATTGTTATCATGTGCTTTTTGTTATGTTTATGAGGGTGTATGCCAACCTTTACTATCATAAAGATTTTTTTTGTCATGCTAGTCGTTTATCTTTTATTAGGATGCGAAAATGTCTCTTTTGGCTTAACATTACCCCCATTTGAACACACTTTTGGTTGCCATAGCAACCGTCAGAGCTTCTTGAAAACGTGAAATCGAGATTGTACTTTTAAACGAATAACATGTTTGTGTGTACAATTTCATCGAAATCCGTTTACCCCCATATAGCACCGTTTGCCTGATGTTAATGTGGAACTGACATTAAAACATTTCATTGACATTCCGCTTTGACATCATTGGAAGTTATGTTGGCATACAACAAGTCGGGCTGTACTTCCAGTTTTGTTTATCAAAACTAACTATACGTAATAATTGAGCCATTCCACCAGAAAACCACCATTGTTGACTCTGCGTAAAGTGTAGAGCGAAACGGTGAATACTTTGGTGAGACTTCACGAGTCTTTACTGTCGGCAGATGAATTAGACCCTAAATCACCTTCCGCAGATCGTATGAATTATTAAACGTAGTAAGTAGTTTATAAATTGGCCACAATTTAGAATTGATATATTCATTCACTACCTAAAACACTATGCCAAGAATATTGAAATTGAAACGTTTTGATGCTATCGTATGCAATACGAATATGAAAAATAAGTATTGATCTTTAGTAGAAGGAAGAGTAATTTCTGTTTAGTTCTTATCTTATGCATTATACTCGTTCGGTGTATATTTAAAGGTGCTGAACTCCAGATGGAGATCAATGTTTTGAAATGTTGAAACTTCAAAACTATTTTGGCAGTAAATGTTGAAAAACAGTCAATTGAAGTCAATGGAAATGTACAACTCAATGTCCACTCCACACAAATGAAGCATAAACGATCAATACTTCGATGTTAAGTCAAATTATTACTCTAATTTTATCTCAGAAATATGATTATAATATTTCAAGACAACTTTTGAACAGTTTTGAAACTTTGACTATCCTATCTATAACCTGAAAGTCAGCACCTTTAAGAAGAGATACGAACAGTTTTATGTATATATGACATACCCAATGTATCACCAAACACTTCTTCAGAGACAGAAACGACACGAAAACAATTAACACATATCTTAAATTAGTCAAGATTCTATAATACTCTTAAACAAGGGTGTCTATGGATCGATTTGTTTCTCGTCGCGGGCACATTCAGTGTCCTTGAAAAGGCATATGTTCTAGCCCAGTCACTGGTTACTTACTCACGGATAATGGAACTAAATTTTACTAAGAATCGTTTGAAAATGGCGTAAAACAGCAACAAAACTTAACTATTTCAATAGCTTTAGCTGCGTTTGTTTTTAAGTATGCCGAAACAAATGAAACATTGAAGTCCTGGTTGGTATGCGAGGCGAAATCTTTGAAATGCTTAAGGTAAATAAGTAACGATTTTTGGTAGACTTGTGATACCAAGGTTATCACATATATAGCTACATTGTAAGTGACGTGATGGAAATGACTCAGAACACACACAAACATAGTCCAAACAAATGCTAGACTGAATTACAAATGCAAACATAAGCAAATGTCAAATAAGTAAAATAAATTTCAAAAATAAAATTAGTCTCTGAATGTGTATCTATCATATTTAAGTGTACTAAGTTATTAGGATATCGCTACGCAATTATATACACACGTGTGTAAACACTGCAACTACTCTTTGTAAATTGTAACTCTTCGTTCCCTATGGTAAAAGAATTTCATCATCGATGTTTTTATCTAAATTGCGAATGGGACTGGTACCGGAATTATATTATCATTTATAGAAATTTCAATATGTATATTTGCATAGATGTTTCGATAATCGTCTGTTGTCGAGTTAATTAATACATGTTGTACTTAAATTATTAGAGATGATTAGTTATTAAGCAAATGCGAGGTATTTTTCAAAAAACATCGGGAGCCAAGTAAACACAATCACAAATTACATTACTCTTTCCTACGGAAATGTGAATGTTCTCCAAAAGGAGACGGACCGACAGTGAGAATTAATCAAAATAAATAACCATTGGCCTTCCTTTCAGGTGATTAGAAAAATAACCCCAACTTGTAGCACGTTAACATATCATGGACAGTTTCAATGAACCGACAGTGGTTTTGTTTTATAATAAACTTCAAATCATTGAGAACAATGGAGAAATTACTAATCAAAATCTATTTTTTATTTTGCCTCAATGTTTGCAGCCTTCGTCTGCTGCAGGGGCGTCTACATGTGGGAAAATGGGGTTAAATTATTATTTATCGTAATATTAAAAGAACTAAACATAAAATAGCATTAAAAAACCTTCAACACATTTCTTAAAATCATTATCATTTTTCAAAACCAATTCAGCCGCGACTAATTATAGAATGCAACAAAACACACTATTAACATAGATTGGAAAGATGCCTATAGTGCATGCGGCACACCTCGGCCGATTTCGTTACCTTACATCTTAATATTAAGGACCAGTAGGTGTTCATAATATCATCGCAATTACGAAAATTAATTACTTAAGATATTGTTAATATATATATATATAATTTCAAACAGGGATATAGATTTATTTTTTTAGTTCTACATCCCGGTTTCGAATAAACTATGATTAAGTCTCCTTTTAATCAATTGTAATTGTATTTTGGTCAAGGCATATACATTTTGTTTATCGAAATAATAACTTCTCCTTTCATAGACAACTATGGTTAAAGTTCAAAATAACCACATATACCAGCGTAATAAAACTAAAAGAATATATTAGGAACTTAAATATACCGTTTCCTTCCTTATTATAAAATTTTAGAAAAAATTACCTTCTTCATATCAAATTATCTATCAGAAAAGTTAGTGTTCAATCAGATGTTTTTAACTTTGGTATAAAATGAAGTATGTTACATTTCATTTGTTAAAATATAATTTAGAATCAGATTATTTTATATTAAAATAACTAGCCCTGTTGCTCATTTACAGTTAAAATGCCATTCTTGAATTGCCCATGTTGGATCTTTTTAAATAGGAGATAACAAATATATCAGACTGCAGTTGACTTCTGTAGTTTAAAGGATCAGGGCATGCCTAGATAGGAAGCATAAGGGCAAATCATAATTGTTAAACACCATTCTTATGAAAGTGCTTGTCTAATGTGTTCCTCCATTGACCCTATTCATACTTATTTAAGCCATATTGGTCGTTTTTAAAGACATAGTTACGAGACGGAATCAGAAAAGGGGTAACTTTAATGTTTAGCTTCAAATTACATCTCATCCTAATCCACTGGGAAAATTTCAACACATCTTCATAGGAATGTTCCCTTGGTGGTCGTCTTTCAAATTTGTTCAAAGATATGAATTATAAATACATCTGTATTTACTGCGGCAGGAGGAAGGGAATGAAATGTATACACTGTAAAACACAACCGCTTTGATAGATTACACTTCTAAGTTTACTGTCAACATTGAAAACATTAATATATTGCATACTGTGGATGCATCAGTTGGTCCAGTACATTCAATCAATATGAAGACACTGTACTGTAATGAATGATCATGGTGGGATTTCCATAGAGCTATTCGGTAATATAATCATTATATAAGTACCATGTGAACCAAATGATAAATTCGGAGTCGGGGTAAATTAATTTTCACAAGATCAACAATAAATTAAGATCTTGGAAAGATTTCTTTCTGGCTTGATGCATCATTTGTTGTCTGTCATGGTATGTTTTAGATAAATATATATATATATATATATATATGTATCTGCATATCATCTTAAACGCTCGCAATTATACCTTCAATACTTTCAGTACTTTGATTATTAGATTCTCGGCATGAAAGAAACAAAAACATATTTGCTAAGGGAGCATCTATGGATTGTGAATGATGTATAGATGGTGTATATTTGAGCCATATCTGGCGATTTGGGGCATGGGTCTTATTACATGTTCGATCAGTGAATTATTTCGCTAGACTAAGCATTAGTAGACTCAACAGAGCCTGCAACGTACGCATGTATTTTGCACAGCCCTTACCCTGTAAACAGACACAACATATAGTAATCTTAATCTTAGGCTTACAGACCTTCATGGGATGACATCAAAGAGATACAACAAGACCCCAAAACTCTTTCGATGCACCTCATATGTTATACGACAGTTTTGCAGCAGATAACATTAAAAACAATGATTAAAAAGATGGTAAATCTTTAAATGAAACAGTAATCATTAAACAGAGTTGAAATCGTTGTAACAAGAAGGGAAATTGCTCCTTTTGTCTCAATGTATTTAAATGTCGTCTGCTTCAAAGGCATCAGAAAGCGTCTATATGGGGGAAAGGTTAACACAGCAGTGTATGTATGTCCCTGTATGAACCCCTTCATCGGATGTGTTTGTTATACATGATACGGTGTACCGAAATAAATTATCTAATGTCAGATAAACCCTTCAGGGTGCCGGATACGTAATCCTTATCCTGTTATGTATGACCTGACGCGTCCTTTATCCCCAAGCCCCATTGGCTGGTAGAACACGTGAACAATGTGTGGTCTGTCGTTTATCGTCGTTTGAAACTCGTAAATTGGTGTTAAGATTGATAACAAAAGTCCTTTTTGCATTAAAACAATAGCATGTAGGGTTTGTTCAACTTTATAACGGCTCATTTAACGCTGTGTAAATACTTCTTGTGAACTTGATATTGGAGAAGATATTGGCAAACCTACAAGCCCAGACGTAAATAAGTCGCTTATCAGACATGATTTGAATGGACTTGATGGAAATTTACTCAAATCATGAGACGTCTAGGCTTTCGCGTGGGCTTTATACAAATACGAGACGGCTAGGCACTATTGCAGATCTTAACGCATGAATACCGATGTAGTTGCGACCATATCATTTCATTTCCATCAGTTATCAAAATGCATTTAGATGAAACTTGTACAAAATACTCGCAGGGAAAAAATAACCGTCCAAAATCATCGTTGAAAACGAATTATCTTCAAATTATTGTTGACATGCGTCCCGGGAAATCCTATAAAATGTAAATTGAAATTGAAATCCCTAGACATTTGTTTGGCAATATGTCAAAACGGGAAAATCATGCCGAGTTCGAGAAAGCTAAATAACAAGAAATGAAAATCCTCTTGATTCTTTTGGCTGCTGGAACCGACCTTGTGAAGCCAGTGCCAACAGTATAGAACATGGCCAGTTGACGCATTCACGACATCCGACAAGGCTTCCTAATGCAAAGCTTTATTAAAGATTTAAGCAAACATCAGCATGGAAAGGGTTTAATCCTTTCGCTGCCATAGGCAATTAAAGTCTTTGGCAAACAATGCAGATGCAGGTGAGCCAGCGGTTAACGAGCTATCTCTCTTGAAATCTGCATTGTTTGCCACTTATGACATTAAATTCTACCAAATGTCCTGTTTGACGAAAAATGGAGTGGTCCAATTTTCGAAATAGAACAGTCGACTTGTGAAAATGGGCAGTGAAAGAGTTAAAAGAAGATTCGTGTATTTGGACGAATTGCCTCACACATAACACGTGTTCGTTATCGACATTTTGTGATTTGAATGGTATATATATAATTTAATTACTGTCTGCGATCTTACTCGTTTGTCTGACCCACTACACAGTTCTTTTAATTCGACGACAATTCAATACCTTTAACAATATTGTAGACTTATGTAAAATGCCAATTTATTACTCAACATTTAAACGAAACTGTGACTTTCATTTTATTGCTCAAGATATCTTAATATAACTGTGTAATAAAGATTTATCTCATGTCAAAGGAAATGTAATATATACTAGACGCCACTTTTTACTATGTCAGTTGTATAGGGATATGCCTTGTATATAGCTAAAACAAGTAGGTTCTATACATTTTAAGTTAGCATGGTTAACGCAATGAAAGAAAATGCCACCGATTGTCCATTCATCCCAAACTAACTGATACAGCCTTTGCGACTTAATCTTGGAAAGGAAATTGTTGCAAAAGTTTGTGAAAATTCAACATCTCTTTGCTATAGAAACATAAAATATATAAAGTAGAGAAATTACCGCTATTTGTGTAAAGCGTTTTAAACCCTTTCCCGAATAAGAGAAATATTCAGCAAATGAAAGTATAATTAGTGAATAGAGTTGAACATATTGTGGCAAAAGGGGAAATTGCTCACTAAGAGTCTTATCTCCTGTTGTCACAGTGTTTTCAAATATCGTTTGCTGCAGAGGCGTCAGAAAGCATCGGTACGTGGGAAAGCGGTTAATACTCCACTTAAAAGTTATGAAAAACAAAGCAGGTACTGGAAGTACTGGAAGTACTGGAAGTAGGTCACATTCCATTTAAAGATCTATGTTATGTTGTTTTTTTATCGATAAATGTATGCATGTAATGATGGTAAACTGATACAAAACTTTAAAAGAGTGTTGTGTTCTTATTGATTTAGCGAAAACAAATTCAGTAAATTAACTTTAGATATACAGGGTTTTAAAATGAACTTGCTACGTGTAAATAGTTGCCACGGGCAATGTATATGACTATGTTTAGTTCTATGTATATTATCTAATAAAACGGTACTTCAAACGAATGTCGATATTATCATACACCTGTATTACCTTACATCTGTATTATCATATATCATAATAGAATAAATAATATATGAGCCGTTCCACGAAAGAAATCAACATTGTGGACTCTGCGTAATATATCGACCCAGGTCAGCCTCCGCAGTCCGCGCAAGCTAATCGTGGCGGACACATTCCGTCTTGGAAGGATAGAGGTATAAAGTAATGATTCCTGAAACAGAAAATCCACAGGAAGCGAAAAGAGTCCCCAGTGTTGGTTTTTCTCGTGGAACGGCTCATATAATAATTATGAGTGGTGCTCCAGGTAAACCAACATAGGCGTAAGTATTACCCGAGTGTTAAAAGAGCAAAGACATACACATACATGATAAAGGTTCATAATGCATACTGATAAAGATGATTTTGCTTTATTTAGTCTCGCGGTGAAATAGAACCTTCTGGCGAGAGTTATAAATTGCTTAATACGCAATTTTCTTGAAACATACTGATGCGCTGGATGATCTGACCTTACAACATAAATGCCCCATGGTTGGTATTCAGAGCGCATCTCATGTAAACTGTGTTACTGACACAACGTTGGTGTCGAATATAAGTATTTTCGATTCGCCATCATTAGTCGCCGGGCAGAAGCCCGCGACTTCTATTTTTAATAGGTTTTCTGAAATCACATGGGAGGGGGGATTATTATTAGAAAGAAACACATTTAGATGTCTTGAACATATTACAATTGTGTTTGTTTAAAAACACTAAGTAATGACACATCTAAAATGAAATAAATATTCCGATGTTTTAGGTATTTTCAGTTTCTTTATTTTGACTCGCATTTATGTTTTATTTGTTTTATTTACGAAGACAAAACAGTCCCTATTATCTAGACTGGTATACTTTATTTTACACTATATACTACATGTAATCAAAAGTCGATAACTACAAACCTTTACGTCGCAGTCTAATTTGTTTATTTACGCGCACCTGCGTGACTCGCGAAAACCAACTGCGTAGATCAATCTCCTTTGCAGAGAGCCGCTCTTTACACTCACTTACAAAAAGTAAACTATAGGTGATTTAAAATGTTTATTTGGTTCGAAACAAATGAAGAAAAGAACAAACCGAGATAAAACTGGTTTTAATGGAAAAATGACTTTGAACGAACACTCTCTGCCTATAAAGAGAGTTTCAAGAACGACACCTCTGCGAATAAGAAAGAATCGGGTCTTTCGTACAAAATTATTTCGTCCTTGACAATTTTAAATGTGTCATTTAATTCCCTAAAGGCATATTGCTTCCGATCTGCATATTGTTATGCATCATTGGCACAAGGGCGCTCATCATAATATAATTTTAAAACATGAGTAGTTTGTTGTTTTCATTATAAAAAAGGAAGGAAAGAATTAAAATAAATTAACATGTTGTAGGGCTAAGTTTATGTTCGAAATTAAGTTTAAATTATACAACAATTTCAATGAGATTTAACTGTTTAGTTGATATTATATTTCGCGTGACTCGCGAAAACCAACTGCGTAGATCAATCTCCTTTGCAGAGAGCCGCTCTTTACACTCACTTACAAATAGTAAATTATAGGTGATTTAAAATGTTTATTTGGTTCGAAACAAATGAAGAAAAGAACAAACCGAGATAAAACTGGTTTTAATGGAAAAATGACTTTGAACGAACACTCTCTGCCTGTAAAGAGAGTTTCAAGAACGACACCTCTGCGAATAAGAAAGAATCGGGTCTTTCGTACACAATTATTTCGTCCTTGACAATTTTAAATGTGTCATTTAATTCCCTAAAGGCATATTGCTTCCGATCTGCATATTGTTATGCATCATTGACACAAGGGCGCTCATCATAATATAATTTTAAAACATGAGTAGTTTGTTGTTTTCATTATAAAAAAGGAAGGAAAGAATTAAAATAAATTAACATGTTGTAGGGCTAAGTTTATGTTCGAAATTAAGTTTAAATTATACAACAATTTCAATGAGATTTAACTGTTTAGTTGATATTAAATGAGATTTAACTGTTTAGTTGATATTATATTTCGAAGGTGGTCTTATTTATAAATATTGGACTACATTTCAACATGTGTTAAAGTATGATATAATTAGGATGTTAAGCTAATATCAATTTGAGAAAAAGAGAAAACTCATGTCTTCAGCGATTTAACCCTTATCTCATTGTTTTAAAAGTAGATTACTGCAAAGGTGTCCACTGTTGACTTTAAAAGAGGAAAGGTAAAATGACGTGCTATTGCATGCAAATCCTAAATTGTCTGTTTTGTGGTTTTATTGAAAAATAATAAAATTCAAATATTCTGACAAACATCTTGAAAAGTGTATGTGGAATTCACAAATCTTATAATTATTCCTTAATGAAAGCACTGTATACATACTAAGACTAATGATTGGCAAGATTACTCATTTCCATTACTGTTTATGATCAATAATTTGTTGGTTGTGTGTATGGTCAACCTACTTTGGAATGGAGATTGGTCATAAATAATGAAAGGCTTCAATTATCATTCACTTCGTTGACAAAACAATGCAAGTTATGATACATTTTCACTTGACCCCACCCCTGATGTTCCAATATGCCCCTCAGTTGATAACTGTTTATTCAACTACTATAATGTTAGTGTTATGCATAACTGCACTATGGATATCCGGCGACATTGATGCGTTGCATCAACTTTCTCTTGTTTGTCGTTATAAATGAACCGTGTAGTTTGATACCAGTATTCCTTTCAGCAACTCTTTTCGTCGAGCCCCGGTAGCTCAGTCTGTAGCGACGCGGGCTGTCAATCAAGGTGTTGTGACTTCGAACCCAACCTCCGCCAACATTCTTTCGAACGTTTGACAAAAGTCACTGTGACCGGCGTCATTCGTCTTCCACTAATTGGATTATAGATTAAACATATTTTATTACGTATGTTACATAATATCAATATATACAAATGAACATTAAATGATAACAAAATATATAACATATGCAAATGGATTGAACTGCAAGTTATAACAACATTAGTTACAGTTCTCTCCAGTATTATAATTGAATAACAGTCTATGTGGAAAAGCAGCCAGTTTCTTTATAAGTGTGTTGTACTGGAGTACTGGTGTGATTAAGCCTGGAAACACACGAATAGGACAACTGGCCGCCGTGATTTGACTGGAAAATTGTTGAAAACGGCGTTAAATTCCAATCAATCAATCATTAGTCTGTTTTCACGTAAACATACCGGAATATATGCATTGTTTCGAAATCGTATTGAACATGTTGCGGTAACGATGCCTATTAAATTACAAACCAAAGAGTTTGTTCAATAAAGACTTCAACAACATGTTCTTAATTCTTGGTTTTATATTATAAACGATACATCGTAGATGAAATTTTGTGTACATGGATGAGACTTATATAAATACAATATATTCAATTGTACCATATAGTTTAAGTGTAAAAAGAAAATGGTAATATACCCACCGTAACAACTTGTAACTACTTTGAACTGTTTGTTTTATTGAATATATCACACAGATCTTTATAAAATGTAACCATACTTTGTTTGTTTATAAAGCTACTTACACATTGCTATAACTAAAGGACTATTTATAACTCAAACGAACTGCCCATACGAGTTTATCCCGACTAGCAGACGATAAAGGCGGCGTAATATTTGTTTTGCTATTCCTTTACTTTGTTTGCGCCAGATACACAATTCATGTATGAACCTTTATCATCATAAATCTAAACGTTTAAGTAAAATACCTATCGTTCCGATAAACTTAAGTTTACCATTACATAATCTCCAAAGTATGGAGTATGACTTTGTTTCATCCCTTACCTAGACATACTAAGTGATGAAAATTATTAAGACGATGATGAAGGGTTAACTATTGCAAGGCCTATACTCACAGGCATAAATAATATCATTTAATAATGTAGATGGTGACGATACTGATGGGTACAAATAATCTGAAATATTCATATCGAGGGCCTGGCGTGAAACAGTTGTAACTAAAATTGGTATTTGTTTACCAAGGTTATTCACCTCGCCATAAAGTCTTTGTAAGCGTTAAATCATTTTTCTTGGTAAACAATGGACATTTAGGTGCCATTGCTCGTTCTGAGCAATGGCACCTAAATTTGCATTGTTTACAAAGGGGTCAAAATTGCCCCTAAATCAGCCTTGTGTTCCATAGTAAACACAACATAAACAGTTTAAGCTATGCCTATCAAACGGAACGAAACCTACCTGTGTTATGAATGGAAAACAGGTAGAACATGTTTGGTTAACCGACTAAGGAACGGTATATCGACAAAACCTATATAGGTTTCGCAAAACAGGTTTTGAGTTACAACCGTTTCACGTCAAGCCCTCGATATATACAACTAATTCATGTTTTGTATATACCGTAGGCGTTTATCAACATTAACAAAGTAAATGTGCAAATGAACAAATCCGTGGTTTAAATAACCAAATAACATATAGTGAATACAATAATACAATTAGAACAATTACAAATAGTAATAAGGTTTACCTGAGTATATAATATATATATATACACAGAGGTCCAGATAAGGACGGGTATTCAGCTCTTTTTCCTACATTTTCTCTATTATTCTTAAAGTGAACCTTATGTTGTGGGTACTCAGAATAATCGTAATAAATTAGAACATGCAAAATTTACCTGCCTTTACATGTTGAGTTGAAACAAAATTATTGCTTTACAAGTAACTTACCAAAATTGAGATATTACTTACCAAATAGAGGTAATATAAGTAAAATACAATTTGCTATATTTATTTAACTGTAATGAACTTCACTCGTTACATAGACACAGTTGATAATTCAAGTACACATAACTGATTAACGAACCACACTTGCAAGCATCTTGTCATTAATGACAGCATGAGAGTTGTTCTATTTATGAACTTCAATACATGTTATATTTTTAGGAAGGAAAACGTCGGTAGAAAATGCCTGGTCACTTATTGACGCCGCGTGGAAGCGCGGCGTCAGTATGGGATAGGTTTTAATGTTGTATGTTGTACCATGGGGTGACGTAATCGAAAAGGGAGCAACCAACATTATTATTGTTAAGAAAAACTCGGTTATATGTTTGAAAAAAAAACACCATTTATGAATAAATAAATTGTATAAAATGATTTAGGAAACAGCAAGACACGAACTACGTATGTCTTCTAACGTTATTACAAACCTTTACACACATGTAATGGGCATTTAATAACTGTCCCCTAACTTCCTAGGCTACGCATTTTTTATAGTTTGGTTTACGACCCGATTCATCAAAGCTCAGAAAAGGTTTCTGGCGATGTTTTTGCCTATTTACAATATAGAGATTTTTAAATCAATGGGTAATCTTTGAAGAATCAATGATGATTCATTTTGATTACTCCATATTACAGTATAATTCTAGGAATTGTAAAAACAACGTTAACCCAACTATGCAATAGGCAGGGCCGTAACATGACGCATTCTATTATTTGTATCGCTTGGCGATTTGGGTCATTCTTATTTAATAGACGACAAGGTGTCATCGGTTCCCATAGAGTAATTAAGTTGTCTCTGCTTCCTTCCGTTATGAATACTTCGCTGATTTCACGATTTCATTCGATTTCTAAAATTCATTGTATTCGTATTCGTTTTTTCATGTTTCGTTCGAGATGAACGATTCGTACCAACTGGTTTTCGCTCTTGGCTCTTGGCTCTTGGGGAACTGATTTGACCATTTTCTTTTGTTTATTTTTCAGTTTTCATCTGGCATGTTCAAAACAATTAAACTGACATAAGAAACAAACAAAACAGACACAATAATTCTTGCTATATGTAAACTAAACCTGTGAACTTTCATAATGCTCAATCTTGATCATAAATATCTTTAATTTACTTCGTATTTGTTCTTTATATACTCCCGTTTTTGCTATCATACTTCTGTTAAACTGGAAGGAGAATAGACTTCCCCCTCTCCCCCAAAGCTTGTGTCACACTTAACTTATAACTAGAGGCAATAAACCTTAATATGTGTTAATATTTAAGCACCTATGTTTGTTTTTTATCTAATTGATCTAGATAGAGGATTTAAAACAGTTTATTGGTAAAAAGAAACTTCAGAAACTTCAGCTTGTATGACACATTATAGTTGCAGTGCATGTTAAGCATACAGTAAACCAAATGGTTTCAGGACTTAACTTGTCATTTCACGACTAAACTTCACATGCTGAATATCACATAGATCGTAGCATATAAAACGTTTAATCCCTACGTCAATATTGACCCTTTCTGCTATTGGTAACTTTTTTATATAGGCTATGGTAGCCAGGTGAGCAATATAGGCACATATTGGCGTTCTTGGTTAAAATAAAGGGACATTTGACCTTCTTGTTCGAAATATTTACATCCTGTCTGTTTGCATAGGTTATTTGAATGTATTGAACTGCATCTGCTTCCTTTAAGTCATGCTTCAAAATGCTTTGCATCAAAATTCTTCTTGTATCAGCATGGTGTTCTTTTTTCTCTGTCGCGTAATCGTCAATAGTCGGTTGGTAGAATATTTCAGAAACTTCGAAAGGAAATAAAATAAACATGAAAGAGTCTACTTAAAACAATTCGGCGCTGAAAGCGTAAACACAAATCCACACAAATATATCTGACGTGAAGTGTACAATTATCAAACTGTAGACAGCTCAGTCACGTTTTTGAATATCAATATTTATATACTGTTATAAAACTGTCAAACTTATACGAAAACTTTGGCCTCGTAAATTTCAGACGTTTTCATGAATGGATATTTTGTGTTTAAATTTTAAACCCTTTCCGTAATAGCTATTTAAGCCTAATTTGTAGAGAAGAATCTAAAAACATATTAAGAAAAATGCAACAATTACTCCAACCCTATACCAGGATGATTACTTCTATAGTCTATATATAACACGTTGGGCAACATGTATCCTTTAAGTCGTTTCCCTTAGAAATATTACTTTTGTACCGTTTTTAACGCCACTTTCAACACTATTTCAGTCATAGCACGACATTCCTTGGTCAAATAACCAGTACTGCTGGTTAGCCTATTCTGGCATTGGCCGTAAATGCTATCTCCGCAACATTGAGCGCCAATGAAGGAATTCCCTTATTTCATTTCAGCTCACCTGAGCACGAAATGAGAGGCTTTTGTGATCACTCACCATCCATCGTCGTCTCTCCGTTCATATTTTCTATAAGTAACTTCTTCATAACCAATGAACCAAATTCAAAATAATTTCAGAAGAATATTCCTTAAGTGGACCTGTGTCAAGGACAGTTCAACCATGAAGAACTTTGCTGCGGAATCAGAAAAGAAGGGAAAATGTCAAAACAAATTAAAGAATCTTCTTGTCCGAAAATAACGGCGCTTTTTGAAAATGATTTGACACAAATGTTTCTTGCGTAACCTTCTACCAAGGTTGCTGAAAGTATTTGAATCCGTTAGACAGAGTGGTCACCAGGTGACGGCTCTTGTTTTCCTTATATGCATTTAAGACTAAGTCTATAAAAGCACAGGCCCGTTAATTCTTAATATATATATACATAAACACTTCAAACTTTTTCTTTACCAAAATGAGGGACCCATTTGAAAATAATTTGGTTAAAAGATTCTATGGTGATCATCATCCAAGATTGTTTACATGATTCTGATCCGTTGACAAACATGGCCGCCAGGAAACAGGGATTATGTTTTCCTTATATGCATTAAAACTTGAATATTCAAAAATCTATTGGTCCAACTGTATATTCCCCGGTTTGAAAATAGCTCGGTACAATTTTCGTTGTGTGACCCTCTACCGAGATTATTAGTTCGATCCGTCAATAAATATAACCAATATGGGGCGGGGTTCGTTTTCCTTTTCAATACAATACGTAATATTTTAGGTTTTCATCACTTTTGCTTGTCTATGATTGGCTGAAATATTTTGTTCATAACCTCATGGATAAAAAAAATTAACATTGGCGACGTGCTGTATTATGGAAAATAAAGTTTCGCTATTTCATAGAGAGTGGTCAGGTTTGTTTGTTCATACCCCTATGAAAACGAAAGAAAAGCTCTCCATTCCTTAAATACAGTTCTCAATTCGTAACGTCCATCCACATTATCTCATGAGACTCATTTCATCATAATGGTTTCCACAAACACAATGAATATATGCATCTTTCTTTTTATATGTCATTTCTCATTAGTTTTGATATTCCACTTCTTCCTCCTTTCAACTTTCTTGCATCTTACTCAAGAAACTTTTTCCCGCCCCAACATTTATAGAATATCATAGTTTCAACAACAATACACTGGTGTTTAAGTGTACCAAGGTAATACTTTTGGATTGTTTACCCTCTTTGTCCCCAAGTTTTTCACAGGACATAGAGTCCGCATTGCCAACTACTGTCAACGGATTGAATATTTAATCCATTCCTGCTTTCGATAAGTACAGTGTGTTGTCACCATTAGAAAGGCCGTTCGTTTGATAAATAAATAAAATCAGTATATAATATTATAGTTTCAACAGCAATACACTGATCTGTATATCAAGCCAGTACTACTCTTTGTCCCCGGTTTTTCACCTGCCATAGAGTCCGCATTTTATTATATTGTACACGATATTGTTATATTTATTTGTGTCATTTTGAGACTCAGAACAAATAAACTATTGATCTTCAACTATTGTCAACGGATTGAATATTTAATAACTATCTGCTTTCGATAAGTACAGTGTGTTGTTACCCTTATAAAGGCCCTTCGTTCATCAGTCCTTTGATGATACTTTAGAATATCATAGTTTCAACAACAATACACTGATCTGTAAGTATATCAAGCTAGTACTATTGGATTGTTTACCCTCTCCTCACGAATGTGTTATTATATTCATATGTGTCATTTTGAGACTTAGAACGAATACACGATTGATCTTCAAATATTGCCAACGAGTTGATTATTTAATAAATTCCTGCTTTCGATAAGTACAGTGTGTTGTCACCCTTATAAAGGGTTATCAGTTCTTTGATGATACTTTTTATCGATTCGCTGGTTATCTGGCCATAAGGTAAACTATTCCTTGTGTAAATAAATAACTCATTTAGAACAACAGCCTGTTATTATGGCTAAGGATCAATATACTACTTCTATCCATTATAAATACTTATTCCTATTGGAAGGCATTAAAGACATCCTTTTTTAGAATTTACATAACACAAGATTTTGAATTGGAATCAGATACTACAATAACGTGTACCAACGTTAAATTTGTCGATAATGAAGAAAAAATATCGACCAAGGGATCATGAATTCGTCCATTAATTCTTCTTGAGGATTGATAAATGTCATAGTGAAATTCATTGTCATGTTGGACTCATCAATTGGCTAAATGGTAGAAGGGTTGGCGTTCGTTTAACGATCTGTTCAACGATATTTCAGAAATATCACGAGTATCAGTTCATCTCACGTATGATTCTTGGTTTTCTCACATCAGTACTCCACACACAATTTTAACTAGGTACCTGGCTACATTCCAACATAGACTAGTTAGCCTTTCGTCGAAGAGGAACGACGCTAGTAACTTTTCGGAAGAAAACAATTGGCCGGGGCCTGTACCAACGGTAGCCAGTCGCATTTGAAATAGTGTAGTGAGAAGGTGTGAACAAAAGCCACGAACAACGTGCTAATATGAACTAGCCGCCTAATTAACACTGAAATATTTGTTAATCGGCGATAAACTCGAATCAAGCAATTACTACACTAGTCTTATTGTCTCTTTATGAACATTAAAGAAGCCCTTTAAAAGAATGACGTTCTATTTCCCAAATACTTGCATAACCTCAACAGTATTGTTATGTAGTTCCTATGGCATCGAAGAGATTTTGTCTTCACTTACGTTGCCTTTCTGATGACAAGATCATATAATTGCCTCGGAATGTCGTCTAGCAGCATTCTATAGGTATTAGAATCATATTAACTGTCCTTTCCTTTCTATATTTAATAATTTATGTAAATGAGTGTGAATTGTTAGCTATGAGTTTCCTGTGATATATTGATCTGTTTACTGTAGTTGTTACAAAAGTTTGCTAATAAATGTTCGAGGCTCGAACCAACTATCACTTTGGCTGTTTTATTTGAAAGTTGCATTTAAAAATCTTGAAGTTAGAACGTATGTTCGATAGCCATGAACAACATGCTTATGTAAACCAGCCGCAAAAAAACAAAACTAAAGTCTTGATAGCACGAAACCTGATACTGCATACAGAAGTTTGAATTAAAAATACGTGTTAATATTGTATGTAATGATGGTGGAAACCTATGGTAAGAAGTTCAATAGAAAAGACACAATCAGAATACCATCTTCAGATGGTTCGTCAACACAAATTAACTACGTGAAAGAACCGTCTAATGATATATAACATCTTTATAAAAGTAACCAGCGTTTTAGTTGTTTTACTCATCTAAGGAAGAAAGTGATTCTTGTTGGCGTATCATTTATTCAGTAAACTACAAATAAGTCATTTCTTCATCTAAAGAAAGGACAGTGTCGAAATACGTACCATTCATTACTGTAGACCGGTGTCATTGATTATGTTTTTACTGCGTGTATGCGCTTTCTACTCTTCGCCATTTAGTAAGACATCAAACGCCATGCAAGGAAGCTCATTGCTTTTTTCTGACAGAATTAAATGTTTTGAAAGGGTATTGGATGCATATAAAGACAATGGAGTGCACGACGGTGTTGTTGTCTCTGTCTCGCGTAACAAAGGTCCAGGGTTCGCACCCCGGGAAGATTATAGAGGTAGGATTATGTGCAACTTCCGGTTTTATTCCATGTACCTTGTCATCGACGATCAACAGTCTAGAGACGTTTTAAATGTTGTCCTTTGAATACAATTTTAAACACATTTAAATGTGTTCTGATACAAAATAAAATACTTCCGGTGTCAGTTATTCTATTTCCGGTTTCTATTTAGATCTATTTAACGCACATTCCCTCGCATGTATATTTTACTCACATTTCATACACAAGTCAGTTCACGGTTGGAAAATTTCATTTGGGGTTGACTTAAAATATAAAGTGATGAAAGTACTTGGACTCTCTTGCACTTTTCGTTACTCGACCTAAATGCACTTGTTTTGATACACTAGATAACACAACTTACACAAACACCTACTACATTACATAGTGGTGTGATATAAAAAACATATTATCCAGATTTCTGTTCACTGAATCCAGCTCTTCGTTGATTCAATGCAGAATTGTTTTCCCAAATACAACAAATCTGCAGCAGACGACTTTGGTGACAACAACCTGAAAAATCTTCATAAAAGAAAGCTTAATTGTTAAATAAAGTCGAAAACATTGTGGCCAAAGGGGAAATTGCTCATCAATTTCACATTTGGCCACAATGTTTTCAAAAGTCGTTTGCTGCTAATGCTTTCTGTATGTGGGAAAGGGTTAATAAGACAATTCTCGCCCCTTCTCAAAGCTCTTTTTATCCTAACGTTCAAGAGAATGTGATCTATTTATTTGTTCAAAAACTTCTTTCTGACTGCTTTCATTGTCAATGGAAACTGGAAAATTGCTAAAGGCCACAACTATCGAGATAAGCAATCGGAGGCTTTAGCCAATGCACTTGATGGTTCTGTTTTGGGGAACCCACTGGCACAACGAACTGCCATGCAATTTGGTGAATATGTTATTTTCATAACCTATGTCTTATATACCAGAAAGAGGAAATTATATTTGATTTATGTCATTTAGATCGAAGACACAAGGAAACTTAGGACAAAATGTTGGATGCAGGGTCACCAGTAACTGAAAAAATGTCCCCAAGCTGACACAGATTGTTTAATGATAATGTCGGTATGGATTGGTCAGTTCAACGCTTTGACTAATACACTTGTTTGGATATGTATACACAACATTGTCATTATAACCAGTCTTGAAATATTGACGTGTTATGATTATATTCATAAAGATGAGACAACATTAATGTTTATGCATTTAAATCAAGCTGAGGCAGAGGGCCACAAGTTATATCGATTTAATCTTATGTAACATATGTCCTTGTCATTGCTTTCAATGTATATATGATGATTACAGTTCTTGATCTGGAAACACTTGGAGATGAATTTGCGCAAAGCTAATGCTGACTCCCGTCATGATGTCAATCATTCGAATTATTTAATGAAACTTCAAAATTATTCCTTTCTACCATGATTTAAGTGGCTGATATTGTGTCAGAGTTTGTGGAAAATGTAGATAATGTTCATTTGCAAACGTAGAATGTTTATCCTGGGATAACTGATAGTATAGCTATGCTGAATAATTATCCACCAGCAATTAGTAAAAGAAAACCATGAATGGTTTGTTATCACAATGTTGGGGATGGGGTATCAGTGTTTTCCAGGAAGCATCGCTCATACGATAGTATTCCACTATTTAGAACACCCCTGGTTGAACATGTAAAGCGTGCGTAAAGCGTGCTGCATGCCAAGCAGGATTCGACTGGAGTAAAACTCCTTTGTGTCAAAAGTACATTTCGAGTGCGGCTGAAACCAGCATAATGAAATGACAACAATTGTATGAACAACACTTACATCGATCGATTGTGAATAGTTGATAAGATGTGACATTTTGTTGATGTAAACAAAACGACAGTTGTGGCAGGTGCAATCATTATCCCTTTGGCTTTCCCTGTACATGTGTGTGAAAGTGTTAATTATATGATATGCATGCATCTAAAGATACCAATAATTCTATGCTGTTGATTACCAGTGTATCCTTATTTCAAGTTATTGCTCTTGTTAGGTATTGCCTACTTTTAAGGAAGGTGGCACTTTCAAAGATGTAGCTGTAATATTTTCTGATAGAAATGATATATTAGTTATAATTATATAGCTGCAGGGTAATGGGTGATGTGAACGACGGATAAACTGTAGATGACAGACAACCTTACACCTATATAAATCCCATCCAATATCATTATTATTTGAAGAAGCATGCAAGCATCCATATATATGTATATTTATATATATCACGGTGCCAATGATATTAATGTACTTCGAGAAACACCAACATACCAAAGGAGTGGTCTCAGACAGACATCCAGAGGAGAGTCAACATTTGACTGTTTGAGACAGGCTGCTGTTTGATACAATCAAAATATAATAATATTGTGTCAACATCCTGAACAAAATGACCGCCATATATAATTTTTAGATGGCTAAAGATATATTTTAATAAAAGTAAGGCCAGCTAATTGTCTGCTTAATACAAGTATCAAGTCAAGATGTAAATCAAACTTAATAACCAAAAGCATTGAAGCAGAAAATAAAAGTCACGCACTATAAAGCATTTGAAGTAGGAAAGCAACTAAGTGTTCAAGGATACAATACTGGTGCAAAATTGCTCCGTGTAGCAGTTTAACTTTGAGTACAACAGACCGTAGCCAAACGTTTTAATTATAGTCAGGGTAACAGAAGATAAAGGTCACACTCAGCGTCGGAAGCAATTTAGCGAATTTTATTATAAGCGTATACAGCATTTGATCAGGTAAACTTCAAACAATTGTCCCTCAAAACGAAAAGTAACGCAGCGATCGATAAATAATCCAATCTCAATTATGGAATGCCTGCGAACAACAAGCCAACAACTGCATTTCAAATCTGTATGAATTCCGTCAAAAACGAAACTTAAATTAAAATTGTTCATGTTCGATCAGCTATGATGGTTTTTAGAGAGGTAAGTGCATTTGAAAACAGTATATGATGAGCCTCTTGAAAAACGTCCGTCATCTTGAATCTTGAATTTACCGGATGGTTGCGGAATTTGTCATAAGATGTTTTTATTTACATGATTTGATTTATGACTATTATTTTCGATCAGCTTTGAAGATTATTAGTGAACAACTGTATTTTAAAAACGGAAATGGCGGTGATCTTGAAAGGCAATGCCGCCATTTTGAATTTTCAAATTGCCAACAAACTGTTTTCATAAAAGTAGTACAAGAAAAGAATATATATCAAATTTAATGATTGCATCCAAAGTAAATGACTTTTACCACAAAAAGCACAATTATTCATTGAATCTGTTTGACTATTGTCTTTAACCAGACAACCAGAGAGTTATTCAATAATCGTTTATATAAGCCTATACTTATAGATGTATGTGGTTTGCCAGTGTCTGTGCATGCTATGTAATATAAGTAACGAGAATAACGCCTAATTACATTAACAGAAAGCAGAGACGTTAATTAACAGACGTATAATTGTGTTCAGGTAAAGTTGTAGTTATTCTTTATAATCATCCATGTTCCCTTTATTAAAAACACAAATGCACTGATCTGTGTCATCAATCGAAACACTATGTAGACATGGTGGATTTTAGAAGGACAAACAACCATCACATGAAACAAGATATCAAACGTAGTGATTAATAAATTGCGTCAAAGGTAAAGGACAAAATGATCTAATTTTGGTATGCGCATACCATCTGCCAATGTTGTATGTATGATGCGGCATATACAATAACTGAGGGTGTAATGGTGAGGAAATGTGACACATGCGAGCTGTTTCGTTCAATTGTGTCCAAGCTACCTAACTTTATGGTCGGAATCAATTCGAAGAAACTCTTCCAAAAGCTATAGTATATTCACCAAGTGAATTTTTGCAATTTTCAGACAATTTCCACTAGTGATCAGTTGTAACCATAGCAGCCTTGCACTTTATTTTTTAAAACAAAAAGAAGAAGAAAATGTATATTCTATTATATATAGACATGTACTCTAACTGCCTCGTCAGCCGGATTTGACAAATGATTTCACCGTTAGTGGCATGATGTTTAGTCTGGTATTCGTAATCCGATCGTTTCCGGTGTTTATGGTAAATATTTGACTACATGCCGGCGCATAGTGCTTTATTCGATCGTCGTTATTTTTTATATTTTGTATCGGACCAAAATGCAAACATGGGTCAAATCCGCCACTGACCAAGAAGTTATAGCCCTAGCGTACCAGGCCCTTATGGTTGTAACCTGTTTGGAAGTTAGACATTTTGAAGTTAGAATTGTTTTGTGTGGAGACAATTAAAATAAGCTTCCAATTAAATCCACACATTTAATATGTGCATTTATATGTCATGTAATGTGTATACTCATTATTGATAAAATATGTTTTAACGAACTCAAACTATCAGACGACTGGTATAAAGCGATTAAGTGAGATAATCTAAAGACCACCTGCGAGAGATTGTAATAGTTTACGATTTAATTTACGATACCCTCTCGTTTCAATCAGGATCAAGATTGTTTTCTTGAAACAGATAACTGTTAACATCTCGTCAACGTTCGAGTGTTTAAAACCATTTTGGAAGAATAAGGACCCGGTCATAGAAATAATTGTTTCTCCTTTTTACTATGCCTGCAACACTTCTTTAATACAATCATATGTTTGTGTCGAATGACTGTAAGGAAGAAGGCACTTACGAATCGCTGCTCCGTCGTTTGTCCTATCCGCCACTATTTGCATTTACTGGTTATATGTGTGTTTTTAATTTTACGATACCCAGTCTGAGCCGATTCCTCTTGTTTCAATAAGGATCAAGATTGTTTCCCTGAAACAGATAACTGTTGACATTTCGTCAACGTTCGAGTGTTTAAAACCATTTTGGAAGAAGAAGGACCCGGTCATAGAAATAATTGTTTCTCCTTTTTACTATGCATGCAACACTTCTTTAATACAATCATATGTTTGTGTCGAATGACTGTAAGGAAGAAGGCACTTACGAATCGCTGCTCCGTCGTTTGTCCTATCCGCCACTCTTTGCATTAACTGGTTATATGTGTTGCAGCACTTATACGTTGAACTCATGATAATGCAACAACACAAGGAACATAACTCTAGCCTGCATATTTAGACTTCTTTCGCTTTTCATTTTGTTTCTTGTTCTCTAATTAACTTAGTTTCAGTTTTGTAGATTTACCTCGAAATTGCAACACTTGAAACATGTGATCAGTTAGTTTAACGAAACTATAAAAGGAACATATCATTTTCCGTTTTCTCCCGGTTCATTTAATGTTTTGTGGCCGTTTACTCAATTAATATCCAGTGTATCGAACTGTGTTAGTAGGTAGCCCGTGACCTGCAAATGTTCAGTGCATAAGAACCACAATTGTAACATGCTTATTTTTGGAGTTATCTCTTTTTTTAAAGTTTGGCAATTATTTTCAATTCATTGATTACATCTTTTGTTTTCATGTAGCCTATAACCGGTAGATGTGTAGTGGAAAGGATCCATACCTTTAGCATGTCTCGATTACAATGTTTCTTGTTCGGTTATTTTTCTCTCATTTTCCAAGGTATCAACTTAAAATTTGGTTTGTAGAAAGCTTGTGAACCTCAGATGAGCAGTGAACAGGAACTACAGATTCAAACTTACGCAGGCGACACATGTGTTCCGTTGAGCGTTCTTGTTGATATAAGTATTTCCTTTTAAAGCAAACTAACCTAAGACTATCCGTTAGCTTGTTGCACATGCCAAATATCATATATAATTTGTTGGAGATTTCTTCCTATTTCAATATTATTTCAGTTATATCATGCCGACAGTTTACTTCATGACCACCGGGTAAACAAACCAGTCGTAGGCTAGTAAATGTGCCTTGGCCAATGGCACTCCACCATGACCGCAATGACTAGGGATCGAACCCGGGACGTCCTGATCCACTATCATATATAAGAATTATAACTAAATATTTGAACGGACAATTTGTAAGGTTAATGTATCTACGTGCAAAATTTCCTGTAAACTGGAAACCGTTCACTCATCCAAACGTTCGGATAGTCATCAATAAAAATGTCTAATATAATTAAAGCTCCAAAATCCAAGATATTACCAGACAATGTTTACCTGGTCCGGACCTACATGCAGAGCTGTAAATTATTTTGAAGTATTTCATTTCATCAATTGTGTGGGGTTTTTCCATTAAAATACAGAACTTATAAAAAGGGGAATATAATTCAAGATATAATTCTGATCTTCAAGGTCAGTATAGGGTTAATATATAGGGTTTGTATATGTATTTATGTTTGTAAATGACTATGTACCTTGTATACTATGTTCTGTTCTATTCTGCTAATGCTCTCTCATATCCTGAATCTGTTCTGTTAATACTCGCTCATATCCTGAATCTGTTCTGTTAATACTCTATTATACGCTGAATATGTTATGTTAATACTTGCTCATATCTTGAATCTGTTTTGTTAATACTCTCTTATACACTTAATATGTTATGTTAATACTTGCTCATATTCTGAATCTGCTCTGTTAATACTCTCTTATACACTTAATCTGTTATGTTAATACTCTCTCATATCCTGAATCTGTTCTGTTAATACTCGCTCATATCTTGAATCTGTTCTGTTAATACTCTCTTATACGCTGAATATGTTATGTTAATACTTGCTCATATCTTGAATCTGCTCTGTTAATACTCTCTTATTCACTTAATATGTTATGTTAATACTTGCTCATATTCTGAATCTGCTCTGTTAATACTCTCTTATACACTTAATCTGTTATGTTAATACTCTCTCATATCCTGAATCTGTTCTGTTAATACTCGCTCATATCTTGAATCTGTTCTGTTAATACTCTCTTATACGCTGAATATGTTATGTTAAGACTTGCTCATATCCTGAATCTGCTCTGTTAATACTCTTTTATATCCTTAATCTGTTCTGTTAATACTCGCTCATATCCGGAATTAAAAGGAATTGTGATTGGGAATTGATAATTAGCGTTGCCCCATGAAAACAGAACGTTGTGTAATATTTACAAGTTTATATAAGGATCAGCCTGGACATCTCATTTATCAAATTTTTCTTCATAGCTATGATAATTTTTAAGCCATGTAGAAACAGATCAAACAGCACGGATGTGCATCTTCATCTACACTTGTAGACACTGCCTCCACGTTGGTTTTTGCAGAGCATCCCTCTAATGTTCTATAACAGAGTAATAGAACTGTAATTAAGAGATGATATTGAAACAGCATTTTAATTATCTTGATTGATCCAGTTAAAATGACATGGTGAACGATGTCATTAAATTGAATTGAAAATTTCCAGGCGAAGTAAGCGATTGACATCTTTGTTAATAAAATAGGCTGATATATTGCAGTGTTATATGGTTAAGATGTTACGACGATCTTACCGTGAGGAGTACAATTGAACATGTTTATATATTTTGACCTTTTATAAACCCTTGATTGAAGCACAAGAATTATACCTCGTATCGGAATATATTTTGTATCAAATGACAATGCTTGTATCCGATCTAATATACACATTACGTATTTATTTATATGTCACATGCGTAAAATAACATGACCGAATTACTATTTTTGTATTCATCCGCGAATGTTTACAAAATGGCTGAGAACGTGTATCCGGTAAACACAAACGTCACGATAGATGGATGAGGTAAAGTAAAGGGACCATTATCGGTCATACAAATATTTGTTTGTGTGATTAGTTAACAGATTATTAAATATAACATGTTGGGACTATTTTCTGACAGCCAGAGGCTTAATAACAAATTTCTTGAACTCGTTTAATAAAACTTTATGTGAAATGACAACTCATGTCATATCCTACATGTATGTACGTACATTGAAGTAAAGGTTCAAACATTTTTGAAAGATTTGCGTTTGCAAAGCTGTCTCTATATGAAGATGAAAGAAAGTCCTTAATATACGAACGTCTTTCCATGGCTTGGTTTAAACAAAAAATAATGCATTAATCACATACATAAGTATTTGCAGTATTTGACAGAACATTATTTATTTCTGTTGATGTATACATAGTTTATCACCATACAATATAATACAAAATACAAAATATACAATACATCACATGAAAACATGAAATGAGCGGAAAAGAAATCTGAGAAAACAGAGTGTGAATTACAAGTTATTGAGGACAAACAAAACATTTGACATTATTATAAAAGAAAAAAGAAAAAAAGAAAATATTGTTCTAAACAAGTGATGGGTTAGGGAAAGAAGCTAAAGGCTAATATAAATATCTCTCTTTATCTCTTTTCACGGTTTACAAACCCTTTCGAAGTGAGATAATAAATGTGTATAAATGTTAAGCGAATCAGTGCAAGACGTAAATTGAGCCTTTCCTTGAAAGAAAGATGCAAGTTTGCATTTTTGAACAGTGTAGGTTCAGATCAGCCGATGTATTTGCTTGATCATATCATACTCTACGCACGTTGACAGAAGCTTCTAAAAGGCTTGTTTAACAATGTGAACAGTGCAGATCTTGATCAGACTGTCCGGATGCACAGGCTGATTGGAATCAAGGAAATTTACTAAAATAAACTTCCATGTTTCGTATGGGCAGGCTTATTCTACGAAGCATTTCTTTTTAGACGCCGCAACATGTTTGCTGAAAACGTAGGGCTATGTTAAAATTAAGATCAAATAGAGGAGTATTAAAATGCAATATATATAAATCATTGTTGGGTTATGCGTTGAAGTAACTATTATTTGATAAAGAATATCTGCGTTAACACTTGACTGATTGTTATGTGCAATATATTGTCTAATTCCCGTTTACAAAATATCTACAGCAGATGACTTATTTGAAAACATCCGTGAAAACATATGAACATTCTTAGAAATAAAAGTGTAATTATAATATATATAAGTATCATTGTGGCAAAAGGAGCAATGTCTCACTATGAGCATTTTCCTTAAGTCAGAAAGCTTTCAAAAGCAGTTTGGTGTAAATTTATCAAAGTTCTTTTGCTTATGGGGAAAGGTATACGTATATAGGAATCGCGTCAAAGAAACTGAGTATGCAATATGTAAACAAACAAAACAAATCAACGTCATAAGAACACCGAGCTCTTCAATGATCTGTCTAAATAATTAGTCCCCCTTTCCCACATAAGGCAAAATTGCCAAAACTATGTGAAAACTCATTAAATGAAAATATAATATATAATATCGTGATCATGTATTTCATTTTGCCATATTTTGGTTTCAGAATTACGTCTGCATGTGAGATAAGATCCCTGATAACCTGACAAAGCTATATAGGCTCTTCTAATTTTATTTTGAAAATATCGACTGACAGGCACAAAAGATATAAAAACAGTGAAAACTTCAGACAGTTAAACGAAATGATGAAAGAGTAGAATTACTCAACATGTAACACTTTATGTTTCCTACACTGTTTCTACGTGCTCTCTTCTGATCAGGCTTTGTGTCGACTTTTGAGTGATGATTTATAAACTGACCCTCAGCTGTTTACAAAGCTATATATTAGTAGTACCTACATGTATTTTCGTCTAATTGATACACTCTGCCAGTTATCTCATGAAGTGTATGTTCAAGCAAACAACATGTACGTGCGCCATACTACTCTATATCTTCGTTCCGGACAACGACAGGTCAATCTTATCGAGTTATATCAACTATTGACATGACACCCATCCTACGAAACATTCTCCAGATAATCAACCTGGCACTAGTTTTAACCGGTTGACGTTACGATTGATAGATTGGGGTTTAACGCCGTTTTCAACATATTGTCAGTCATATCACGGCGGCCAGTTTACCTACCAATGTGTTTCCTGGTTTTCTCACACCTGTACTCCACACAACAATCATTCAAAGCAACTGGCTACGTTTTCACATAGACTGTCAGCCCATTAGTGGAAGACAAATGACGCTTGTGGCATTGACTTAAAATTTCGGAATGAATGTTGGCCGAGCTTGGGTTCGAACTCACAATCCCTGTATGGACGGCCCGCGTCGCTACCGACTGAGCTACCGAGGCCCGGCTTGACGTTACGAAGCAGCTTACTTCGTGACGGGGTTCAGATAAAACCGCATGCATGTCTGTCTTTGTTTCGCTGTGCGATGGGGCTATTTTTAGATCGGCGTTTTCTCTTTCAATTCTGGCACAGATGCAAGGATGCCATTAAGTTTATCACGCACTTAAATTACGTATATTGCTATTTCTTGTAGGACGTTCCCAGCGATCGAAATTAGGGGCAACCCTTAGACTGCTGCAACATCTAAAATGCTATTATCATTATCTTTTATTATTGAAAGTTGTTGCTTATTTATGGAAGGGCCTTCGCTATGAATTGAAACTGCTTTGCAAATAGTGTAGACTTCGATTTGACTTATATACACACACGTGCAGACTGATCTTGCTCTACATTGTTCGTACATATTGTGATGAAGTCATGTACTACATAATATGGGTCTACACATGCACGCAAACAAATCGTGCAGAAACATAATTCAAATACCAACATCAGATAACAATTAATCTCGTTGCTGTTTCATGTACATGTATGTTCAAATCGTACATTTCCTGACAATAACTTGCAAGTCAAAATATAAACATCTGCCTTGCAATCAATATACACTTCATATATGGCAACACGCGAACACCATTTCGTTTCATGTTTTCGTGAAACTTGTTCCTGTGTTGTTGATTACTGAAGGTAATACAGCAACATTATATCAGTTTTGAAGTTTTGTTTAAACTTGTTTAATTGTACATCAATTGTGAAAGAAGTTCTAATAACGTATATGGGTTATTAGTCTAGGCGTGTGCTTCCTGGAAAGATCCAATATTCGCCCCTCGGGTTTGGGAACTGCTCGATGGAAGGGTTCTCATCACGGAACTCAGATATGCACCTGTGATATGTGTTCAGTTGCGTGGGCAGAGCCCCGGTAGCTCAGTCGGTAGCGACGCGGGCTTTCAATCCAAGAGTTGTGAGTTCAGTCAACATTCTTTCTAACATTTGATAAAAGTCAATGCGACAAGTGTCAATCGTCGTGTACAAATGGATTAACAGGCTATGTGGAAAAGCAGCCAGTTACTTTGAAAGAATGTTGTGTGGAGTACTGGTGTGAGAAATCCAGGAAATACATGGGTAGGTGAACTGGCCGCCGTGCTATGACTAAAAGATTGTTGAAAACGGCATTAAACCCCAATTAATCAATTAATCAATGAATAAGTTGTGTGGTTCTAGTTTTTTAAATGAGCCATAATATGCACACAAAAAAGTGGTCAAATGCAGCTACGACAAGTGCAGCTGCTCTCTACATGTATAAGAAATATAGGCACACCTTTTAACCCTTTCATACATAACACACATCTGCAGCCGGCGACTTCGAAAACATTAAGTCAACACTATGGAGAATATTTATAAATGAAACAACAATTATTGAATACAAATGAAAGAATTGTGGCAAAAGGACACATTGATTATCGAGAGCATTTCTTCCTTTTGCTACAATGTTTGCAATAGACATCAGAAAGCGTCTACACGTGGGAAAGGGTAAACATAAATACGGAAAGATACCCAACTATCTTGACACATACCATTCTTTACACTTCACTAAAGTAGTATCTGCATTGTTGACAGACAAGATTAATTTTGTGAAATCTACCAATTATGGTACTGGTCCTTTAAATTATATTAACCATTTTTCGATAATATAGTCTATATAGCATTGTTGAAAAAAATGTTTATTTATATTGAATGGTGGTTATCGCCGGTTTTAACAACTGTTCTGTTATATCACGGGGTTTCCTGTGTAAGACACCAGTGCCTCTGTTATATCACGGGGTTTCCTGTGTAAGATACCAGTGCCTCTGTTATATCACGGGGTTTCCTCTGTTATATACCAGTGCCTCTGTTATATCACGGGGTTTCCTCTGTTAGATACAAGTGCCTCTGTTATATCACGGGGTTTCCTCTGTTATATACCAGTGCCTCTGTTATATCACGGGGTTTCCTTTGTAAGATACCAGTGCCTCTGTTATATCACGGGGTTTCCTCTGTAAGATACCAGTGCCTCTGTTATATCACGGGGTTTCCTGTGTAAGATACCAGTGCCTCTGTTATATCACGGGGTTTCCTCTGTAAGATACCAGTGCCTCTGTTATATCACGGGGTTTCCTGTGTAAGATACCAGTGCCTCTGTTATATCACGGGGTTACCTGTGTAAGATACCAGTGCCTCTGTTATATCACGGGGTTTCCTCTGTAAGATACCAGTGCCTCTGTTATATCACGGGGTTTCCTGTATAAGATACCAGTGCCTCTTTTATATCACGGCGTTTCCTGTGTAAGACACCAGTGCCTCTGTTATATCACGGGGTTTCCTCTGTAAGATACCAGTGCCTCTGTTATATCACGGGGTTTCCTGTGTAAGATACCAGTGCCTCTGTTATATCACGGGGTTTCCTGTGTAAGATACCAGTGCCTCTGTTATATCACGGGGTTTCCTGTGTAAGATACCAGTGCCTCTGTTATATCACGGGGTTTCCTGTGTAAGATACCAGTGCCTCTGTTATATCACGGGGTTTCCTTTGTAAGATACCAGTGCCTCTGTTATATCACGGGGTTTCCTCTGTAAGATACCAGTGCCTCTGTTATATCACGGGGTTTCCTGTATAAGATACCAGTGCCTCTGTTATATCACGGGGTTTTCTTTGTAAGATACCAGTGCCTCTGTTATATCACGGGGTTTCCTGTGTAAGATACCAGTGCCTCTGTTATATCACGGGGTTTCCTGTGTAAGATACCAGTGCCTCTGTTATATCACGGGGTTTCCTTTGTAAGATACCAGTGCCTCTGTTATATCACGGGGTTTCCTTTGTAAGATACCAGTGCCTCTGTTATATCACGGGGTTTCCTTTGTAAGATACCAGTGCCTCTGTTATATCACGAGGTTTCCTTTGTAAGATACCAGTGCCTCTGTTATATCACGGGGTTTCCTTTGTAAGATACCAGTGCCTCTGTTATATCACGGGGTTTCCTTTGTAAGATACCAGTGCCTCTGTTATATCACGGGGTTTCCTCTGTAAGATACCAGTGCCTCTGTTATATCACGGGGTTTCCTGTGTAAGATACCAGTGCCTCTGTTATATCACGGGGTTTCCTGTGTAAGATACCAGTGCCTCTGTTATATCACGGGGTTTCCTTTGTAAGATACCAGTGCCTCTGTTATATCACGGGGTTTCCTGTGTAAGATACCAGTGCCTCTGTTATATCACGGGGTTTCCTTTGTAAGATACCAGTGCCTCTGTTATATCACGGGGTTTCCTGTGTAAGATACCAGTGCCTCTGTTATATCACGGGGTTTCCTGTGTAAGATACCAGTGCCTCTGTTATATCACGGGGTTTCCTTTGTAAGATACCAGTGCCTCTGTTATATCACGGGGTTTCCTCTGTAAGATACCAGTGCCTCTGTTATATCACGGGGTTTCCTGTATAAGATACCAGTGCCTCTGTTATATCACGGGGTTTCCTTTGTAAGATACCAGTGCCTCTGTTATATCACGGGGTTTCCTGTGTAAGATACCAGTGCCTCTGTTATATCACGGGGTTTCCTGTGTAAGATACCAGTGCCTCTGTTATATCACGGGGTTTCCTTTGTAAGATACCAGTGCCTCTGTTATATCACGGGGTTTCCTTTGTAAGATACCAGTGCCTCTGTTATATCACGGGGTTTCCTTTGTAAGATACCAGTGCCTCTGTTATATCACGAGGTTTCCTTTATAAGATACCAGTGCCTCTGTTATATCACGGGGTTTCCTTTGTAAGATACCAGTGCCTCTGTTATATCACGGGGTTTCCTTTGTAAGATACCAGTGCCTCTGTTATATCACGGGGTTTCCTGTGTAAGATACCAGTGCCTCTGTTATATCACGGGGTTTCCTTTGTAAGATACCAGTGCCTCTGTTATATCACGGGGTTTCCTTTGTAAGATACCAGTGCTTCTGTTATATCACGGGGTTTCCTTTGTAAGATACCAGTGCCTCTGTTATATCACGAGGTTTCCTTTGTAAGATACCAGTGCCTCTGTTATATCACGGGGTTTCCTTTGTAAGATACCAGTGCCTCTGTTATATCACGGGGTTTCCTTTGTAAGATACCAGTGCCTCTTGTCCAGTTATGCTGCCAGTCGTTATGATAATCCTACAATGCTCAGCGCCAATGAGGGAAGGCCATTACTACAATTTTGAAAGTATTCAGTTCGACCCTGTAGGGAATCGAACCCGCGACCTTCCGCACCAAGGCGTACGTCATACCTCTACACCGCCGAGGCGTACGTCATACCTCTACACCGCCGAGGCGTACGTCATACCTCTACACCGCCGAGGCGTACGTCATACCTCTACACCGCCGAGGCGTACGTCATACCTCTACACCGCCGAGGCGTACGTCATACCTCTACACCGCCGAGGCGTCATGTTGGTGAAAAATATGAAGGACGTGATTAATATATTAGATATTTTCAACAATGATTTCAACCACTGGTATGTGCCATAAATTGTATCCCGCATATACAGATGTGAGATCTTTTAGCCTTCAATAATTTCAACGTTTCAGGTTTACATTAAATACATTAAATAGATTGTGCCAGCGGCTATCTAAATCATCCTTGGAAAAGGACGATTCGGTCAGCTGACGGTGTCATTCCCACGTACAGAAGGAATAGGATTACTGTTCATGTGTAACTATATTAAATTGGGTTTACGAAAATAGGTAAGCCGACGCCAGAACTTACCGTAAATATTCCTCCCGGGAAACGTTGATCATATCTATATTCTGTACATTTCAACCTACATATTTGCAATCCTTCTCCCAATCGGCGACCATGTTTGGAATGATTTTTACCGATTCCAAAATACAAAAAAATATGCAGCAGACGACTTTGAAAACGTTTAGGCAAAAATACAGAAACTCTCTATTAATGAAGGTTTATTTACTGAAAAGAAGTAAAAAAAAACATTGTGGCAAATTGTGAAATTCCTCTTTTTGAGTAAATGTTCCCTTTGTCACACTCTTTGCAAAAGTCGTCTGCTAGAGATGTTATGTGTAATAAAGGGTTATTAATGTCTTAGAATGATGGAGTTAAGCGTATTATTGGGATAAGGTAATTCAAAACACGTGTTGGGTATAGTGTTTATATTCCGACTTTGCATTAATGCTAATTTGGATAATCTGTTTACCTTCTTGTGGTTACATACATTGACAGCTTTGTAGATTAGGTCGTATCGACAACACGAATTTTGGCAAAACTCGGTGTATATAATGGGTAATTTAAACGCTTTAAAATCGGTAGACAATAAAACGTATATAATAAAACGTATATGTCAGAATATGGCTGCACCATGCAAAGTAACCACATTTCGACTTTCTTCGAATATCTTAACATTTTGCTGAAAGATGCATACCTCCCTTACATATTGATACATAGGTAGATGACTGGTGAAGATATGCCTTTAACCCTTTCCCTCATATAAACGGTTTCTGACGCCTCTGCAGCAGACGGCTTTTAGAAAACATAGTGACAAAAGAAGAAATTGCTCAAAAAGAGCAATTTCTCCTTTTGCCACAATGTTTTCCACTTTTAGTCATAGGTTATCCATTCAATTATAGAGATTTTCTATTTTTTGACAAAATATGCTCAAAGTCGTCTGCTTCATAATTGTTGTATGAGGGAAAGGCTTTTTAGACAGAACAAGTATCTATGCAGGTCAATAAAACCGCCTGATGTTTCTCAATCAATCAATTTGGCGGGACACCTAATGAATGATACTGTCAATTCATCCTGAAATGATCCTAGCAGTTTCTGCGAAGAAGAATTTCGTATAAGTATCATATTTACCATTTTGTGAAGCCGCGTAAACCGGAGTTCTAATGAAATAGTATTCGTTGAACATCCAACCGGAGTTCTAATGAAATAGTATTCGTTGAACATCCAACCTTTATTCTTAAAAGACTAACAACACAGGAGCATTTGGGTTAAGAGATGTTGTTGCAATAAATGATAAAAGGCACGCAAACGTTTCAACTAAAACAATTCATTATTCAGAAAGTGTTGAAAAACGTATAGCTGGTATCTTTATTACTGGTCGATTTGAAATCAAAGACGCAACGATTTTCATGCTTGATTTCATCGGAAGACAGAGAAGTGTCAGATCCGCCCAACAGACGCATGCACTGATTTGTGTTTGTTTCCTGAAAATGAGCTGAAATTCATGAAAACTATATGTTTACAGTCTTATTGTTATCACAACAGGGGTGTAGCTGTACGGAATATGTTATGAAGGACATGGTATGACCTCAACCACCGGGGAGTTTCTTTTCAGCTAGGTTCTCAGAGGTCGGTTTTTATCGTATATTTCCTACATATATATACAAGAACATAACAATCCTTACAATTTACCTTACATTTACATATTTTGCAGCGATTGGCAATTGTCATTTGGTAGAGTTAGCCGCGGCCTATAGGAAGCGTCTGTATATAATCACATCTGACCAAGAAAACGAAGAGAAGTTAATCATTCTGTATTGACATTAATAAAACTCTTAGATGATTTTTTTTGATACAAAGTGTTTTACTGATTATCCTTTGGAAGACATAATATACAAAGATTATGTAGTTGTGTCTCACAATATAATTTCGTAATTAGTAACAACTACTTCAAGACTAGTGACGTGTTTTCTTGTTCTGCAACGAGTTGATGAAGAACACAAACGTCCATACACCGGTCATATTCAGCTGATTGTAATTACTACGTTTCTAATTGTGTTATTACTTCAAACTATGACTGATTTTCAGATCAACTCTGCAATTAGCTTAACCAGTTTAAACTTATCTATTTATATCGAATGCGAAAAAAGCTTTCAGCTTACATTAATCACTCCCGAGGTCTGCTTACCGGAGACTAAACAAATAAACGAAAGGCCGACGTTCTACCACTGTACCACTATTCAATTATAACTTAAATCTAAGTGTCGTTATTGTTGCTGTTATGCCGCTTTCAACAAATGTTCAGTTATATCACGGTCTTTCCTGGATAAGTTACCAGTAATTCTGGTCCATTTATCCTGACAGCAGCAGCTGAGTTGTAATCGCATCCCCCAATCCTGAGCGGTAAGGAGTTAAAACCATTGCTATAATGTTAAAGTATTTGGTATATCCCTCGACCCTACGAACTCGAGGTTCACGCTTTACCACTACACCCCAGAGGCGGTCAGCCTTTACTGTCACCTGAAATCAACAAATGAAATCAGATTTAAAGCTTATTTTAGCATCACATAAAGGAGTGCAAGCTGAACAATAATTAGTCGACCCTCTCAGCAATGTTTTAGAAGTTACACTTTGCGCTGATTTAAATGTACCAGTACAGTATTTAAATGTACCAGTACAGTATTTAAATGTACCAGTACAGTATTTAAATGTACCAGTACAGTATTTAAATGTACCAGTACAGTATTTAAATGTACCAGTACAGTATTTAAATGTACCAGTACAGTATTTAAATGTACCAGTACAGTATTTAAATGTACCAGTACAGTATTTAAATGTACCAGTACAGTATTTAAATGTACCAGTACAGTATTTAAAAAATATATCACAATCCAACACATCAGCAGCACATGACTTCGATAACACACACTTACGACTTAAAGCGCCATCCTCAGAGAAAATATGAAAGAAAACAAAACACGCTAAGACAATGTCTACTAACAGGACGAATTTTGTATGTGGAAAAGAATATAATTAATCCTTAACCTAAATATGTACAGACCCTTCAAATTGATAATTTGGTGCCTCTATATAATATACAAATGAAAATACAACTCTACGCTCGGACACCACAATGTGCTGGCCTATCAAGTTAGTTCAATATGTATTCCTTCTGTAGAAAGGTACAATATCTGTTAATGATACATTCAGTCCTTTTAAAGAAATTGAAAAGCCCAGAAGGAAGCTGCCAGTGGTTATCTCTTGGTTGTTAGTTGTAACCTCATAATGTGTATACATCATTTGCAGGCATTCTAATTAATAAGTTAATTATTTTACAATGAGTGTTGTAGTTCTCTCTCAGATGTAACAACAAATCGGGGGAAATATAGAAGTTAGTTGCAAAAACCATTATCAAACGTAACCGACGACGTTATGACAGTATGAGTCTTTAAGAGGGAAAGGGTTAATAGGCTGCTGAGCTGAGTAATAAGAAATCACAGTTCACATAGCTAAACAAACCTAGTTGTCTGACAATCAGATAGGTTTTATAAACATTGACGAGAATAGTCCATGTGCGTGCATAAACTATCTTAATTTGTAACAACTAAATATAAATCAATATGAGCAGAACTGGTATCGTGTTGCATTTTCTTTTCGGCAAAACACAAATGAAGGTACATGGTTAATAATTTATCTAGCTTACACTTATAGGAGAGATATTTTGAAACAAATGATATCAATGTTTATTTAATTTGAAGACAAGAAGTGAAATATATAATTCAAGATCTTCGACGACGTTCATATCGCTTCATTGAAGGCAGTACAGGCTTTGTGATATGTTAAAGAATGTTTGTTTATTTTGCTGCATGATTGACTGGATTGCGTTCAGGTAAGTGTTGCGTTAACCTTACTGTGACGAATCCGCGTATCCTATTAAAGGGTGTATTGTGTACTGAATCACCTAACAACGACTATGCAGTAAAGTATAGCAGACGTGTAACATCGCATCTTAAATGTATAGGAATTGTAGGTACTATAACAGAAGTATATGGATTGTATCATTGTACTTCTTAAACATGTTTTAAGCATTTGACGCGACCTTTAATAACATCGTCTGCACTGGTCGCTTAAAAAATCTCTGAATATAGGTCAACGATTAACTATTGAGTCAATTTTGATCCAAAGTTCAACACCCCGTTTAATAATGTTTGTACACTTTTAACGTTTCACCACGCTTTACAAATCATCGCATTTGTCTACGGGTCTGTAATCATCAGTTCGGAATTTCGCAAAACTGCTTAAATGAGATACGATCAAATGTTCTTATGTTTTCAAAGGCATAACATGTGTTGTCTGCATTTTGATGACTCAATGATAGCCACACTCCATGAATTTAATTTGTTTTTTGTTTAACTTATTTGGGTTTTACGCCATTTTCGACAATATTTCAGTTATATCACGGTAACAGTTCACTTATTCGTGATCCCTGGGTAAACAAACCAATACACGTCTACGAGACGTGCCTTACCGAAGGAAACTCCACCCTGTCTGCCGCGACTTGGGATCGAACCCGGGACGCCCGATTCCCATTCCCCGAGGCTTACAACTCGTCCACAGCGGATTCCCATGAATTAATACAAAGAGACTAGATGCAATCCATAGATCGGTTTACTGTTAACCCTCTTTCATATACGACTATACTGCAGCAGACTATCTTTAAAATATTATGGCAAACATGTGAAGAACAATCTTTAAGTGGAAGCATACTGTTTATTGTGAGAAATACAATGGAATTGGTCATTATGAGCAATTTCTCCTATTGTCACACTGTTTTCAATAAAGGGTCTGTTGTTGATGCGTCGAATTATGTCTACAAGTGGGAAAAGGTTGAAACAGATGTTAATCTAGGGGGAACACAATTACAAAAGTAATACTTGATTGATTTTATCGAAATCACGCATTCGTGTTGAACTTACAATCGACGCACCGCTAAATATATCTACAATTTAAAATTTGAAATATTTAACTGCTTTAACTGCTGTGCAATGTCATTTTAACAAAATCTAAAATATAAGGGGAAAACCTGCAGCATTACGGATATATAAATAGAAACAGTTACATTTTAAAGGGTCTTTATTATTTTCTTTGAAGTTCATGCTTCAAAGACTGTTTGTTTACTTTGTTCTAAAGTCGACCGACATAATAAGAATGAATACATTAAGTTTCTTACACGTTTCTTTTGAACCTTAAGAATATCATTGTGTCAGCCCCGTCACGGCGCGTAGATGATTTGTATGTCCCCTGCGAAAAGTGCAGGCCAAGATCAGCCCGTATATCTATACAGAGTGATTTTGATGTGCACTTCGCTCTAAATACTTCACATTCTTCATCTAAATATTCATGTAAAAAATGTTATAATAAAATTATTAAAAGATGAAAGAGTCCGCGACGAAAGAGTTAATTACGTGTTCACCTCTGCTCACACTGTTCTCAAAGGTGTGTGAGAATTAAGGTTAATAGTTATAGTTCAATGGGAGAAACGGCTCCCTCGTCCGAGTGCGATAAAATGTATCTAAAGGGTCGAACGAGGTGAATGCTCCACATCAATGTACTAATAGTAAGTCAATCCATGTGGTGTGTTGTTATCTTTTTGTTTTAACCTTTTACGCTGTTCTCCTTTTGTATCTATAAGAGTATGGACTTCACTACAATGTAATGATCACCTAATATATTAGAATGCTTCAGTTGAGTTGTTAAGTCTTTCGCTGCTAAAGGCAATTAAAGGCTTTTGCAAACAATGTAGATTCAGGAGAGACAGTTCCTAAAGAGCCGTCTCTCCTGAAATCTGCATTGTTTGCCATTTAGATATCAAAATTTACCAAATTGGACGAGCAATTGAGTGGTCCAATTTTCAACATGGAAGAAACGACTTTGTGGAATTCGGCATTGAAAGTGTTTAATATAATGGAATCGCGCTAATTTGAAGTCAAAAGGGACCTATGAATTACTTGTTTTAACAATTAACGCTGTTCACCTTTTGTATCTAACCGATTATTGCCTTCAATACAATGTAATGATGAGGCTAATTTATTAATTGGTTCCGTTGAGTTGTTAAATACAGTGGAGTCGCGATAAGTCGAAGTCAAAAGGGATCCATGATTTACTTTCGAGTTATCGACATGTTCGGGTGATCCCGTGTTAGGGTGATTTGATTTATGTATTTATAGCTTCGTTATTCATTTAGGTATACTTAATGTTTATTATGACAAACAATCTAGTGATAAAAGTATATCAAGAAAACAACGTAGCAGCAGTTCTGGTTGCTTATATGAGCAATCAGAACTGCTGCCACGCTGTTTTTAAAAGACAGATCCGCTCCATTGGTTCCAAATTTAGTGATATATTCGATTGATTTCATGTTCGAATTATAGCAAGACCTTTATACTTTTTTGAAGTCACACATTAACAACATAGAGATGTATTGTGTTTACAAAAAATACATAGTTGTATTGATGTTTGTATTGTTTCAATTTAATTCGATATTCAAAAGAATGCATGCATTACCTTTTTATAAACTATGGCGTAAAACATATCTTATCTTTCCGTCATATTAATCGTTGGACACACGTATATGTATATCATACAGTTGTGTTTTGCATTAGTATGTATATAAAGAATATACTTAAACAAGAGGGTCATGATGGCCCTAGATCGCTCACCTGAATTATGCAATGTGATTTCTAATGCAAAACACATCAAGACAATTATTCTGACAAAGATTCAAATGAAACCTCCAGTGTTAACAAAATGTTGCTTCATTTGGCCTAGTGACCTATTTCTTTAACCTAATATGACCCATATTCGAACATGGACTAGATGTCATCAAGTCAAACATTCTGACAAGGTTTCAATTTGCTTAAGGTATAAATGCAGCCTCCGGAGTTTTAACACTAGTTTCCTTCAATTTGGCCTAGCAACCTTATTTTTACCTGGCATGACCCATATTCAGACTTGGCCTAGTATATTAAAAAAAAAAAATCTGACCGAACTGTAAGCTGCTGAAGCAAAAAATACGGCTTCTACAGTGTTAACAAGAATTTCCTTCAATTTGGACTAGTGACCTAGTTTTTGAACAAACATGACTCACATTCGAACTTGGCCTACATATCATCAAGATAAACATTCTGATAAAGTATCAACATGCTCAAGTTTAAAATACAGCCTCCAGAGTGGTAACAAGAGTTTCCTTAAATCTAGCCTAGTGACCTAGATTCTGACCCAATATTATCCATATTCTAACTTGACCTAGATATTATATAGACAAACACTCAGACAAAATATTTCAAACTGCTGAAGAAATAATTGCGGCCTCTAGAATGTACGAGATTTTCCTTCAATTTGACCTAGTGACCTATATTTTGACCCGACATTTCCCATAATCGAACTTGACTTACGTATTATAAAGACAAACATTTTGTTCTGATATAGTTTCAACATGCTCAAATTAAAAATGCGGCTTCCAAAGTGTTAACAAGATTATCCTTCAATTTAACACTGTGACCTAGTTTTGGGCCTCATATGGACAAGTTTCGAACATGTTCAAGATTTTATGAAGATGAATGTTCTGATAAACTTTCATAAAGATAGGATGCAAAATGTAGCCTGTAGAGTGTTAACAAGGCAATTGTTGACGACGCACGACGCACGACGGCCGGACGACGCACAAAATGTGATCACAATAGCTCACTTTGAGCACTTCGTACGCAGGTGAGCTAAAAATGCTTCAATAGCTTTTAGCAAATCATATAACTTAATACAGATTACACATCCAAAGTACACCTATCTGCTTGCTTAGAATCAATAAATTGATCTAAAAAAACTTTTCACGTCTATTTACAACACTGTGTAACGCAATTCAAAGTAGTTCATTTATATCAATTACGGATGATTCAGTGCAAGTAAATAGTGCGTATGGTTCGATTATCCGGACACCAGTGATATCCTTAAAACCCCAAACGTCACAGACTTATCATTTATTGAAAATACTGCTTATTCAATCGTAAAGTAAACATTTTGAAATAAATAAAATTATACTTGACCGGTATTATTTGCGAACATCAAACATGATTGTATATACAGTATAACTTAGATAATATTTCAAGGCACACCCATTGATTGAGTTACCTGTTTACTATCAAAGTGGGCTAGCCCGTGTTTACGATAAAAAACGATACTTCATATTACACCACGAACTTATTAATAATACATAGTCGAGTCCCTTTGGCTATAATACATGTCTTTTAAGCCATGCGTTGATGGGATGGCCCCTATTTTTGTTCCCTATTTAAATTGTTTTAACATGCCACCTGGGTTTTACTTAGGCCATTATGTATGGGTTCTTTTCTTTTTGCCCAAATTAATTTGGTTCCTTTCATTATTTAATATGAACCGTTCCACGTGAAAACCAACTGTGGATTCTGCGTAGAGTATCGACCCGGATCAGCCTAAGCATGCCGCGCAGGCTAACCCGGCTAAACACTTTTCGACTTTTGTGGATTTTTTGCTTCAGGAATCATTACTCTATACCTCTATCCTCCTAAGACGGAATGTGTCGACCCGAATAAGCCTGCGCGGACTGCGCAAGCTAATGTAGATCGATACATTACGCAGAGTTCACAATGTTCACAATGTTGGTTTTCTCGACGTAAAGAGATTGAGAGAGAGGAATAACACCACAAGTAACGAAATGGACGCCCGTTTAATAAACTAATTCCTTAATTCCAGAAGAGGTAGTACAATCTGTTATTTTACATGCAGTTATCTAAGACCCTAAAGGAAGTTAATGGCATAATAGATATGCACGCCATTTAATCTTAACGGTAACGGGATTGCATTTGTTTTGTAAGAGTTTTAACTGTTACTTGCCCGAGTAATTTCCTTTAATAAGAAGAACGTAATTGAACCTGATGCACATAAATTTTTATTGTGTGCCAATGTGACATCCTAGAATTGTTAAAATTGATTATGTAAACGGGGACATATTCCAGTAGGTTTTTTGCTTTCTGGCAGTCTATCTCTCAAACTCAAACATTGGCTATGTGTCGTAAATGTGGCTTTCATATTAGGTATGTTTTTAATGTGACGGGTCCTTTCCAGGGATACCAACAGTCTGATCGTGTGACCTTGACATTGACACTTGACAAACCTTTAAACAGCTTTAAAATTGGTGACAACGTATGACCTGTCGGATGTAGGGTTTTCAAATAGGATATGTGTATTACATTGTATTTTTAAAAACAGAAACAATAATGATTGATCGATATTATTAAATATAATTTTCAGTTCAAATCAACACTTAAAAACATCTAAGAAAGTAATAAATGCACTTGCTACTAATGTATGCTGATAGTACACCCTTTTGTTAATATTATTAAATGATTTATGATATAATAATTATTCAATTTATTGCCACTTCTCATTAAACTGTACATGTTGATATGTCAGGTCTTTTAATCTACACCACCTGCCAACTCTTGTATGTTTATTCTTTTCTAATTGTATACCACTCATTTTGGCTATGAATATGTGTTTATTTTATGCCAATACATTTTGTTCTGTTCTGTTTTACGTGTGACAAGTAATATCCAAGTATATTCCACATGAATTTCAGGGGGAATGGCTATTTTGCCTGTTAATGTTATAGTGAAAACTTTAAAGATCGTCTCCTCCGAAAGTATGTGACCGATTTGTTTTGGCTTGTGGCATTGAGCGATACTGGCTTCTTTCGTCCACTTGTTTAACACTTTCCCACATACACCAAATATGCAACAGACATTTTTAAAAGCATACAGGCAAAACTCTGTAAAACTCTGCAAATGAAAATATAATAATCAAATAGAGTTTAAAATAGTGTGGGAAAAGGAGAACTTGACCATTATGGGCAATTCATCCTTTTCCACGGTGTTTTCAGTCGTCTGCTGAAAACGCGTCTGTAGCTGGATAAGGGATAAATGTCGTGATTTTAGCGGTGATTACGTTTTGAACACTTAAACATAAGTCATACAATGAAATCCGTTGACCCCCATGTTACACCGTTTGCTTGATTTTATGTGGAACTTGGCTTAAGTTTTAATATGAGCCGTCCCGCGAAAAAACCAACACTGTGACCTCTGCGTAAAGTATCGACCCGTATCAGCCTGCCGTGCAGCATAACCGGGACAGACACGTTTCGCCTCTTGTGGATTTTCTGTTTCAGGAATCATTACTCTATACTTCTATCCCCCTGATACATTACCAGAGGCCATAATGTTGGTTTTCTCGCGGGACGGCTCATATCTCCAAGAAGACAGGACTAGTTTATACCAGCTACGTATGACTATTATATGAGATAATAATACAATTTAGATCAACATAAGTAAGTAAGTAAATATGTTATTATAGTGACATGTATATGTACATCAACAAACCAATGGTACAAAAAATAATAAATAAAACCCGGCCCCATGGGCCTATAAGTCACTTTCAAAAGAAAAATAATTAAGAAAAAAAAAAAAAAAGAAAAAAATGGAAAACGTGTTGTGTTGGTTGGTATCGTTCTACTTCATAACGACAATATTAAATAGGCAGATATGGTACCATTCGAAAACATCCATTCCAGAAACTTTATCTCCGAAAGAAAAATAAGGTAGATATACAAAAATTAATATAAGTACGTATAATTAGGAATGAGATCACTTCAGGGAAAAAACAAAAACGTGCACTGAAACATTTACCCACTGTGTCTAAAGAATAAATGTACCATATGACTGTTTTTGTTTGACAGCTAGAGAATGAGAGCGGAAGTTTTGCTGTCCACCAAATCAAATAAAAAGAAAGTTATCGTAATGTTAAGTAATAATATATAATATATATAATAAAGTCCTCTGTAGAAACGAAATGTAAAGAACATGTAGTCATATGTATAATCAAACACAGTTAAAAACAATGATAAGCGAAGACACTTACGAATGATTGTGTATGTGAGTGAGTGAGTGAGTCAGTGAGTCAGGGAGTCAGTGCATGTGTGAGTGAATGAATAATAATAAAATATCTTAATGACGGTTTTAAAGTAAAAGAGCCTTCTTAGAATGAATAGGTTTCGAGATGATTCATTAAAATTATATAATTATTTCCATTTTGTTATGCCTTATACATGTATTATGTACATGTTCATTATGTAAATAGGACCAGGGTCTATATTGATGGATTAACTATTTGTTTGTGTAAAGTGTTGTCATTCCCGATACTAAAAGATGACTTCACGTGTGACGTACTTCAGTGGACATTGCAGTGACAGCAGCTGACCGTGGACACCGTACTCAAACAATCAAACCGAAAATGGGTAGTTCAGCTTTACCAGGAACGTAGAAAAGATGGAACAGTAGCACCCCTCGTACCCCTGTTATCTGCTTAAAATATCATGTGTGACTTTCATGTACAAAACATACATTATTCTGAAATAATATTTCAACAAAAGCATATAAAATAAATCAAAACATTTGATTAATGACTGGTGTAAAACACCTAGATATTGTAATTTTGGAATTTAACAATTTAGTCCTGGAAAACATATTTGATATAATAAATGTTCAGAAAAACATCCTTGCTAGTGTCATATTTTCAATAGTTATTGAGTTCTACTTGCTACACATGTTGGGAAGGGTGATACTTTAGTTCTCTGTCGCTTTATTTAAGTCCCTGATTCTACTGATCATAAATCGTTCCTGTCCTTTTTGGTCTGATAAGTATGTTACCAGATCACGCGCTTCATACTTGTATTGTATAATCAGGCCTGTTTGCAGTAAACTTCTTTTCTCGCGTACGCTATCTCCATGTGTGGTCAACAGGAAATCCATTCTATTTCTGAACGGTATGAACTTTCACCCTTTCCAACCTTTAGACGCATTCTGACGCATCTGTAGAAGACGAAATTTGAAAACATTGAGCAGAAATTGTTCATGATGAGCAAATCCTACTTTCTACTCTATTTACTCATTGAACTCCCTTTTAAGGACTGTTTTGTCGGGATGTTTTCAAAGTCGTCTGCAGCAGATGTGGTGTATGTGGGAAAGGGTTAATGTTCCCACTTCCTCATCAGAACAACATGATATATATTCTGCATGACGAATAATTTCACTTGTTGACGGCGGTATAATGGTGGCTCACTGTTCTCTCCTCCTCAAGAGTCAACTTGCATTAGAAGTCCGTACTAATCACTCGTTTGCTGCGTAAATCAACAACTCAAAGAACTACATCATAGAGCAGTGCATTGTGTGGTATTTTAAATTTCTCGCGATCGGTTGGACCATGTTTTCCGGCATTGCTTCGTCAATGATGTTGACTTTAAGCTAAATACGTCATCACAAATGTCGCATTGTTGTACATGTACTCGAGATAGTTTCTTATAACGATGTCCGAGACCTGTCGACATTAGTGACTGGTATTCACTCAAGTATATAATACAGCACGTCCGAGACCTGTCGACATTAGTGACTGGTATTCACTCAAGTATATAATACAACACGTCCGAGACCTGTCGACATTAGTGACTGGTATCCACTCAACTAAATAATACAGCACGTATTCCTTTTATTCCATTACTCTTTTTAACTGATGATATTCTCCGGTAAGTCACACATTGGAATATCGCATAAACAGTCTGTTAAACAATTTACAGTTACATAGTTGTTGCTGTGTAGTTTGCATCACAATCTGTAGTTTAAAGTCGAAGTTGTCCATAGTATTGAACACTAAGAGCTCACATAAACATTTTAATAACATCATCACCCTCTGTATAACAGCTGTATGAATACTCCCATTTCAAGAAATGGCATATTAAAAAAAAGAACCCCGTTACTTAGAGTCCCAAGAATACGAAATAACATTAGGGCCATCAAACGCGACAGTACAATGATGATAACGCGACAGTTCGATAACAACAACGCGATAATACGACAGTACGATGATGATAATGCGATAAACTATCGTGTTTTCGCCATCATACTGTCGCGTTTTCACCATTGTAATATCGTGATATCGCGTTTTAGTTATCGTACTGTCGCATTTATCATCAATGATAACGCGACAGTACGATGATGATAACGCGACAGTACGATGATGATAACACGATAGTACGATGATGATAACACGACAGTAGGATGATGATAACGCGACAGTACGATGATGATAACGCGACAGTACGATGATGATAACGCGACAGTACGATGATGATAACGCGATAGTACGATGCTGATAACGCGACAGTACGATGATGATAACACGACAGTACGATATCGAAAACGCGATATCACGATGGTGAAAACGCGACAGTACGATGGTGATGGTTTACAAGAGTATGCATTTTAATGTGATGGTCTACAATAATATTGTAACGGTATGTGCTGGTATACAGCCGTATATACCTTAATGTGTTGGTCTACAAGACTATAAAAATGAATGTTCTGGTCTGTAAAAATATAAATCTTAATGTGATGTCCTTCAAATGTATAAACCTGTATGTGCTGGAATACAACAGTAAACACATTAATGTGACGGTCTACAATAGTATAAACCTTAATGTGATGGTCTACGAGAGTATCAATCTAACTTTGCTGGCCTACAAGAGTATGCATTTTAATGTGATGGTCTACAATAATATTGTAACGGTATGTGCTGATATACAGCCGTATATACCTTAATGTGTTGGTCTACAAGACTATAAAAATGAATGTTCTGGTCTGTAAAAATATAAATCTTAATGTGATGTCCTTCAAATGTATAAACCTGTATGTGCTGGAATACAACAGTAAACACATTAATGTGACGGTCTACAATAGTATAAACCTTAATGTGCTGGTCTACAAAAGTATGAATCTTAATGTGCTGGTCTACAAGAATATACACATTAAAGTGATGGTCTACGAGAGCAAACCAAAAGCAAGAAAAATACCTGAAGCTGAGAACTATAAGAAACATAACATATTGCATTTCCATGATCATTAACGATATCAATGTGTACCCTTTGAGTTAACAGCCATCGCGTATGTATATTTATTTGCTTGAAAACGATTCGATTAGTTACCACGAATACATAATTTATTTATAATGAAATTAATATATACATGTACTGCTAGTCATGGTGTTGAACCTACGAACTCTTCATTTCCGGGCGATGACTTTATTGCATAAGCAAACCTCTGACGTATTACAAAATTCTAAACTTCTAAATGTGTTTCGGGAGTAAAGCAGTGCCATGGAAAATGTTAACTGTGTATGTCAAACAATGACGTTGTAATATTATCCCTACCCGAAACATGCTAGATATAATTTATTTGTAAAGGTGCATGTATTAATTCAAAAATATGTTTTTGTTTGCACGAATAGGTAGCGCCCAAACGATCTCAAATGGTGAATGCATATGGTAAAGGGTTAACTCATTAACTTTACAATGGATAACAGTTTAGCTGCTAGATGTGTTAATATCCTTATCAATGATGTGAATGTCAATTATACTACTTACACAATGTGTGTTAATTTGCCTTGAACAATTTCTGTTATAAACTGAAAGGAAATCTACAGCACTCTTTTTAGCTGCAAACAAAAAAAACAACATCATAGAAGTTAATTTTTGGTTGTCTTTTTATAAGTAAGCGTTATTGCAACACTATTTTGTAAGGCAGATAGATCATGTTAGTTCGCTTAGTCAGAGTTCCGATCATCACTTGCATCACAAACTGTGCACACAGAATTGCCAATTTAACCTCTTGGGAGTATTACTGCTAACATAACTGCTACAGTAATGGGATGCTCATTATATTCTCCAAAGCCATTCGTCGGCTTAAAACTGGAAATGTCATGATATAAGTTTGGGTAAAGTACACTGTATGTTGTGAAGCATTCCTTAGCACCACTTTCAATGTCATAACATAATGACAGAAGATGGGAAATTAATCAATTTGATAGCAGTATCTTTTATGGTACAATCACCTGTAAAACGCAAATGTCGTTGATCTAATTATTAGCATTACATAGTTCTTCGTGAAACACATTTTCTGCAAAGCTCAAATTACAGAATGTCAGTGACGTAGCCCGATGACGTCAATATCCTATTTCAAAGACCAAAAAGTTGTTCGAAAAATGTGTATTGTCTGACAACCTGGCGATAATGCACATTCGTTTCATTGGTAGCCATTGTAATCCGACATCTTTCGAACATTCCACTGTCTAGTCTAAAATCATGTTTAACATGTATAATATATCAAGACTCGTCTGTTTTGATTACATGTTAGGAAATATAGTTATATGTCGGCAAACTCGAAATACGATTTTGATACAGAAATTAATATTATTGGAAGCCGCCAGCTTTCTGTAGGGATGCTTAGAAATTTCGAACAAGGAGAATATTTAGACCTGCCAGCGTGACCACATATCTTGATTTCTCTTTGTCCTTACTAAGTACATTAATTTAAGTTAATGACTTTTAGAATATCCCTTTTACACTCTATATACATGTACGAGTTTTACAAATTAAAAACAAAAGACAAAGGCCAGTATATTAATTGAATATATGTACATTTTTATTTAAGCGAAATTCATACTGTATCTTGTCTAAACAGTAAACTGAATTGGTTACCTGCCTCATACGCCTTTTTAGTTCGATAGTATGTTAAACCGGGAACCATGAACACGAGAAGGCACTCAGTAAATGTTATCTGTTTCTTGTTGTTGTTGTTGTTTGGCGTTGTTTACCCTCGCGCTCGGCATTAATGCCATTCCGTTCCTTACATGCTATCATATATTGCGCAGTAATTCTAGATGAAGAAGTGCAGACATGAACATATATAAACCACAGAAATATCTGTTTCACAATAAATGTTGCCGTCTAGTTGAAATGTTAATGTTTATCATACTTATTCATACGAATCACAAGAAAATAATCCTGGTAGTACTTAAAGGGAGGTAATTTGAAGTATATACGCACAATTTAACTAAGTTCCCATTTGGTCTGACACCTTTGTCTAATAATACACATGTATGACGATTTAAATAAACAATTTAAAGGGAATACAAATAGTTAACACAGTTATACATTTAAATACATGTTCAGCAGCTAACCGTTTCCCACATACAAAAACCAATTTGGTAGAGGAAAGTTTACGTCGTGCCGGGTTAGCTAGTCTCAATATAAAATCGCAAATATTGGAAATATACTTATACACAAACGGACGTTTCTAGTTTCAGTACTTACAAAAACGGTTCATACTTAAATTTACTTTAACATGTTGGTATATTGAAATGGGTATTTCTGTGAGATTCACAGACTTAGTACGTTGAAATGGCAATTTGTTTATAACTTTATAAATTTTATATTCATACCTATACATTAGGGTATCTACAAACAATTAATGAAATGTGTACACATTTATCTTGGCTTAAATTTGATTTTGATGTTGTTACTAATTTAAATAATAGTTTTCATTCATATAATTTCAATGTTTATTAATCTTATTCATACGAATCACAAGGTAAATATCCTTGTATTGCTTAAAGGGAGGTAATTTGAAGTATACAACAGTCAAAGGGATAAATGTGTTAGCGTATTACCGTCTACAGTTGTTTGTGGATTTAAATGTTCTTTTTTCTTATTTCTACATGAACAACGAAAAATTGCGGCTTCTCTTTCACGCTTTGCGTCAAACATTCGTCTTGTATATATAGATAATTGTATGTCATTTTTGAAACAGGAACTCTTTATCGTTTTGAACAATATTCGCCTTTTTCAACAATGTTGAATTCCTGCAATGCCATCAAATGCCTGCCTGCAAAGGGGCTTGATATTGGCATGCAATTACAAAGACGTATTGTATATCGACTCAATTTTTTATTACCATTATCTACGGTATTTGGGAATCCACTGTGATCGAGTGGTTAGCGGCGGGGATTTCGAAACCGGGTGTCCCGGGTTCGATCCCCAGTTGCGGCACTACGGTCATGGTGGAGTGCCTTTGGGCAAGGCACATTGTCTAGCCTAGTACTGGTTTGTTTACCCAGGGATCATGAATAAGTGAAATGTCGCCGTGATATAACTGAAATAATGTTGAAAGCGGCGTAAAACCCCAATTAATAATATCTACGGTATTTGATCATCCGAAACTCGTCTCGCCCTGACTCGTTTCATTTGACAGCATATTCACATACGCCCTGGGCGTATTTTATCAACTGGCGTCGGTTCGTCGCGCACATACATGGGGACATTCAATTAACCTTTATCCTCCTACCGGTGCATTACTACAAATTCCTATATATTTAAGGACTTATTATTGCCACATGCGAGTATATGTATTTAAGGAGAGGACAATTTAGATCAAGTTCAGACTGCACGAATGTGAAAACTGATCGTTGTCTACATCGTTTACTTGTAGTTGAAAGTTTGTTTAAAGTTGCATTTAGCGGGAAAATGAATGACACTCGAGACACCCAATTTTCTTCGTTGGATATTTTTTTTCATAACAATATCCATAGATGTATCGATGTGATCGAAGTGTAAAAATCTACAAAATATATCCTTACAATTAATGTTAGATAATAATCATTCCGTCCGGTGAAAAATATATATCTATTTGATATTATGATAACTGTCTTTTCCCATCTTTATGTTTGTCAATGTTGCCACATTACACATATGTATACACTCACTGTCAATCACATGCATTTTAATGATAGATTGCCCAATGTTGAATCTTTACTCGAACTAAGGTTTACTGATTGATTGGGCTATAAATAATATTTTTTTCTCTTCTAAATGTCATCGCATTTCCTTGTGTGTTTTTTTGTTATCGACAAGGCTCCATATCAAGCATATTGTATGTGAGTGTTTTTGTATGCGTGCACGAATACGTATTCATGTATGCAAGTATGTACACTCACAATCACAGTATCTCATAATTCCTTACTACACACATATTCCTGAATGATCTTTGTTAATATACTCATATATATATATTATAGGCTTATATATGCATAGTGTATTGTTTGATTGCACTAATGTTATTTTTGTCACATGTCTATTTTATGTTTGTATTGTTTTGTATTTCGTATAATTTGTATGTATGTAGCACTCTCCGTTAACGGAGGCACTACATAACTACTACTACTACTACTACTACTACAATATATGTATAAATTGACAGAGATAAACGCACGTATATATATACAAGAGAAAGTTGATGCAACGCATCAATGTCGCCGGATATCCATAGTGCAGTTATGCATAACACTAACATTATAGTAGTTGAATAAACAGTTATCAACTGAGGGGCATATTGGAACATCAGGGGTGGGGTCAAGTGAAAATGTATCATAACTTGCATTGTTTTGTCAACGAAGTGAATGATAATTGAAGCCTTTCATTGTTTATGATCAATCTCCATTCCAAAGTACATAAACAGTAATGGAAATGAGAAATCTTGCCAATCATTAGTCTTAGTATGTATACAGTGCTTTCATTAAGGAATAATTATAAGATTTGTGAATTCCACATACACTTTTCAAGATGTTTGTCAGAATATTTGAATTTTATTATTTTTCAATAAAACCACAAAACAGACAATTTAGGATTTGCATGCAATAGCACGTCATTTTACCTTTCCTCTTTTAAAGTCAACAGTGGACACCTTTGCAGTAATCTACTTTTAAAACAATGAGATAAGGGTTAAATCGCTGAAGACATGAGTTTACTCTTTTTCTAAAAATGATATTAGCTTAGCATACTAATTATATCATACTTTAACACATGTTGAAATGTAGTCCAATATTTATAAATAAGACCACCTTCGAAATATAATATCAACTAAACAGTTAAATCTCATTGAAATTGTTGTATAATTTAAACTTAATTTCGAACATAAACTTAGCCCTACAACATGTTAATCTATTTTAATTCTTTCCTTCCTTTTTTATAATGAAAACAACAAACTACTCATGTTTTAAAATTATATTATGATGAACGCCCTTGTGTCAATGATGCATAACAATATGCAGATCGGAAGCAATATGCCTTTAGGGAATTAAATGACACATTTAAAATTGTCAAGGACGAAATAATTTTGTACGAAAGACCCGATTCTTTCTTATTCGCAGAGGTGTCGTTCTTGAAACTCTCTTTACAGGCAGAGAGTGTTCGTTCAAAGTCATTTTTCCATTAAAACCAGTTTTATCTCGGTTTTTTCTTTTCTTCATTTGTTTCGAACCAAATAAACATTTTAAATCACCTATAATTTACTATTTGTAAGTGAGTGTAAAGAGCGGCTCCCTGCAAAGGAGATTGATCTACGCAGTTGGTTTTCGCGAGTCACGCGAAATATAATATCAACTAAACAGTTAAATCTCATTGAAATTGTTGTATAATTTAAACTTAATTTCGAACATAAACTTAGCCCTACAACATGTTAATTTATTTTAATTATTTCCTTCCTTTTTTATAATGAAAACAACAAACTACTCATGTTTTAAAATTATATTATGATGAGCGCCCTTGTGTCAATGATGCATAACAATATGCAGATCGGAAGCAATATGCCTTTAGGGAATTAAATGACACATTTAAAATTGTCAAGGACGAAATAATTTTGTACGAAAGACCCGATTCTTTCTTATTCGCAGAGGTGTCGTTCTTGAAACTCTCTTTATAGGCAGAGAGTGTTCGTTCAAAGTCATTTTTCCATTAAAACCAGTTTTATCTCGGTTTGTTCTTTTCTTCATTTGTTTCGAACCAAATAAACATTTTAAATCACCTATAATTTACTTTTTGTAAGTGAGTGTAAAGAGCGGCTCTCTGCAAAGGATATTGATCTACGCAGTTGGTTTTCGCGAGTCACGCAGGTGCGCGTAAGTAAACAAATTAGACTGCGACGTAAAGGTTTGTAGTTATCGACTTTTGATTACATGTAGTATAGTGTAAAAGAAAGTATACCAGCCTAGCTAATAGGGACTGTTTTGTCTTCGTAAATAAAACAAAAAAAACATAAATGCGAGTCAAAATAAAGAAACTGAAAATACCTAAAACATCGGAATATTTATTTCATTTTAGATGTGTCATTACTTAGTGTTTTTAAACAAACACAATTGTAATATGTTCAAGACATCTAAATGTGTTTCTTTCTAATAATAATCCCCCCTCCCATGTGATTTCAGAAAACCTATTAAAAATAGAAGTCGCGGGCTTCTGCCCGGCGACTAATTAAAAGCATTACTAGACCTTCGACGTAGGCGAATCGGCATTTGAACACTTTCGAACACTAGCGTGTGGTCTGAGGCAACATTATCGTACTAGCATCTCTGGTGATTAATCTTGAACAAATACCCATGTATAAGTATTCATTCAACATTTACTTGTACATTAGCTCATTTAGCAATTGTTTTTTTTTTTGTTGCGTGAGTGTGGATATTTTAAATATAAACGTCTTGTGTTTTTATTCATATACCCATTATAAAATTAATCGGTGAATCAAAATTGCCTTAACCCTTTCCCTCATATAGATGCTTTCTGACGCCTCTGCAGCAGACGGCGTTTTGAAAACATAGTGACAAAAGAAGAAATTACACAAAACGTGCAATTTCTCCTTTTGCCACAATGTTTTCCACTTTTTATCATAGGTTATCCATTCAATTATGGAGATTTTCTATGTTTTGACAAAATACGTTAAAAGTCGTCTGCTGCAGAATTGTCGTATGAGGGAAAGGGTTAAGCAACGGTTATCCTTATAAAGTAACACACACATACACGATGAAAACGCATTTGTAGATTAAGTTGAAGATAATAATAATGCTTACTTTTATATATTAAATCTGTCATGTTCGGCAACTGGGTTTTCTATAGCAGATTTGTTCTTATCTTTCGCTATACGTGTTTGCTTTGTTAGTTGGTGTTATACGCCGTGTTCAACAGCATTTCGGGTACACTGCAATATATTCAGAGCAACATCATACGGAAGCAAAGCAATATAGCCGTTCTAAGCGAATCAAGATGTTATATAATTGAGTGTACGTAACGCATACGAACATTCATGAAGGTAACAAATCTACCTTTTTCAAAAACCGTGCTAAAAAGTAATATATTTAAACGTCCGCTGTCATTTACCGTTCATAATACCAAACATACAATGTTTTTACAAGGAGCTAAGGACAAGATAAAGCGTTAGGAAAAATACCGTTAATGATATATTGTTTTAACTGGAGTCACGCACAATTTCACCCTAATTTTGAGATAACGTTGTGTATATCACGTGACCTCAAGTACTAAAGGCACAGAGGTGAAACAGAACGCGTATGTTTTACGCTCTGTGTCGTTTCTACAGCAGATGCCGTTTGAAAACATTGCGGACAAAGGAGAAATTGCTTGCTCAAAATGAACGATTCCACTTTATGCCACACTGGTTTCAACTTTATTCATTTATAATTTATATCGTCTGCTGCAGATTTGTTTATAGCGAACTTTAAACTTTGCTTTTATCAGCGTTAAGGTTCATTTATTGTTTATCAAATAGTATTTGTTTTGTTTCATTGGTGTTTTACGGAGATTTAACAATTATTCAGTTATATCACGGCGTTACGAGCGAGTCAGTCGTAATGCTAACCTCACAATCCCGGGCGTCTATGTCTACAGTCTTTCCAGTATTAATAACAATAATAATTATCATAAATATGATAATTGTTATGATTAATAAAAGAAAATGATAATAATTATAAATAACAATAAGGGAAATGATGATTTAGGGAGTGTGACTATCTTTTCTGTATTGGTTTAGGCGGTACATTGTGAAATGGCCTGTTAGATTGCACTTTGTCTAAACGTATGTTTTGAATGATTTGTTCAGTATAATCTTGTCTGTATTTTAAAAATCTGAATCATCCAAACTTTTCAAAACTACCCCATAAATACGCGTGATAAGACAGATGTTCAGTTATATCACAGTGTTTCCTGAGTAAGTAACAAGTACAACTGATCCATGTTCAGTTATATCACAGTGTTTCCTGAGTAAGTAACCAGTACAACTGATCCATGTTCAGTTATATCACAGTGTTTCCTGAGTAAGTAACCAGTACTACTGATCCAAGTTCAGTTATATCACAGTGTTTCCTGAGTAAGTAACCAGTACAACTGATCCATGTTCAGTTATATCACAGTGTTTCCTGAGTAAGTAACCAGTACTACTGATCCATGTTCAGTTATATCACAGTGTTTCCTGAGTAAGTAACCAGTACAACTGATCCATGTTCAGTTATATCACAGTGTTTCCTGAGTAAGTAACCAGTACAACTGATACATGTTCAGTTATATCACAGTGTTTCCTGAGTAAGTAACCAGTACTACTGATCGATGTTCTGTTATATCACAGTGTTTCCTGAGTAAGTAACCAGTATAACTGATACATGTTCAGTTATATCACAGTGTTTCCTGAGTAAGTAACCAGTACTACTGATCCATGTTCTGTTATATCACAGTGTTTCTTGAGTTAGTAACCAGTACAACTGGTCGATGTTCTGTTATATAACAGTGTTTCCTGAGTAAGTAACCAGTACAACTGATCCATGTTCAGTTATATCACAGTGTTTCCTGATTAAGTAACCAGTACTACTGATCCATGTTCTGTTATATCACAGTGTTTCCTGAGTAAGTAACCAGTATAACTGATCCATGTTCAGTTATATCACAGTGTTTCCTGAGTAAGTAACCAGTACTACTGATCCATGTTCTGTTATATCACAGTGTTTCCTGAGTAAGTAACCAGTACAACTGATCCATGTTCAGTTATATCACAGTGTTTCCTGAGTAAGTAACCAGTACAACTGATCCATGTTCTGTTATATCACATTGTTTCCTGAGTAAGTAACCAGTACTACTGATCCATGTTCAGTTATATCACATTGTTTCCTGAGTAAGTAACCAGTATAACTGATCCATGTTCAGTTATATCACAGTGTTTCCTGAGTAAGTAACCAGTACTACTGATCCATGTTCTGTTATATTACAGTGTTTCCTGAGTAAGTAACCAGTACTACTGATCCATGTTCAGTTATATCACAGTGTTTCCTGAGTAAGTAACCAGTACTACTGATCCATGTTCTGTTATATCACAGTGTTTCCTGAGTAAGTAACCAGTACTACTGATCCATGTTCTGTTATATCACAGTGTTTCCTGAGTAAGTAACCAGTACTACTGATCCATGTTCTGTTATATCACAGTGTTTCCTGAGTAAGTAACCAGTACTACTGATCCATGTTCTGTTATATCACAGTGTTTCCCGAATAAGTAACCAGTACAACTGATCCATGTTCAGTTATATCACAGTGTTTCCTGAGTAAGTAACCAGTATAACTGATCCATGTTCAGTTATATCACAGTGTTTCCTGAGTAAGTAACCAGTATAACTGATCCATGTTCAGTTATATCACAGTGTTTCCTGAGTAAGTAACCAGTATAACTGATCCATGTTCAGTTATATCACAGTGTTTCCTGAGTAAGTAACCAGTACAACTGATCCATGTTCAGTTATATCATGTTGTTTCCTGAGTAAGTAACCAGTACAACTGATCCTTGTTCAGTTATATCACCGTGTTTCCTGAGTAAGTAACCAGTACAACTGATCCATGTTCAGTTATATCACAGTGTTTCATGAGTAAGTAACCAGTACAACTGATCCATCTTCAGTTATATCACAGTGTTTCCTGAGTAAGTAACCAGTAGATCTGATCCATGTTCAGTTATATCACATTGTTTCCTGAGTAAGTAGCCAGTATAACTGATCCATGATCTGTTATATCACAGTGTTTCCTGAGTAAGTAGCCAGTATAACTGATCCATGATCTGTTATATCACAGTGTTTCCTGAGTAAGTAACCAGTATAACTGATCCATGTTCAGTTATATCACAGTGTTTCCTGAGTAAGTAACCAGTATAACTGATCCCTGTTCTGTTATATCACAGTGTTTTCTGAGTAAGTAACCAGTACTACTGATCCATTTTCAGTTATATCACAGTGTTTCTTGAGTTAGTAACCAGTACAACTGATCCATGTTCTGTTATATCACAGTGTTTCCTGAGCAAGTAACCAGTACAACTGATCCATATTCTGTTATATCACAGTGTTTCCTGAGTAAGTAACCAGTACTACTGATCCATGTTCAGTTATATCACAGTGTTTCTTGAGTTAGTAACCAGTACAACTGATCCATGTTCAGTTATATCACAGTGTTTCCTGAGTAAGTAACCAGTACAACTGATCCATGTTCTGTTATATAACAGTCTTTCCTGAGTAAGTAACCAGTATAACTGATCCATGTTCTGTTATATCACAGTGTTTCCTGAGTAAGTAACCAGTACAACTGATCCATGTTATGTTATATCACAGTGTTTCCTGAGTTAGTAACCTGTACAACTGATCCATGTTCTGTTATATAAGAGTGTTTCCTGAGTAAGTAACCAGTACAATTGATCCATGTTCAGTTATATCACAGTGTTTCCTGAGTAAGTAACCAGTACAACTGATCCATGTTATGTTATATCACAGTGTTTCCTTAGTAAGTAACCAGTAAAACTGATCCATGTTCTGTTATATCACATTGTTTCCTGAGTAAGTAACCAGTAGAACTGATCCATGTTCTGTTATATCACATTGTTTCCTGAGTAAGTAACCAGTACAACTGATACATGTTCTGTTATATCACAGTGTTTCTTGAGTAAGTAACCAGTACAACTGATACATGTTCTGTTATATAACATTGTTTCCTGAGTAAGTAACCAGTACAACTGATACATGTTCTGTTATATCACAGTGTTTCCTGAGTAAGTAACCGGTACAACTGATCCATGTTCTGTTATATCACATTGTTTCCTGAGTAAGTAACCAGTAGAACTGATCCATGTTCTGTTATATCACAGTGTTTCCTGAGTAAGTAACCAGTACAACTGATACATGTTCTGTTATATCACAGTGTTTCCTGAGTAAGTAACCAGTACAACTGATACATGTTCTGTTATATCACATTGTTTCCTGAGTAAGTAACCAGTACAACTGATACATGTTCTGTTATATCACAGTATTTCCTGAGTAAGTAACCGGTACAACTGATCCATGTGCTGTTATATCACATTGTTTCCTGAGTAAGTAACCAGTAGAACTGATCCATGTTCTTTTATATCACAATGTTTCCTGAGTAAGTAACCAGTACAATTGATACATGTTCTGTTATATCACAGTGTTTCCTGAGTAAGTAACCAGTACAACTGATACATGTTCTGTTATATCACATTGTTTCTCGAGTAAGTAACCAGTACAACTGATACATGTTCTGTTATATCACAGTGTTTCCTGAGTAAGTAACCAGTACAACTGATACATGTTCTGTTATATCACATTGTTTCCTGAGTAAGTAACCAGTACAACTGATACATGTTCTGTTATATCACATTGTTTCCTGAGTAAGTAACCAGTACAACTGATCCATGTTCAGTTATATCACAGTGTTTCCTGAGTAAGTAACCAGTACAACTGATCCATGTTATGTTATATCACATTGTTTCCTGAGTAAGTAACCAGTAGAACTGATCCATGTTCTGTTATATCACATTGTTTCCTGAGTAAGTAACCAGTACAACTGATACATGTTCTGTTATATCACAGTGTTTCCTGAGTAAGTGACCAGTACAACTGATACATGTTCTGTTATATCATAGTGTTTCCTGAGTAAGTAACCAGTACAGCTGATACATGTTCTGTTATATCACATTGTTTCCTGAGTAAGTAACCAGTACAACTGATACATGTTCTGTTATATCACATTGTTTCCTGAGTAAGTAACCAGTACAACTGATACATGTTCTGTTATATCACAGTGTTTCCTGAGTAAGTAACCAGTACAACTGATCCATGTTCAGTTATATCACAGTGTTTCCTGAGTAAGTAACCAGTACAACTGATCTATGTTCTGTTATATCACAGTGTTTCCTGAGTAAGTAACCAGTATAACTGATCCATGTTCAGTTATATCACAGTGTTTCCTGAGTAAGTAACCAGTACAACTGATCCATGTTCTGTTATATCACAGTGTTTCCTGAGTAAGTAACCAGTATAACTGATCCATGTTCAGTTATATCACAGTGTTTCCTGAGTAAGTAACCAGTACTACTGATCCATGTTCTGTTATATCACATTGTTTCCTGAGTTAGTAACCAGTACAACTGATCCATGTTCTGTTATATCACAGTGTTTCCTGAGTAAGTAACCAGTACAACTGATCCATGTTCAGTTATATCACAGTGTTTCCTGAGTAAGTAACCAGTACAACTGATCCATGTTCTGTTATATCACAGTGTTTCCTGAGTAAGTAACCAGTATAACTGATCCATACTCAGTTATATCACAGTGTTTCCTGAGTAAGTAACCAGTACTACTGATCCATATTCTGTTATATCACAGTGTTTCCTGAGTAAGTAACCAGTACAACTGATCCATGTTCTGTTATATCACAGTGTTTCCTGAATAAGTAACCAGTACAACTGATCCATGTTCAGTTATATCACATTGTTTCCTGAGTAAGTAACCAGTACTACTGATCCATGTTCTGTTATATCACAGTGTTTCCTGAGTAAGTAACCAGTACAACTGATCCATGTTCAGTTATATCACAGTGTTTCCTGAGTTAGTAACCAGTATAACTGATCCATGTTCAGTTATATCACATTGTTTCCTGAGTAAGTAACCAGTACAACTGATCCATGATCTGTTATATCACAGTGTTTCCTGAGTAAGTAACCAGTACAACTGATCCATGATCTGTTATATCACATTGTTTCCTGCGTTAGTAACCAGTATAACTGATACATGTTCAGTTATATCACAGTGTTTCCTGAGTAAGTAACCAGTACAATTGATCCATTCATCCCGACACTAGTGAGTCAGTCGTTCTGCTTACCACACAGTCGTGAGTGTCAATGAGGTAAAGTCATAAATACCATTTTTTAAAGTCTTTGGTATGCTAGAAACATTGTCAAAATATAGAATAACCGTACCAATTGCTTGTGTATATTTGTTTGTATGGTATTTTACGCCTCTTTTAACAGATGTTCAAGTGTATCATGACGTGTCCTGGTTCTGTAACCAGTACAACTAGTCCAGGTCTTCTGGTAGCATCGAGTAAGTTGTTATGCTACACCTACAATTCTAAGCGCCATGGATGGAAAGCCATTACGACCGTTTTTAAAGTCTTTGATATGATCTGACCGCGAATCGAACCCGCGACCTCCCGCGCATAAGTCAGACATTCTACACCACCACCCAGGCGGTTCATCAATTGCAGGACTTCAGCTAGACAAAGAACAAAATAATACTTTGGCTTTTGCTATGATGTTTTGTTTGTCTTATTACTATACCAGGATACACTAATTTATTTTTAAATAGATTGATTGATTGGGGTCTAATGCCGTTTTTAACAATTTATCAGTTATATCACGGCGGCCAGTTCCCCTACTCATGCATTTCTTGGTGTTCTCACACAACAATCTTCCAATGCAACTGGCTGCTTTTCCACTTAGACTTAGCCCATTGGTGGAAGACGAATGACGCATGTCGCATTGACTTTTGTCAATCGACGGAAAGAGAGTTGGCCGAGCCGGGATTCGAACTCACAACCCCTGGATTGACAGCCCGCGTCGCTACCGACTGAGCTACCGGGGCTCGGCAAATAGAGGCCCCCGGCCCAAAGTACAGCAAATATACATGCACACTTCACATAGAGTTGAGTATTAATATATATATCTATATATATATAACTTACTATCTTATACAATCTTAATCAAGCAATGGCACGTGTTATCGGATGGATGAATCTTAACGTTCAATTAAAACTGAAATATATTTTGCGATCTTCTTTCTAACAAAAGCACTTTCGCTTTTCAGCAGGTTGTAAAATCTTCGCATTTCATATAAAACTTGAAGTTTTCATTTTTTGCAATAACAACGTATATTGTATTGTATTGTATATAGGATCTTAAATATATCGATGTTGTTTATACACGATGTAATGCATATTTTGCAGATTACATTCATACACACAGCGAGCACGTGCTATATCTATAGATAATGATCTCATTTTCGGTTTTCAGTAGAAGTATAGCCAGGCATTCCTGAGTGTTTCATAATAGATTTGTTATCACCATAGGATAATTGGTTTATCGTGATGAGCGGTCAATCCCATTTTGACCCGGTCAAAACTGCGATAATAATTAACACTGAGATAATTCAAAAGGTCGCAAAAAATGTAACATCGTTGAGTTCAGTAACCGGTTAACCAATGTTTTGAATACGCTACACATATAGTTGAAACAAATATGAGTATGTATTAATATTGTGTATGTAGATACTTTATTAGGGCTGTCTTGTTATTATTATATTGCTGTAACGAATTTTTGATTACCCGAATGTTGTTATATTGCTGTAACGAATTTCTGATTACCCGAATATTGTTACATTGCTGTAACGAATTTCTGATTACCCGAATATTGTTACATTGATGTAACGAATTTCTGATTACCCGAATATTGTTACATTGCTGAATTTCTGATTAACCGAATGTTGTAAAATTGCTGTAACGAATTTCTGATTTCCCGAATATTGTTACATTGCTGTAACGAATTTCTGATTACCCGAATATTGTGAAACATTTCACCAATGTGACCAATCTAGACGCCATTGTTGGTTCATGCCAGACTTACTAATTTACTTTAGTACGCCGGGTACCAGACTACATTGTTGGTTCATGCCAGACTTGCTAATTTACTATAGTAGGCCGGGTACCAGACTACATTGTTGGTTCATGCCAGACTTACTAATTTACTTTAGTACGCCAGGTACCAGACTACATTGTTGGTTCATGCCAGACTTGCTAATTTACTTTAGTACACCGGGTACCAGACTACATTGTTGGTTCATGCCAGACTTACTAATTTACTTTAGTACGCCGGGTACCAGACTACATTGTTGGTTCATGCCAGACTTGCTAATTTACTATAGTAGGCCGGGTACCAGACTACATTGTTGGTTCATGCCGGACTTACTTATTTACTATAGTACGCCGGGTACCAGACTACATTGTTGGTTCATGCCATATTTACTAATTTACTATAGTACGCCGGGCACCAGACTACATAGTTGGTTCTTGCAAGACGTACTAATTTACTATAGTACGCCGAGTACCAGACTACATAGTTGGTTCTTGCAAGACGTACTAATTTACTATAGTACGCCGAGTACCAGACTACATAGTTGGTTCTTGCAAGACGTACTAATTTACTATAGAACGCCGAGTACCAGACTACATAGTTGGTTCATGCCGGACTTACTAATTTACTATAGTACGCCGGGTACCAGACTACATTGTTGGTTCATGCCAGACTTTCTAATTTACTATAGTACGCCGGGTACCAGACTACATTGTTGGTTCATGCCAGATTTACTAATTTACTATAGTACGCCGGGTACCAGACTACATAGTTGGTTCTTGCAAGACTTACTAATTTACTATAGAACGCCGAGTACCAGACTACATTGTTGGTTCATGCCGGACTTACTAATTAACTATAGAACGCCGGGTACCAGACTACATAGTTGGTTCATGCAGGACTTACTAATTTACTATAGTACGCCGGGTACCAGACTACATTGTTGGTTCATGCCAGACTTTCTAATTTACTATAGTATGCCGAGTACCAGACTACATTGTTGGTTCATGCCAGATTTACTAATTTACTATAGTACGCCGGGTACCAGACTACATTGTTGGTTCATGCCAGACTTTCTAATTTACTATAGTACGCCGGGTACCAGACTACATAGTTGGTTCTTGCAAGACGTACTAATTTACTATAGTACGCCGGGTACCAGATTACATAGTTGGTTCTTGCAAGACGTACTAATTTACTATAGTAGGCCGGGTACCAGACTACATAGTTGGTTCTTGCAAGACGTACTAATTTACTATAGTAGGCCGGGTACCAGACTACATAGTTGGTTCATGCCGGACTTACTAATTTACTATAGAACGCCGGGTACCAGACTACATAGTTGGTTCATGCCGGACTTACTAATTTACTATAGTACGCCGGGTACCAGACTACATTGATGGTTCATGCCAGACTTTCTAATTTACTATAGTACGCCGGGTACCAGACTACATAGTTGGTTCTTGCAAGACGTACTAATTTACTATAGAACGCCGGGTACCAGACTACATTGTTGGTTCATGCCGGACTTACTAATTTACTACAGTACGCCGGGTACCAGACTACATTGTTGGTTCATGCCAGATTTACTAATTTACGATAGTAGGCCGGGTACCAGACTACATTGTTGGTTCATGCTAGACTTACTAATTTACTTTAGTACACCGGGTACCAGACTACATTGTTGGTTCATGCCAGACTTACTAATTTACTTTAGTACACCGGGTACCAGACTACATTGTTGGTTCATGCCATATTTACTAATTTACTATAGTACGCCGGGCACCAGACTACATAGTTGGTTCTTGCAAGACGTACTAATTTACTATAGTACGCCGAGTACCAGACTACATAGTTGGTTCTTGCAAGACGTACTAATTTACTATAGTACGCCGAGTACCAGACTACATAGTTGGTTCTTGCAAGACGTACTAATTTACTATAGAACGCCGAGTACCAGACTACATAGTTGGTTCATGCCGGACTTACTAATTTACTATAGTACGCCGGGTACCAGACTACATTGTTGGTTCATGCCAGATTTACTAATTGACTATAGTACGCCGAGTACCAGACTACATTGTTGGTTCTTGCCAGATTTACTAATTTACTATAGTACGCCGGGTACCAGACTACATTGTTGGTTCATGCCAGATTTACTAATTTACTTTAGTACGCCTTCTATAGAGGGTCTGCCTCTAAATAGTTTGTCTAAAAGTAAACTCCTTTTTATTTAAGCGATATTGAAGAATGTAGAAAACTTCTCACGCATCTTCAACTAGCTGAAACTTGCATGTGTATGTTTCAATAAAATCCTAACCTCCGGCACTATTAATGCAGATTTCAAGTGTCTTATCTGTTTTAATAATCGCAGATATCTTTTACCATTTGCATTTCGTGATATCCTACTTTCAAATTGAATACAGAGTAGTGAGGTATAAATAGAAATTATTCATTCTTAGTTATTTATTTTTCATTTAAATGTCGTCTGCAACAAACACGTTAACACGCCAGGGTACCAGGGAAGTTCTGAAATAAAGTGAACGAATGTTGACAGTTGTAAGAAGTCAGATTCGGGTGTAACTCCTGCTTCATACGTTGCTGTCGAAATGGGTTTCATTTAAGGTAATTTAATTGATTCATTTAACTCTTTGTCACAATTATTAAAAAACGAAATTCCACAATTATATAAGGCAACATTTGAAAACATTCAGGCAAATGGAGAAAATGTTCGTAATAAGCAAAAATGATATATGTTCGAATACACGAGATAATTTGGAATTTAAATATCATTCGTCTTAATCCGTTCAACCTTTTATTTCTGCACACACTGTTCTTCGTAATGGACAGGCACTAACCCGTTCCCACATTCAGACCAATTATGACGCCTCTGCAGCAGACTACTTTTGAAAACATTGTGGCAAAAAGAGAATTTGCTCATGATGAGCAATTTCTCCATTTCCAACAATATTTTCAAGTTGATCTAATAGTTGATCTTTCATTTGTAGAAAAATGTCAGTGTGTGTGTTTAATTTGGTTTTTACGCCGTTTCAACATTATTTCAGTTTATTCCCTTGGTAAACAAAGCAGTACTAGGCTAGGAAATTCAAGTTTATATATTATTGCACGGGTTCCTCAGCACTGGTGCAATGGGCTTTCTCATGCGCCGTGTTAATCGTCTTGATCGCGCATGCGCCGTATTTTAACGTCAGCTCTCGGGTATTTCCGTAGCAGTTCGTCACTAGACTGGTTCTCGTTCGAGTTTGAAATAGAAGATTAGATTATTGAACCAGTCTATTTATATGCGAGTAGTTTTTTTTATAATCAAAAAGTAAATTAAAACCATAGTGTAACGTGTACCGGTGTTAAGCCATCGCGGGTCACCCATCCAGGTACTAACCGTAATGAACGATGCTTAACTTTACGAAAAGGTCAACCACTCTACCAACGTCGCTATAAAAGCAGGCTTCCACACCAAGGCTGTAGAAGTGATATATACATGTAGACATGTTCCCGTTACATTTCTCCCTCTTTTCTCTCTTGACTTGGACCCGAAGTCACACAACTGAACACATGCAGTATACCAGAGCGGAGTCTTTGTAACATCACTGCAAAGTTATTGTGCTAAATTTTGCGATTTTAAGAATATATTAAGGGGGGAAAAAAGGACACGCATGCGCAGACAAATGTTTACAATAATTTTGGGAGATCGAGGTCAACACGTTGGGAAAAGGTATTTTTGATTTCGTTTTACGTATTTAACTAAAAAGATATTGTTATAATATATTTATATCTTATATTTAAAAGCGGGTTTCGTGTTTTTCGAATTAAACAGTATTTCTTAAGCCATACAATGCTGATTCCCGCGCTAACATCGAACTGCTGCATCTTGCAGCAACTCTTGTTACCTATTGTTTTCAAAGTCGTCTGCTGAAGATTTGATGTACGAGAGAAGAGGTTATTAGACGCTTATTGACTAGATGGTACCGTAAAGAAATAAGTCAAAAGCAACACCTTAGGTTCGTAATTATAGATTTGTTATAAACACACATAGCTGTAAACTTACTGGAACGACGTCAATCATCCCAAAGGCATGTGTATTACTTTGACAGTTGCACTTTGGTACGTAAGATCGAGTCACGACTTTGACCATTTCTGACCGAGTCATTTATAATGGGTCATTGTTACGCAATACTAATGATTATCAAACCATCTGTGTTAATAAGAGAAGGAAAGCATGTTTATACTACCTTCAAATTACATGTATTACATGCTTGAGTTTGAGGACAAAATCAATTGCTAGACACTCCTGTAATACTTTTATGAAACTGACTAGATGGTGAAGTGTGCAGACCTTCAACAGACTGTTTGGATCAGGCGAATATAGGGTTCTTTATGGAAGAAACTTACCAAAATGTTGTTTACCCACTATTACAGTTTAAGGCGAATCAGTTCACTTCAACACATCTAGACCATCTTGTTTATCATTTCCCATATAAAACAAACCTGCAAACAGGCGACTTTAATAACTAACAGGATGACATACAGAAAACCTATAGTTATTAAATGAAATGACTTGGAAACATTGTGACACAAGGAGAAGTTTCTCACCATGAGCACTTTATCTTTTTGCTACAATGTTTTCAAACGTCATTCTCTGCAGATGCGACAAAGTGCGTCTACATGTGGGAATTGGTTTATAATTACTATATGTGTGTTCATGATTAACGCAATACTTGGCAATAAGGACGTGTCTGTCAACCAATAACGTAATACGAGGAACCACGGCAAACAAAGTACTTAAAGGCGTTTTCTATTTATTACATTGGTTCTTTTCCCCCCTAAAATATATTTCTTACAAATGACAAGGATCTTTCAGGACATACCCGTCAAAAACAGCACAAGAAATGAAAAGGTAACAGGTCATTCCAATGACTTTTGTCAGTTAATCTAACCTGGTTGTTTCTAAAACGATTAGTTGGTGTTTTAAGCCGCCTTAAACATATGTTCAGTTATATTACAATGGGTAAGTTACTTTATGGTTCAGTTATATAACAATGGGTAAGTTACTTCTGGTTCAGTTATATCACAATGGGTAAGTTACTTCTGGTTCAGTTATATCACAATGGCTAAGTTACTTCTGGTTCATTTAGCCTGACAACAGTGAGTCAGTCGTAATGCTAGCCCCAAAACACTGAGCGTAAAGGAGGGAAAGCCATTTCTACTATTTCCCAAGTATTTGGTATGGCCCTGCCGGGGATCGATTTCGCGATCACCCGAGGCGGACACTCTTCCACAACACGTTACTACACAAATAAAAACAAATCAAAAACACATATAATAGTTAGTATGCGTATTATATATTATGACAAAACGTCATCAAAGGGTGTTTTAAAAATGTATATCAGAGGGAAACAAAAGAGGCATAGGTCACCAAGCCTTTGAAAAAAACAAATCCGATTCTTTTTTACCCAAAGCCCACGCACAATAGCGGCAGAACTGCGTAGCCCATTGACCTTGTGATGTATATCAATGTCTAACGTGTAACATATCACTAAATCTGGATGATATCTGTTTTATGCACACACTACAATGACACCTAATTGAATTACTGTTCGGAAAATGTCTCTTGTCAGACCAAGGCACACGCGTATTTAACATGAAAATGAGTTACAATGTCTGTTTAAATTTGAGACCGTTTTCAAAGATATTTTATAAAACAACATTTTATGCAGAAATAACAACTAAGAAAAGAAACTGTAAAATGTCTTTAAAGGAAGCTGTCAAGTTATTTTAGCAGACCGAAACACTATAGGTTGTTGCCAGCACCCACGCATTGTTCTATGTAAGACTCCAGTTATACCGGCTTGATATGGGGGCTCCTATGACTACACACACGTAAACAACAACAACTACAAACAAAAAACGGACTCTTTTTTTTTATAAATATATTTAATTTTTCAAAGACCAAAATATTTAAAAATGTCTTTTAATGTAGCTTTATAGTTACTTGAGTAGAACCAATATAAGTTGTTACGATAGCCCTAAGTCTATATCTGTATATGTCTAGTTATGAAGTTTACGGTTCTTGCTCTACCGGCTTGCAACGGAGGCTCCTATGAAACTTCATACTATGTATGCAAGATCATTATAAGGGCTCTAGATAAGGGGCACATGACATGTTCTTAAGACCGCCTCGCTGATGTAGTGGTAGAGCGTTCTCCTCGAATGTGGCAGCTTTTCCCTCCGTTGTACTCGGGGTTAGTACTACGACTAACTCACTGATGTCAGGATAAAGGAACCAGGAGTACTGGTAACTTACCAAAGAAACGGCGTGATATAACTGATTTATTTTGAAAGCGACCTATAACACTATACTAACAAACATGTTGTTAAATCCTTATTTAAAGGGACCAAACATTATGTTGACGATCTTTGTTTAAGTACCCATAACTATTAAGAATTATTTGAGTATTAAGCGACAACTGGTAGGGCCAAGACATGTTTACTCTAACTTACAATTTAGTATGACGAATATCGATTTGAATATAGAGCCAGGTCGATATTCGGGAAATTTCTGACCATGTAGAAGAGCAAATACCGATTTGAATATCGATTTGAAAAACTAGATTACTTTATTTGTGTAAACAGTCTTTCACTTGTTTTAACATCAATACTTTTCAATGTTATGTTTTCTTCTGTGTATTGTTTTGTATGTTATATGTTATAAATAGCACTACTTACTTGAAGTAATATAGTTTGACGAATGTTATATTTGCTATATATGTTTATCCTGTTCAGATAATTCAAGATACGACTGCTTATGTGATGAATTCTTATAATTCTGCTTTTTTCAGAATGACTTTGTACAATTATGTATAAATTGTATTGTTGTATCTTGTTTAATATTATGTGACATGTACAAAGGTGATACTTTGATTAAGAATAGATAGGATAAAGATAATACAATTGTTCATTAGAGTGACCTGTGTGAACTTACATACCTGAATAACAAATGTTATACAAAGTTACCACACCCGGCTCATTGGTAGCTCAGTCGGTAGCGACACGGGTTGTCAATCCACGGGTTGTGAGATCGAACCCCAGCTCGGCCAACATTCTTTCCGACGTTTGACAAAAGTCACTGTGTCAAGCGTCGTTCGTCTTTCACAAAAGGGCTAACAATCTATGTGGAAAAGCAGTTGCTTGGAGAGTATGTTGTGTCGGGTACTGGTGAACTAGCCGCCGTGATATGACTGAACAATTGTTGAAAACGGCGTTAATCCCCAATCAATCAAATTGGGCGTATAAGTCAACATACAATATATACATAATAATCGATTTCAATTTTCAATTAACACACACATATATATATATACAAGGCCCGGGCAATACACTTTTAATAGTATTTGTGTAGGATGATACATAAGCATAATGAATGACACGCATACTAATTGCTAATTTACTCAGCTGTTTTTCTCCACTATCACGTGTCAATTGAGGCAGTGATCAATGACACTATGACCTTCTCAGTCCAGATCCAGATAGTCCTATGTATTCGTGCAGTCTGATCAAAAAGCTCCCTTTGCTATTTAGTCCTACACTCATCTTGGTAGACTCTGGAAGAGGGCGTCAACTAACTACGGACTAAATAATGTAACTTGATTACAACCCTGATCAATGTATATTTACTCTTTTCCACCTACAGAAGCATTTAGACGCACTTGCAGCAGACGGCTTTTGAAAACATTGTGACAAAAGGTGAAATCATAATGACCAATTTCTCCTTTTTCCAGAACGTTTTCTATTCTATTCCATAATCATGTTTTTAAAGTTGACCGCGAAGATTTCTTGTATGTGGGAAAGGGGGGGGGGGGGGGGGGGGAATTCTTCTGTTCCAGGGGAGGTTATAGTCGACAGTGGTGATACATATGCGTTATGGTCATAACCATTTCTTTTAGATTCCAGAATCGTCCTAAGGATATTACACCAAAGGTGTCCGAGTTTCTATTAGAGACAAATGGGGATTAAAATACACAATACCTCGTTAAGTTACAAATTAGTATCCCTATGTTGTCCACATGCTATACTAATAATGACCGTAATGTTTGAGAAAATGTGGGGAATCCCACCCAGGACCGTGTTACTATAAATAACCTCCCTTTGTGGTCCATATAGTATAATAATATTAGTATGCATTATGCAAGACATAGATGGATAGATATTTCATTATTTAAAGTGCAACCTATACATACAACACAATACAATACAATTCAATAATATATAATAGCCAGCCTTCAAAGGCTTACGAAGCACTATCTTTTTTTTTTTTCACAAATGAATTCAGGAAAAGTTTACATTTATATGCCAATGTTTATGAAAGTCAAGTTTTAGTTACGTTTAGTCTATCAGTGAAGGTACATTAATACAGTTATTATATTAAGTAGTTAATCGTATTAGTTTCTTTTATGAATTCTGCTTTAGGCATTTATGAAAAATTAAATATCAATTATAGTCTGTTTCATCACAACATAATGTCTACGATTTATCACGGTATAAGTAATCAAATTAAGGAGGTTTAATGTTTTTAATGAATATCACTGGCGATACTTTAATATCTGATTTCGCTCTTCGTATGATTCGATAAGTTAGTTAGCGATTGATTTAGAGTCAATATCTCATCATTGTTTTTAGAGTGTCCGTTTCACTGTCCTGCCGTACGATATCACCAAAATGTTTATGTCGTAGTTCGTTGTAAGCCGAAGTGTGTCTCGTCTTCGACGTGTCCTTGGTTACAGACCAGACATGTTCTTCTATCTAGTGGTACCTGTGGTCTCCTCTATCGCCCAAATTATATGGATAGTGGGAAAACACCGCATCTGAATCGGGCCAATGCGGATCTTTGTTTTATTGACAATTGTCTATCTAAATATGGCTCATTTTTGAAGCAGTCTTTAAAAAGTTTATACGTCCGCAATTTTGGTGATTGTTGTAACCAATCTCTCCAACGAAAAAGTTTATATGGTTGTTGTCCTCCAGTAGTTGCTTAACGTCTGCTGACCACGTGTCTCCTGAATGCGCTGTTTTTTCTTATATCCCAGACAAGCACGCGACGACTCACCAGGCGAAAATTGTTACCGTCATTTTGGACCAAATCGGACCCGGACAAAACCGGTGTTTAGCATTCTCTACTTTCATTTTCAAACAAGGTCAAAATACTAAAAGTGATCAAATCAATAATTTCCAGTGCATCCTATACACATTTACAATGAATTTAACATCAATGCCATATATTCAATACATTCGGGTGATGGTAAACACTCATTTTCTACGCAAACAAAGGTGTTTTTTACTGCGGATGTATTTGGCGTTTTTTGACCGTATAGCATATGAATCATATAGACACTATTTGTAGTAGTTTAACGAGGTATTGCGGGTTTTTTTTCTTGAAACTTTCTCAAATGTAAACTCGGGCGCCTGTGTTTACACATTAACCCTTTCCCTCATACGACAATCCTGCAGGAGACGACTTTGAACATATTTTGTCAAAACATGGAATATCTCTATAATTAAATGGATAACCTATGACTAAAAGTGGGAAACATTGTGGCAAAAGGAGAAATTGCACGTTTTGTGCAATTTCTTCTTTTGTCACTATGTTTTCAAAAAGGCGTCTGCTGCAGAGGCGTCCAAAAGCGTTTATATGAGGGAAAGGGTTAAAAAATAACTAAAATATCACACACAAAAAAGTTACTAAAATATCGTGGCGATCTGTCTCTCCTGGAATCTGCATTGTTTGCCACTTAGACATTCAGTTTCATCTAATTCCCTATTGGACGAAAATGGAGTGGACCAATTTTCTACATGGAAGAGTTGACTTTGTGAAATTCGGCAGTGAAAGAGTTAAAATAATATGATTGTTTCCTTATCCCTTTTCCCATATGAAGCAGACGACTTTTAAAAGCATTGTGGTAAAAGGAGACAATGCTCATTGTGGGCAATCTCTCCTTATGCAACAATGTTATGTTTTAAACTTTATTCAATAAATATATGTATACTTAAACTGGTAGAGATTTTTCATATTTTTTTGTAGATATTTTCTCTACGTCGACTGTTGCAGATTTGTAGTAATTTTGAAAGGGTATTAAATAATGTCCTTGAACCATCATCAACCGCCTTTTGTCCACGGAAAATTAAATCAACGATAGCATTTCCAGTCATGCCTAATATTACAATCCTGCCTCAATACTGCGTATAACAATGAAATAAATGTGTTTTCTCATTAAACACGTGCTACGTGTCCAATACATGTATTAGGACATTTGCTTCAATATCAAAATATCCTTTACTTTAAATGAGAGGGTCTTGTTAATTCTGTACCAGCTCACAAGCTGATCTGGATCTATGCTGATCTCGGCGTCACGAAGTTTTCCGATGACGAGGCGCAAATGGGGCCTTATTGCGTCCATGTTTCACCATCACGTAACATCACATTGGAGTGAAACCTGTTGGTTGTTGGATTAATTACGGTATAACGCCATTGTTAACAATTGTTGTTCAGTCGTATTTCGGCGGCCGGTTCATACACCCATGTGTAACAAGGCTGTCCCACACCAGTTCTCCTCACAACAGTCTTCCCAAGCACCTAACAGCTTTTCCAGAGATAGTTTGTAGTAGTTACGGATTCAATACAACACGTTTTCATCCGATAAGGTCAAAGGTTTTTAAAGTGTTGATTTCCGTCTAGACACAAACAACTCAACATAAACTAATAGTGTATCCCCGCCAAGTACGGAAACATCCACTCAAATAAAGGTTTGAATTATTTTCCTCATTTGCGCTCAGTGTTGTGGGTTAGCATTGAGACTAATTAATCGCTGTCAGGGTCAACACAATCGGTAGTACTGGTTAAATTTCACAGAAAAGGCCGAGATATGACTGAAATAATGTTTAAAACAGCCTTAACCCTTTCAGTGCCGAATTGTTTTAAAGTAGACTCTTCTATGTTCAAACTCGGACGACTCTTTTTTCATGTTATAGGATTTTTGGAATATCTTTATAACTCACAGCCAAACAATGCAGATTTCAGGTGAGACAGCTCGTTACGAGCTGACTCACCTGAATCTGTATTGTTTGCAAAAAGCTCAATATTGCCTTTGGCGCTGACAGAGTTAAACACCAGTTCAAAAGAGTAGTTTAAATATTCGTTTATCACAATCTAATGGTGTTACTGGCGCCAGTAAAATCAATAAAAAATGAAGAGCAAATCCTCTTTATCGGATAATGATGATATGTAATACACCGTTGCCCTGAGTAATAAGTGTTGCTATGGTTACTATGTTAGAAAAGAGTAGGTGATGTATTTACAAATCGTTCGTCATTTTTATCTGGGAAATGAGTTCGATATCTCTTTCAAGTCAATTGACTGATTAAATATTTAAATATATGGCGAACGAATTCATGAAATAAACGTTCAATGTTTCTCTTCAAATGTCTGTAGAATGTATCTGGTATTGCCATTTGAGTTTTTCGTGCCATCTATTAATGAAATAATATATTATATGTCTGTCTCGTCAATTTTAAAACGGTTACGCCTCTTTGATGCAGTGGTTGAGCGTCCATCTTTCGTTAGAGGGGTCGCGGGTTATATCCCCGCCCGGGCCATGCGAAACAATTTCCAATCGTCAGTAATTGATTTCCCTTCTTGGTATTTAGAATTGAAGGTTTAGCATAAGGACTGTAATGCTGCTGTCAGTATGAATGAACCAGTAGAACAGTTTACTTACATAGGAAACGCCGTGGTGTGATTGAAAATTGTTGAAAGCGACGTAATACTTTAAATTAACTTTAATAAACCTGCAAAAACATAATAACTAACTTTCGGAAGAACATTATGTATATAAATTATATTTATCTTCTTTTTCGTTATTGTAAAAATGTAACTAACTATTATATTATACCGTTTATTAATCGCAATTGAATATTCCCAATTCAATTCAATGTTTTTCAATTAAATTTCTTTTCTCAAGTATAAACGCATCCGGTCCATGTTCATTTATATTTACAAAGTATAAACTAAGATGTACGGTGGCATAGAGGTGACATGTGTGTGTTTTTATTTTTATTTTACTAAGTCGTGCGCACGACATACTAAGTCGTGCGCACGACTTAGTAACTCGTGCGCACGACATAGTATCTCGTGCGCACGACTTAAGTATCTCGTGCGCACGACTTAGTATCTCGTGCGCACGACTTAGTAAAATAAAAATAAAAACATACACATGTCACCTCTGTGCCACCGTAAAGATGACATGATTTGGATGATTATAAATTACAGAATAGTTTCGTCGAGAGATATTTTATATGTTTAAAGTATTTATGTCCGATTTAATGAGATTGCGTGTTTATAACATTAGCTCTGCAAAAACCGTAACGTAATACTTGCACGCGTGGACAAAAACTTTTCTGCGCATCCTTGCTAAATGCAAAGGGATACCAAATTACACAATTTCTTGGTTCCTTCTATGACTCAGTGCAGAGCAAAATCAGCCTGCGCTGATTGATCTGATTACACACTTTTACCAGATCATAGCTCCACTGTTCTACAACACACGAAACGAAAACTTCGGGAACTTCCGTAGAAGACTATATAGGGGAGCACTTTAAAGTATAAGGAGCCGTTCCGCGAGAAAACCATCATTTTAGACTCTGCGTAAAGTATCGAACCGGAGCATGCCGCGCAGGCTAACTCGAACAGAGACTTTTCACCATCTGTGGATTTTCTGTTTCATGAATCCTTACTCTATACCTCTATCCCCCTAATGTGTCGGCCCGGATTAGCCTGCACGGACTTCGCAGGCTGATCTTGGTCGATACATTACGCAGAGTTTATAATGTTGGTTTTCTCGTAGGACGACTCTTATGTTAACACGTTGTTATGAAACCAGTTAAAATAACCTGTTTGGGTTGTTCTCGAACCATATTGAAATATTTAAATTGTTTTCGTGCTTTATTTTACTGATGGCATATGTCGGTTGTTTAACCCTTTCCCAATCAGAAGCAAACGTCTAACAAAGCATCTAGGCAAAATTATGGAAACGTATATAACGAAGAGTTTAATTATTGAAAAGAGTTGAACACATCGTGGCAAAAGGAGAAATTGTTCATCATTGCCAATATGTTGAATCTGTTTTTAAAACTCGTCTGCTGTAGGTGCATTAAAACTCGTCTGCTGTAGGTGCATTAAAACTCGTCTGCTGTAGGTGCATTAAAACTCGTCTGCTATAGGTGCATTACATCTCGTTTGCTATAGGTGCATTAAAACTCGTCAGCTGTAGGTGCATTAAATCTCGTCTGCTATAGGTGCATTAAAACTCGTCTGCTATAGGTGCATTAAAACTCATCTGCTGTAGGTGCATTAAAACTCGTCAGCTGTAGGTGCATTAAATCTCGTCTGCTATAGGTGCATTACAACTCGTCAGCTGTAGGTGCATTAAATCTCGTCTGCTATAGGTGCATTAAAACTCGTCAGCTGTAGGTGCATTAAAACTCATCTGCTGTAGGTGCATTAAAATTCGTCTGCTATAGGTGCATTAAAATTAGTCTGCTGTAGGTGCATTAAAACTCGTCTGCTATAGGTGCATTAACATTTGTCTGCTGTAGGTGCATTAAAATTCGTCTGCTGTAGGTGCATTAAAACTTGTCAGCTGTAGGTGCATTTAGATGCGTTTGCAGGTGGAAAGGAGTTAAATACCAACTTAGCAATCAATGGCATCTCTTGATGAAACTCACTGTTAAATGGAGTAAAACCGGATACAATCTACTAAAACATATGTTTAAATGGTGTGAAACCGGATACAATCTACCAAAACATATGTTTAAATGGTGTGAAACCGGATACAATCTACTGAAACATATGTTTAAATGGTGTGAAACCGGATACAATCTACTGAAACATATGTTTAAATGATGTGGAACCGGATACAATCTACTGAAACATATGTTTAAATGGTGTTAAAACAGGATACAATCTACTGAAACATATATTTAAATGGTGTTAAAACAGGATACAATCTACTGAAACATATGTTTAAATGTATATATATTCTAACTGCCTAGATTTGAATTTATTTATATATTCAATCAAACGAAAGGTAGAATAATAAAGGCATTTGTTTTATGCTTTAGTACACACTATTTAACAAATCCCCTTTCCTCCATACCACAAATCTGCAGCAGACGACTTTGAAACATCTGGTAAAATAATTAGAAAATCTCTATAAATTAAACCTGTAGTACTAAATAGAGTTGAAAATATTGAGGCAAAAGGAGAATTTGCTCATTATGATCAATTTCTTCCTTTGCCATGTTTTCCTAAGTCGTCTGCTGCGTATTCGTCAGAACTGTTACTTTCAGAAACACGTGTACCATTTACGCTTATCTCACTGAATTCCTAACACTGATACCATCACCACGTACTGTTTAATTAACCCTTTCCCATCTGCAGACGCATTTTGACGCAATAGTAGCAGACGACTATGGAAAACATTGTGGCCAAAGATGAAATTGCTCATGATGAGCAATTTCTCCTTTGACCACAATGTTTTCAACTTTATTTAACAATTAAGCTATCTTTTATGGAGAATTGTCCGGTTTTTGTCACTACATGTATGTTTTCAAAGTCGTCTGAAGATTTGTTGTATGTGGTAACGGGTTAACACTTTCCCACATACAACGGGGTATATGAAACCATGCAGACACACTATGGAATATCTCTATAAGTAAAAGAGTTGAAAACCTTTCGCCAAATGAAGCAAATTACTCTGTATGGGCATTTTTCCGTTTTACCAGATTGTTTTCAAATGTCGCCCGCAGTAACCGTGCCGAATCGGGTATGTATGTGGGCAAAGGATTATTTAAACGATCTTACATATTCACGGGATAATATTTGCTACATATTTATCAATGAGTAACGTTCAATGAAGCTGAAAGTTCCTCTTTCCGTGTCAAGTAAGACATGTTTTACGTCGCTAACAGCAGGATAAGGGTTATTTCATTTTCTATCAGAGCATTTAATTGAGTATCAATGACATGATAAGGACGTGGTATTAAATTACTGTTGCTTACAAAAAAAACGGTTGCCATAATAACCGAGATAAAAGGTTGTAAATATTGTTTTTCTTGATGAATATATTTTTAAAATAACAAGGCTTATATTAGTTAACCCTTTCCCACATACAAGAAATCTGCAGCGGACGACTTTGAACATATTTTGTCAAGAAATGGAAAATCTTTATAATTAAATGGATAACCAATGACTAAAAGTGGAAAACATTGTAGAAATTGCTCATTACGAGCAATTTCTTCTTTTGCCACAATGTTTTCAAAAGTCGTCTGCTTCAGAGGCGTCTTAAAGCGTCTGTTTGAGGAAAAGGTTTAACTCATCGATTATTACGTACTTCTATAAACTTGATAATAGAAAAGCGTTCGTTTTTATCCTTTTCTTATTGGATTTATGTATTATTTATTAAATTCTACTGCATTATAATTGGATATAACAATATATAAAACATGTTTCTGTCTAGACAGAGGTAATAATACACCATATTGTGAAAAGTTATACGTCACTTTGATTTTGTCCTCTGGCGGCTTTGATACGTGCTTCGATTTTCAAATGCAAACGATCCATCTATTTATAATAGATATATATGTAATAAAATGTATTGTATTGTATTGTATTTATAATATATATATATATGTAATAACATGTATTGTATTGAATTGTATTTATAATATATATATATGTAATAAAATGTATTATATTGTATTGTATTTATAATAGATATATATATATATATATATATATATATGTAATAAAATGTATTGTATTGTAATGTATTGTATTGTATTTATAATACGGGCTGGACCGTTTACACATATTATGGACTCAAAAAACAATTTGTGAATATATTAAAATATATATTCTTTATTTTGCAACGTAAGCTTTACATAGTTTCTAGTTACATACAAAAAGGTATATACATATTTCAACAGAGTCATAAATGAGTTGTATCTAAGCATTAATTCGATATAACACATACATATTCGAGGATGAACAAACCATAGATATTTACATATGTAAACTATATACTTCATCTTTTTTCTTTTTTTTTTTGGTACAATGCAATGTAAAAATCTACATTTGTTGGTACAATGCAATGTCAAAATCTACATTGTTTGGTTAATATATATAGTATGGTGTTTTATAGACTTATGACCTTTATTTATAAAATAAACAAATCTGTATTCTGGTCTCTGCATATCATAGTTTGTTATTGTAATTGAATACATTATAGTTTAGCCACATTGATTTCACGAAATAGGGTAATTAAGAACTTGATCCGATACAAATGTAAGTAATTTGTTTATCAAAAACCGATCAGTCAACGAGAAAATCAACATTATATACTCTGCGTAATGAATCGACCCAGATCAGCCTGCGCGGTCCACGCAGGCTAATCCGGGCGTAACGAGTCCTGAAAAAGAAAATCCACAAGAGGCGAAAAGTAACTGTCCCGGTTAGCCTGCGCGGTATGTTTAGGCTGATCCGAGTCGATACTTTACACAGAGTCCAAAATGTTGGTTTTCTCGTGGAACGGCTCATATATTGTATGGGTGTAAATCATCGTACGTATAATGGTCCTAATGGTCCTAGGCAACCTCCTCGCCACATTGACTGTATAGTAGGGTACGTTGGTAAAACGATCCAAGTCCGTGTCATCCCACATACGTTTAAAATGGATGAATTTGGGGTCAGGATTTATGAATCAGTAGCACTAGTAACGGGAAACGCCGTACTATAGCTGTACATGTGTTGAAACCAGTATAAAACACCATAAAAACAGATACACGAAGGTAACCAACACAATTAAACACTTGGTATGCAATACCTAGATCGTGTGAAATCTACAGTTAGCTAGATATTAATTTATCTTGCCTCATCAACAGCCAGAATAACTAAATATATGCTACTGTCTTGACTAGGCCATACTCGTAATTTATCATCTTGTTTATTCTTCATATATCGTTATAGGTGTAATTATCACCAATAACATTTATTGTTATGACTTCCTTTAAATTCATACAAATTTCTTTTATTGTTAATTTGCTATTATTAACAGGATTCTAACAGATCTACATTTTGGAAATGTTCTCCACCGAGTTCCTTTGATAGTCTATTTGAACCAGTATACAGTACATTTTGACTTTAACGACCCAAAAAACTAAGCCAAAATGGCAGACGAAGAATCAATCAAGACAGATCGATATAAATGTTCTTCTGCAGAGGCGTATTCTTACATCGATCTTGACACTTGGAAGACGTTTCGGGCGGAGAATTTAACCAGAAAGCATAAATGTGACACATGAATAGGTATCAATATTCTACATTTTGAGTAAACTGTATAATTGTCCAATTCATTTTTGATGGGGTCTCTGGCTTTCGAGAACAAAAGGGCGGCGCTCTCTGAAAGCCAACTTGGATAATTGTGAAACCATTGCATATCCAAATACCCCGGCGGACCATCGCCTTGTAATCTGGCTTTGCATAGTTAGTAGTTTATACATGGAAGGTTTCAATAAACTTCTGTAAAAACAGTATATATTTGTGTTCAATATCGCCGAGCCCTGGTAGCTCAGTCAGTAGCGACACGCGCTGTCAATCTAGGGGTTGTTAGTTCGAATCTAGACTTGGCGAACTATCTTTCCGACGATTGACAAAAGTCAATGCGACGTGCGTCATTCGTCTACCACCAATGGGCTAAGTCTATGTGGAAAAGCAGCCAGTTACTTTGGAAGATTGTTGTGTGGAATACTGGTGTGAGAAAATCAGGAAATGCATAAGTAGGTGAACTGGCCGCCGTGATATGACTGAGAAATTGTTAAAAACGCCGTTAAACCCCAATCAATCAATAAATCAATTGTATTCAATATCATAAATGTGCAGACAGGTAAGTGTTTATAGGTGTAATAATTACGATAAAGTTGATTTTCCTGGAGCACTGCTGATATAAACATGTATCCTGTAGAACTTCACATTTTCCGACACAACACTTTGTTGATTTATACGATCTATTCATTTCGTGTTAAAAAATTCATGTAGATCTCCTATTGGTTTGAGGAAATAAATAAATAAATAAAAAAGTCAAATACGGTGCCGAATATGGCAATGGAGCGTCACTGAAATATGATATGATATCATTGATATTATTAAATTGCAGTACAAGTCGAGGTTCGCACGCCAATAATAAATTGTATAAATTGTGTTATTTCGTTATTTAAAACAGAAATGTGTATATTTCTTCTGTATTCCGTCTTATAAGCTATAAATGGTATATAATAAAAGGAAAAATGTTTTGCAGTGGCGCTATCTGGCTTTGTATATTCTACTCGGGCGTGGACAGGTTGACACGTTCCTCGTAGTACAATATCAAACCCGGTAATGCAACGGCAACATAGTATTCATTATTTATCCTGTGGAACTTGTCTTAACACAACATCTGCAAATTATGTATGACTTTAAACTACAATTTCAGAGATGTTGACACAAAGCAGCGCACTCTTATCATCTATATGTTCTACCATATTATACTAATATTTGATATTTAGTAAAGATAAGTCGGTCAAAAATCGCGGTTGATAAAAACGGTCGAAGGCATTCAGCGGGATAAGGGTTAACAACATTGTCATCAGGTAGCTCCGAGAGAGGTTAAAGCTAAAGTCGGTAGTGGTTATAACCAGGGACACTATATTACATAGTGTCCCTGTTATAACTTATTACCCTATATGTCGTTCACTGTTGGTGTCATACCACAACGCAACCAGATTCCACAGGTTCTTAGTACTTTAAAAAGTCTAAATACAGTTGACACTTTGAAGTCAGAGAGGTATATTTGTTCAGTTCCAGTAGTCCTGGTTCATTTAAGTGAATAGTTTATTTGCTTGATGACTTACACAAGACCTTTTCAAGCTGGACGTGTATGACTGTAAATAGTGAAAAGCTGATGCGCTAATTGTGTAACGGTGTTGAGCTTATGTTTAAGGACTCTGACAACAACTCTAACCGTGAAACAGTTGATTGATATGTTGTTTGGTGCTTAACACCACTTTCAACATTGTTTTCAGTTTTATCACGGCGTTTCCTTGGTATGTTACCAGTACTGCTAGTCCATTTATCCTAAAAGAAAAAGCCAGTCAGTCGTAATGCTTACTTTGCAACCCTGAGCGCTAAGGTGGGCAGGCGTTACTACCATCTTTAAAGTCTTTGGTATGACCGGTCGATGATTGAACCAGCGACCTGCTGCAGCGGAGGCAGACGCTGTATCCCTACACCACCGAGTATGTGAAGGCGTGAACAACAAAACACAAAGACACAATGACACAATGCTCTTTGGAGCCTTATAGTTTATATTCAATAGCCAAAAAGATAGTCAATATGTGTTTGTGTATACAATGTTTCGATTCTTATGTAGTTCTTACATAAACCGATAACGTTACTCCTACCGACAATGACGCATATTATCCATTTAGGAAAACAATTGTTCCCCGCCTACTCACGTGCTTGTAATTTTCTCCTTTACTTTATTTTTTTAAAATTGGCTGGTTATTAATATAAGGATATTTATAAAATGATGAATATAAGTTTTGATATATGAAATTTCAGTTTATTTACCGTTTGCCTTTATACACTGTAATAGTTTCAATATTAAATATGCCGGGTATAACATTATGTATGTTGTATGTTCTTTATGAACGTATTGACATTTTCTACAACTTTCCGCAACTGTTCAAACTACCCCATGTTTCTTTATTTATATTTTATTTTCCCACGTGTATTGACGTATGTTCAAATATTAACAGATGAGCCGTCCCGCGAAAAAACCATCATTATGGTCTGTGCGTAAAGTATCGGATCAGCCTAAGCATGCCGCGCAAGCTTACCCAGATAGACACTTTTCGCCTCCTGTGGATTTTCTGTTTCAGGAATCATTACTCTATACCTCTTTCCCCCTGAGACGGAATGTGTCGGCCCGGATCAGTCTGCGCGGACTGCGCAGGCTGATCTGGGTCAATACATTCCGCAGATGCCATAATAATGATTTTCTCGCGGGACGGCTCATACTGTTAACAAAGAATGAAATGGAAATGTATACAAGATACTAATGGAAGTGTATACAAGATACTAATGGAAATGTATACAAGATACTAATGGAAATGTATACAAGATACTAATGGAAATGTATACAAGATACTAATGGAAGTGTATACAAGATACTAATGGAAGTGTATACAAGATACTAATGGAAATGTATACAAGATACTAATGGAAGTGTATACAAGATACTAATGGAAATGTATACAAGATACTAATGGAAGTGTATACAAGATACTAATGGAAGTGTATACAAGATACTAATGGAAGTGTATACAAGATACTAATGGAAGTGTATACAAGATACTAATGGAAGTGTATACAAGATACTAATGGAAGTGTATACAAGATACTAATGGAAGTGTATACAAGATACTAATGGAAATGTATACAAGATACTAATGGAAGTGTATACAAGATACTAATGGAAGTGTATACAAGATACTAATGGAAGTGTATACAAGATACTAATGGAAGTGTATACAAGATACTAATGGAAGTGTATACAAGATACTAATGGAAGTGTATACAAGATACTAATGGAAATGTATACAATATACTAATGGAAGTGTATACAAGATACTAATGGAAGTGTATACAAGATACTAATGGAAGTGTATACAAGATACTAATGGAAATGTATACAAGATACTAATGGAAGTGTATACAAGATACTAATGGAAGTGTATACAAGATACTAATGGAAATGTATACAAGATACTAATGGAAGTGTATACAAGATACTAATGGAAATGTATACAAGATACTAATGGAAATGTATACAAGATACTAATGGAAATGTATACAAGATACTAATGGAAGTGTATACAAGATACTAATGGAAATGTATACAAGATACTAATGGAAATGTATACAAGATACTAATGGAAATGTATACAAGATACTAATGGAAATGTATACAAGATACTAATGGAAAGCCATGCAATTTAAAGTCAGTACAATAGATGTTTTCAAAACATTTTGAGAATACGTGTTTTAGATAATCACAAAGCCGAGAAGTTTGTAAGTCAGCTGTGTCTGAGCACGAATTGTGTGTAACAGGAAACAGATACATTGATAATCCGTTATTGATTCGTGGTCCAAGTTAATCTTATTTCAAGTGACCGGATTTTGTTTTATTTTAATACAGAAATTAGACAAATAGAGATCCGTGTTTATTTTACAGTTACGTTGCTATTTCATATACAGTATATGTCCACGTGAACAGAAAGCTGAAACTCATTTAGCATCAAAAGTATATATGCACTCATTACATGCACATCTGCATGTACTGACAGAAACAATACTTTCAAACGCTCAAGCGATAATCTAACGTATTCAATTTGTTCAGAGCATACATAGCCCATCAATCGAAACATCTAACTCGATATTTTAAGTATAAAAAGTACGCTAAACACTCTGTCAATTGTGACAGTGATTAAATGGTTTGTAAGAAGTCAGACCATTACTGTTAGGACGAAATACAATATCATTTTTCCTCTTAAAAGTGAAACATTAGTTAACTCTTTCCAACGTACATATTCTTCTGCAGCAGACTACATTTGTGAAAAAAGTGTGGCAAAAGGAGACATTGCAATAATATTTCCAACTCTAGTCAATGATTAAACTAACTTTCATTCATAGAGGTTTACCACGTTTTTAACCAAAATGTTTAAATTCATCCGCTGTATGTTGGAAAGGATTTAGTCTGATTTATAATGACAATTATTTCTACATGAACGCACAATAAGATGTCCTGTCAATCCACTGTAGATATGTTATATGTTGGAAAGGATTTAGTCTGATTTATAATGACAATTATTTCTACATGAACGCACAATAAGATGTCCTGTCAATTGCTGTATGGGGGAAAGGATTTAGTCTGATTAATAATGACAATTATTTCTACATGAACGTACACTAAGATTCCATGTCAATTGCTGTATGTGAGAAAGGATTTAGTCTGATATATAATGACAATTATTTCTACATGAACGCACACTAAGATTCCATGTCAATTGCTGTATGGGGGAAAGGATTTAGTCTGATTAATAATGACAACTATTTCTACATGAACGCACACTAAGATTCCATGTCAATTGCTGTATGTGAGAAAGGATTTAGTCTGATTTATAATGACAATTATTTCTACATGAACGCACACTAAGATTCCATGTCAATTGCTGTATGGGGGAAAGGATTTAGTCTGATTTATAATGACAATTATTTCTACATGAACGCACACTAAGATTCCATGTCAATTGCTGTATGTGAGAAAGGATTTAGTCTGATATATAATGACAATTATTTCTACATGAACGCACACTAAGATTCCATGTCAATTGCTGTATGGGGGAAAGGATTTAGTCTGATTTATAATGACAATTATTTCTACATGAACGCACACTAAGATTCCATGTCAATTGATGTATGGGGGAAAGGATTTAGTCTGATTTATAATGACAATTATTTCTACATGAACGCACACTAAGATTCCATGTCAATTGCTGTATGTGGGAAAGGATTTAGTCTGATTAATAATGACAATTATTTCTACATGAACGCACACTAAGATTCCATGTCAATTGCTGTATGGGGGAAAGGATTTAGTCTGATATATAATGACAATTATTTCTACATGAACGCACACTAAGATTCCATGTCAATTGCTGTATGGGGGAAAGGATTTAGTCTGATTTATAATGACAAATATTTCTACATGAACGCACACTAAGATTCCATGTCAATTGCTGTATGTGGGAAAGGATTTAGTCTGATTTATAATGACAATTATTTCTACATGAACGTACACTAAGATTCCATGTCAATTGCTGTATGGGGGAAAGGATTTAGTCTGATTTATAATGACAATTATTTCTACATGAACGCACACTAAGATTCCATGTCAATTGCTGTATGTGGGAAAGGATTTAGTCTGATTAATAATGACAATTATTTCTACATGAACGCACACTAAGATTCCATGTCAATTGCTGTATGGGGGAAAGGATTTAGTCTGATTTATAATGACAATTATTTCTACATGAACGCACACTAAGATTCCATGTCAATTGCTGTATGTGGGAAAGGATTTAGTCTGATTAATAATGACAATTATTTCTACATGAACGCACACTAAGATTCCATGTCAATTGCTGTATGGGGGAAAGGATTTAGTCTGATTAATAATGACAATTATTTCTACATGAACGTACACTAAGATTCCATGTCAATTGCTGTATGGGGGAAAGGATTTAGTCTGATTAATAATGACAATTATTTCTACATGAACGTACACTAAGATTCCATGTCAATTGCTGTATGGGGGAAAGGATTTAGTCTGATTAATAATGACAATTATTTCTACATGAACGCACACTAAGATTCCATGTCAATTGATGTATGGGGGAAAGGATTTAGTCTGATATATAATGACAATTATTTCTACATGAACGCACACTAAGATTCAATGTCAATTGCTGTATGGGGGAAAGGATTTAGTCTGATATATAATGACAATTATTTCTACATGAACGCACACTAAGATTCCATGTCAATTGCTGTATGTGGGAAAGGATTTAGTCTGATTAATAATGACAATTATTTCTACATGAACGCACACTAAGATTCCATGTCAATTGCTGTATGTGAGAAAGGATTTAGTCTGATTAATAATGACAATTATTTCTACATGAACGCACACTAAGATTCCATGTCAATTGCTGTATGTGAGAAAGGATTTAGTCTGATTAATAATGACAATTATTTCTACATGAACGCACACTAAGATTCCATGTCAATTGCTGTATGTGGGAAAGGATTTAGTCTGATTAATAATGACAATTATTTCTACATGAACGCACACTAAGATTCCATGTCAATTGCTGTATGTGAGAAAGGATTTAGTCTGATTAATAATGACAATTATTTCTACATGAAAGTACACTAAGATTCCATGTCAATTGCTGTATGTGGGAAAGGATTTAGTCTGATTAATAATGACAATTATTTCTACATGAACGCACACTAAGATTCCATGTCAATTGCTGTATGTGGGAAAGGATTTAGTCTGATTAATAATGACAATTATTTCTACATGAACGCACACTAAGATTCCATGTCAATTGCTGTATGTGAGAAAGGATTTAGTCTGATTAATAATGACAATTATTTCTACATGAACGCACAATAAGATTCTATGCCAATTACTGTATGTGAGAAAGGATTTAGTCTGATTAATAATGACAATTATTTCTACATGAACGCACACTAAGATTCCATGTCAATTGCTGTATGGGGGAAAGGATTTAGTCTGATTAATAATGACAATTATTTCTACATGAACGCACACTAAGATTCCATGTCAATTGCTGTATGTGGTAAAGGATTTAGTCTGATTAATAATGACAATTATTTCTACATGAACGCACACTAAGATTCCATGTCAATTGCTGTATGTGGGAAAGGATTTAGTCTGATTAATAATGACAATTATTTCTACATGAACGCACACTAAGATTCCATGTCAATTGCTGTATGTGGGAAAGGATTTAGTCTGATTAATAATGACAATTATTTCTACATGAACGCACACTAAGATTCCATGTCAATTGCTGTATGTGGGAAAGGATTTAGTCTGATTTATAATGACAATTATTTCTACATGAACGCACACTAAGATTCCATGTCAATTGCTGTATGTGGGAAAGGATTTAGTCTGATTTATAATGACAATTATTTCTACATGAACGCACACTAAGATTCCATGTCAATTGCTGTATGTGGGAAAGGATTTAGTCTGATTTATAATGACAATTATTTCTACATGAACGCACACTAAGATTCCATGTCAATTGCTGTATGTGGGAAAGGATTTAGTCTGATTTATAATGACAATTATTTCTACATGAACGCACACTAAGATTCCATGTCAATTGCTGTATGTGGGAAAGGATTTAGTCTGATTAATAATGACAATTATTTCTACATGAACGCACACTAAGATTCCATGTCAATTGCTGTATGTGGGAAAGGATTTAGTCTGATTAATAATGACAATTATTTCTACATGAACGCACACTAAGATTCCATGTCAATTGCTGTATGTGGGAAAGGATTTAGTCTGATTAATAATGACAATTATTTCTACATGAACGCACACTAAGATTCCATGTCAATTGCTGTATGTGAGAAAGGATTTAGTCTGATTAATAATGACAATTATTTCCAAATGAACGCACACTAAGATTCCATGTCAATTGCTGTATGTGAGAAAGGATTTAGTCTGATTAATAATGACAATTATTTCTACATGAACGCACACTAAGATTCCATGTCAATTGCTGTATGTGGGAAAGGATTTAGTCTGATTAATAATGACAATTATTTCTACATGAACGCACACTAAGATTCCATGTCAATTGCTGTATGTGGGAAAGGATTTAGTCTGATTAATAATGACAATTATTTCTACATGAACGCACACTAAGATTCCATGTCAATTGCTGTATGTGAGAAAGGATTTAGTCTGATTAATAATGACAATTATTTCTACATGAACGCACAATAAGATTCTATGCCAATTACTGTATGTGAGAAAGGATTTAGTCTGATTAATAATGACAATTATTTCTACATGAACGCACACTAAGATTCCATGTCAATTGCTGTATGTTGGAAAGGATTTAGTCTGATTTATAATGACAATTATTTCTACATGAACGCACACTAAGATTCCATGTCAATTGCTGTATGTGAGAAAGGATTTAGTCTGATTAATAATGACAATTATTTCTACATGAACGCACACTAAGATTCCATGTCAATTGCTGTATGTGAGAAAGGATTTAGTCTGATTAATAATGACAATTATTTCTACATGAACGCACAATAAGATTCTATGCCAATAACTGTATGTGAGAAAGGATTTAGTCTGATTAATAATGACAATTATTTCTACATGAACGCACACTAAGATTCCATGTCAATTGCTGTATGTGAGAAAGGATTTAGTCTGATTAATAATGACAATTATTTCTACATGAACGCACACTAAGATTCCATGTCAATTGCTGTATGTGAGAAAGGATTTAGTCTGATTAATAATGACAATTATTTCTACATGAACGCACACTAAGATTCCATGTCAATTGCTGTATGTGGGAAAGGATTTAGTCTGATTTATAATGACAATTATTTCTACATGAACGCACACTAAGATTCCATGTCAATTGCTGTATGTGGGAAAGGATTTAGTCTGATTAATAATGACAATTATTTCTACATGAACGCACACTAAGATTCCATGTCAATTGCTGTATGTGGGAAAGGATTTAGTCTGATTAATAATGACAATTATTTCTACATGAACGCACACTAAGATTCCATGTCAATTGCTGTATGTGGGAAAGGATTTAGTCTGATTAATAATGACAATTATTTCTACATGAACGTACACTAAGATTCCATGTCAATTGCTGTATGTGAGAAAGGATTTAGTCTGATTAATAATGACAATTATTTCTACATGAACGCACACTAAGATTCCATGTCAATTGCTGTATGTGAGAAAGGATTTAGTCTGATTAATAATGACAATTATTTCTACATGAACGCACACTAAGATTCCATGTCAATTGCTGTATGTGGGAAAGGATTTAGTCTGATTAATAATGACAATTATTTCTACATGAACGCACACTACGATTCCATGTCAATTGCTGTATGTGGGAAAGGATTTAGTCTGATTAATAATGACAATTATTTCTACATGAACGCACACTAAGATTCCATGTCAATTGCTGTATGTGAGAAAGGATTTAGTCTGATTAATAATGACAATTATTTCTACATGAACGCACAATAAGATTCTATGCCAATTACTGTATGTGAGAAAGGATTTAGTCTGATTAATAATGACAATTATTTCTACATGAACGCACACTAAGATTCCATGTCAATTGCTGTATGTTGGAGAGGATTTAGTCTGATTTATAATGACAATTATTTCTACATGAACGCACACTAAGATTCCATGTCAATTGCTGTATGTGAGAAAGGATTTAGTCTGATTAATAATGACAATTATTTCTACATGAACGCACACTAAGATTCCATGTCAATTGCTGTATGTGAGAAAGGATTTAGTCTGATTAATAATGACAATTATTTCTACATGAACGCACAATAAGATTCTATCCCAATTACTGTATGTGAGAAAGGATTTAGTCTGATTAATAATGACAATTATTTCTACATGAACGCACACTAAGATTCCATGTCAATTGCTGTATGTGAGAAAGGATTTAGTCTGATTAATAATGACAATTATTTCTACATGCACGCACACTAAGATTCCATGTCAATTGCTGTATGTGAGAAAGGATTTAGTCTGATTAATAATGACAATTATTTCTACATGAACGCACACTAAGATTCCATGTCAATTGCTGTATGTGAGAAAGGATTTAGTCTGATTAATAATGACAATTATTTCTACATGAACGCACACTAAGATTCCATGTCAATTGCTGTATGTGAGAAAGGATTTAGTCTGATTAATAATGACAATTATTTCTACATGAACGCACGATAAGATTCTATGCCAATCCATTGTAGATATGTTATATGTTGGAAAGGATTTAGTCTGATTTATAATGATAATTATTTCTACATGAACGCACGATAAGATTCCATATCAATCCGCTGTAGATTTGTTGTATGTGAGAAAGGATTAAGTCTGATTTATAATGACAGTTATTTCTACATGAACCCACGTTCAGATGCTCTGTCAATCCGCTGTAAATTTGTTGTATGTGTGAAAGCGTATACTCTGATTAATGATGATAGTTATTTCTACATGAACGCACGATAAGGTGCCATGTCAATTTCTGGCCATATCATAATAATGTCACTTCTACGAAAACCGACCTCCCAGTAAAGATACAGATCACCCCGGACACCCAGTAAAGATACAGATCACCCCGGACTGATCCGGATCCTCTCCGTGTAACCAATGGTCGTACAAGCAATGGTCGTTCAACCAATGGTCGTACAAGCAATGGTCGTACAAGCTATGGTCGTACAAGCAATGGTCGTACAAGCTATGGTCGTACAAGCAATGGTCGTACAAGCAATGCGTTCGCCTATACAGAACGGTCTTACTACAAAACGACCTGTATAATAATGAGCTGTATTCGTAATTCATAATTAATATTTAATTAATTTCAAAACCTCCGAAGCATTTTTAAATAGCTCATACGAGATAAACATATTTATTATTTATTATAATGTGAGCCGTACCAAGTGAATATGAGTTGTCTCTGGGACGTCTTCATAAAATCAATGGAGCATTCCTACTAGATTTTCTCGACAGAGGCTACACCATGGGATATTATATCGAGGCTATAAGTGGTATATTGCACAAAACGCACGTTGTGCACATGATGTATTTGCTTTTTGTCGTCGAGAGTCGTGACTTATTCAATATGTCATCCTTCAGCGTCAACAACCAGAGAAGACATTTCCGAGAATTTATCTGAAATGAGGGTCAAGTCAAACTTTATATTACAATAAAACCTTCCATGACGGGCACCTCCGAAGAGCTGAGACCTGTTGGATATAACACTTCTATAGTATGTCATATTCCTTTAAATCAACCTCAATAGTGCAACAAATCTCTAAACCAGCAAGCGTTCTCTGCTTACAACAAACCTTTCTCTGAAGAGGTTGTTGTACTATATAGATGGTACTAGTGTACAATTTATTACGTGTAAAGGGTTAGAAAACGATTCTGAATAGGGTTAATTTAGGTATTCTCAAAAGCGAGACGCCATAAATTCAGCTATGTCTGGGCACGAATTGTGTGTAACAGGAATCAGATATATACATTAATAATATTTTATCTTAGTTTAAGTGTCCTGGATGTACATTATGTATTGCAGTTAAATTGTCATTTCTTATATGCCCTCATGAACAGACAGTTAGAACGAACACATGTGTGGATGCGCTGGGAGATCTGGAAATACACTGATCGCAAACGCCTTACGGTTGGTATTCGCATAGTGCCTCTCACACTTTACAAACCGCCTCGGTGATCTAGTGGTAGTGTGCGGCCTCAGGTACGAGAGGTCAACGGTCGGTACCCGACCAGGTCAAGGATTTTAAAGATGGTAGTAATGGCAGACTTCCTAGGTGCTCAGAGTTGCGGGGTTAACGTTACGACCTGACTGGCTGGTGTCAGGATAAACGGACTAGTTGTCCTGGTAACGCCGCCGTGAAATAACTGAAATAGTTTTGAAAGCGGCGTAAAACACCATCAAATCAAACTATCAATTACCTTTTTATTTTTTATTTTATCGAACAGCAAAAACTGGATATATAATGGACACGTTGTTTCGATACTTTACAATTAAATATTGATGCGAATTTAAGTAAACAATTGTCTAGAGAAATGAGTGTTGCTATGGTAACCAAGTGAGAGAAAATTGATGTAACATTTTACCCTATGAATATGGTAGTTTATTATTGCCACGTGACTTTCATCTTCAGGCTAAACTTCAATACGACACGAAATACCATAACTTGTTCTTATAAAATTTTGAAAATGTTATTTTATCTTTTGTCTTAACATAAGCAATGTTCACAAGAAACACCCTGATATAACAGAACTAATGTATAACACAATATTTACAAACATTTATGTCTTAATATATGTGTTTGTGATACTATGGCGAGTCTGCTTTGTTTGAATATATATCTTTGAAATGATTGAGGCAAACATATGAAAATTCTACATAAAAATTTCAAAAGTTTCCTGTTACAACTGCGTCGGTATGTGGGAAAAGGTTACATTTACATTGTAACACGAGTCGTTCCACGAGAAGACTAACATGTCGCGCAGGCTAACCGGGGCAGACACTTTTCGCCTCCTGTGGATTTTCTGTTTCAGGAATAAATACTCTATACTTCTATCCCAAAGAGACGGAATGTGTCGGCTCGGATTAGCCTGCGCGGACTGCGCACGCTGATCAGGGTCGATACATTACGCAGAGTCAAAAATGTTGGTTTTTTCTTGGAACGGCTAACATGTTTTCTCAGATGTTTAATTGGGCAATTATACCCGCCCTTCAGCAACATTAACGTTTACCTTAATGCACGAGTTATAACAATGGTTGCGGACAATGATGAGCCAGATCAGCCGAACAAGTTATCAAACATTAATGCTCATACCAGTTCCACTCATTTAGCCGAATAAGGGTTATATTCATCAGGACAATAGGCTCAACAGACAATGAATGCACTTGGGTTTTTATGTTATATATCGTTTTTATTTAATGTTTATGGTGCTGCATATTATCTTAAAATGTCCATTATAAAATCATTATAAAATACTTATCTGCGATCGAGCAGGACGTGCATTGATAAAACGTTACTCTGGAATTAAAATGAAAAGGGCTCAATCGGTAGCAACGCGAAATTCCATCAGAATTCTGGGGAGTTCAAAAACCTAATTGTAAAGGTAAATTACTTTGAATAATTAAAGCGCTAAAACTTACCCAAAGGTGACGTGAACATTTGATGTAAAGAAACAAGAGCAACGCAAACAGGTGACATGGCTCATCTTATCTTAACATTTAACAACCGGCAATAACACCATCAATATACATGACAGAGTGTTGGCCATTGCAACACAACGTTGCCGTCTGATGATGAATAAGTTTAAAAGCTATAGCTTGTAAAGGTTAGAAGAAAGGTTCATATAAACACATTACTTAACCAATTGTGCAATTCAAATAAGGACCAAGGAGGTAATATCAAAGCAGAAATAAGATCCTGTGTAATCTACATTTTCTACGTCGTGGTTTTACTGAAATCTTGTTAAAAGCGACGTAAAACAACAAACAAACAATCTAACCATTTTCTAATAAGGTTTCACAAAGCATTGGTGAAAAATTAAATGCAATGCTTTTCAATTTATTTTAAATCCAAACATTTTGTAGGAGTTGGTTGCTGAGGTTTCAAAGGACGTTTGCACCACGTATGTGAGGAATTTATGAGACAAAAATAAAAAAGATTATTATAATATATGTTGGTATATTAATAAAGACCTGACTTAACCGGAAATCTGGTCTTTTGGAGATCTTCCTATTGCTTAAGTTATATCAAACAAGCCGGTAGGCGACGTAGGATTCGCCTTGGTTGTGGGTCCTTAGCAACGAAAATCAAACGCGCACACCCTGAGCCCGTATCGCACCTGTTCACCAAGTTTCATCGGAATCGACCTGTCGGTTTGGGCTGTGGAGCGTCGCTTTACAAACAAACAGACAGACAGCAGGAAAAGCCTGACAATAAGGGATATCTCACGAAGCGAATCCCAATAAAGGATGTACTGAACTGAAAAGTGGATTTTTCATAATATTTAACTTTTGATGTGACAATGTTTTTTTTAAAATTGGATGTATGTTTAATAACAAAAAAAAGAAAAAGAAAGGTATGCTAATGGGCTTTATTTTTTGCTACATCCGTTTATAAAAGCCTTATGATATGCATTTTTTTGCTATTTCAGCACATGAAAAAAAAACAAGTTTTCTCGCAAATTGCCAATATTTGAAAGATGATATGCTAATTGTTTGTCTTCTTGTGGTTTAAATATTATTCTGAAGTTATCTTATCCATATCTTTAGAAGTTCATGTGATAAGTTGTAATTGAACCTAAAAGATAGACGCTATTTTTCCCTAATGAGAACCCATATTTGTCAGGTGAAAGAATAGAAAAGTTCAAAACTTTGAATTAAGGGAAAAATATATTTATAATATTTAACTTTTTCTAAAACTTCTTTAGGTTATTGCAATTACTATCATTTATCAAAATTTAAAAAGAAAACTATATGTCATTGGGCAAATGATTTAGTTTGTCTTGTCTGAATGGCTAAAGAATGTTAAAATATGATTATTTTTTTTGAAACATATCTTCAATTGTCATAAACTTTTTACAATATATTCTACTTATTTTCAAAACAATATGATACTGTACAAGATCTAGATTAAAATTTATATACATGGACTTTAATATTTTCTTTTTACCGAGTTATATTACATAATCAAACATGGCGACTGGACAGCGCTTGGAAGGCTCACGAAAACATTCAGTCCTTTATCTAAAACAAATTTAATCCACTTTTTTTTTAAATTTTGAAGCATTATAAAAAGGTATAATGACTAAACAAGTTTTAATTAACAACATAATCAAAAGATTTAATAACAATGTAACATTTTTTATTTTTTTTCAGATATCCACTTCTCAGAACAGTACATCCTTAAATACATTTTCCGGTTTTTTTAGTGACGGACATTTTGGCGGTGCGATACTGTAGAGATAGATACTCTGAAACCAGAATATTCATTTTCAGCAAATATTCCACAGATGCATGTGGTTTCATTGACACATTATATAATCTACGATTATCAAGACATCTTTCTGAACCCGAAATGGTGTTCAGTAATGGAGTAGAAAGAGATGTTTGAAGTAATTCATTGCCGATATTGTAATAAGACTTAAGCAATAGGGACGGATATTCCAGTCTAGATTTCGACGGGTGTCGACGAGTGTCTTCGGAATTCGCCTACTATAGCAATTGGCTCTGACGAGACCCTTGCTAAAACGGAAAGCTTCCGAATCATCCAAACCGCTTTGTTTTGTTATATGACGACGTTTTTAGAGATCATTGACTCGGGTTTCTCCTGCTTTCTCACGGAAGTAACCGAATTACGTTCAACAGGGGAAATATTAGACTTTCACAACTGAGTCCAAACCATACACAGTGTGCATATTTGTGTTTCCAGAAGTATGTTTTTAGCAATAACTACGTATTCCGAAGTTAGTCATGCGTATAATTCGTTTATTTTAATAATATTAAACTAGTTTTTAAGTGCGTACCCTATTTACGGTCGATATTCGATGATAAAAGTCGGCTTAATTTATCCCGACCAAAATTTGATTTAATCAAAAGGGTTCGTTGCTGTCAAAAAATAACGTAATCGGGGTCAGTCATCTTTAACCAAAACGTTACGGCCAAACCAAATTAATTTCTTGGTCATAGAATTTGCTGCTTTTAAAATTTCGAAAACAAATGTCAATTTTGAAATGCGACCTAGGGTCAGTTATTTATTTCAATCTCGTAAGAGTCTACAATTGTTATTATTTATTTTAACAATATAATTGTAAGGCAAGCACCTGTTTTACAATGTTTTTAAAAACATAGCTGATTGCGCAGGCTTGCTCCAGTCTACTCGTATTGCACTGATAGTATCAGTTATAACAAGTAAATATTAGCAGGATACTCTTCTATAATTTAGTACTGAAGAATAAATAAGAATGTTGACAACACGTTGACTTTTGAATATCCCTTTTTCGCTAGTTTTTTTGGGTATAATCATCCAAAACAAAGGAATGTATTTGGTGTGGCATAATAAGTCTAAATGGAATACAATCAAGTACCTACAAAAAGGTAAATTTGTCGCCGCATAACTTTTCCAAGTGGAAAACAACCATACAAGAATGTTGTGTGGTGTACTTGTGCGAGAAGCGACTTACCACACGGGGCTTGGTCCGTCTGATATGCCGGTAATGATTTAATTGTGGTCCCAATGATGGCGAACAGGAAGGATATTTACCAGAATTCGCAAAGAAGTTGGTTAATTCGTTGATTTACACTTCCAAAGCAACGTCAATATAAAGTCTATTTGTAGCTTGGCTCAGCTGGGGATGACTCTCAATATATTTAACAATCAAACTACAAGTGGATTTTATAAGTAATCAACATATATGTGTAGGGAATGAAGCTAATCACTGTTAATGTATCATACTATACACAGCTAATGATGTTTTCTAATCATCTAAATCAACATATATATGTATGGAATCAAGTTAACTGTGTCATACTGTAAACAGCTAAAGATGTTTTCTAATCATGTAATTCAATATCGATGATATATAACGTAATAAGTTGCCAAGAGAAATGGCGGTTGCCATGGTGAAAGGAATTTGTTAATACCGGAAATGTTCAATAGTCTTCCAATAAAGTATACTTTGTTATTTGTCGTAGAAAATTAGTTTTTAGAAATACCATTTAAAACTCTATGTTTTCCACACCGAACCATGTTTTGAGACAAAATATTTATTGTTTATACTGTTTAAGAAATGTGCCAAACTTGTGGGTTAAGAAAATAAAGGCAGTGTTCTGCTCTGTTATCAAATTGTCCTTTGGCATTAGCGCTAATGTATAAGTGATATCAGCAGCGACACCTTCAAGGCTTCGTTAATATAAAGAGTTTGATTACTTTTGATCGTTCGTGCATCTATTATACAGTTGTGTGTCCTGTTTTGGCATCACGTTAATGTAATTAGCATACCACATTGAGGGGTACTACGATTTGTCAGTACCTATAAATAATATTGTATTTCAACAAAGTGCTCGATTAATGCTCTTTCGTGGGCATGCGCAGCCACAGGCTTGTCTGAGACTTGAACTACGAACACATGTCACAAGAAATATTTTCTCCCAACATGAATTATTTAGTATATTTAATAAATATTTTCGCGTGTACGCAAGCATTCAGAGAAGTATGGTTTTGTACATGAAATATCATCCATAAAACGTATAGTATATATTTATATAAAGTGCACTGACAATTAAAGCAAAAAAAGGGGGTATACGAATGATTGGCTATTTGAATAAATCAATTATTCGTGTTCCCGTATCCCGTATCAATATTTCAATCAACGTGTTACAGCTTGTGTCTTCGCTATCAATACTGAAATCATAAAATGAATAGACAACTCAACACACCATGTGGAACTGATATTAAACTTACGCATTGCGACTCCAAAATATATTATTTTAAAAAGTTAATTAACCGTTTAAGCCTCTAGTGTTTATTGGGATAGGTTTTAATTTTGTACCATGGGGACCGGGTGACGTAATCGAAAAGGGAGCAGCCAACATTATTATTGTTAAGAAAAACTCGGTTATATGTTTGAAAAAAAACAACACCTTTATGAATAAATAAATTGTATAAAATTATTTAAGAAACAGCAAGATACAAAATACGTATGTCTTCTTCCGTTATTATAAAACTTTAGACACGTATTTAATAACTTTCCCCCAACTTCCTAGGCTACGCTTTTTTAATGGTTTAGTTTACGACCCGATTTATAAAAGCTCAAAAAACAGTTTCTGGCGATGTGTTTGCCTATTTACAATATTGAGATTTTTAAATAAATGGGTAATCTTTAAAAAAATCAATAATGATTCATTTTAATTAGTACACATTACAATATAGTTCTAGAAACTGTCAAAACAACGTTAACCCAAATATGCAATAGGCAGGACCGTAACGTGATCCATTCTATTACTTGTAAATGCAGCCTGTCATCACTTGGCGATTTTGGTCATTCTTTTTTAATAGACGACAAGGTGTCATCGGTTCCCATAGAGTAATTAAGTTGTCTCTGCTTCCTTCCGTTATGATAACTTAGCTGTTTTCACGATGTTATCCGATTTCTAAAATTCATTGGATTCGTACCCGGGTTTTCATGTTTCGTTCGAGATGAACGATTCGTACCAACTGGTTTTCGCTCTTTGCTCTTGGGGAACTGACTTGACCATTTTCTTTTGTTTATTTTTCAGTTTTCTACCGGCAAGTTCAAAACGAGTAAAGTGACATTATAAACAAACAAAACAGACTTAATACGTATTGCTATATTTTGACTATACATGAAAACTTTCATAATGCTCAATCTTGATCATAAATATCTTCTTTTTTTTTTTTAAATTACTTCGTATTTTTTGTTTATATACTCCCGTTGTTGCTATCATACTTCTGCTAAACTGGAAGGAGAATAGACTTCCCCCTCTTCTTCCAAAGCTTGTGTCACACTTAAATTATAAATAAAGGCAATACACCTTAATATATGTTAATAGTTAAGCACCTATGGTTTGTGTTTATCTAATTGATCTAGTTAGAAGATTTAAAACAGTTTATTGGTAAAAAAAAAACTTGAGAAACTTAAGCTTGTATGACGCTTTATTGTTGCAGTGAACGTTAAGCAAACTGTTGACCAAATGGTTTCAGGACTAAACTTGTCATTTCACGATTAAACTTCACATGCTGAATATCACATAGATCGTAGCATATAAAACGTTTAATCCCTACGTCAATATTGACCCTTTCTGCTCTTGGTAACCTTTTTATATAGGCCAAGGTAGACAGGTGAGCAATATATGCATATCTCAGCCTTCTTGTTTAAAATAAAGGGACATTTGGCCTTCTTGTTCGAAATGTTTATATCCTGTCTGTTTGCCAGGTTATTTAAATGTACTTTAACTGTAACTTGTAACTTTATATGTTATGTATTAAACAGCCTACATGCGGACACGGCTACTTTACTTTCCCACATAGACAGTTTAAGATAAAAGTATTTACTTATTGTTTTTCAATTGATCAACGTGTTTACTGAATAAGTAACCATTACTTATGACGTCGGTGACAACAACTCTGTCAAGGAGGGAAGCTTTGTATCATTAGTGCCGATGCCATTGCCCTACAGTTGGTCAAACATCGAGTCCCCCAGTCACCAGATGGACACTCTGATTATTACAGAACTAAGTCGGTGTTTATGTGTAGGCAATGCTGTTTCGGATAGACTATTGATGCTGAGGAAGGGAATTAACAATCGAGCACGAGATATGACGGCTATGAGTTTGTATCACTCAACACAATTAACCTGAGTATGATCATTGTCACAATAGTTTATATACATCTAGCTTGCTTGTGTGTTTGTTTGTATTTCATCAAATTTAAATTATGTGTCATTTAGCTTACTACGTGGTTTTCATAGGAGACATCACACATTTGATACTTACATCAATGTCATTGTTTAAAACATATTTCTACAAAGGTCAGGTATATATGTCTGAGTAGTATGTGCCTGATTCATGTGACAAATCAAGCTAATGCAATAAAAGACTTTTGAAACATTTGAAGAGAACATGTTCTCCTGTCATTTTACCAGGTTGATATATTTCTTTTAGTTTAGTTGTATTGAGGTTTAACGGCTTTTTTAAATTCTATTTCGGTTATATCACGGCGACATTTCATTTAGTCATGCTACCTTGATAATCAAACAAGTATTAGGCTAGGAAATGTGCCTTGCTCAAGGGCAAGTCCCGAACACATCTAGTTAACACGTTATATATTACTCACGAAAAGGTTGATATTATATTGAATATCATATTACTTCTGCACGTACTTTTGATAACATTTATGATAGGACAAAATCCGCTTGGAGACAGGTCAAAATTCACAAATGCAGATGGTTTTTGTTTTTATTGTAGGCGACTATATAAGGAGTACAATTTAAATGTTACAAAAGTTCTTTTTCAAAGCAGACGATTATAAACTGTTCATGTCAATCTGCGATATCACCCGCAATCAACCCTTTAGTATATATACCTTAAACCGTAGAATACAAGTACGTGGGAAATGTGAAGTTTATGCATTCTGTGTTCCGAATAAGGGTAAACATAAACCACCTGTTGTTTTCCCTATCATGTGAATATCTGGAACGTTGCCACATCCGGCCGTGACAACTTTATCGATTTGACATACGTGCGTGTTTCCGTCGTCGGGACATCAGAATTTGAGTCTATATACAGACGTTTTAGGATAAATTGTTCAATTGTTCATGTTCAGATAAAAACTATTTAGTATACAGTTGCGCACATACTTAAAGCACATGCCCGCGTTTTGCTGAATTTATCAACCCGTTCACACATACAGACGTTTTCAGACGCCTCTGCAGCAAATCGACTTTTGACAAAATAGTGACAAAAGAAAAAAATGCTCATAATGAGCAATTTCTCCCCTTGCCTCAATGTTTTCAACTCTGTTCAACGATTAAACTTTCCTTTTTAGAGGTTAACCGTTGTATTAAGCATATGGTTTCACAGTCGTCTGCTTCAGATGTGTTGTATGTGTGTTAATCAAGTTATTTCTATAAATGTTTTGCTACGCTATGTTACTTACCCTTATTCTTTGTGTAATCTATTTGATAAATGATAAGAAAACACTGCCTTCAATAATCCAAATACCTTCTTTGGAAACAATGCTTTCAAGTTACTTCAGTTTTTTTAAATTATACTTTCAATTACAGAGATTTTCTATATTTTTTATTCAACGTTTTCAAAGTCGTCTGCTGCAATCTTTTTGTATGCGGGAAAAGGTTAATGCCAACATAATATGATATATGCTGTCAGTGAAATAGAAATAAAAAATGACAGTTACAACTTTGCATATTTCAGCAGTTTATTTTTAAGATTCTGGGCGCATTTTTCCACTTTACAGAATTAAAGTTCAGAAAGTGCGTATGTCATATTTTATCTAGGTACCTGTAGGTCTATTGATCCATAGATCGTGAGTTTAAATCCCTCAAAGGACTATATAAGGAGGAGTAAACTGGGCGGAAAGTGTCTTCCCGTGTTAGCCTGCGCGGCATACTTAGGCAGATAAGGGTCGAAACTTTACGCAGAGTCTATAATGTTGGTTTTCTCGTGGAACGGTTCATATTGTGATATTTGATCAACCGGATACGGAATCCTGCATATATCAGTCTTCGTTGTTGTTTTTGTTTGTTTGTTTGAATTGTGTTTACGCCATTTCAACATTATTTCACTTATATCACGGCGACATTTCACTAATTCATGATCCCTGTGTAAACAAAACAGTTCTAGCCTAGGAAATGCCCAAGAGCAATTCACCATGACGTCTTCATTTGGTTTCTATTTTATAAGAGTTTTGACAACTTAATGGGCTACTGGTCTCCTTTGATTCAGACTTGGTACAAAATAATGATTAAATATAATACACTGAGAAAAGCCAGGGTGCCGCATTGAATATTTTATAAGATGTTATCTACACAGAAACATAAAACTATTAAAGAATAAGACACCATTTTCTTGACGTAGACAAACGTAATAAGCCTGACAGTTTGAACATGTGTGTGATATTGAAAGCATGACATATGAGCGTCTAAATTCGTTATAAACTTCCTTTCGGTCACAGACGATGTTTGACAGCAATAGATTGTCCGGAATAATCATTTTCCCACACACTAAATATGTCACACCAACTACGTCATTTGTATTTCTCTCGTTTCAATATGATAGATCGAGACATTTCTACACATCCGGATGAGATAAATATCGACACTCATGACATTTCAAGAGGTATATCGTGGTTTTATACACTACGTGGTACATTTTGTGGCCATTGTGTACTATTCATTTCTTGCGTTTGATGTTTAGCTCAACTGAGCAATAAGTGCTCAAGTTTAGCTAATGTGGCCTGATGTCCGTCGTCAATAATTTATTTAAATTTCATCTCCGCCTAAGCCGCTGTTTTGATTTCGAAATAACTTGATAGGATTGATTCTTTTTTTAAGATTATTAAAATAAATGTGTTCCGTAACTATGGTTGCCATGGCAACCGAAAGGAAAATCTTTAAAGAAAAGGTGAAACTCTCCTTGTGCACATGGGGGTCAAAATTAGCACCGCCCCGGGAGTCACCTGTTTTACACAGAGACATAAAGGGGAAATATTTGAAAATATTCTGTTCTGAAACCAAAAGGCATAGATCTTAAATATTTAGCGTCTAATACAGAAAATCCAGGAGGCGAACAGTTTCTATTCGGGTTAGCCTGCGCGGCATGCTTTGGCAGATCCGGGTCGATGCTTTACGTAGAGTCCACACCGTTGGTTTTCTCGTGGAACGGCTTTTTTTATATATATATATATAGGGAGAAACTTTGAAAATATTCTGAAACCGAAAGGCCTAGAGCTTAGATATATATATATGGTGAAGCTTTGTCTGGTAGTCCTCTTCAAAGATTGCTAAAAAATGCCCCAGGGGTCCCAATTGGCCCCGCTCCTGGGGTCACCTGTTTAACCTTGAAATGTATCGGGGAAAACTTGTGTTGTTTGGTAAAACAACACATTACTATAAAGAAGAGGATTAATTTTCACTATATTCTTATAGCGAAAGTTAGTTTATTCTTATAGTGGATTTTGTTTAATCCTTCTAGAACAAAACGGGCCCTCTTGCCAAAACGTAAAAATAGCCATCTGTGCATCCATGAAAGCTAAAAGTTACGAGTCAGGTTTTGACTTGAGTAGGGTGCAAAAACACAATAATCATTTCCAGGATTCATCATCATCTCAAGTATTGTCATTACTTGCTCTCTACCATTTCTTATGTCGGTCTTAATTGACAAGTTTGTGTTGCAGAGCCATAAAACCCAATCCATTCATTCTCTCAAAAAATGATATGTATAAATAATTCAGGTGAGCGATCAAGGGCCATCCTGGCCCTCTTTTTAAACCGTGATCTCTGAAAAGGGGAGAAAAAAGTATTCCATCATGTTATCTAATTGAATAGTCATATAACTTAAACCAATACACCGACTACTAGAGAAATTTTCTTGAAACAAGACATGACTTAGGAAGTATAATGTTCACAAAAGAGTGCATTGTGCGAAACTAAGATATTCAACTTCTATTTGTCTATTATTTAAAAATAAATACTCTGAGGCGTTTCATGTGGAAGACTTTAAAGTAGAAACTATTGTACTTAGTAGATCGTGAGAGGCATGCTTAGGGCGACTTTAACCGCCTCTTTTTATCACCAGAAATGCTATAACAAGTTCTTGGCTTGAAGAGTATTTTAAAATTGAAAGTAAAATAATTCCTGATTGGCTTTATAAGAAAATGGTTGTATATTGATAAGTAAGAAAGAGAACTTGAATTTAAATTAAAATGGTTGGTGACCACGATCACACACATAGCGGTAAGCAAAGGTTTAAAGAGTGACAAAGTAAAGATAACTGGCTTCAATGAGAAATAATACATAGAATGCGATCAACGATATATAAAGCTTATTATTCCAGGTAAATGAGAAAATGTCAATCCTGAAACATTTTCCCGAGCCACATACCACATGTCTGCAGTAGATGACTTTGTCAACATATAGGCAAAAAACAAGGCAAAGCTCTATATGAAAGTTTGTTAATTTAATAGAGTTGAAAATATTGTGACAAGTTTAGAAATTGCTTGTTCTGATCTTTTGTTTCATTTTATAACGATGCATTCACATGTGCATATTAACAGGCCAGCCTGAGTCTTCACTGTACGCAGATGCATTAAGACCGCTACAATGCTAGACGCTGTTCAAATAAATGTGACCATGAAATAAGGTGAAGGGAACAGTGTGTGTACATTATTGACATTGCCGGTATAAGCAGAAGGGTTCTTGCTTTGAGCATCTTCTACGTTTTGTTTGCGTTTTCGAAAGATGACAGCTGCAGTGACGATGCCAGTTGACGGGATGAAGGGATTCAGATATCTCATCTGGTGTTGACAAAGAGATGTGTACAGTGTCTGAACTGTTCACCAATAGTTATATAGTGGGTCTTTGTCTAAAGTTATCAAGAGCCCCATGTGTGGCCGAATCGACAGACCGGCCTCCTGGTTTGCTTATTAGCTCTTTTCGGTTGATCCAGTTCTTATCCTTCCGCAACGATTTTAATAATCTTGATTAAGTTTTATAGTGGGTAAATATGTTGTATAATTACGATACAAATAGCTACTACTTTCAGAGTAGGTTAGAAGGGTTTTTTATTACATCTACATGCCAAATGTAAAAATAGTAGAAGTCCACTATAGGAGACGCCAATTCTTACTTAAAAGAGCAGTGCTTTTATAATTGTTGTAGGGTTTATGATGTCAAGTCAAATACCATTTATGAAAATGTAAAAGCTCCATTTCGTATAGTTTCAAAGAAATATATATTTATTTTTAAATTTACATTTACTGATATATTTATCATTTATAGTTTGTCATACTATAAGTACCCGAGTGTCACCTGCTGTGATTTCAGAAGAGTAAGTCTATTTCCCTATTTATTTAATTTATTCTGTTTAAACGTGCAAGTCCCGGAACATGGTCATTTCAGACACCAATGTTTATCGTTTCGACATTTGTTTGTGTAGGCGACCATTACGATGGCTTGGCGTGAAACGGTTGTATCTAAAATTGGTAATTGTTTACCAAGGTTAATCCCCTCGCCATAAACAATGGAAATTTAGGTGCCATTGCTCGTTCTAAAATTGCATTGTTTACAAAAGGGTCGAAATTGCCCCTAAACCCCTAAACCAGGGTTTTCAAAATAGGTTTTAAGTTACAACTGTTTCACGCCAAGCCCTCGATTAGTTATAGAAGTATTATCCCTTGAAGTTACGACATTGTGCTGATGTATAAACTACGGGTGGTGTAGATTTTTTACCCGCTCCATCATGTGTATAATTTGGTAGGGGACCTACCCTCGTAATGCTTGATCTCAAATATTGAACCTCCGATATCCTGTTTTAGTATAATATCTTTGGAAAACTATAAGTCCCGTAGATGAGACCAATTCTGACCACAGTGTGCAACTTTTGTATTGTTACACAAGGTTTTGTTAAATCATATATTTCAAGGCTAAATCTTATGTGGTTTCACAGATCTGTCTCGACACGAAATCGCAAGGACATGTTTCCCATTGGTTCTAGGACTGCAATACGCATATCCCCATTTTCCAAACACCGGACAGAAATTGAGAGAGAGAGAGAGATTATGCAGCGACAAAATACTAATGAGTATTCTTTATTACATGCACTGCTATTCCCTCAGGGCTTAACACAGATGTACTTGTATATTACGATTTCTCAACATAAATATTGAACTCTACGTATTACATAGCCTGTGGACAGGACGATCGTTACTTTGACAATATAAAAGCTACAATCTGGATCTTGCAACTGAAGTTCAAGATCAAACTAAGATCAAAGCATACTAATTCTGAACGATAACCATACAGTCAACCTTCAAACGTGTTAGAGGTAGTGACACCCTTCCCATATTTATTGAGATTAAACGAAGGATCCTCTACTGTGTCTAGGTAATTATTCTGAATGTGCGTCGCATAAAAAGAGTTAAAATGCTGCTCATTCACATCGCACGTTTTATTCGTTGTGAATGCGAATACGAATTTAACCATACTGACTGTCATGTGTTGATGTTCGAGCGTAAACCCTGGACATATATATGTTTTTATACCCTGTTCAACTTGCTGAATGTATATGATGATAACTTTTGAATATACATTTTCAATTTAAATGATAAGATGCATAATTTGTGTTCATGTAGGGTGTTGTTTCATAGAGGTTACCGCACATAGCGTTACCATAAAAGCATCATTGTAGCTACTAAACATTTTCTTCTTCGTTAATTTATTACAAATAATGTTACAATATGTATACACGCATGTATTTACATCGTAAAATTAACAGAACGAATCAATAAATTATAATTTTTAGTTATATATATCATATCATGCAAACTGATATATAATGTTGGACTTTTTAAAATGAAATAAAAGTCGTTAACAGAGACATGTACAATTATATGTATCTGGAGTCAAAAAGTAAAATGATCTAAAGTAAAATTGAGGAGATTAAGTTTAAGTGAGTGATAATAAAATAATGAAGGGTTTATCTTAAACAATTATTTGACATACATTACTTCAATTTCCATTGTTCATTTCCTGTTAAAAGTTCAATTGGACTTTTAATAAGACTATTTCCTGTTCAAAGATAAACCATAACTATAGTAAACCTTTGTAATTGATATGTGTAATTCATTTTAAAAATACCGAATATCTTAGACGCAGTACTTTACAAGTAAGAGAGTCATATTACGAATACACACTTTCTCAATCATTTATATCCTGTTGGTAATTGGTAAAGTATAAAGAATGTTAAAACAAAATAATCTTCATCGTTATTAACTAATAAATCTTCTTAATTTATTGTTAGATGCAATTATTGTTTTACGCCGTTTTCAACATTATTTCATTCATAAAACAGCGACAATTCACTTATTCATGATCCCTGGTTAAAAAAATCAGAACTAGATTAGGACATTTATTTGACCGCCGCTGGGTATCGAACCTTGGACGCCCGGTTCTAAAACCTCGATGCTAATAACTCGGCGGAGGCTCGCGGACAATGCGTCTTCCGCGTGAGCTGTACTGTGTATACACGCACACTAAATTGCACGTGTCTTTTGGTTACTGTATTGTTTGATTAACTAAATGATTGGTTAATTTACTAGAGGTGCAGGTAAGTCATAATAAGTGTATTTACCCTCCAAACCTGATCATTTTATGTATAAATAAATTAAATTACATTCGTTCATAGACAGCGCAGAAATACATCTTTCATTTTCAATTATCTTATTCATATATTTTAACAGCACATGTCTTTCTATTGCGTCAGAGATGTCAAATCAAATCCATTTACCGGTTGCTATCCCACCAAATTAACACGTTTTTGCGGGAGATTCAGCATTTGTCTTGATGATGTAAGTCAACTTCGAACATGGGTCATATTGGGTCAGAAACTAGGTCACTAGGCCAAATTGAAGGAACATCTGAGTCCTTATTTTCAACTTGAGCATGTTGAAACTTTATCAGAATGTTTGTCTTGATGATATGTAGGTCATGTTCGAACATGGGTCATGATGGGTCAACCGTAGGTCACTTGGTCAAATTGAAGGAAAAGCTTGTTAACATTCTACAGGAAGCAATTTTTGCTTCAGCAGTTTGAAATTTTGTCAGAAACTAGGCTACTAGGCCAAATCGATGGAAAATCTTGTTAATACTGTATAAGCATCTTTTTTGGCTACAGCAGCTAGACATTTGGTCAGAATTATATCCAAATGATATCTAGGTCAAGTTTGAATATGGGTCATGCCGGGTTAAAAACTAGGTCATTAGGCCAAGTTGAAGGAAAATCTTGTTAACACTGGTTACTGCATTTTTAGCTTCAGCATGTTGAAACTTTATCAGGATGTTTTTCTTGATAATATCTAGGTCATGTTCTAACATGGGTGAAGTTGGGTCAAAAAGTAGGTCACTAGGTCAAATTGAAGGAAAGTCTTGTTAACACTCTAGAGCCAACATCCCCCGCATTTTAGTACTTTCAGTACTTTGATTCTTTTTTAGTTACGGATTATTTGGCAGTACGATACTGTAGACATGGATACTCTGAAACCAGCACATTCTTTTTTAACAAATAGTCCACAAATGCATGTGCTTTCATTGACATTATATACAATCGATGAGTAGTAAGACATCTCGCTGAACCCCAATGGTGTCCAGTAATGTAGAGCTACTATAAAAAGAGATATCTTAAGTAATGCATTGCCGATATTCTAATAAGACTTCTACATTATGGACTTATTCAAGCTTAAATGTCGATGAGTGTCTTCGGAATTCGCCTACTATAGCAACTGGCTGTAACGAGCCCATTGCTAAACATTGTAGTCATACAGCAAAGCAGGTCAAATGATGCTCAAAAAAGATATGAAAACTTGCTTTCATTACTGATAATATATAGAGATATAATTACAGATCTGTATCCATATGCCTTCTGGAACATATAACAGTATTGTTAAGGTTTACTTCATAGTTCCATATAAGGTTTTCGCAAAAGCAATCATTGTATCTATTGAACCGTTCTCTTGCACACTGACGAGGCTCTCATTCCCAATTAGTCAACTTATTCAAAAATTAATGAGTAAGGCTACAAAACGATATTGAACAAAACTCAGAAAATGAAAAGTCGAAACTATATACATGATAGGATTTGTTTCCAATGTCTGTAGTTGGACCCGGTTCAGACAAGTCAGTCTTCATATGGTCTAACAGATATTGATTCCATAAATATTATACACTACTTTAAAATAATACCATTTATTATGTATGAATGAAAGCCAGTAGGGATGGTTGAGTGGAATGTTTCGAGTCGTCAGTATGTCTGTATGGACATCTGTCGTTAACTATTTTAATCAAAATCGATAGACTCTCTGTCTCGCAACTTACAAAGATTGCTTATGTCGGCGAGCTATTCCATTAACTAGGAATAAATAGATTGATAAAACTTATCTAACGTTTAGCATTGCTTGGATAAATTTAACACAACAGTATTAAATTGCACTGTTTTCGTTTCATTGAGTGTGCAAGCTATACAAGAGGGGACCAATTGTTGGTATATCATGTGACGCTGTCCAGCCGCTGTTTCTCCTTCAGAAAGCCGACGTTTCCACATATTTGGTGAAAACCATTTTGAAGCTTTATCCAAAAGTACTTTAGTTAGTAGATGGAAAATCAAATAACACTTATACAGCCAGCCAAATGATCAATGACGAATGCCTGGTCACCAATAGTCCACTATGTCGACACCAAACAGGTGAATCATTTGCTCCTTTCAATACTTACTCGGTTTTTTCCAAACGTAATACCCCTTTGTTAAACAGATGGTTGATACAAAAGTATCATTCAATAGCAATCTTCGATATGGTAGCCAAAAAAAATGTAATGATATATTAAACTATTTTGGGTGGAACCTATGAATGAATTTAAACATTTTTAAAGAAGGTCAAAAGTGATATTTTACAGCTACGCTGAAAAAATAATGAAATGCCATAAGGCTACTCGTTAAATCTAAACAATAATTATGTAGTATGCTTTTTTATTCTATTATTATGAACCGACGTGCTCTGAATGAAATGCCTTGTTTAACGACGATCCATCTAGATCAATATATATGTTTATAATCATATGAATAAAAGATTGCTAAAACCTACATTCTCTTCTATGACTATACCTTGGGTAAAACTTAGAAAATTGTCTAACCGTTTTGTATACGATGATGTGGTTAAATTCGAGTTGATTAGACGGTTTCAAAGAACAAGTACTGCGCGAAATTTCTGAAATACGTTTGTAGCTTTTGTAATAAGACTTTTCTTACTGTATTAAAGACAATAAACAATTCTTCAAAAAAAAAAGTAACTTATTAAGGTTGAATAACCTTTGCTAATTGTAGTTGATTAATACTTTAGAAAGGTATGTAGGAAGGGTTTGTTGAACAATTCGAACAAGAATCAAATTCCAGTCTGAAACGAAACCATAGAAGGCGTAGACATTATAAAGAGTACAAAGGCGCCTTTGTGAAAGAGCAAGGGTAAAACCTTGTTTCCATAGAGGCGATGATATGAACCAATCAATAAAACATGCCAGTGCCTAAATGTCGAAGATATACCACGCGTGGAGCAATATAGAAGAATGTTATTGGAGGAAAATCAATAGCCGGCGCATAATTAGACCACGTCTAGATGAAAGGGTATTTTTAAATGATGTTGTATGGCCATACTTTCGCTTATTAGACACCTGAAATATTTCAAATGCTGCTAACATAAATTTCTTAACAAAGAAAAGTCCTGTTACACTCTACCATTATATAATACATATGGGCATGAGCATGTTGATGATGTAGGAAAGGGTTTATTAGGATTAAAAACTCCAAGCATTAAGTTAAAAACCGAAATATTACATAAAACATAATAGTATGTGGTACGTATATTGGTTTGTTTTTATTTGTCTCGGCCAATTTACATTTAACTTGAATTCTTCAACGTTCCAAAAATCAATTAAACTCCAGATCTTCGTCAAAACTACAACTAGTAGATGACATATCCTTAGCAATTCCCCCATCGAAATTACAGTGTATGTACGGGATTCCTGGATACGTAGATTAATAATACATTTTTGTACTGGAACCTTGGTTTAATAGTATCTACCTAAACATTGATTCAGAAACATACTATAGTCACTTGCAATCAGGTATACTTTAACATCTGGTTATACGATATACTAATGTTAATTGTTATTGAGAAAACAGTAAACATTTGTTTATATATATATATATATCATCCGTGACATTTTGTATATACGCTTGTTAAATAACTGTACTAACACTTATAGAGGTCTTCCGTATTATTCTCTAGAAACCTTCTTCAATGGCATCAGCTGTATTTTCTTGTATGTGGGAAAGGATTAAAATGAAATGGATAAGGCATTGTTACAGTCTCTGAGCCTTTTCTTCTTGACTCGGTTAAATTTTGTCAGATAGACCGTGTTTATTGTGGAGTGGGGGTTGTTAGGTGAAGCTAACATAACTATAAAGTACACATCATATAACTCGGGTAATACAGAGTAAACAGTAATTATGGTACAAATTGATTCCTGGAATATAGTTTCTGAGAAAAATATATCTCGACCTGCGGTTTTCTGAGGGAGAACAGTAACAGAAGACTGGTTTTATGTATGCTTTGTTTTGTAAAGTACTCCTTAATTGTCACGGAAAGAATTGCTCAATAATACAGATACTTTACCGGAATTAGAAGCCCATCTCTTTAAATGGTTTTTAAAAAAACATGTTTTGTAAGGAAAGCGTAAATCAATGCAAATATTGCATTTTCAAAACAAAGGTTCCCAATACTTCTTTATGGTGCGAGGATGTGACCACGAAGTCATATATCGGCGCAGTCTTGTTCGAACTTTAACATTCATTAATTTTAAATGACGTAAGTGTTACTCCATTGGGAAGAGCTGGTCTAATGACGGAGAAAAGATTTCTTAGAAGAGCGTTATGCAAAATTGCACCAACGACAACCATCCACATTAAATAAGGCATGCGTAGTCAATGGTATAATTTATATGGTAATTGTTGTACGATAATGGTATTACGCCAACGTAATAATGTACAGTAATGGTAGTATGCGGAAATGGTTAGATAATTTGTGTAAAAGGGAGACTGTCCTTAAAAACGTTAAACATATAGCGAATTGACGTCATTCCTGTTTTCAATGGAAATTTGCCAGGGCTCTTTGATCTACAATCGATTTCGTCCACTCAAAAAGGTTTAAGTCTATACAGTTACAATATCTGGTTACACTTTTGCTTTATTTTGCCAATGGCGTGTGCATTTCTAGAAAATATAATATTAATTGTAATTCTTTCATTTCTACATAAAACTTAAAAAAATATCAATAATGTATGTGTATAGGACAACGGTGTATCATACAGCTATAGCTGCTTTTGCCATTCATTCTAAGCTTATCTTTTGGTAAGTTTCTAAACACAAAACCAAGATACAATTTATAAAGGTCATCACATTACTATGTGGAAACACTAACACTGATAACAACCATTCCAAGTATGCTACGAAGAACCGCTTAGAACGATAAAACAATGTTCACCAAACTCCGGTTACCAAACCAGTAAGAAATAATCAGGAATCAATATTTTCTAGACAAAATGTAATTAACTCGTATTGTTGACTGAATTGATCAACATCCGCGTAGAGTAAATACATGAGGTCGTTTGATAAAACCTACGTTATTTATTTAGGAATCCCCTGTAGTCGAGTGGTTAGCGTTGGGTTTGAAACCGGGCGTCCCGGGCCAGTTTTATCAAAACTTAAGTTAGGTCATAACTAAGATCCGAATTATTTTAAAAACGGGCCCCGTGTTTTATCTCCGCTTGTGGCGGTTATGATAAAGTGTTCTGGGTAATAGCCTAGTACTGGCTTTAATACACATTTTAATCATAAATAAGTGTTCTGTTGTCGTGAAATAAGTTGAAACGGCGTTAAATTCCCAATACAACTAAAACAATTGTTAATTGAATCTACGTACATAATAGGACAATATTAGTCTGAGCACCCATGCAGAAGCATGAACATATTTTAAGCACTGTGTTCGGATACAGAAATGGAACCGGGATAAGTCTTGCTGTAGAAATTAACGCATTTCCTCGGTAAGACAGTGACGATTCTAATACGACTGTGTTGATACCACTGCTGGAATGAATAGTTCGGTCTACATATTCAGTCGGACACTTTCAAACATAAACTGTGACCGGTAGGTAACTGGGGAAAATCATGTTGCAGTAGCGATACAGGTGTTGGTATTATACTTTGAGGGCTTGGACAATTGATATATCGCGAGACCGAACGCCGAGAGAGATTTCAAAACCGTTCCACAACTTTGAAACGATTTATTCGATATTGCGTATCATTTGCAAAGTTGTCCTGTAGCTTTATTGGAAACGTATTATTATTACTAAGTACTATATATCTCAGGTTTGATATTGACATTCTTGCACTCCGGTTTCTCACGACTGACATCGGCATTGCAACGTTAAATGGCAGTCCATTTGCTGGTAATCCCAAACACGCAAATCTTGAAACCGTATTTTCGCACGTACCCTCATTTGTTTACAAATATCAACAATATACATTTATGTTCAGATAGTTCTTCTGTCTAACAAATAAGCATCAATTACTGCCGTTACTGGAATTTGCTAGATGCCCCTGGGTGCAACGCAGTGTTATTTTTGCAGTCAACTGCCATAACAGACTTGTATAGTAGTGAACCGACGACCACCTTTCAAATATGTGTTTTATTGTATGCTTGCTTAAGCAGTGACATTGAAAACCCGATTGTGATATCAAACAATTACTGTAGACTTTTGAAAAACTATTAAAACGTTAAACGATTTGAATAAAAAACAAGAGGGCCATGATGGCCCTATATCACTCACCTAATTTAATATAACTTCAATAAATTTCAAAGTGTTTACTCTATACATATAAGGATGACAAGCAACCCCCCTGGTGGCCATTTTTTTTTCAACGGATCAGAATACATTGAACAACCTTGATAGAGGGTCACACAAGGAACATTTGTGCAAAATTGTTTTCAAATCGGGCCAGTGATTTAGTACAAGAAGATTTTTTTTAAGTTTTCACTATATTACATGTAAGGGAAAAAGAACCCGCCACTGACGGCCATTTTTTCATCAGATCAAAATATTTTCAACAATCTTGGTAGAGGATCCCACAAGGAACGTTTGTGCACAATCATTTTCAAATCGAACAAGTACTTTTGGACAAGAATATTTTTTAAAGTTTTGGCAATTTTCCCCTTTTCTGATGCCGCAGCTCTACATGTAATTGAATTCTTTGCACAACTTTGAAAGAAGAAAAATTCCTGTGAAATTATTTTGAAATTGGTCCGTTGGTTTAGGAGAAGAAGTCGTTTGTAGGAAAAATGAACAGACAGACGGACAGACGGACGCCGGACGAACAGCGATCACAAAAGCCACCTCGCGCTTCGTGCACAGGTAAGCTAAAATTGAAGTAGGACTTAAAGTGTTTCCATAAATAAGTAAAAACGTGGCACAAGGAACCTCGTGCAGTCTGAATAACTGGCTTAGCAGAAAAGAAGTAAAAATGTTATGCAAAAAAAGGAATATTTGCAATCAAGATCAAATTTGACCTTTTGAGGATATTGCAATTTGTCAGAAAATGAATTAAATGTACGTCTTATTCAAGCAAAGGTAGATCAACAATATTACATGTTATTACAATCTAGTACAAATATTTGGATTGTACAAATTTACATTTTACATCATTTACATTATTTATCCTGAAACTAGTGAGTCAGTTGTAATGCTAGCCAGCGCAAAGGTGGGAAAGCCACGCATTTTAGAGTATTTAGTATGACCCGACCGAGGGTCGGACCCCCGAGGTCCCGTACCTGACTCGGAAACGCTACCACTTTGGACGTTTGGTTTTAATTTTCGAAGAAAGTGACTTAAAGATCATCAGTATAAAATTATTTTTTAATTGGTCCATGGGTTTCAGGGGAGATGTTTTGTTTCAGGAAAATGTGAATAGACGGATTGGCAATAACTCACCCGGAGCAATTCAAGCTTAGGTGAGCTTAAACGAAGTGACACAACTTAAAAGTAAATATAACAACAATTTGTATGATTTATACCTTACATAAATCTGCCTTGGCAGGGTGACACATAGAAAACACCTATATCCAGTGTCTATTTGTTCTAACTATTTCAATGAACTTGCAGGCACAAACATTTAGCGTATACCTTACGTTTAAACAGATCAAATTGCTCCAATGGGTGTATAAATCTTGAAGTATCGGAAGATTATACCAATGTGCGAAATCAATGTATAGAATATTTACTGCAAGGAATATATAAATTACTTTTGAATAACAAATATAATTAATTCACTGGCTCACTTAAATCATATTTGCATCGTATTCAACAGGCACGTGATGCCATTTAGTTAATGCCAGTCTTATAAGCGAGGTACCCTCTGTGAATATCCTACCATTTGTATTCCAAATCAAAGCGTTGCAGACACTAAAGTTGTGCGGATATCAAGTCAGGGTTTGGCGAGTCATCAGCTACTTAAAGTAGTCATTAAAACAAGTATGGCGTTTTGAAAACTCAATTGCAATCTGTTTTGTAAGCAAATACTTATCCCAACTTATTTATTAACAAAAATGAGATTTAACAAAACATAATTATTCAGTTACAGTTGTTGGCAGTTACATGTAGATTGATAACTGCGAGTTCTCCGCTAATACTGCTAGTTAACTTATTTGATTTCCAATGGAAGTATGCATTTTTACCATCGAAAACTGATAATACCAATATCAATTTACTGAACGGACTCAGCTTTTCTGAGAAAGTTGTTGTGATATTTTGGGAAATGTGACAGGTTATGACAAGTAGTCTTCCCATAGAATGCGTCAATTTCAACTCATATAGTAAACAAGCTGCAGGCAACCTTCTGAGCAAGTCTTGCAAATGTGGCCTTATTATTGTTATCAAAATTTAACACCTATAAACTATTTTTGAGGGGAAAAAACGCATGTCTCTCCCTCAGTAAAAAACATTTGGAAAAACATGCTTTTTGTGACTTTGGCCGTTGATATACTGACGCCCAAACAATAGGAATATTTCAAAGTTTGGGTCAAGGTGACTTTTACCAAAATATTTCGCTTAAGCCATATATGGTAAAACAGCCCCGCCCCCTGGCGGCCATGTTTGTAGGCTAATTAAGATGATTTGAATGCATCGGATAGAGGATCACAAAAGGAACATTTCTACAAAATAATCAGAAAAGCGGTCCATCTGTTTGGGGATTGAAGAATTAAAAAAGATATTATTTCGGCTGCCATGGAAATAAGAATTCTATATTGATTCAAAATAAGAGGTCCAAGAGGGCCATATAGCTCCACTGGTTAGGCAAAAATTAAAAGACTATTGCCATATAATACATTTTACCTTCAGTTGCCATGGAAATCATAATTGTGTATGTATCCAAAAGAATTGAAGGACTATAGGAGGATACATTGGGAGGATGCTTCATATGAAATTTCATTCAAATTGGCACAGTGTTTACAGAGGAAAAGTTGTTTGATGGCAAAAGTTGACGCTCGCACTCATAATCGTCGTAAATAATATTTTTGCAATACTTAACAATTATTATTATCACTGTTGCTTTACCTTTTCCCTCATACAATAAATCTGTTGCGGACGACTGCGAAACTATCTTGGCAAAACTATGAAAAAGCTTTGTAAATGGAAGTAATTTAATTTGATATAGTTGAGGTAAATGAAAAATTGCTCCTTTTGTCACGATGTTTTTAAAACATAGAAGTGTCAACATGCATCTGCATGGGGGAAGAGTAAACTACTAAAATTCAGGTCTGTGTTGTATGTGATCGACACGCGAAAGAAATAACTACATTTCCAGTTTGATTTGTTTAGAAAATTTTAAAGTAGCTATTTCGTGTCGGAAAACGGGAAGTAATGTTATATGTGATTACATCCCACAAAGCTAACAACGAAATTACATGTAAACCATAAATGAAGTTTCGAGTTAATGGTTGAACATTTTCATTAATCTAACACGAAAAACAAACAATTGATCTATCTATTTCATTCTTGTATTCACATCAAAACAGCAATTTACTTACCGAAATGAAGCAATGACTTCACGTCTTTACGTCAAGTGATTTACGGTACAATTGCCAGCATTAACAATAACATGCTTTTATTTGCTATCCATGGCATATAATGTACTGGTAATGGTTTATGTGATTTACTTTATTCCTATCAATGAAATACTGGAATTTATCAGTGCAATATTTGATGATATCACTTTAGGAGTGATACCGGAAATTATTCGTATGTGTGTTTTCTCACAAATAGACTTAACTAGCTCTATCTACATTAATGTTTACCTCAACACAAATTGCCACGAAAACAGTTTAATAGATAGCTTAATTTCAAAACGATTGAAATAATCTTCTTGAGAATCAAAATAACATGAATAACTTCCCAAAGCCATGATTTAAGTTGGATTTAAAAGATTTACTTACGCAGCTTCAATTTCGAAAACTCCGTATAATGCATACAAGAATTACAACGTTGACGTCATTTAATTAAAAATAACACCACGCACTTGTAATCTAATAGCATAAGCACTTGCGCTGTCGGTCTTTAGACGTTAACAAATATTCGTGCGCGTCTGGACAGTTATGGTGTTTGGTTTAACGTTTATCAATATGTGTTTATACCCCACAAACCAACAATAAAGAGAATATTCAACGGACCGTTTTATGTACATGTATATTGGGTATTCTACTTACTGGAAGTTGTGTCCAGGTCCAAATTACATACGTGTAGGATACTTTGTACTTGGTTTAATGCCATTTTAATGAAATAAGCGTATCTTTATACTGTTAAGAAATAAATGTATTGACTTCCCTTTCTGAAGATGGGAATTACGGGAATAGTATAACGACTGATTCATCGTTTTTAGGATAAATAAAATCGGAAGTACCGTTATATAACCAATTGAACGCCATGATATAACTGAAAAACTATTGGAAACGACGTAAAACGCAAATTAAACCATCCCTCTATTACGATAACTATCACTCACGTGTTTAGATGGTACCACTGAGGTACCGTCTTCTGTAGTGTGGCATTTGGAAAAGCATATACATCAGTTGGCTCCCAAGATTTAAATAGCAATATATAGTAAATTCGGAAACCAGACTCCAAAGATATCTCCGCCTAAAAACACCCAATAAATGTAGTAACTAAATAACTGACAATATATCTGACATATGAGAAATAACATTGAACATGTAAGTGGTTTATGAGTGGTGAACATAAAATTTCACGAAGGTTATATTTGTACCATGATTCTATCAAGATCAAATGCATTTTTGTAGCAGACACATACTGAACTATGTTTGCCCTCAATGCCAGACTGTATTGAGGGTTAGCTTGTAACAACTATGTCAGGTATACGTGGATCAGATTATAACAAAAGTATACATAAGATCAGAGTATAACAAAGGTATACATAAGTTCAGAGTATAACAAAAGGAAATGGTCATTAAACAAACGATCATGCTGTGACCAAAGTCAGTGCGAACGGTGTTTTAATCCGATAACACTCGTGCACGATCTAACCCGTTCACATATAAAACAAGACAGCTGCAGACGACTTTGAAAACATTTAGACAAATAAATATATGACAGCTAACTATAAATTGATATATAATTATTGTAAACAGTTTAAAACATTGTGGCTGACGATAAGAGCAACGTTCCCACGTACAACAAGTCTACAACAGACAACATTGAATACATATAGGTAAAATAAATCAAAGTACTGAAAGTACTGGTAACGAATTATTTTGAAAATGTAATTAGTAATTGCATTTGATCATGTTTTTTGTTTGTTTTAAACTTGCTTTAAACGTTTTTTTAGCTCGACTATTCGAAGAATATGAGAGCTATTACAGTCACTTGAGCGTCGGCGTTGGCGTTTGCGTTGCAACTTTGGTTAAAGTTTTGCATGCAAGGCTTTTTCTCATAAACCACAGATGCTATTGCTTTGAAGACTTATTGGACATCATCAAATGACCCCAATACTCTATATTAGATTTTGACACAAGTATGCACTTAGAAATTCTGGTTAAAGTTATGGTGCAACAACATTAAGAGTCCATATCTCTGTATTTACTTTATGCATTGCATTGAAACTTTATACAACGCTTCCCAACCATCACACATATGTATATTATCAAGTAAGATAACATAATCCTGCATTTACTGCGAGTTATAGCCCTTTTATAACTTAGTAATTCTGGTGAAAGTTGTGTGTGCAACGACATTAAAAGTCCATATCCTAGTAATTACTTGAAGCATTGCATTAAAACTTTATACAACCCTTCCCAACCATCACACCTATATAAACAATCAAGTTAGATAACTCTTTCCAGCATATAATTCAAATTTTGGCCCTTTTCTTACTTAGAAATTCTGATTAAAGTTTTGCGTGCAACAACATTAAGAGTCCATATCCTAGTATATATTTTATGTATTGCATATAAACTTTATACAACCCTTCCTTACCATCACACTTATATAAACAATCAAGTTTGATAACTCTTTCCAGCATATAATGCAAATTCTGGCCCTTTTTTTACTTAGAAATTCTGGTTAAAGTTTTGCATGCAAGGTACTTTCATGGATATATCTCAGTAACCACTAATTATATTGCCTTGATACTTCATTCATGTCTTCCGGTGTGTCAGACAGTCAAGTTAGATAACTCTTGTATGAATTAAGTACAATTATGGACCTTGTTTGACTTTTAAAATGTGGTTAAAGTGTTGCATGCATGAAACGATCGTGCACATATCTCAGTAACCACCCAGAGATTGATTTAACGCTTCAATATAGTCTTTAAATGTATCAAACAATCAGATAAGGTAACTCCTGACTAAATTTATTATAAATTATGGCCCTTAGTGAAGTTATAATTTTGGGTTACAGTTTTGCATGCTAGGCCTTTTCTCACAAATGGCAGATGCTATTCAAACAATACTTATCCAACTTGATGTATAGTTCTATACTATCAAGCCACTATCTCAGTAACAGCTGTTGTCTATAGTATCAAATGGCGAAATAGTCGAGCATGCTGTCTTGTGGACAGCTCTTGTTAGACAATCTAGTCCAGTTCATGATTATAAATAATCTTTGTCCATATATATTTTAAAGAGACATCTTCATCAATTGACAGGTTTTTGGGGCAGACTTTCTTAATGTGTGATTATTTGCTAATAGTTTCATGTTAATAGTCAAAATGTCTTAAGATTTTAATTACTGAGGAACTTGTATGTTGATCAATAAATTGTGGCAAACGGAGAATAGCTCATTATGAGCTAGTTTTTCTTTGATAACATATCATTTTCACAAGTGGAAATGTTCAATATATACTGTTATCTTGTAAGAATCTTGTTTCATGGTTTCCCACATACAACACATCTGCAGCAGACGACTTTGAACATATCTTTGCAAAAAAAATATAAAAATCTCTATACATGGAGGTATAACACATGGAAAAGGGGAAGAAAATATTATGGGAAAATTGGAATTGCTTGCATTGAGCAAGTTCTACTTCAGTCAAATCGTATTCTAAAGATGTCTGCAGCAATGTCATCAGAAAGCCTCTACATGGGGTAAAGGCTTTAATATCTGAAATGTGCAAACATCTTCTGCAAACAATTTTATGTTAAAAATGTGAAAAGTATAAATACATAAATATGTTATAAGTGTCCCTATACTGTAATGGTATGAATATGATTTGCAGATCCCTGATAAATCAAATGCACCATGACAAACATGTTGCAGATGGTAATATCTTTGCCCTAATGGCTGATAAATATAAATGAATGGTCTATAATTAGAACATCGTTTGAAACGGAGACAAAACGGTGAGATTTCCCTGTGTGCGTTTAAGTGTTATTTGTCATTTTATTTTTCTACTATCATCTTAAGGAAACAAATAAAAATGCCCAATTATACTTCCACCAATCTGTGATATAGAGCTCCAGATAATTACTTTGGTCAAATATGTTTCACTCCCTAAATAACTATTAAAGAGTGAATCACTACAGGAAGCCCATCCCCCCCAAAATAAGGAAGGTTAACATGTTTTTAACTTATGTATTATGCTTCTAACCTTAAATAGGCATTCCACTGCCTATGTATCCATGTAACAGTTTAAACAGTAAATTAAAAACTCTTAACAATATCCATGAACACAAAAGAGTAAAATTTAAAAGAGAGAAATGCTCATCATAATGACAACATGTTGATGATACTGCAGCAGGAAGCATTATTAGAAAGTGAAAAATTGCTCAATATAAGCATTTGTTCCTTTTACTGCACTATTTTGAATTTACAATTTACTTTAATAAACATTTTATTCATGTTTATTAATCTTGTTTAATTACCTCCCTTTAACTACTTAAGTATACAATGCATTTCAAGACAAAATAAGTTACTTTCTAGACATGTTTATAAATCTTGTTTAATTACCTCCCTTTAACTACTTAAGTATACAATGCATTTCAAGACAAAATAAGTTACTTTCTAGACTCATATCAAATGGATGTTATGTCTGTAAGTATCTCAAAAGGCTTATGTTTGATCGTCTCATAGTGTGAACTATTGTGATTTGTCTACGTCCCTGGTTTTGGGGGTCTATTCCATATGCTATGATAATCAATTGTTTGTACAACTTCAAATTTGTCCAAAAAAATGCTTGCTTTACTAAAGGTAATTGTTAATGTGTTTAACAACTCTATTCTTACTGAACACACCTAACAGACCCTTCCAATGGGTTAAAGTCAGGTCTCCAGAATAATTCATTGGTTTGCGAATTAAATATTAAATAATATTGGTAAATCACTTAATCTTGATGAACTTTATTATTTGAGGGACACATTGTGTATTACTCGGGAAGAAGACAAAAGACATAACTTCATCAGTCAAAATCAACCGCGGGAACTCCCGTATCGATTGTTTTGGGGGGACACTTTTTCATGATGTTTTCTTTTAATTGGCTGTTGTTTATTTACCACGTCATCGATTAAATGATTAAAAATGTATTCTGCTATTGCAGAACTCAGCAGTTCTTCCATTTTGATATATTTTAATAACGACCCAGGTTTAATTGGTTGTGCACGCGAACAGACATTATTTGTGTATCAATTCCGAAGAGTGAGAACTCGTTGTGCCGTAAGAACTGCACATACCGGTGAAGTGTCAATTTATTACCAACGTGAATTACATACGGTGTTAGGTTAATTTATTTGACCGCTATTATATTTAACGATCGGGATTTCTCTGGAAATGCGTCACTTTCATTTTGTCTTGCGATTAAAACGACGTACATAAAATGTTTTATATTCGTTATTCCGGGTTTAAATGCGTGATACGACGAACAGCAAATATTTTCATTCGTTTTTCCTGCATTTCAATGCGTGATAATGTAATCACGCACCTTACCTGGAGCTCTGCAGATATACATTGCTCTACAGCGTTGGGTCGAAGGTCAGGTTTGCTAGCGTTACATAATTGGCACCTGTTAACTACGTCACTCAATAATCAATGGGCGTACAACTTGGAATTCATACATGCCTACAGACACATGAAATATGTACCTTTATTATTAATTTGATATTCTCTTTAGAATTGATTCTCTGTGTTGATTCGGGTTCTTCAGCATGTGTTCGACTTCCGTTAACTACGTCACTCACTAGTCAATGGGCATATAACTAAAAATTCATACGCTTGACGACAAATGAAATATATGTGCATTTACTGTTAATTTAATATTTTCTAGAGAATTGATTATCTATGTTGATTCGATAGTATAAATATGACTTCACTGTATTGAAAAAACACGTAGAAGTCATTTTAATAACGAAAAAATACTAGGACTATTTAGGTGCAGCTAATGTGTATTCTAAGCGGAAGTGTAGTTTAACCGTGACTTCCGCGAAGCAACACGAACGCGTTAACCGCATTATTTTTTGAGAAAAAATAATTCGTTAAAAACCACATGGAACATCTCTATGAATGAAAGTATAATTAATTAAAACAGTTGAAACCATTGTAAGCAATTTCTCCTTTTGAACCCGATCTTTTTAAATAGTACCATTATGCATATGCGCTAAAGTGTGTCTACAGGCGGGAAAGCTTTAAACCCTTTAAGTTGTAGCTACTTTAACAGACGCATTTTGAAAACCGTGTAGTTAAGCGAGCAATTGCTTAACAAAAGGTAATTCTCCTAATGAAACATTAGTTTCAAACCTGATTGCTGACACCTGTTGACTAATCCTCATCAATCGAATGATAATTAGAAATTATAGTTTTTGCTACAAGGTTTTCATCACTTGTCAATACCTTCATTACTATATATTATCAATATGTTTGCCTAGATATTTTCAAAGTCATCTACTGTAGAGTTGGCATTTGTGATTTTAAGTTCCAACAGACTGTAAAAACATATCATATAAATGGTTTTGCCTCCAAAGATTATAGCGATTACATACAGCACCTCGCTGTTTATAAGATCCATGCATAAATGATAGGTAGATGAATGATCACGTGACATTCGTGATTAGCAGTGAGCCCCTTGCTGTTGGCACTTTCATTGTGTTTGAAAATTACCTAAATATTTCCATGTAAACTACTGAATGGCATATTTCTTTCTTCCGACTTGTCAATAAATCATCGGAACATGTCCTGTATCTTCATAGAGTATTATCACATGTTTATTTTATCAATCATATCTACTTTTCATACTTTCAATTGAAGATCTCTGCGGAAATGGTTTACTCTTTCTCAAAGAATGTTGTATGCATTTCTGCCTTCATAATTTGCAATTATGCAACTTTGTTACTTCACCATAATGTGCCACAAGTTACCAGCTTTTTTACACTCATAGCATAGGTACCGTCCAACAGCACTTTCAGTGCTTTGAATAGACCTGATAACATACCCTGTATGGGACATATGTTTGATGTCATTCGAATAAAGTGTTTTATCCCCTGTATATCGCGCTCTTAACCAATCAAGAGTGTCTCTATTTAGAACATGAAGTAAGGAACGTAAATACATCAAGGAAGTATTTTTTGCTACCACATTGACAAGATATGACACGGTATATTTTATTTAACCAGGAAGACATTTTAAATTGAATAAAGTAACGTGTTTATTACGTTTATCTTTATCTTTTCTTGAAGCTTGTATAATCGGTTATGTTTTAACCATATAGATTTAGTATGTCAGTATATAATCTAATTCAAGTAGTGTCGATTAAAAAACAACTGTAAATGAAACACGCCAATAAGGTACATGGGGTGGTATTATTACTGGAATTTGTGTTCGGGTCCAAATAATGCCCCACAATGCAGCTGCGGCGATACACATCTGCGTAATGTATCGACCAGATCAGCCTGCGCTGTCCGCGCAGACTGATCCGGCCGACACATTCCGTCTAAGGGGGGATAGATAGAGTAGTGATTCCTGAAACAGAAAATCCACAGGAGGCGAAGAGTGTATATCCGGGTAGGCCTGTGTGGCATGCTTAGGCTGATCCGTGTCGATACTTTACGCAGAGTCCACAATGTTGATTTTCTCAAGCTACGCACCTGCAGGAAACGCCGTGATATAACTGAAATACTATTGAAAACGGCGTAAGACTCAATTTCAACCATCCCTCTATTAAGACTACTATATTTAGATACCGTAGGCAGGGGCGTAGCTTTGCAAAAATCAATGTGTATGCCGTCTCGTGAGAAAATCAACATTGTGGACTCTGCGTAAAGTATCGACCCGGATCAGCCTAAGACACTTTTCGCCTCCTGTGGATTTTCTGTTTCAGGAATAACTACTCTATACATCTATCCCCCTAAGACGGAATGTGTCGGCCGGATCAGTCCGCGCGGACATACATTACGCAGATGTCTATCGCCGCAGCGTTTTTGGGGCGTTTTGAGAAAAAAGTGTAGGCACGTGCCTACAGTGCCTAAAGGGAGGTACGCCCCTGCTAGGTGGTCTCGACCGTAACATTATACTTAAATGTTTTAAATAATACACATATGGTACAAACAGTGAACAGTTTAAATATAATCAAAACGGGTGTATACCATGACAATACAAAATAGCAGGTACATGAATAATAAAACGTTTACATCGTCATTGCTATTTGGTGAATATAGAATTCCCAAGGAGTTAATTTTAGTTTAAAAAAACAAAACATAAGTATACATTGATTGGTAATGCATGTGATGTAAGTAAGGGAAGGACTATTGATTTGCGGCTCATCGAGCAAGCGGTGACTTCGTTCTTCATTTACGTTTAGATAATTCTTGTTTAACTTTAAATTATTAATTTACATTCAGGCTACACACTTCCTTAGTGATACAAAACTTCAGGTGTTTATGTTTATGCGAAGGGTGATCCAAAATCAATAGGACGTTCTTGATAATTGTTGTTGTAGATAATGCGATTTTAAGAAGTTCAATCCATGTCGTTTATGCTGTATTATATTTTGAACGCCGGTGTATTCCTTCACCGTTTGCATAGCATCGATTTTTAATAATGCATAGGCGATGCAAACTGCTGTTTTACACGAACTAATTTTTAAAGTGGGCGTTTTTCATTCAAACGGATAAACAAATCGATATTTTCCCGTCCATATGTAATAAGTATGCTCTTTGCCATATCATGTATCTAAAACTTATGTCCAGAGAGGATTTTCCTTCTTGCAGTCACGATATTCCTACGTTTTGATTAGATGAAAAGTATATATCGAAACAAAAAATACTTATGGAGGAAATAATTAAATATGATAATACGCACTCGATAAAGTAATGAAAACACGTAATCTGATACGTAATTTTTTGCGTGTAATTACACTCGCTTTCTATTTTTAAAATGATTTCAATTAAACCAGGACGAATGTTTCATGCAAAGCATCAAAGATAAGCCGCAATATTTCGTTGCACATGAAGAAATAAGAAAAAGGAACATTTAAATTATTTCTCAAACTGTAAAATCATGACTTTAGAGTACTTTAATATTACAAAAAATTAAAATCTATTTTTTTTTTTTAGGCAAATATTTTTAAAAGAACATTTATAGTTCATTGTAAGACACTATTTTGTTAACCCTTTCCCACATACAACAATTCTGCAACAAATGTCATTCAAAGCATTTACCGGTATTAAAAAATAAGGACACTCTCTATAATTGAAAGAACAATCATAATTATAATTGAATAAAGTTGAAAACAATTCTACTTTTGCCACAATGTTTTCAAAACATATTAGCTGAAGAGGTGCCTGAGAGTGTCTGTATGAAATACAATTCAGTTAATCTGATCACACTTTGTTTGTTAGAACCAGAAGATTTCATTTCATTTAAGTTTTCTTGAAGTTTTCTTGAGGTTCACATCGCATCCGTAATAAAAACATGTTGTCGGCTAGGCAAAATACACCGAAATCGTGTTTACCTCTATATTCATGGAAGAACGAATCAATTAGACGGCGTAATTTATCTTGATACATATATTTCTGTAGTTAAAATATGTTCATGTCTGCATTTTTCGATGACAATTGTACTCAGAGTTAACTTTGAATCAAGTTAGTGCAATCATAGACGAAACTTTCAGCGATATTTGCGAAAAACAAAATGAATAAATGAATGAAAATGAAAGATGATCGAAAACGACAAAAAACAACTATTAGAAGACCGACAGACGAAGTTTTCGTCACGCAAGATAGTACAATAGGAAGATATTATACTGAACATGAAAGTCAGAGTATTAAAAACAAAGCAAATGAAAAGGATGATTGAAAATTGAGATGTCATCTTTGTGTAAAACGATAACAATGGATATCTATAAATAGACTATAGATGAATGGTACTGTCTTTTGTTTTACCTCCTAACTTTATTCGGGAACCAGAGTTGGTGCGCGCGACTACTGCGTAATATATCATAGGATGTAAGGCACCAGATTACATTTAGCTATACTTTTGGTTCCCGGTTTGAGATACTATTGAAATGATGAAGTGTATGAGTCAGGTAACCAATTCAAAAGAATGGTTCTCTATTTAACTGTTTAGATTAGATACAGCATGAATTTCGCTTATCTAAAAATGTACTTACATTAAAATAATATACCGGCCTTCGTTTTGTTTTTAATTTGTAAAACTCACACAAGTATATAGAGAGTAAAAGGGGTTTACCTTAAATTAATATACTTAGTAAGGACAAACAGAAATCCCGATATGTGGTCACACGGGCAGGTCTATTTATCTCCATGTGCTAAATTTCAAAGCTTCCAATGATAAGGTTTTATTGATCAGCCGGATATATTAAATCCCAATTTCTATAATTGTGACGTCATTATATCATCGTAACGAAAATGATGAATAAATATCCAAAGGAAAACGAAAGAAATGTTTGGAAAGGAAAGCTTGACTCGCCATAAATGCAGTTCCGTAAACAAGAATATACTTTATGAAGTGCATCATTATTTGATGGATTTAAAATCTTGGCTAGATTTTAAAGTTTAATATATGCTTTACCAGATGATGATTTTAGTTGATTTGCTTAGGACTCGTAAATAACTAATAATCAAAGCACTGGTAGTGCTTCAATCAAAGGGCTAATTGCAAGTCACGGATAATGATTTACCGATCACAAAAGTAAATAAATGTTTACCCGAAATAGGTAGCACCTTTACTCATAGTATGTACAAACAGAATAAAGTGTTGAAAAATGTGACATCATTTTGATGTAATTTTGCTTTAATTACAAAATGTTCATGTTGCTGGTCCAAGAAAATCTTCATAATGGTAAAATTGAATATCTATGCCCATGAACGTCATTTGGATATTAACGTCATAAAATAGCGCACTTACCAACCCTGACAACTGGTTGATACGCATATTGTATCTAATCACAGACAAGAACAATCTGAGCCTGTCCTTGGTAAAAGGAACATTTTATGAACAGTGTAGGGTCAGATCAGATCAGCCTGTAGATATGCTCCGTCTTATCATAATCTGCATAAGTTTGCGGAAGTTTATAATAAGCTTGTGTAAATAATAATATGTTAACATTGTAGCTATTGATCAGACTGTTCGGATGTACGAGTTGATCTTGAAATACACTTATCTAACGTCAAATATTGACATAAATATAAGTATTACAAGTATAAGAGAGTGGTTTTTATTTCATTAATACACATATGTTAATTCCCTAAGGAGTAGTTATTTAAAATAAATTACATATATACTTTAACAATAAGAGAACATTCTTTTATTCTTCATTTGAGCCGTCCTGTAAAAAACGAACATGTTGGCGTCTGCGTAAAGTATCGACCCGGATCAGCCTAAGCTTGCCGCATAGGCTTACCCGGATAGACACTATTCGCAGAATTGTATTAGTTATAAGTAAATACAATACTTTTAACAACTTTACAAGTAGAGAGGCAACGAAGAACAAATACATATAAAATACATTACAATTTGATTGTGAAATGGTCACTTTGAGGTTCTGCGTGTATTCGCATGAAAAATATATTTCATTAAATTAAATATTGTTTTTTTGTTACCTGATATCATTAGATTTACGAATTTCTTTGAATTTGGCCATGTATAATGGTATGATTTTAAATATTCTTTGCGTAAGTCTATAAAATAAGGACAAATTAGTAGGAAATGATATTCACTTTCAATAGTTTTCATTCAAGCAGGGATTTCAGAATGATACTAAACCTCCAATGTAAATGTTATATTTACCTGATATCATTTTTATTGACAAAACAATGTTTTTGATATTTGCAACGCATCTACGAAAATTATTAAAAGTTCATAAAATCAAGTATTTTTTTCAAATTATTGGAAGCCTTCGAAATTTATTACAAGGAGATATTTAGACCTGCCAGTGTGACTACCTATCGGGATTTCTCCTTGTCCTTACTAAGTATATTAATTTAATGCAAATGACTTTTAAAACATCCCTTTTACACTCTATATACATGTGTGAGTTTTACAAATTAAAAAAAAACAAGACTAAGGCCGGTATATGAATTTAATGTATGTACATTTTTAGTTAAGCGAATTTCATAATGTATCTAGTCTAAACAGTAAAATAGAGAAAACTTCTACTGAATTGGTTACCTGCCTCATACGCTTTATTATTTAGATAGTATCTCAAACCGGGAACCAAAGAAAATGCGACCTGAATGTAGTCTGATTCCTTACATCCTATGTATTTGATTCAAAGTTAACTTTGAGTACAATTGTTATCGCAAAATGCAGACATAAAAAGATTTAAACCACAGAAATATCTGTTTCAAGATAAATTTGGCCGTCTAGTTGATTCGTTCTATTTCGCTGTTGTAGTTTCGCTTTCATGAATATCGCGGTAAACACGATTTTGGGGGATTTTGCCTAGCCGACATCATGTTTTATCACGGATGCGATGTGAACTTCCAGAAAACTTAAATTAAATGAAATCTTCTGGTTCTAACAAACAAAGTGTGATCGGATTAACTGAACTGTATTTAACTTATCACTGTAAATGTGGACAACATTTCAACTCTTATATCAACAGGTTGATTTCTTTTTAAACTGGAACGTCTCATGCTAAATATGTAGCGCATTAGGTAAAAATTGGAACAACTTGTTAAATGAAGGTATAATTTATGGACATATAGTAGAAAATATTGCAGCAAAAGAATTAATTACTCGTGAGCAATTTCTCCTTTTGTCACAATGTTTTCAATAGTCGTCTGCTGCTTTAAAATGCACTAAGTGCCCACATGTTCTCTCTTGTCATTCTTTCGGATAACGTGAACATTGAAATACGTTTCCTTGAATTTCTGAATGCTAATTACGACACGAGTTCATATAATTCTCGTCCACCCGAGATTGTGTGTTTGTAATCCGACAGCTTTGATTTTCAGTTGCTTCATTTGCCACAATAATTTAATCTATTTTCAATTATCTTACTAGCATTTATAGAGATTGTCTATGTGTTGTACTTGATGATTTCAAAGTCTGTCAGGTTAAACATCATTGAAATCAGTGTGGCAAAATAAGAAATTGCTCATAATGATGAGCAATTTCTGCATTTGTCAAAATAATTTCAACACTTTTCAATTATCATACGATAATTTATAGAGATTTATTATATTTTGTACTTGATAATTTATAGAGATTTTTTATATTTTGTACTTGATAATTTCAAAGTCGACTACTGCAGATTTGTTTCATGTGGAAAAATGGTTAAACCCTTATCTACTGTCATGACTTACTGATAAACCAAAAACAGATTGTCTGTGTGTCAGCATTATTTGACAAAACATTATCATAACAGGGCGTGTGTTCAATACAAATAGTTGATTGTTTTTGGTACAAATTGAAATTTATCATAACCTCTTGTCTATTTATATTATATGTCACGTTTCATGATCAGTTTAACCCCTTAATCATCTCATTCATTTAAAACACAGACCCTGCCAGGTTAAATATCCTACATACAATTTATTTCTTCAAATACCGATATCAGAATTACTTACTACAGATTTAATTTGTCTAATGTTTGTGAATTTAAATGTTCTTTTTTCTTATTTCTACATGTGCAACGAAATAATGCGGCTTCTCTTTGATGCTTTGTGTCATACATTCGTCTTGTGATTCATTTTAAATTATATCGTAATTCCTATTACTGTTGAATCACCCCTCGTACCTTTTTTATCCGGGTTCACAAATACTATTACATTTGCTACATTTGTACTCAACAAGGAAGCATCTGTATCAAAGAATTGACCTAGAAAAGGCATTTAAAATCCATTCACTGTATTGTAGAGGGCTGCGCCCCGGTAGCTAAATCGACAAAAAAAAATTCCGGCTTTTGACACAAGTCAATACGGCACGCTTCATTCGTCCCCCACCAATGAGCTAACAGTCTATTGGTCTCTTGTAAATACCGTCGTGTGTATAAATCGTGTGTGCGAAATGCAGGTAACTGGTTGCCGTGATGTGATTGAAACATTGATGTAAACGGGGTTAAACCTAATTGATTCATCAATCAAAAGGAAATCAGAAAAAGACATATCATAGTTTCAGTTAAAACACAGGTAAACATTGAATCATGTGACCAATTATTACTCTTATCCTTAAATGCCGATCCCCGGGATGTCAATTCAGGGGTTGTGAGTTCAAATCCCAGCTCAGCATACATTCTTTCCGACGTTTGACAAAAATCACCGTGACATGCGTCATTCGTCTTTCACCAATGGACTAACAGTATATGTTGAAGCAGCCAGTTTCTAGGAAGGTTTTTTTGTGTGGAGTACTAGTGTGAGAAAGCCAGGAAACGCATGAGTATGTAAACTGGCCGCCTTTATATGACTAAAAAATTGTTGAAAACAAGTTTAACCCCAATCAATCGAAACAATATTATCTACCTATCCGTGACCTTAACTATTTCCCTTATACAACCAATCTGCAGCAATTAAATATGGAAACTCTCTTGAATTATAAGTTAAATTATTGAATGAAGTTCAAACTTTTGTTGCAAAAGGGGAAATTGCTTATTATGTGCAATTTTCCTTTTCGCCACAAGTTTGTTGACGGTCGTCTGCTGTAGATGCGTCTGTGTGTGTGAAAGAGTTACACAATATTTGCTTATCATGATATGCCCCATTTCAGTCATTATTGACGGACACTGTACACCAAGAGTTCGTTAGCAGTTGTTTAACTACTGATCCAGTAACTCATTACGGAAAATACTCAATGACTGAGCACGTCCATGGAAAAAGTTACAGGTTCAAGTTGGCATATCTGACTAGTGTAGGTTCAGAGTAATCTGCCCACCTGTTCAGTCGATCAGAATCTACACATGTTGACAGATCTTCTAACACGTATATACAAATAATATGTGCACACTGTAGACATTGATGCACAGACTAGTCTTAATCAACGCTGTTCATAAAAGCCAACCAGTAACTTTGTGCATGGAATGACTCAGATGTGTCATCATGTGTTAACAACAAGTGATGTTGCAAGATTTCAGTGTGATAAGGGTTAACATTGCCATGCAATCCTTTCCCACTTGAACACCCTTTTGACACATCTACAGCAGACGGCTTTTGAAGACATTTTGACAAAAGTGAAAATTGCTCATGATGAACAAGTTTTCCTTTTGAAACAATGTGTTCAACTCTATTCAATAATTTCACTTTCATTAAGTGAGAATTTTAATATAATTAATACGATGCTGCAGATTTGGTATGTGTGGAAAAGTGTAAAGAGAAAGTATTTTTTTTAGTTTGTTTATTTTACCAGAATACGCAAGCGAGCCACTTACCAAAATAGCTACTTGAAATTCTAAGGATAACCTCTAACATATATAAACCAATTAGCTTATCTTGAGATGTTTTTGTTAACGAGTGAGAACAAAGAACTGAGTATTTAAGTATCAATTGGATGTTGTTTTGGATCCTTTCATCCATGAATTATTGCTTGTTTACAGAATGCTTTTATTTTGTAATATTTTAAAAGTTAGTTCACTGTACAATTATTACCGTTGTTAATCGTACATCTTCATATGAGCCGTTCCATGAGAAAATCAACATTATAGACACCGCGTAATGTATCGACCCGGATCAGCCTTAGCATGCCGCGCAGGCTTACCCAGATAGACACTTTTCGCCTCCTGTGGATTTTCTGTTTCAGGAATAGCTACTCTATACATCTATCCCCCCTTAGACGGAATGTGCAGGCTGATCTGGTCGATACATTACGCAGATATATTGATATGAGCCGTTCCATGAGAAAACCATCATTATAGACACTGCGTAATGTATCCGCGCAGTCTAATCCGGGCCCACACATTCCGTCTCAGGGGGGTAGAGGTTAAGAATGACGAGTCCTGAAACAGAAAAACCACAGGAGGCGAAGTCTGTCTGTCCGGGTTAAAGCCTGAGTTGCATGGTAAGACTGATCCGGATCGATACTTTACGCAGAATCCACCATGTTGGTTTTTCTCGCGGAACGGCTCATATATGTTATTCACTATACACACGTTTGAATTAATGTAATAAAGACATTTGTATTTACATTAAATAAGTGTATATCAAAGTTCATAGAAAAAAGAATATATATTTTATATTATCTCATTGTACTTTAGTTTGGCAAAGGTACTAAAATTACACAAGCTCATCTTTCATGTGAGTTTTTATTTCCTAAATGTCGCTCAATACAAAGTATAATTTAATACAAAAGAACTGTAAAGTGTAGATGAAATTAAATATGTTATGTGCTGTTCACCGTCAGGTTGGCATATTCCTTGTATACACATGTAATGTTATACCGAGTTAACTGGTAATAATGATCTAATATTCTGTTTTTAGCCGATGTTTAAGGATACACATAAGGGCAATAAAGCGAGCACGTTCTGACCTGACTTCTCAGATGTGCAGGCTGATCATGATCTTCTCTCGTCGCATTAATTACATGCAGACTATCTTAACTGTTGCTACAACTAGTTGTGGTAGTAAATAGAGTGCGTTCAGCAATACGTAGTGTATATCAGCGACGCTCTTCGTAAACCAACCCTTCATTATTTGCGACCAATCTCGCGTCCAGAATGCCTGGCTATTCACTGTTCGCCAATTTGTTATAGAACGTTTCAAGAAACTTCTGTGAGTTAATGTCCATTTGGATCCTAAGCATAAGTGCGCATACAGGTTATTTCTAAATGTGTAATAATTACGTAAATGAGCCCGTCCTGCGATAAAACCAACATTATGGCCTCTGCGATATGGATCGACCTAGATCCGCCTGCGCAGTCCGCGCAGACTTATCCGGGCAGACACATTCCGTCCCTGGAGGAAAGAGGTATAGAGTAGTGATTCCTGAAACAGAAAGCCCACAAGAGGCTAGACGTGTCATTCCGGGTAAGCCTGCGCGGCATGCTTAGTCTGATCCGGGTCGATACTTTACGTAGAATCCACAATGTTGGTTTTCTCGCGGGACAGCTCAGATGTCGATTTGCCTGGAACAGCGCTGATAGACACGTGTAATGGATAAATTAAGGTGGGGGGTTCCTGGAGTCGCGCTCATATACTGTTAGTTAGTTTAAACTTATTTATTTTACATCGATTGCGATTGTCTTCAGTTTAGATTAATCAAGCTCAATGTCTGCTTCCTGGAGACTTAACCAGTACTCGCGCCGTTTGAGTGGAAATATCCCAAAGTCAGGACCCGCTTATTACGGGACTCGAACCAGGAACCTTTGATACGAGAGGCCGACGCTCTACCTCTGCACCACAATATATTCTGTCCATCAACAGGCCGGGTAAACACCAACTAGACATACAATGTCTTAGTTTTAGTTCATTAAAACTTCTAAAGTAGCATTGATATATGCTTATATTTTACTTTATTTGTATTAACTTACAACCAAATTAAGAACCTTGCCACTTCTATGACACTGTGTTTTGAGAAAGTGTTTCGTTTTGCTACATGAACCTGTTGATAACCAAATGTATGTAGTTCGTCATGATTATAACACAACCTCACAAATGATATGAGTTAATGCAAGGGAAACAACTATGAAAGTTTATGAAGAGCGTATCTGAAAAGAAATATGAAACATAACACATAAAGTAGTTTAAATACATTTGAGCCGTAATGCGAGAAAACCAACAGTTCGGCATCTGCGTAATGTATCGACCTATGTCAGCCTGCGTAGTTCGCGCAAACTGATCCGGGCCGACACATTCCGTCTCAGGGGGAATGATTCCTGAAACAGAAAATCCACAGGAGGCGAAAAGTGTCTATCCGGGTAAGCCTGCCTGGCATGCAAAGGCTAATCCGGTTCGATGTATTAAGCAGAGACCACAATGTTGGTTTTCTCGCGGGACTCATGTGTGTTTTAGTACAATGTACAGAATACATAATAAGAGATGTACTTTCGATTGAAAATAGATAATTCCTTAATCTAACCTTTGTGTTCGAGCACACTTTATTACTGGTAAATATGAACAATTTAATTAGATACATTAAAATGACTGTGTCGAGTCTCAATGATTCAGTCTGCAACGAGACAGACTTTTGATCCTAAGGTCTTGAGTTCAACCCAAAGGTCGCCCAAAATACTCTTCAACGACTCACATACGTACATGTAAGTCAATAATGACAGTGGTATTTATCCTCGACCAATAGTACTGAAAAGTCTTTAAAGTAGTAGGAGCCTAATGGGCAACATTTCAAATTATGATCAGCTTGATAATTTCTTAATGTGTATCATTTCCTGGGTCCAAAAACAAAATTTAAAAGAAATTTAACCACAAATAACGAATTTTCGATAAAAACGACAATTTGGTAATACTTTGGTATCAAAGTAACAATAAATATATTTGCTTTCAGAAATAATACATTATTGATCACATTACCAACAAATATAATCAAACTGTACTGGAATAGTCATATGGTATTACGATTTTAAAGGGACTGAACACCATAATGGTCCAAACTCGTTATATTTTATACTTATTCTAATTAATCTAAAATACGTCTATATATATGTAACGGAATGTTGTTGAAGGTCGTACAAGTCTTGTTTTTTCATTATTTCATAGGAAATAAGCAGTTAAAAAAACGTCCGCTCCGTGTATGCGTGAGTGTAAGGAACAACAACTCAGGGAAGGAGATCGTCAATTCGGTTGTAGTGTGATAACGTGATAAATATACAGCGATATTTTTAGATTTACTGGGTTACTAACCCAGTAGATTTTACAATGCAAAATAACGAAAAATCTCCGCAATATTAATAGTGTGCATATATTGTATGTAGTACATCAGTCAGCAAATCTCAATGCCTTACATGCAAAAACATCAAGGTAATAGCAATTTTTAACAATTTTCTTTTTTTTTTCCGATTTTTTCACATATGGGATTCAAAAAATCAAAAAGATTTAACCGTCTCATTTTAAAAAAATAGAGTTTGAAATTCCCAACCACCTATTTCAGCCGTAACTGCAAGTAATACAATCTTCAAAGAAGCTAATATTTATGTATAGAAATATATTTAATTACTTTGTAATTCAAAGTACAAAATAAACTTCTGTAAAAAGTGTTAGCTAATGAAAACAAAGAAGAAAAAAAGAAAAACAAATTGTGCTTCTGGAGGGATTCGAACCACTACCTTAAAACCCTCAAAAGATTTGAAGTCCTGCACTGAACAACATAGGCTAAAGCATTAAAATTGAAGAGTTTCAAGTGGAGGTTTTCATTACGCTCCTACTACCTTAAAGAAGGGAAGCCAGTGGCCATCGGCCACAGCATGCTTCTGTAACTGTATCTTGTAATTTGGGTCTGGTGTCTTTACTTTCACAAAAGAAAATGATAGTGTAAACGTTTTTTATAATTCAGTATTTTTCCGTTTTTCAGTTAATCATTTTACATCATTTTGCGGTGACGTTCTTGTACTTCAATCTTAATTACTACTATTATGATGGTAATCATGGAAGAATGGCATTAACCGTATAACAAAGTCATGTTATGCACATTTGTATCCTCTTATGATGGTTTATCTATGAGATATTCACAACTGAAAAACGCCATTTCATGTAAAATGACAGTGGGTGCCGCGATTTACATTATAATACTATAACGTCGATATTTCATGTAAAATGACAGTGGGTGCCGCGTTTACAATATAATACTATAACGTCGACATTTCATATAAAATGACAGTGGGTGCCGCGGTTTACATTATAATACTATGACGTCGACATTTCATGTAAAATGACAGTGGGTGCCGCGGTTTACATTATAATACTATAACGTCGACATTTCATGTGAAATGACAGTGGGTGCCGCGGTTTACATTATAATACTATAACGTCGACATTTCATGTGAAATGACAGTGGGTGCCGCGGTTTACATTATAATACTATAACGTCGACATTTCATGTGAAATGACAGTGGGTGCCGCGGTTTACATTATTATATGATAACGTCGACATGTGTTTCATTTTTGAAAAAGGGCTAGAAGTATCTGATTAAAAAGAAAGCTGATAGTATTTTTCAAATAAGTATGTTATGTTTATATAGGATATATTCATGTGACAATACAGTCATGCATCTTCTTTTGTATTTCCTATTCTCTATACCTCACGGTTGTTTCTAAAATGCAAGTAAAATGTTTCTATGTGTACATTTCTTTACTTCCCTTTGTAAAATGTCGTATTGTTCTCGTAAATTCAACTGTCGAATGAAGAATACATTAAAAGGTCAGGTCACATAGAAGAATATAACAAACTAACCTTGTCATGTGATCATTGTGCGACGGTTGGTTTTACTAAACATGTTTAGAACTCTTGCCAGTAATGGTAGGTAGAACCTTGTGTGTGACCAATGTGGCATTCATTATGTATGCCTAATACTATGATTCAGTGCATGTTCCATCTGCTTAGGTCGAATGCTTCCTATGGAACTTTACAGTAGCCTTTGCTACATGTAGTCCTTTGAAAGAAACTGAATAACTAAAATGAAGTATGTATCTACTGAAAACATGTATTTAAAAATGACGTCATTTTGGTAGGTATCAACATTGATCTATTTGACAATTACGTCAATTAGCAAATACATCATGGCTCGATGAATTACATATTTCGATAAGGGGTATTCGAATTAACGAATGCAGTTTTCTCATTATTAAATATCGATGAATTTCATTTTCTATAAAAGTAATTCGAATTAACGACGGAAGTTTTTCTCATGTTGCACAAGGAATAGTATATATGTCTTGTTTACATGAAGAAAAATATAAAACTTTTACTTGCAAAAACTATCTGCAAACAAGATATTTCATTATTATACTATTTTACCCAGGAACGTAGAAAGACGAAGATAAGAACGAAAGAAGAATACGCAACTCTCCCCGTACACCGGTTATCTGGTTATAATCATTACGCGTAGAAATTATCTCAACTTCCACGGTTTGTAGAAAATGAAACTTATCTTTCGCACATGTACATAACATACACATATAACTGAAAGGTTAAATTCAGAAAAATTAAAATATTGAAATTCCATTGTCGTCCGATTAATGATTGTTTAAAAATACCCAGGCATTGCGAGTTTTGAAATATAAACACGTTTGTCCTAACAATTAATAGACATTTTTAAAATTGATCAAAGATATTCAAAAAGTCTAATAATGTTTTCAAATATTATATATATTTCAGTAGAGTAATGTTTAAACATTCAGAAAATAGTTGTGTTATTGCCATACATATATGTTCAATAGCTTTCAGTTTTTACTCAAATAGTGAGACGGGTGTTAGTTTAGGTGTATTGACTTATCCCTCTTATATACGTTCCTGATAATCCTGAGGAAGATTGACACCTGTAAGTACATGTTCACCTGAATGAGATATGTTCAGTTCACTTTTTAAAGAAAGTATACTATGTCCTACACATAAGAAGAATATAAAACCCATGCCATTCCAATGTAATAGTATATACATTAATTAGTACGCTAGCTATGGCATTACTTATTAAGTTATAACCATGTACATACACGGAATGGTACAAAGTATAACGGTTATATTCCATTGTATGATCAAATCTGTTAACCCCGGTTCCACATACAGACACTTTCTTTCGCCTATGAAACAGACGACATTTGAAAACATTGTGTCAAAAGTAGAAAGTGCTCAATACGAGGTTTTTTTCCTTTTGCCACAATCATGACAATGTGTTCAACTGTATTCAATAGTTATAAATCCACGAACAAAGATTTTATATATTTTTCCTTCGACGTTTTTTAAAGACGTATTTTTCGTATCTGTCAAAAGGGTCGCATTATCAAAACGATATCGCATATGAATTGTTATGGTATTTATTTGTTGTATCTATCGCTTGTTTAGATCAGGTATCGACGTTCTAACTCTTTACAATGTATTACTATAAAGATATTTGTGTATGTGTTATTCATAAAAAATAAATTAATCGCGGACAAGAAATACGGCATTGGTCCACTGAACTCGATAAATAAGTAGACACGGTTTCAAGATGTTCGCGGGCTGTTTTATATAGTGGGGCCGAGGAATACGAACATTCAAGAAGGCGCCGTGTCGACTTATTGCCAGAGTGGAGGGCACGATAATGTATGTATATTCCCAAATCCACCGTTAAATTTATTTACAAAATTAAAAAAAAACTTTCTGTTATCTTAACCCAGGGATGTTAACTACTTTATATGAGTCTTACTCCGTTTGCATTTACATTTTCATGAATATCTGAATATAAGGACATACCAATGTCTAAGTAAATTAAGATGAAGTTTCGTACTTAACGATATTAATATTTCTTCATTTTCAAATGCTTTCCTGGACTTATGTGGGCACGATTACTCTACCCTCAATATGATTTCATATATGAAGATGTCATTGGTCGTTTAATATTGAAGTGCATGGCCGGTTATTTCCCTGTTTATTAAGTGAATTAGATTTGGCACATGAGCCGTTCAATAGATTAAAATAACAAACAAGTTAAAACACGTCATGAAGGAAAGTCCATGCGAGTTCAATATTGCATCGACCTTCTATACATGCTAGTGTTACACGTAGTAATACCTCTGATTTACCTTTAAAATGTCTTGAACAGAAATAGTAAACATAATGTGTAGTAAATTCTATGATTTATGTCTATAGTTCGTGTAAGTCAAACTACCGCATAATGAGGTTAGTGTTCAACAAATTATATAGTGTTCGGTGACCTTTCAGGCATGTGCATGTGACGGGTCAATGTACACGGACAATACCACTCGATTCAAAAGCCAGTAATAACTACATACATGTATTCATGTAATTGGGTATTTTCAACCGTTTCAGATATAATATGGCTCACTAGAAATTAAAAAAGCAATAAATAATCAAAATGTCTTATTTTGGAAAATTGTCTGCCTTTTAAAATGATCTGACCTAAGTTCCTGTCGTTACTGAAATGACATAAAAGGCTGAATAATATAACATATATTGTCCTCTGTATGTATACATATTTATAAGTATCATATTCTCCCTATTTTCATTGGTAGTAATTGGCTTCCCTCTTAAGCTCAGGCTCCCAGGGTTGCGGGCATAGAGTTACGATTACTGTATCGGTGTATTGATACAACATACCGGTATCACTGGTTCTTTATCATGGAAACTCCGTGATATCAATGAAATACTGTTAAAAGCGGCGTAAATACACCGTTCCGTCAATCAAATCGTATTACAAAAACCATTTGAACGCTCCAGTGCGAAAAGGTGTAAGAATTTGTAAATAGTGTAGTTTCAGATCAGCATGTGCACCTTATCAGAACAGATGCTTCTAAAAAGCCTATGTAAGTTGTGTGTCAACGGTTGATATCTTGTCTATTCAGACTGTTTGGATGCATATGCTGATCATGATCTGTTGTACCTTTTCCCCATGGACGTGCTTATTTCTAAAAGTCTGCATTGTAGAACGAAAAGCAGCCCATACCAAACATATACAACCCAAATTTAAAACGCCGAATATGTGTAAACAGTATCCTCTGGAGGAAGGGAAACATAATAAATGCATAGAATAGCGTAACCTATTTATTTATGGAGGTTTTTCGTGATAAAGATTGAACGAGTGAGATAATGAGAGTATTTATTCATAACACGCAATACACACTAACACCTACGTTCCTAGGTTTCTATACGCCGTTTTGACATACAATCTTTGTATGTATGCATACATGTATATACTATATAAGTATTGGTGATATATGTTCAATATGTGTTATAACTAATCCGAAGTAGTATCTACATACCCCCGTTTGTCTCTCAATTACTAATACAAAACAATATGTGTCAAGACCAGGCAATGTTAAACATAACGACCCTCGTGTACACACGCCAAGTATATAGCATATAATGTTGTATGTTTAACTATGTTTCGAGTATTCAATTGTAATCTTGACTGTTATATTACATTCTCACACTGTTACCTAGAGTTATAACTTGCCATAATATGTGGTGTGGCTATTTTAGACAACGGTAGGTACATCAACCTATCATAAAGAGCAAGTAAAATATGTCGTCTGCAAGTACACTTTGGATGATGGTCCAGTCATACTGTTACAGATATATAACACATTAAAAACTATTATAGCCATACACAAACTATTTTCCTGTCGGTGGTGGATAGACGATATTAAATGTTGATCGAAAGATTGATAATAAACAGAGAAACGTTTCTTCGGTTAGTTTCACTTCACGCCGCCATTTTGATTATGTTTCAAGTCTGCCTTGCTGAAAGAGCTCGGTCGGTTTACACGTTAACTGTTGCGGCCCTGTTCAGCGCATAAATAAAACTATTCACATGTCTCCGATTTATTGCGACCCGCCAATACGTGTATATGCTATATCAGATAAATAGCTTTTCATCGTCTAAAAATAGTACAGGATATTAATTTACGAACCCTGTGTGTATATTTGCTTGTAGGTCGATACTTTTCGATGAAATGCCAAGTGAACACAATAGGACAATGGCATTTATTAACCCAGTTTAAACCTATCTCATGGCATATGCATTTAAATAGGTCAGAAAATTAGCTGTATATATCTAGTACGACTTGTATACAGCATACTTCATATGCATAGAACGTTGATAGGCGTCTTCTAGCTTACATTCAATGGTTGGGTTGTAGAAACCAGTCGATGAAATCGTTGGTAAATGTGTTCAGGAAACAACATTACACAAGTGTATGGATATGTCAACACTGATTAGTCATATCTTGAGAATGGGAGGGTTGGTACAACATACTTCGATTCATCAAGTGTGCTTTGATCGTAACTCCAAATTTACAATGAACGGTTGTATTGTACAAAGAAACTATTAAATGAAAACATTGGAAATGTTCAGTAAACTATAAATACACACAACACTGATTAGTCATAACTTAAGAATGGCGAGGGGGGAAATACACCTTACTTAACATTTGTCATTCTCTGTACCATAAAGAAACGCAAACTTGTAGGTAACACACATTGTTTGTTTATACTGCTGAAAAGATGGGAAACACAATTATTCTGAATTGATTTTAGACATTTGATAATAAGAGTTAACAAATAAAACGTTATCATCATCAGCAACCGACGAACAACAGCACCAGTATAGTCAGTGTTCGTGAATAGTAAAAGTATGCGTATTGACGAACAGCTGTCTCGTCTTCAATCAAGGTAGCCAAGGTTATGGTGTGCACTGGTGTGAGAAGTTCAACACGAAATACACGAAATACATGGTTGGATGAACGGGCCATCGTGTTAATTATAACTGCAAACAGTTAACATCGGCATTATACGTCAATCAACCAAATGTAGTTAACGTTATGTTCCGTTCTTTTGTTGTAAAATACAGTTGCTCTAATTAGTGAAAATTCGAATTATGTAGAAGTAGCACTGATGGCGGATGACTATAGTACTGCTAGTAATTATAAAAGTTGTTGTACCAAAATAAGTTTGTTGTATTGGCGGTTTTACGTCGTTTTTAATTATGTCACGTCGGCGTTACATTATCACTGGTTAACTAAACTCAGGCTAGAATAAATCCCATATGCATGGGCATTCCACCGTGACCAATCGCAACTGAAGAGAAATATGTTGAGGGCATTTTGCAATAGTGGTACTCATTTCGTCGTCCTGCTCCTCCATCTCTTCTTCATCACCGTCATCTTCATCTTCGTCTTCTTGGTATTCTCGTTTTTCCGATTACATTTTCTCCCGTTTGTTCCGATTCCATCTCCCCCGGCATCATCATCATCGTAATATACAAGTATACAAGTCTAATTTGGTCAAACTGATATATATTGTTAACTAGTTTGACTCTTTCTAGTAGTTAGCAAAGATGTTTACATATCAGCCATTCTGCTCTACTAATAAAATAGTGTTCTCAAGAACAAGGTCAGATTAACCTAGAAAGTCATGCACTGTTTCGTCTCTTAACAATCACAGTGTGTGTTGGCGGAGCGATATTTCTTCCGTGTACAGCAGCACGTGACACATCACGCCGTCTATGACATTCATAGTTATGGTACGTCTGGGAGGCCTGTTTTCAGAAAATCTACCCCTTATAGATAAAATAAAATATACGTACTTTAAACAGTTCCATGTTTTAAATTGTGAAGTTGAATTTTATATAAATTCAAAACACCATCTTGTTCACAGAAAGTAAATTATTCATTATATGAGGGAAAATTTAAAATGGAGAATCATCTTGAAGTTATTATCTTCGAGACTGTGCATATTCGTATAAGGTGCATATTAATTGTGGAGATTAAAAACGATTGGAAAGCAGAAGAACTTCACTTCTACTAATTGCTTTTATTTACATTTACATTACTTTTCTGCTGTACACGTCACTGTAAGTCATATGATGGCTGGTCAACATTTCTGAGAGAACCCCAACATTAAATAGCACATTTTGTTGGACGATCTCGTCACTAATTTAGTACTTGCTACCGGAATTTGAACAAACGGCAAATGACAAATCTTTATTGAAAAGTACTTAGGCCACCGGCCCATAATACATAACATGATATAAATACATTTATAACATTATGAGTAATGCCCGTAAAACGAATACTCTTACAACAGCATGAAGTCGTAGTGTGCTAATTTTCTTATTTCTAATGAATTATTAGACTGTAATAGAGTCTAAAAACTGGTAATTCCTGGTGTAAAGGAATTGTTGTCCTGAATCTTAACACACTTAAAACGTGCACGATATTCACATTTCTGTAATTGTATGGTTAAACATTGGAAAACAATACAAACATATTCTGTTTCCACGAGAGATGTTGCTATGGCGACCAGTCTCTATTCTAAACTTATGATCAGTACAACGAAATCTTGATAAAGCAATTTGTATGATTAAACGATATGTCTTTCCCTCATACGACAATTCTGAAGCAGTCGACTTTAAAACATATTTTGACAAAAAATAGAAAAACTCTTTAATTGAATGGATAATCTATGGCTAAAAGTGGAAAACAATGTGGGCCAAAGGAGAACGTGCTCGTTTTGAGCAATTTCTTCTATTGTCACAATGTATTCAAAACGCTGTCTGCTGCAGAGGCGTCAGAAAGCGTCTATATGAGGGTAAAGGCTAAATAAATATTGTTCAGTATTCAAAGGCGACCTATAATGTTAAAGTATTGAAAAGGATTGCATACGAACTCTTTCGTACACTTTTAACTTGATTCACAATAATTGGTCTACAATACATGTATATGTATCTTTAAATTACCAATACGCTTTAATCTATCCATGTTACAATCTGAAATTCTGCGAGTGTTCGGGATTTTTAAATGACAGCTATATTTAATAAGGTGTACTTTTGTTTTTCAATAATTAGATGTTGCACCTACCAATCACAAACCTTGGAAAATGTCAACCCAGAGCTCTATTTGACCCTCTAACCCTATGTTTTGGGGTAATCATGACGATTCTTTTGAGTACCCACATCATAGAGGTTGGTTGGTCAATAAGAGAAATATTGTGGAGAAAAGAACTGTTTACTCCTCCTTATATAGATCAGGGGCGTAGCTTTGCAATAATGTGTAGGCCGTCTCGTGAGAAAATCAACATTTTGGACTCTGCGTAATGTATCGACCAGGATCAGCCTAAGCATGCCACACAGGCCTACCCGAATAGACGCTTTTCGCCTCCAGTGGATTTTCTGTTTCAGGAATAACTACTCTATACATCTATCCCCCCTAAGACGGTATGTGTCGGCCGGATCAGTCTGCGCGGACAGCACAGGCTGATCTGGTCGATACATTACGCAGCTGCATTTTGGGGCGTTTTGAGAAAAAATGTGTAGGCACGTGCCTACAGTGCCTAAAGGGAGCTACGCCCCTGTAGACCTTTGTTGACAACTATTTTGTTAAAAGTGTAAACAGATATAGCAATCCATTTTCAAAGCAATACCGATCGTAAATTGAAAACCTTGATCTTATTTCGATTAAAGATATAATTAAGTTTTCTATAAATTGTGTTTGTCAATGATGATAATAAACCATAAAGTGTAATTCAAATCATCTTTATTATTTTAATGTCGTCGTACGTTTTGTTATGTTACACAATACGCTTAAAAATACCGCCTCATTATTGTTATGGATCAGTTCATTGTGCATTGTTTATATACTAGCAATATTTGCCATACGAGTTAGTTTTTCATCGCTTATGCTAATAATAACGTATTTATTTTTAGAAATAAATATGTTTGTAAGCAATGTGTTTGTTTGTATGGTGTTTGTATGTATGGTGTGTGTATGTATGGTGTTCGTTTGTATGTTGTTTTATACCCCTTTCAATATTATGTCAGTCACATCACCGCGTTTCCTGGGTAAGTTACCAATATTACTGGTAAGCTTTTCCTGACATCAGCGCACCAGTCGTACTGCTCTTCCAACAACCTTGAGTGTCAAGGAGGGGAGGGACGCACTACTACCATTTTAAAGTAAGTTGTATAACCGATGGTTGATCAAACCAAGTCGTTTGAGGAGGCCGCTCTAACTCATACACCAGCTAGCGAGGCGGTGTTTGTTACGCAAATGAAAGAATAATATTTTTATTCAATAAACATTTAGTTCTTTTTTACCTGTAGCGTTTTTCTTTTACAATGAGAAACGGTGAAAAAGTCTCGTTTTTTTAAAATTTGATAAAGCGCAATTGAGCTTAGTTCATTCTATACATGTTCTAAGTTCGGAACTTTTCCGTCACCAATGATGCTGTTTTCATTTCTTCTTAAGCTTGATGCAACCCGTCAATTTAGCATTATTTCTGCCAAACCATGTGTTTTGTGGAATAAGATTAAAAGGTGCGTATGACACAATTTTGAAAAGTCTACTACCGATACAATTTGGAATGTGTGTGGAAAAGCAATTTCTTGCTGATCATTAAATAAATTCCCCCTTTCCCTCATTTCTTTTAATTATAATCCTCAATTGCCAATGTTCAAGAAGCTCGACATATTCCCGGACACCTGATATGAGCCGTCCCGCGAAAAAAACAACATTATGGCCTCAACGTTATATATCGAATCAGATCAGCCTGCGCAGTCCGCTCATACTGATCCGGGCCGACACATTCCGTCTCAGAGGAAAATAGGTATAGAGTAATGATTCCTGAAACAGGAAATCCACAGGAGGCGAAAACTGTCTGTCCTGGTTAGCCTGTGCGGCATGCTTAGGCCGATCCGGGTCGATATTTAACTCAGAGTCCGCAATGTTGGTTTTCTCGCAGTATGGCTCAATTATGCTGTATGAAATCCTCAGAATAAAACACTTCAACATCCATTGTTTGTCTCAAACCGAAATCATGCGACTGATAAAACAAAAAGAAACTTAAACAAATCTCATTATTTAGGCCGTTAACATAAAATAACAAACCATTAGTACATACGAGGAAAGTATGTAACAAATGGAGAATATTTGAAGTAAGTTTTGTAAATATTTCAACTGTCGTCAGCTGCATAGGCGTCACATGTCGTACTTATAAGGGAACGAACACATTAAGGACACACTATTTCGCTCGGCTCGTCAAAGACGAAGACGGCATCCATGTGATATTCGGAAATTAATGACCAAAGGGAAGTAACTCTAAAGCAATGACATTGAATATTAGATATGTTATGTATCAGTCAAAGTACGGTGGATAATTTGATTAACGCTTTCCATTGTGACAAAATGAAAAATTGCTCATATCGAGTAATTTCATCGTTTGCAACAACGTTTTCAAGTCTTTACAGTTATTATACTTTCAATTATAGAGATGTTTTCTGACCGAATAACGAAGAAGGAAAAAGTATCGTATTTCAGATATAAATAAGTAATGAATAAGGAAGTATGACACGTAAACAACTTCACATCTTGACTAAGGAACAAGGAACAATTAACCGACTTCATACTTTAATACGTTATGAATAAGGAACTAGGAATGAACTGCATAGACGTAGATTTTCCATATTTTCTTTTCCCACATACAACAAATCTGCAGCTGACGATTCGGAAAACATACCAGAAAAACATTGGAAACTCCCTTGAAAATGAATGAACAATAATTGAATAGAGTTGGAAAAAATGGTGACAAAAGGAGAAATTGCTCGTTTTAAGCAATTTCTTTTTTTGTCACCATGTTTTCAAAAAGCCGTCTACTGCAGAGGCGTCAGAAAGCGTCTATATGAGGGAAAGGGTTAAACAGCTATCAACAACAATGGGAAAAGGATACAGTTCCACGTAATTAAGCCCATACAAACATACAAAACATCTGTAAGTGACGCCTTTGAAGTATCTATTTAAGCAAAAACATTGAAAATATCAATAAATTAAAGTATATTTCATTAAACAATGTGGCAAAAAAGTAGGTTCATTGTGATTATTTATCTTAAAGTCGCCTACAGCCGATGCGTTGAATTGAATGTGATTGTGAAACAGGATCAAAAGCATCCGGTTTATCTGTTTACCTCATAACCTTTAACTGATACAGACACCGTGTCACACCTATCCGTTAGATAGCGCTTTAACTAGGTTTTGGAAAAAGGAAAAATGTCAAAAAAACAACGATTACCCCCTCAACGTGTTCAACTATATGCAAAATAGATTACCAATTCTCTATATTCATTATTTTTCCAAAGGCGTTTGCAAAGGTGATAAATTACTGTAACATTATAATAGAATGTAAGCGTTTCATCAGCATGGTGTTAGAAAAAGAAAAATGTTCCAATCTTTATTTTCTTTGCCCAACTCTTTAGAATTACGTCTTCAAATTTATCATGTTTATGCTTTAACCAGATTTTTGCAAAGGTAGACGACTGTTAAATAAATGATATCAAGTAAAACAGTTATCGCACTTTGACGTGACTGTAGCAGTCGAATGATATAATCATTGAATCAATACACAAGACGTATCTACCCGTTTCCTTTAGGCATTCTATATATCGTTATATGAACTCATCCATGGCAAAAAGTAAAACAAAAATTGTTAACAGTGTACATTCAGACAATGACTGCACCCGCATAATCTGATATATATCTACACTGTTCCTATAGTACTTACATATTCGATTCGATAATATCACTAAGCACATAGACATGGTGTGACATTTTGGCGTTTTTCAAACTTTCTGATGCGACAACAACCAAAGTTCTATATATAATTTAAACCTTAGAACAGTTTTGAAAGAAGACCACCAAATGAACAATCATGTGAAGTTTGTTAAAATTGGTCTTGTTGATAAGGAGGAGAATTCGTTTGAAGCGAACGACGGACAGAGACTGACACTTGCCAATGCCTCATCGGGATGTATGTTGATACCTCACTGGTTGAAAGAGCAATTTGCCACACTGTTTTCAACTCTTTTCAATTGTTTATACTTGAGATCATGGAGATGTTTGCCTCGATGTATTAAAAGTTATCTCCTGCGAATGTGTTATATGAGGGAAAGGATTACAGTGCATTGGTTGCAAGTGAAGCAATATTATCCGCGTTATTAATCTACACAAGTTATATAACGGATTATAACCCCAACCTAACCCCAACCTAAGAACAATGTATAACCGAAAATATATCACCATCCCTGAATTGTAGTGAGTTTTCGTACTTTATGGAGAAGTCTTAGGAATTTATTTATAAATAAGTAATCATATAATTGTATGTTTATGTTATAATGAATATGAGTAAAATATTGTTTAAACCAATCATGTATATCGAGACTATTCTTCACAAACGAGCAGGCTGATCATGGTCTACATTATTTACACATTTATTTCAAAGTCATACATAACGGCCAACATAGATGTTGTTTAAGGTCGCGTATAGCAGGATTGGCGTTAAAAGGTTTCTTTTCGTGAAGGAACACGCACTTTATCGAACTCAAACATGGTGTACGCTTAATATAATATGATTTATTTATTGGGGTTTAACAGCGTTTGCAACACTTTGGCAGTCATATAAAGGCGGCCAGTTCAGCTACTTGTGTGTTTCCTGGCTATCTCATACCACACAACAGACTTTCAAAGTAACTGACTGCTTTTAAACATAGACTGTTAGCCCATTTGTGGAAGACGAATGACGTTTGTCACAGTGATATTTGTCAAACGTCGGAAGTAAAGTGTACTAATCTAACTTTACATGTTGCCAAACCGGAGAGTCAATAATACCCCATATCGCCAGCCTCGTCATACATACATATACCATTCCTAAGTCAATGGAATGTAGAACATTTCCTTATAAAAGAGTTTGCATTCCTTTGATCCCAGTAAAACCTCTGCTACCACATTTGGCTCCAGCCACTCTACAGGCAAACTCTAGGACATTAGCCAGGGCACTTCCCCTATACAGGGCGTAGATTGCAGCGCCGTTAAAGGTATCACCGGCTCCAATGGTATCCACCAATCTATCCGGACAGAAAGCTGGCGAGATGCATGTATCGTCGTTCCATCTGGCGGCCGCTCCTTGGTCACCCCAAGCACAGATCAGTTTAGCCCCTGGTTTACAGTTTTTATATAATCCATTTAAAGCTTCCTCCATGCTATCAAAGCCAGCGTCTTTAGCGTAGTCCTTGCTGACAAATACGACGTCAGCGATATTAAACAAACTGAAAAGTTCTGGGCATATAGAATGCGGCTGTTCAATCTCAACTGAAACTGTAATCTGTTCACCTTTAGTAACTGTTTGATTGTAGTCTACAAGTTTTCTCATCATCTTTTCGATATCCGTATTTTGTCGCCTGCCCTCAAAATGTATCCATTTGTATTTGTCCATCTGGATTGCTTTATCAAAATCTGTAAAAGAAAGCTCTGTGACATTTTTGAAATCCGGAAATGATGTCCTTGATCCTGTCGCCTTACTTATAATGATGGTCGCCACTGGGCTCGTGTGGTTATGTTCATCCAGCTGCACACATTTATCAAACTTTACTCCTGATTTCTGGAAATCTTCCTTTAAGAATTTCGACCATCTGTTCTCAACAAGTGTCCCGAAAAACTCGACGTCAGCACACAAGTAGGCTAAAACCGATGACGTATTAGATGCATTTCCACCACGTGACCAAAAGTGCTCCTCGACGAGATTTTCCGTGTCTTCCTCGGGGTATCTCTCACAAACAAATATAATATCCAGGCACACTATACCGACGCAGAGAATCCTACCCATTTTACGAAATTGCTCAAGCCCTTCTTCAAGACTGCAAGCCACAATTTCTTCAGCCAACATGTCTAATTTAGTTATCATTTTTATGGTCTGTATTGAGTCAATCGCCTCATTGTTTTCTGTGTTAATTGGATATTTAATTAAATTATTGTTATCACTGATTTCATTAACTGGTTTATCTCCCAGAGTTGAGACGTATTCTTTTATTGAATTTCTCACAATATTGTCCACATATTTGCGTACTTCAGTCAACAATTTCTCGTTTTCCGTCATGACTAGTACAATATTTTACAAATATAGGAGAGATATAGACCACATACATGAAAGAGATAACATACACATGTACATGTATACTCGTTTAACCATGACCTGGTTTTAGACTTGGCCAAGGGGACAAAACTCGAAAAAACGTATGTAACAATCAAATGCATGGTGTGATTATTTCTTCCTACGGTCAAGAAATGATTATGATAAGGTGTTTCGGCTTCAATCGTGCTGCCCTACATACGCCCGAAAAACGGATCTTGAGTGAAAAGGGTAAACAGATGATGAACTTGTTTTTGTAACACAATTAACCTTCTTATCAGCTTTGAACGTTATATCTCGGACTAGGTTATCTTTGTGTTGTGTCAATTGTTTGGACTGTACGTAGTTATTAACCCTTTCCCACATGCAACATATCCGCAGCAGATGATCTTGAAAACATCCTAGCAAACATTTGAAAAAATCGCCATAAATAGTTATATTATCAGATGAAAGTGAAAACATTGTGGCAAATGGAGAAATTGTTCATTATGAGCAATTTCTCCTTTTGCAACAATGTTTTCAAAAGTCGCCTGCTGCAGAGGCGTCAGAAAGCGTCTATAAAGGGTTAAAATACCGGGGTCAATAGACTGTAAACTCTCTTAGCAGTGGGTTGATAAAGAGCAGATCCAACCGTATTATGTATCAACAGTATCAACATTTGTTAACCCTTTCCCTCATACAACAATTCTGCAGCAGACGACTTTGAACATGTTTTGTTAAAATATAGAAAATCTCCATAATTGAATGGATAACCTATGACAAAAAGTGGAAAACATTGTGGCAAAAGGAGAAATTGCACTTTTTGGTGCAATTTCTTCTTTTGTCACTATGTTTTCAAAAAGCCGTCTGCTGCACGAGGGAAAGGGTTAAAGGACGATTTCGACGTGTGTGTCCGTTTTTATATGGCCAGATTCGCAGGTTTTAGTCGATTTGTAATCTTTATTTGATCCCATCCGTGCGAAAATGTACCAGTTGTCATTTTATGAATAGTGTTGGTTCATACTAGCCCGTAAACCAGCTCAGCCTTATCAGGATTTACACAATTTGACAGACTGATCTGGATCTACACTATTCACACCAAAACAAGTGTAACTTGTCCCATGGTGGTGTCGTTTAATCTTTACCAAGATGTCACAAATTGGGTTGTAATGGCCAGAGTGTCCATCGAGATCCGGGTTCGATTCCGAGTCGGACAATAACTCCTTGGTGCCAAACATACCGGCGATAGTATTAATCAATGATGAAGTGTTAATTTATCTCGGCAACGCCGCGATATGACAGATACACTTTTAAAGCGATGTAAACACCATTCAATGTTACACCGCTTTCAACAATTGATCAGTTATATCACGGCGTTTCCTGGATAAGTTACCAGTACTACTGGTCCTTTTATTTTGACACCAGACAGTCAGTCATGTTCTAACCCCGCAACCCTGAGCGCCAAGGAAGGCAGCCATTTCTACAATTTGTTAAGTGATTTATTTTGACACCAGCCAGTCAGACGTAATGCTAACCCCCGATCCTGAGCGCCAAGGAAGGCAGCCATTTCTACAATTTTTTAAGTGATTTATTTTTACACCAGCCGGTCAGACGTAATGCTAACCCTCGATCCTGAGCGCCAAGGAAGGCAGCCATTTCTACAATTTTTTAAGTGATTTATTTTTACACCAGCCAGTCAGACGTAATGCTAACCCCCGATCCTGAGCGCCAAGGAGGGCAGCCATTACTATTAATCACATTTCAAATAAATAAATGAATTTTAATTCTTGGATAACATTGGTGTAGCAGTTCTTGGATACGTATTCCAAGCTCCAGAGCCATTATATACATAGCTTAGGAGAAACAACATGAAACCCAAAATACACACGAAAATCAGATAAGATCCAGATCATCCGTCACATTTACCCAGTATTATTGAATGTGAATGTACGCATTAAAATTGAGTGAGCATTTACGCATTTATATTGAGTGTGTTTTATGCATTTTCATTGAGTCTGCATTTGCGCATTACCACTGAGTCTGCATTATTTATTGAGTGTGTATGTATGCATTATCATTGAGTACATTTACACATTATTATGGAGTGCATATACGCATTATGATTAAGTATTCATTTACGTATGATTATTGAGTGTGTATTCACAAAATATTATTGAATTAGCATTGACGCATTGTTATTGAGTGCGGATTTACGCCTTATTATTTAGTGTGCATTTCTGCATCATTATCTAGTGACAATTGTAGCATTATACTTCAGTGTGCATTTACGCATTATACTTCAGTGTGCATTTACGCCTTATTATTTAGTGTGCATTTCTGCATCATTATCTAGTGACAATTGTAGCATTATACTTCAGTGTGCATTTACGCATTATTATTGACTGGTCATTTTCGCATTATTATTGAGTGCAAATTTATTCATGTATTTTGTGTGTGCATTTACGTATTTTTTTTTTAGTGTGCATTTCTGCATTATTATTGAGTGTGCATTTACGCATTATTATTGAGTGTGCATGTATGCATTATTATTGAGTAAGGCATGTATGCATTACAGTTTGGGATGCATCTATGCATTATAATTGTGTGTAAATTCGCGCATTATAATTTCAAGTGTGCATATACGCATTGTTATTAAGTGTGTAATTATGCATTATCATTGATTTGCAATAACGCATTGTTACAGAGTGTGCATGTACGCATTAGTATTGAGTGTGCAATAATGCATTACTTTTGAGGATCCATTTGTGCATTATCATTGATTGTGCATTTATACATTATTATTGGATGTGCATTTAAGCATTATTACTGAGAGTGCATATACTCACTATTATTGAGTGTGCCTTTAGGCATGATGATTTACATATTGTGATTGAGTGTTTATTTACGCATGATTATTGAGTGGGCGTTTACGCATTATGATTGAGTGCTCATTTATGCATTACCTAAGGGTTCATTTATGCAAATTTGGTATTGAGTGTGTATTAACGCATAATTATTCACTGTGCATTTACGCATTATCTTTGAGTGTGCATTTATGCACATATATTGAGGGTGAATTTGTGCACTATTATTGTGTGTGCATATGGGCATGATAATTGAATGTGCATGATTATTAAGTGTACTTTTATACATTATTATGGAATGTGCATTTGCGCATAATTATTGAGTTTCATTTGCGCATTATTATTGAGTGTGTATTTGCACATTTTTTATTGAGTGTGCATATATGAATTTATAATTTGTCCATTATTATTGAATGTTCATTTAGGCATGATAATTGAATGTGCATTTACGCATGATTTGTACGCGTGAATTAACGCATTAATATTGCGAGATCATTTGCGCATTAGTATTGAGTGTGTCTTTGCGCATTATTATTGAGTTTCATTTGAGCGTTGTTATTGAGTGTGCATTTGCGCATTAGCATTAAGTGTACATTTACGCATTAGCATTAAGTGTGCATTTGCGCATTAGCATGAATTGTGTATTTGCGCATTAGCATAACGTGTGCATTTGCGCATTATCATTAAGTGTGCATTAGCATTAAGTATGCATTTGCGCATTAGCATTAAGTGTGCATTTGTGCATTAGCATTAAGTGTGAATGTGCGCATTCTATTTTTAAAATCACCATTCTTCGCTATCTAGTCATACAAATGTCCTGGAGGTCCCAAGAAGCCTGTTTGACAGAAAACAATAATATAAACGAATATGCAAGTTGATATCATTACACTAATGTTCGATATTTAATTTAACCCTTTCCCACATACAACAAATATGCAGCAGACAACTTTAAAAACATACCCGAAATGTTTTTGAAACTTCCTTTAAATGAAAGTAAAATAATTGAATAGAGATGAAAACATGGTGACAAAAGGAGAAATTGCTCGTTTTGAGCAATTTATTCTTTTGTCAATATATTTCAAAAAGCCGTCTGCTGCAGAGACGTCAGTAAAACGTCTATATGATGGAAATGGTTAACTTGTTATACCATTGCTATATTATCACGCATGCTATTTAGTCATTAACACGTATGTTATAACTTTCTGTATATGAAGATGAACAGTTTGTTCAAGTCAAATGTAAATAAAGATTCTGTTCTGTTCTGTCATTGTTTATGGTGTACGAAGGTGATGAATCTATATGTTCAAACCAAAATTGAAACATAATTATTAATATTCTATATATTATTGTGATTAACTTGTTCATTTTGCGTGACACATTATATTGTAAATGAGTCGCGCCTGGCGTGTATGGGGTCTTATTACGTAGGCGTACACTCAATGCACACTATATCACCACATCATCCGTGTCCGCCTATATCGTATATGGGGTCTTATTACGTAGGCGTACACTCAATACACACTATATCACCAGAATCATCCGTGCCCGCCTATATCGTGTATGGGGTCTTATTACGTATGCGTACACTCAATACACACTATATCACCAACATCATCCGTGTCCGCCTATATCGTATATGGGGTCTTATTACGTAGGCGTACACTCAATACACACTATATCACCAGAATCATCCGTGCCCGCATATATCGTGTATGGGGTCTTATTACGTAGGCGTACACTCAATACACACTATATCACCAACATCATCCGTGCCCGCCTATATCGGATATGGGGTCTTATTACGTAGGCGTACACTCAATACACACTATATCACCAGAATCATCCGTACCCTCCTATATCGTGTATGTGGTCTTATTACGTAGGCGTACACTCAATACACACTATATCACCAGAATCATCCGTACTCACCTATATCGTGTATGGGGTCTTATTACGTATGCGTACACTCAATACACACTATATCACCAGAATCATCCGTACCCGACTATATCGTGTATGGGGTCTTATTACGTATGCGTACACTCAATACACACTATATCACCAGAATCATCCGTACCCGACTATATCGTGTATGGGGTCTTATTACGTAGGCGTACACTCAATACACACTATATCACCAGAATCATCCGTACTCACCTATATCGTGTATGGGGTCTTATTACGTATGCGTACACTCAATACACACTATATCACCAGAATCATCCGTACCCTCCTGTATCGTGTATGTGGTCTTATTACGTAGGCGTACACTCAATACACACTATATCACCAGAATCATCCGTGCCCGCCTATATCGTGTATGGGGTCTTATTACGTAGGTGTACACTCATTACACACTATATCACCAGAATCATCCGTACCCGCCTATATCGTATATGGGGTCTTATTACGTAGGCGTACACTCAATACACACTATATCACCAACATCATCCGTGTCCGCCTATATCGTGTATGGGGTCTTATTACGTATGCGTACACTCAATACACACTATATCACCAACATCATCCGTGTCCGCCTATATCGTGTATGGGGTCTTATTACGTAGGCGTACACTCAATACACACTATATCACCAGAATCATCCGTGCCCGCCTATATCGTGTATGGGGTCTTATTACGTAGGTGTACACTCAATACACACTATATCACCAACATCATCCGTACCCGCCTATATCGTATATGGGGTCTTATTACGTAGGTGTACACTCAATACACACTATATCACCAACATCATCCGTGCCCGCCTATATCGTATATGGGGTCTTATTACGTAGGCGTACAATCAATACACACTATATCACCAACATCATCCGTGCCCGCCTATATCGTGTATGGGGTCTTATTACGTAGGTGTACACTCAATACACACTATATCACCAACATCATCCGTGCCCGCCTATATCGTATATGGGGTCTTATTACGTAGGCGTACAATCAATACACACTATATCACCAACATCATCCGTGCCCGCCTATATCGTGTATGGGGTCTCATTACGTAGGTGTACACTCAATACACACTATATCACCAGAATCATCCGTGCCCGCATATATCGTATATGGGGTCTTATTACGTAGGTGTACACTCAATACACACTATATCACCACATCATCCGTGCCCGCATATATCGTGTATGGGGTCTTATTACGTAGGTGTACACTCAATACACACTATATCACCACATCATCCGTGCCCGCATATATCGTGTATGGGGTCTTATTACGTAGGCGTACACTCAATACACACTATATCACCAGAATCATCCGTGCCCGCATATATCGTATATGGGGTCTTATTACGTAGGTGTACACTCAATACACACTACATGTATATCACCAGAATCATCCGTACCCGCATATATCGTGTATGGGGTCTTATTACGTAGGTGTACACTCAATACGCACTATATCACCAACATCATCCGTGCCCGCCTATATCGTGTATGGGGTCTTATTACGTAGGTGTACACTCAATACGCACTATATCACCAACATCATCCGTGCCCGCCTATATCGTGTATGGGGTCTTATTACGTAGGCGTACACTCAATACACACTATATCACCAGAATCATCCGTACCCTCCTATATCGTGTATGGGGTCTTATTACGTATGCGTACACTCAATACACACTATATCACCAGAATCATCCGTACCCGACTATATCGTGTATGGGGTCTTATTACGTATGCGTACACTCAATACACACTATATCACCAGAATCATCCGTGCCCGACTATATCGTATATGGGGTCTTATTACGTATGCGTACACTCAATACACACTATATCACCAGAATCATCCGTGCCCGACTATATCGTGTATGGGGTCTTATTACGTAGGTGTACACTCAATACACACTATATCACCAGAATCATCCGTACTCACCTATATCGTGTATGGGGTCTTATTACGTATGCGTACACTCAATACACACTATATCACCAGAATCATCCGTACCCGATTATATCGTGTATGGGGTCTTATTACGTATGCGTACACTCAATACACACTATATCACCAGAATCATCCGTGCCCGACTATATCGTATATGGGGTCTTATTACGTATGCGTACACTCAATACACACTATATCACCAGAATCATCCGTGCCCGACTATATCGTGTATGGGGTCTTATTACGTAGGTGTACACTCAATACACACTATATCACCAGAATCATCCGTGCCCGACTATATCGTGTATTGACCCATTGTGATTTAAAATATATTGAAATCGATATGATGATTTCGGAGAAGATTGCCAATGTATATTGAATTTAATATTTTAGCAAATACAGGTAAAACATCTCCCCGCCCCACCTGATTGAAAGCTCAACATGACTTGAAGGGATCTGTTGGAAAGATAAATCAGGCTTATAGTTTCAACAGATCTAAACAATCCCCGATGACCTACGGCATCGGATCCAGGATAATACTAGACAAAAATAGAATCATTGTGTGATGATTAAAAAAAAAAGCAATTTGAGGACGCCTTTAATGATTTTGCATCAAAATGTGCAAATTAGTTACAGATGAATTATACAATACGTGCAATCCAGCCGAAAAAAATGATGTGGTGTGTACGTTTGACATGGAATATTAGTATATGTGGTGTGTACGTTTGACATGGAATATTAGTATATGTGGTGTGTACGTTTGACAAGGAATATTAGTATATGTGGTGTGTACGTTTGACAAGGAATATTAGTATATGTGGTGTGTACGTTTGACAAGGAATATTAGTATATGTGGTGTGTACGTTTGACAAGGAATATTAGTATATGTGGTGTGTACGTTTGACAAGGAATATTTAGTATATGTGGTGTGTACGTCTGACAAGGAATATTTAGTAGATGTGGTGTGTACGTTTGACAAGGAAGATTGGTATATGTGGTGTGTACGTTTGACAAGGAAGATTGGAATATGTGGTGTGTACGTTTGACAAGGAAGATAGGTATATGTGGTGTGTACGTTTGACAAGGAAGATTGGTATATGTGGTGTGTACGTTTGACAAGGAATATTAGTATATGTGGTGTGTACGTTTGACAAGGAATATTAGTATATGTGGTGCGTACGTTTGACAAGGAATATTAGTATATGTGGTGCGTACGTTTGACAAGGATGATAGGTATATGTGGTGTGTACGTTTGACAAGGAATATTAGTATATGTGGTGTGTACGTTTGGCAAGGAAGATTGGTATATGTGGTGTGTACGTTTGACAAGGAAGATTGGTATATGTGGTGTGTACGTTTGACAAGGAAGATTGGTACAATCACACGTCGTACATGTATGAACATACATATCCATCTTCTTTACCCTTCCCCTCACGAAGACAACACCCATACGATTTTCTTAAAAGTATACGCCATGCAGGTCTATTTACAAGTGTCCAGATGTAATAAGTTTTCTGTATTAAAGTATACGCCATGCAGGTCTACTTACAAGTGTCCAGATGTAATAAGTTTTCTGTATTAAAGTATACGCCATGCAGGTCTACTTACAAGTGTCCAGATGTAATAAGTATACGCCAGGCAGGTCTACTTACAAGTGTCCAGATGTAATAAGTATACGCCATGCAGGTCTACTTACAAGTGTCTAGATGTAATAAGTATACGCCATGCAGGTCTACTGACAAGTGTCCAGATGTAATAAGTATACGCCATGCATGTCTACTTACATGTGTCCAGATGTAATAAGTATACGCCATGTAGGTCTACTTACAAGTGTCCAGATGTAATAAGTATACGCCATGTAGGTCTACTTACAAGTGTCCAGATGTAATAAGTATACGCCATGCAGGTCTACTTACAAGTTTCCAGATGTAATAAGTATACGCCATGCAGGTCTACTTACAAGTGTCCAGATGTAATAAGTATACGCCAGGCAGGTCTACTTACAAGTGTCCAGATGTAATAAGTATACGCCATGCAGGTCTACTTACAAGTGTGCAGATGTAATAAGTTTATTTTCTATGTTTTTGTCAAAGCAGACTCTCCTTAAACTATTATATCATGTAAACGGCTAACAATTGTACAGCATATTTCCATCATGTAAACGGCTAACAAGTGTACAGCAGATTTCCATCTAGTTACCCAACAGATCCTGATCAGACGGAAACACATGCTGATCTCGTTGTCAGCTGGTGTCAGGTTCCCACTGTTCCCACATAGGCATGACACAAATGTATTATCGCAATCGCAGAAACGGATACGCCAGCGTCAACGCAAACTACGACGTAAATGTGAGCGATGTTTTTTTAAAACTTCACTTTGGGCTACAGTTAAGTCTCTCTCTTTTTGTTTTGTTTACACATAAAAGGTTAAACATGCACACCTCCATTCATACACATCAATTTCATTCACATTTAACCCTTTTTCAATTGAAAAGGAATGTCGACACATATGCAGCAGACGACTTTTGAAAACATCATGGCAGTTTCTCCTTCAGCCACAATGTTTTCAACTGCATTCAATAATTAAATCCGTAGTTTGCATAGCTTTCAAAGCCATCTGTTCCAGATTTCACATTTTAAAACATCTGCAGCAAACAACTTATGAAAATGCTGTGGTAAAAGGAGAAATTTGTCATAGTGGGCAATTTGCATCTCCTTTCAGTCAATATATATTCATTTGTAGGAAAGTAACCTATTTGTTCATAGGTATTTGCATACAAAGCTGTATATTTGTTGTATGTGGGAAAGGGCTAACAGGGCTACAGGTGAGTTTATAAATATTTAAACTTACATTTCTGCGCTTAACCATGTACTGTGAGTATGCTCAGACGAGTTTTATATGTACCCAAAACATTAAGTTTGGTACAGAAATAAATGAGACACAGAAAGAGGAGAGCCATGATGGTCCTCTATCGCTCACCGGAGTATAACAACTCCAAGATTAGGTGCATTTCAACAGAACTTAAAGAAGAAATTAGTTAAATCATTTAACCAAAAGATATTGATGTAAAGTGTTATTTTAATATACCAGCGTGTGTACGTACATGTATTGAGTTTTACCCATAATCATTGGATGAAAATGTTGTTCAGCCACTAGAGTTTACTAAAGGTCTTTTCTAAAAATGTAACCTTCTGACCTATTTTTTGATCCTACATGACCCATTTTCATAAGTGAACAATAATTGATAAAGATAAATATGCTCATGAACTTTCATGAAGACTTGACAAGTGTTGCATCTAGAATTCTCAAAAGGTTTTTCTTTTTCTTAGATTTGACCTACTTTAGTATCCTACTGTTTGTCTCAAATTGACCCATATTCAAAATTGACAACGATTTGACAAGGAGTGTCCTATATTTAGCCGAGTAGGACATCTTGTGCAGCTTAGGGGAAGGATTTGAACACTTTTGAAAGAGAGCATCTTAAGGACCATTCCTGTGAATTTTAAATCAGACCGGTAGTTTCGGAGCAGAATATTTGAACAGACAACAGACTTATGGCTAGTGAGTGATCATGATAGCTCACTGGGAGAACTTCATGCTCAGGTGATCCAGAACATGTATGAATCATACATGCCATTGTCATTAATGTCACTCTTTCCCACATACACAATTTGAAATATTATCAGAATAACACAGTGGCAATTACTAATTTTGTCACAATGTTTTCAATAACTATACTTCCTTTTACCCAAATTATACCCCGGGGGGTCCTGGTCAAGAACTACTAATGTTATTCATTCTGTATTTCAATGAAAATAAACAAAATTCATTTTTCATTTATAAATTTTAATCCATTTTGCCAGGTAGCAAAACAAGCCATATATATCACTTTAAACAAAATTCCAATATCTCAGAAAAATTGCGTCACTTGAAAGTGGATACTCTTTGTCAGTAACCCATAAGAACATTGTCCAGTTCAGTACACCCTTTTCCACATTTCATAAATTCTGAAAAACTCCCAATTCAAACATTTTCACATCACATATACTATAAACATGGACTATAAACTCTCTATTTAAGATTTAATGCAGTTAGTTACAGACAGTAGCACTTGAGCCTGTACGTGCAAAAATTTACACATTGACTTTAGTGAACAGAGTGTATCCCACATCAAGATCTAAGCTGTACACAAATCACTCACCCAAGCTTGATAGAAGCTTCTGTCAACTTGTGTAGATTCTGATTAGATGGAGCAACTATCCAGGTTGATCTGAAACTCCACCTTTCAGAAATGCGAACTTGCACCTTTTCCGACAGACAGACTCACTTCAAGTTAAAACGAGGTCATTATCAACCCTCTTCCACTTGCAGATGCATATAGAACTGAGGACTTTTGAAAACAGTGTGGAAAATGGAGAAATTGCTAATAATGATTCTCCATTTGGCAAAAATGTTTTTAACTCTTTCAACTAATTATACTCTCAATGAGTCTCATGTTTAGAGTTTTCCATAATTTTGATATGTTTCCATCTGCTGCAGATTTGTCTGTATGTGGAAAAGCATTAACCCTTTCCCTAATACAGACACTTTCTGATACTTCTGCAGCAGACGACTTTTGAAAACATTGTGACAAAAGGGTAAATTGCTCAAAATGAGCTATTTCTCCTTTTGCAACAAGGTTCTCAACTATATTCAATAATAACTCATTTTTCAATAATTTTGAATAAATGTTTCAAATCTGCAGCAGATTTGTTGTATGTGGGAAAGGGTGACCCCCCCAGCCCATATACAGATACTTCCTGATGCCACTACAGCAGCTGACTTTTGAAAACATTGTGACAAAAGGAGAAATTTTTCAAGATGAGCAATTCATCCTTTTGCAATATTGTTTTCAACTCTTTTTAATAATTACATTTCTGTTCATAGAGATTTTACAAGTTTTTGTTCAGATGTTTTCAAAGTAATCTGCTACTGATTTGCTGTATGTGGGAAAGGGTTAAGGTCAATTTGGCCTAGATCAATCCATTTGGTACTTTGGGACCTTCCAACACTGTTATTCATTATATAAGAAGTTGCTTGTATTGAACAATTTCTTCCTTTTCCACAATGTTTTGAAAAGTCATCTGCTGTAAAAGCGCTCTTAAGTTTTCGTCTCATTTTATTAAACTAATATGAGTCAACTTTTCCAGCATTTAAAATAATTAATTCAAATAACAGACAGGAAAAAATATTTCATCAAAATAATTGTTGACTTGAACAGCTTTACAGGTAACATATATAACATACTTTATTCATTGCGTAAGTATGATATCATTTGAGTATTGAATTTGAAACCTGTTTTGCAAAAATGACATGTTAGGCACCAAAAGATCATACAATAAATTGCAAAAAGCAATACAGTTGTTTACTGTTGGTGATATTGTTCTTTGCAGAATGACACTGAGGAATCACTTCTCTGTTGATTGTACATCTGTTTGTTCAATGGCTGCCAGGCTCCATGGCAGAAAATTCCATGAGTCAGCATAAATTGGTCCAAATTCTTGTGGTCTCTCGTACAAACTGCAATACATCACTGCACAAAGTCAACAATTGTCCATGCAGCTGATCTTGTTGAACCTGTTGGAAGGAGGGATCAGCTGCCAGATATACTCACTAAACTTGGGTGTACAAATTGGTTTAACCCTTTCCCTCATACGACAATTCTGCAGCAGACGACTTTGAACATATTTTGTCAAAAAATAGAAAATCTCTAGAATTGAATGGATAACCTATGACTAAAAGTGGAAAACATTGTGGCAAAAGGAGAAATTGCTTGTTTTGAGCAATTTCTTCTTTTGTCACTATGTTTTCAAAAAGCCGTCTGCTGCAGAGGCATCAGAAAGCGTCTATATGAGGGAAAGGGTTAAATTTAAATAACAGGTCCTTACAGGTACAACAGGAATATTTTTAAATTTCAAAAATTAATGTATTGTCCTTACAAAAATGGATCTTACAAAAATTTGAATATTTACACTTTTTTTCCAATGTATTTCTGGTAAGTTTTTATTCCATATCTAAATACATCAAATTGAATAACATCTAGGCAAAAATATAGAAAATGTCTTAAAATGATATTATAATTATTAAATATATTTGAAAACATTATGGCAAAAAGATAATTGCTCATTATGAACAAGTTCTTCTTTTGCCACAATGTTTTCAAATGCTGTCTGCTGCAAAGGTGTTAAAATGTGTCTGCAATTGGGTAAAAATTAAAGCAAGAATTCAATTTCTCTCTTAACATCTATAACTGAATTACCAAACTATGTAGGAATGGTGAGAAATTTAGCATGCCTTATTTTGAATAATAAATCAGTTTCTTTACACTTTTCCATCTTACCTTCCAACATTATAAACTTTTGAGGAATCTAAAAGTAGCATATTAGTTAAGCCTAAGTAATTGCTTAACACATCAATCACAGTGAGAATATCATGAGGTATATAATACCAAGTAACTTTAAACACATCAAGTCTCCTGCTTTTTGATATATGGAGGGTCGGCCAATAAGTCATAAGTCTCTTTGTCTCTGGATACTGTCTTTCCAACAAGGTCGTGGATTTCCATGTATTTGGTGACACATCGGTCCATACACACCGCCTCACTCTTCACAAGGTTGGTTTGATCGTACTTCTTTTGAACACATTTCTCTGTACAGGCTTTCTTCATACTGAAATTAGAATTAGATTCTCATTTAACCCTCTACACTATAAAGATGCTTTCTGACGCCTTTGCAACAGGCGACATATGAAAACATTTTGGCAAATGGAGAAATTGCTCATAATGAGAAATTTCTCGATTTGCAAGAATGTTTTCAACTCTATTAAATAACATTATTTTCTTTAATAAAAAAAGTCACTATTTCAACTTAAAGGTTTTCAAAGTCATCTACTGCAGATTTGTTGTATGTGGGAAAGGATCAATAACTTGACCATTTATCTTATAAATTAAGTATATGACATTTTTGGAGTTGCTTGTTTTTCAATACCATAAATTTGAGGAATAAAATGTATATTTTGTCTGGAAAAATAGTTTTAACCTTTTCCCAGATACAATAAATCTTGCTGCAAAAGACTTTGTTAAATGTATTATGTAGGCAAAACTCTGGAAAATGGTTAATTAAATGTTTAATCATTAAAAAGCAATGAGCAATTTCTCCTTTTGCCACAAAAAGCAGATGCCTCAAAAAGATTTTTATACAAGTAATTTTATGAAAGATAAATGTCTTTTACAATAACTGACCTTAAGACTTTTTGAGAGATCTAGATCAGTCTGTGCTTTGACAACAATACAAAAAGCAGGTCAGATGCAGTATAATACTCTACTCAATATTTGATAAGGGTCAGCATGGTATGTATTCTGATATCTGTATGATATGATTACTTGTTGTGGAGAAAATTGATATACATATATATATATAATTTTTTCATTAAATTACAATTGTTTTCTTTACTACATGATTAGCATAATGATTAAGATAACAAACGTTTGAAGTGTAACAAATGCAAGAATTAGGTAAGGGTTAACAAAATTAAAATAAGAGTGGTATAAAATTAGCCTTGTCTAGATATTTTGGGTTGTATGTCATCTGTATAAGCTTAACCTTTCTGACACATCTGAATCAGACGACTTTTGAAAACAATGTGACAAAAGTAGAATTTTCTCATGATGAGTAATTTCTCCTTTTGCTACAATACTTTCAATTCAATTCAATATTCAAACTTTGATTCATATTCATAGACTTATAGTCTTATAGTTATTTCAAGATTTTTGTGGAGATGTTTTCAAAGTCACTTATTTGCAGATATGTTAAGAAACATGAGTATGACAGTCAAACTAGAGGGACAACTATTTTATCAAAGGTTTCATCTATCTTCTAAATGCTTTCCCAACCTGCAGACGCATTTTTACGCAATAGCAGCAGACAGCAGACGACTTTTAAAAACATTGTGGCCAAAGGTGAAATTGCTCATGATGAGCAAGTTCTCTTTTGGCCACAATGTTTTTCAACTTTATTTAACAATTAATCTATCTTTTATGGAGATCTTTCATGTTTGTGTCCGTTTTCAAAGTAGTCTACTGCAGATTTGATGTGTGTGGGAAAGGGTTAATTTATGGGTAAAAAGAACCAATATGTTCATAAATGCGATAAGACCCCCAATCCTTAATCAATTAGGCTCAAATACATTCCATGGTATGTATACTCAATTGCCTAGTTCATTCGAATCATGTATATGCCATTTGTGTTCATTAACCATTTCCCACCTGCAGACACATTGTGGACTCATCTAATCCAGAGCAGAAAGCTTTTGATAATATTGTTGCATAACTTCTGCGTTGATCACAATGTTTTCAAATCTATTTAACCCTTTCCCTCATACGACAATTCTGCAGCAGACGACTTTGAACTTATTTTGTCAAAACATAGAAAATCTCCATAATTGAATGGATAACCTATGACAAAAAGTGGAAAACATTGTGGCAAAAGGAGAAATTGCACGTTTTGTGCAATTTCTTCTTTTGTCACTATATTTTCAAAAAGCCGTCTGCTGCAGAGGCATTAATAATTAACCTTTTATTTATATAAATGGAGATTATTCAAAGTTTTGCCAAGATGTTTTCAAATGTGTCACAATTCAATAATCGAGGGCTTCATGCAAAACGGTTGTAACTTCATTTTGTTCAAGATGTAGTTACAACAGTTCTGCATGAAACCATCGGTCTATTGCTGGTACCTGACAGTCTTGATATAACTTAAAATGTGTACGAAAAAAATCAGGGACGAAGTAACAACCTGTTAAATGTATTCAACACCATTTCTTCCATCTCATTTAAGAGCTTCTTCTGTTCTTCTTGCATATTCTCCATAGTTGTTTAGCAATATATATCCTCGATATATGTCAGAGTGTCATAGGAGATCAACAATGTGTTTAGATTAAGTAGATTCACGTGTATTGATGTTTGACAGCCGAAACGGTGAACCATAAAAAGTACACGAAATGTATATCATACACTGGTGACAAGAAGCCGGATTTAAATAACATATATATCTACTACAGCTAGTATGAAAAGTTGACTGCGCTTCTATTTTGTATCACAAAATACATATATCGCTATAAATTAAAATAAAATACCAGACCTGACCAGGGCTCGACCCTCCGACATCAATCTAGTGGCTCTAGGTCAGCCCAGAGGCGTATAAATAGGCCGGACAATAAAGAATGGAACTAAGTATATTTTCACGTTCAATTATGTTATTTCATTCTCTTGCAGCCCCTGGAATAGTATTTTAAAACTTGTTAATTGCGGACAATATAAAGAAAAGAATCAGAAGAAGACCAAAGTGTCCCTTTCCCACAATGTTTTCAACAATGCATTAAACTCTTACTTCCATTTGTCCATATATGTTACACCAATTTCATAATACGTTTTTAAAGCAGACGACTTAAGACAAGATAGTACAGACAAACATTTCATCAAGAACTGAAAAAATGACACCTTAAGATCTCTGCTTTAGAAAACATTGACAGTTTGGCACTTACTCTGATAATCAAGGATAATTGAGCCGTCTCGCGAGAAAGCCAACATTTCTTGACTCTGCGTATTCAGTATCGACCCAGATCAGCCTAATCATACCGCGCAGGCTTACCTGGTCATACACTTTTCGCCTCCTGTGGATTTTCTGTTTCAGGAATCAATACTCTATACTTCTATCCCCCAGAGACGGAATGTGTCGGCCCGGATCAGGCTGATCTGGGTCGATACATTACGTAGATGCCGTAATATTGGTTTTCTCGCGGGACGGATCCATTGTGTTCCTTGTGAACATGCTGGTCAGAGATGTCTCTGACCTTGATCAACCCTAAATCGTAGGCTATTTAAATTGAAAATGATAAGCATTCGAGAAAAATGAACGTGTTTTTATTTTAATTAAAAGCTTTCTCGTCCTCAATACAGCTGAAAGGTGAGTTTATATAAGGCAACTGGCTTACGTATACAGAACATGCAATTTATATCCTTTGAACTAAATGTTAATAACACTAACTGTTACATTTACAAAAACGTGAACTAATTTATCCCAGCATCACGAAATAATACAAGTAACGTCAATCGAAAAGGGAGCCTGGGTGCAAGTACATAATGGTAACAGGGGTGTATCCGATTGTTCTAAGTCACTGAGTTCTCAGCGTGTGCTAATAAAAGGTTGTAATTTGATTGGTCAATTCGGTTCGTAAATGCTCGAGTGCAAGTAAAAGTTGTAATTTGATTGGTCAGTTCGGTTCGTAAATGCCCGAGGGCTAGTCAAATGTTGTAATTTGATTGGTCAATTTGGTTCGTAAATGCCCGAGTGCTAGTAAAAGGTTGTAATTTGATTGGTCGATTCGGTTCGTACTTGCGCGAGTGCTAGTAAAAGGTTGTAATTTGATTGGTCGATTCGGTTCGTGAATGCCTAAGTGCTAGTAAAAGGTCATAATTTGATTGGTCGATTCTGCTCGTACATGCCGGAGTGCTAGTAAAAGGTCATAATTTGATTGATCGATTCTGCACGAACATGCTCGAGTTCTAGTTAAAGGTTGTAATTTGATTGGTCGATTCTGCACGTACATGCTCGAGTGCTAGTAAAAGGTTGAAGACATTGTTGAGACGAGGCCTTTCGTGCCTTACCGTAGCCAAACATCCGAAGATTGGCGTGTTGCTCAATTGAAACTCTGTTTTGTTTGTGCGCAACCCTTTAAATACTGATCTTTTAAAGAGACTTGTCCAGCTATTCATTTGGAGCATTCGAAGCACAATCCTGTGACATCGAGAGAAAAATGTTGAGTTGAGCAGCCAATGGTATAGGACCAGACTCGAATTCCACCACCAACCAAACTCAGCGCTAAGTAAGACTTTTAAAAAATCTTACGTATGGTTGGGTCACATTCCAGCATCCATGTTTTACAACTTAAATCAACTCTCAATCGTATTCGGCAAATGTAGATGACTATGGTGACATACACAGATACTGACCAACAATATTTGAGAAGAAATTAAATATTTAAGCATTCTTATTAGGAAAACAAAAATGAAAACGCTTTTAAGTTATCGTTGGTGGAATTGGGGTCTGGCCCGATGGCGCGGATGCGCATGCTAGCTTGACTCCATACCGGTTGCCTAGGCTTCGGTTCAAAGGTTTAAAGGCAGGTTTTAACAGCATCGAATAATTTAATTTTGTAAATGAAAGTCATAGTTAAATTTATTGGTTTTCAAAAAGGTTTTTTGTATGTGTTTAAAAAATGTCATAGTAAGGAGTCTAAATATAGGCAATGAAGGAAGGGATAAGCGTCGGGTGTTTTGCATATATTCCAGAGCGCACGAAGAACCATTTTTATATTTTCCTGGTAAATTTAAATCGTTTCCAACTTATTCTTTATAATTCGGACTGAAATAGTTGGTTTAGTTTGACTATCAGTCAAATATTCGTTTACTTCCCCACTTACAACAAGGCCGCGACTTCTGAAAACATTTTGGAAAAAGGAAAAATTTATCTTTAACAAACACTTTCTCCGTATATATATATATTTTACATTTTACCAAGATGTCTTCGAAGTGGTCTGCTGCAGCTTTATTATAAGTATGAACGCAAACGTATCTTTGACTAACAGTAAACAGACTATTTCACAACAAGGTATACAGAAGAAGCTGTATGGCATTCTGGAATTCCCTACACTCAAATAATAGAAAGTAAACTACCACTATCTAAAACAGATGTAGTGTCTATACACGCAACTAAGGAAATGGGTGTATGATATTTAATTTTAATCAGATCAAAACGAATATGATTAGTAAATTATTAAATCAATACGTATATAACGTATAACATTATTCTTTAAAGGATGATAATTTTTGTTTTAAACAACACGGAGTTTTGTCTCTGATGATTCGGTATTCAATTCCGAGAATCATTTTACCGGTACATCAAACTAGGAAAAGAAAATAGGCTTCATTTTACAAGATGGTTGACCCAAGTTCAACACCTAGTATTTCTATAGTGACTAGAATTTACTCATAATGAAATTAATTAAAATCGTCCTTATAGTTATTCAAACCCTTGCAAATTACCATATGTAATAAAACGGCATTAGATTCAATCTATCAAAGACAAACAAAATGATTCGTTATATCTTGAATTTATTGAACATCCTCATATTTGCCACAGAAACAAAACAGTTATCAGAACTCAGTATTGCTACAAGATACAAGTAGTTTAACGTATATCGTATTCGGATTAACTTATTCGTGATCTGACTCAGACAGGTGTGTCGTAAGTACTGTATGCAGGAAGGTGATGTATTCGTGATCTGACTCAAACAGATGTGTTGTAAGTACTGTATACAGGAAAGTGATGTATTCGTGATCTGACTCAAACAGATGTGTTGTTAGTACTGTATACAGGAAGGTGATGTATTCGTGATCTGACTCAGACAGATGAGTCGTAAGTACTGTATACAAGAAGATGATGTATTCGTGATCTGACTCAAACAGATGTGTTGTTAGTACTGTATGCAGGAAGGTGATGTATTCATGATCTGTCTCAAACAGATGTGTCGTAAGAACTGTATGCAGAAATGTGATGTATTCGTGATCTGACTCAAACAGATGTGTTGTTAGTACTGTATGCAGGAAGGTGATGTATTCGTGATCTGACTCAAACATATATGTCGTTAGTACTGTATACAGGAAGGTGATGTATTCGTGATCTGACTCATACAGATGTGTTGTTAGTACTGTATGCAGGAAGGTGATGTATTCGTGATCTGACTCAAACAGATGTGTCGTAAGTACTGTATACAGGAAGGTGATGTATTCGTGATCTGACTCAAACAGATGTGTTGTTAGTACTGTATGCAGGAAGGTGATGTATTCGTGATCTGACTCAAACAGATGTGTCGTAAGTACTGTATACAGGAAGGTGATGTATTCATGATCTGACTCAGACAGGTGTGACGTAAGTACTGTATACAGAAAGGTGATGTATTCGTGATCTGACTCATACAGATGAGTTGTTAGTACTGTATGCAGGAAGGTGATGTATTCATGATCTGACTCATACAGATGTGTCGTTAGTACTGTATGCAGAAAGGTGATGTATTCGTGATCTGACTCAGACAGATGGGTCGTACGTACTGTATACAAGAAGATGATGTATTCGTGATCTGACTCAAACAGATGTGTTGTTAGTACTGTATGCAGGAAGGTGATGTATTCATGATCTGTCTCAAACAGATGTGTCGTAAGTACTGTATGCTGAAAGGTGATGTATTCGTGATCTGACTCAAACATATATGTCGTACGTACTGTATGCAGGAAGGTGATTTATTCCTGATCTGACTCAGACAGATGTGTCGTTAGTACTGTATGCAAGAAGGCGATGTATTCGTGATCTGACTCAAACAGATGTGTCGTAAGTACTGTATGCAGGAAGGTGATGTATTCTTGATCTGACTCAAACAGATGTGTTGTTAGTACTGTATGCAGGAAGATGATGTATTCATGATCTGTCTCAAACAGATGTGTTGTTAGTACTGTATGCAGGAAGGTGATGTATTCCTGATCTGACTCAGACAGATGTGTCGTAAGTACTGTATGCAGAAAGGTGATGTATTCGTGATCTGACTCAGACAGATGTGTCGTAAGTACTGTATACAGGAAGGTGATGTATTCGTGATCTGACTCAAACAGATGTGTTGTTAGTACTGTATGCAGGAAGATGATGTATTCATGATCTGTCTCAAACAGATGTGTCGTAAGTACTGTATGCAGAAACGTGATGTATTCGTGATCTGACTCAGACAGATGTGTCGTAAGTGCTGTATGCAGGAAGGTGATGTATTCGTGATCTGACTCAGACAGATGTGTCGTAAGTACTGTATGCAAGAAGGTGATGTATTCGTGAACGGACTCAAACATATGTGTCATAAGTACTGTGTGCAAGAAGGTGATGTATTCGTGATCTGACTCAAACAGATGTGTCGTACATTCTGTATGCAGGAAGGTAATGTATTCGTGATCTGACTCAAACAGATGTGTCGTAAGTACTGTATGCAAGAAGGTGATGTATTCGTGATCTGACTCAAACAGATGTGTCGTAAGTATTGTATGCAAGAAGGTGATGAATTCGTGATCTGACTCAAACAGATGTGTCGTAAGTACTGTATGAAAGAAGGTGATGTATTCGTGATCTGACTCAAACAGATGTGTCGTACGTACTGTATGCAGGAAGGTGATGTATTCGTGATCTGACTCAGACAGATGTGTCGTAAGTACTGTATGCAGGAATGTGATGTATTCGTGATCTGACTCAACCAGATGTGTCGTTAGTACTGTATGCAAGAAGATGATGTGTTCGTGATTTGACTCAAACAGATGTGTCGTAAGTACTGTATGCAGGAAGGTGATGTATTCGTGATCTGACTCAGACATATGTGTCGTAAGTACTGTATGCAGGAAGATGATGTATTCGTGATCTGACTCAAACAGATGTGTCGTAAGTACTGTATGCAGGAAGGTGATGTATTCATGATCTGACTCAAACAGATGTGTCGTAAGTACTGTATGCAAGAAGGTGATGTATTCGTGATCTGAATCAAACAGATGTGTTGTTAGTACTGTATGCAGGAAGGTGATGTATTCGTGATCTGACTCAGACAGATGTGTTGTTAGTACTGTATGCAGGAAGGTGATGTATTCGTGACCTGACTCAGACAGATGTGTCGTAAGTACTGTATACAGGAAGGTGATGTATTCGTGATCTGACTCAAACAGATGTGTTGTTAGTACTGTATGCAGGAAGATGATGTATTCATGATCTGTCTCAAACAGATGTGTCGTAAGTACTGTATGCAGAAAGGTGATGTATTCGTGATCTGACTCAGACAGATGTGTCGTAAGTGCTGTATGCAGGAAGGTGATGTATTCGTGATCTGACTCAGACAGATGTGTCGTAAGTACTGTATGCAAGAAGGTGATGTATTCGTGAACGGACTCAGACAGATGTGTCGTAAGTACTGTATGCAAGAAGGTGATGTATTCGTGAACGGACTCAAACATATGTGTCGTAAGTACTGTATGCAAGAAGGTGATGTATTCGTGATCAGACTCAAACAGATGTGTCGTAAGTATTGTATGCAAGAAGGTGATGTATTCGTGATCTGACTCAAACAGATGTGTCGTAAGTACTGTATGAAAGAAGGTGATGTATTCGTGATCTGACTCAAACAGATGTGTCGTACGTACTGTATGCAGGAAGGTGATGTATTCGTGATCTGACTCAGACATATGTGTCGTAAGTACTGTATGCAGGAATGTGATGTATTCGTGATCTGACTCAACCAGATGTGTCGTTAGTACTGTATGCAAGAAGATGATGTGTTCGTGATTTGACTCAAACAGATGTGTCGTAAGTACTGTATGCAGGAAGGTGATGTATTCGTGATCTGACTCAGACATATGTGTCGTAAGTACTGTATGCAGGAAGGTGATGTATTCGTGATCTGACTCAAACAGATGTGTCGTAAGTACTGTATGCAGGAAGGTGATGTATTCATGATCTGACTCAAACAGATGTGTCGTAAGTACTGTATGCAGGAAGGTGATGTATTCGTGATCTGACTCAGACATATGTGTCGTAAGTACTGTATGCAAGAAGGTGATGTATTCGTGATCTGAATCAAACAGATGTGTTGTAAGTAGTGTATGCAGGAAGGGGATGTATTCGTGATCTGACTCAGACAGATGTGTTGTTAGTACTGTATGCAGGAAGGTGATGTATTCGTGACCTGACTCAGACAGATGTGTTGTTAGTACTGTATGCAGGAAGGTGATGTATTCGTGATCTGACTCAAACAGATGTGTTGTTAGTACTGTATGCAGGAAGGTGATGTATAGAAAGAGATCGTAATCGTGATCAAACAACAAAATCAATGTTAAACAATACTAAAAGAATATTTTAAAAACGGAATGATAAAACAAATTAGTTATTTCTAACAACTTGTACACGTTTGCTTGCTAATTGACTTCCGTGCGATGACGAACTTCATAAAATTAACAGCAATGAGTTCTCTAATGAAGGATAGAAACTGGAAGATACGGGGTAAATAGAGTCGACAGAATCAAGCGTCTATGTGTAATTTGCAATGAAAATGACATAGAAGATGAGTTTCATTTCCTTTTCGTCTGCAACAAATATGACCATATAAGAAATTTATATTTAAGGAAGTTCTACAATAAACTTCTATTCACAAAATAGTTTTACTGTTTCTAAGGAAGAGTCCGAAAATGTTGCTTGATTTGGCCAAATATATTAAATACGCTTTAGAAACAAACAATAATTACATAAACAATTTAAAACATGATTAGACTAACCTAACTGATTTCTTTTTCTTTTGTTGTTTATATACTTTAATTTGTCTTCCATAACAACTGTGCTTATTGTTTATTAGAAAGGTGACATTTCATGTAAATATATGTTATATTGTGTTTTATGACTAAAAACTGCTTTAGTTTATCGAGGGCTTGGTGTGAAACGGTTGTAACTAAAAATCTATTTTGAAAACCCTAGTTTAGGGGCAATTTTGACCCCTTTGTAAACAATGCAAATTTAGGTGCCATTGCTCAGAACGAGCAATGGCACCTAAATTTCCATTGTTTACTAAGAAAAAAGATTTAACGCTTATAAAGACTTTATGGCGAGGTGATTAACCTTGGTAAAAAAAATATCGATTTTAGTTACAACCGTTTCACACCAAGCCCTCGTTATGTCAACAAAATGTTGTCTTGTCGTTTCTATTGGTTCCGGTTGAGCATTGGATTGAGTTATGTTTGTAATGGTATAATAATCCAGATCGGTCTTCTTAAAAGTCCGATTTTAAAGTAATTTCACAAGAATGATTTTAATGTGAACCTCTATCAAAGGAGCCCAAGTCAAATTGGCAATGTTTTCTTTGAAAACCATGTCATCTGAAACAACTGGTCTAACTTTGAAATATGTTCATGAGATTGGTCGTTGGAAAAGTCTAACGGCTAACTAGGCCCAACAAAAGGTGTGATATTTATAACTCTATGCTGCATGTCATTTGAGATATTGATAACCTTCACCTCTGAAACCACTTACCTGACTTAAAGGGCAGTCATTTGAATGATCTCTGAGGGGCATTCTACAAAATAAAAACATTTTTACCGTGCTGTTTAAAAAAAACACACACAATTTTACCGGGCTGTTTGAAAGCCCTCACATGCAGCTCAACTCAATACTATTATGATGCAATCTTTGAACATTTCTTCTCTGGAACTACTCATCCCATTTTGAAATATTCCCAAATTAATGATCAAAGGAGGGTGTATTCAGTTTGATTAGAAAGAACTTGGTCGTATGTATCCGTGAATGGGGAATTGTGAATGATCATTGGGTGAACGTTTACAAAGGGAAAGCTAACACCGCTCATGTCGGTCAACATACGCGGGTACCAAATGCATGGCCACTTTAAACTGCAACGTTGCATAGTCAGTCTTAGATATTCATTGGTATTCATTTATGCGATATTAGTATATCAATGCGCTCTTATTTTGAGGAGTATATCCAATATGAAAGAGTCTAAAATAGAGTACTTCTTGTGAAGATATATACAGATGTTGGTGCCGAAGCAATTCTACAATTCCTTCAGTTTTATCCAATCTTGTCTTAATACCATACTGATTTGAAAACGTCCATGAATAGCATGTCACGTAACCGGCGTAGTATATTAATACTATTCAATTGGGGCAGGTGTGTCAATTTGTGATCTAAATGACTATCTCAAACGGCTACATATAAACATTCATCGTCGTAAAAAAATATCTTCAAAGTTCTAGTTTGTTGTCAAACGTGTGAGACTGGTTTGTGCAGTTGCATTAAACTCAATATCGCCAATCTGTTAAATGTAATGTACTTCACCAGACACGGATCAATGCTGACTAATCCTAATCGTGTTGAATGTATCGCCATTACCCATGGATATTTCAAAAACTGATTATGACCGTCCAAAGACCAACGGATACACTGGTTGTATGGGTGAGAAAAATTATATAAACCGTGTTGAAAGTGAACTAGGATCAAGGCTAAGTAAAGAGTCATGGAACGTCCGGTAATTCGTTTTATCCAGTCAGAAGGCAAAACGATCGATGAACCATCGACTTATACATTGGCTATCTAGATCAGATGGAGCAGGTCGAGAGGGTGTTCACTTGGACAGAAGTAAACACAACTCTATACAGCAAAGGCGTAATCGTTTTAAGAAGCATAGGCTAGAAAAACGTCCAACGAATAATGTCTCAATGTCTGAAAAGTCTATTCGCGTTAGTTGTTTAAGTAGATGGAAACGGGACCCGAAACCTCCACGTAACCACGAGAGGTCTAGAAGTGTCGAAGAAGAAGTTAGAGATATCATTCATGTAGGAATAAGTAAGCACAACGACAAAATGCTGGCCAGTTATTATTCTAAAGAATATACGAGGGGAAAACAACAAACGAATAATGTCTTGACATCTGCAACAGGTAAAGAAAAACGAGTTATGAATCGAATACTCATACATGGGTTGTCTACAAAGAAAGAAGCCGTTCGAGGGGTTGTTCACGTACGAAGGAGTAAACGCAACGACAAACAGCACAGATGTAAATATTTTTAAAGACAAAGACTCATGAATAATGTATCAATATCAGCAGCATCAATACGAGAAAATAGTGTTAGGCATAATGGTGTTAGGCATACTGGTGTTAGGCATAATGGTGTTAGGCATACTGGTGTTAGGCATAATGGTGTTAGGCATAATGGTGTAAGGCATAATGGTGTTAGGCATAATGGACTCCTAGATGATAGTGATACAAGGATTCAAAATAAATAAGAACTTTATAAATATGATTCGCGTGTGACGACTTAGGGCAATACTACATCTCCAACAAGGCATCATTAACAGTTGCATTGGTATATAACTGGTGGGGCTATACTTCTAGTGTTTCCGTCAGAAGAGACGTTTTGGTTTATTTAACGTGCAGGCGGACGATGGAGAGTCTGATTGGACTGTGTGTGAGATATTCACACGCTCATGTGGACACAGCTTTCTCAAGAATATATATAGTCATCTGTTAGTTTAATTCAATAATTCATAAATTGATCGCGGACAAATGAATCCATTATTCTGACCACTTCATTCGAAATAATGACCGATACTACAGGAAATCCACCCTTTGGTTACTTGTGATAAGTGTAAAAGTGTAGTATTGGTTGTTTTGCCGTTTTCAACATTATTTCAGATTTAACAGGGCGACGGTTTACTTATTCATAATCCCTTGGTAAACAGACCAGCACTAGGATTGGAAATGTGCCTGCCCATGGGCGCTCCACTATGACCGCTTCGACTGGGATCGAACCTGGAGCGCCCGGTTCGAAAGTTCCAACGCTTACCACTCGACCTTGCAGAAAAGAGCCGATTTTACTTTCAACATAATACATTGGCAAATATTTCCAAATAAAAGTTATGAATCCGTACCCTATCAGACTGCGTTAATGCAGATGCGCAGGCTTGCCTAGTTCTAGTTGTACACTGGTTGCAATTGCCTTCAGGTCGGTTTTCACAGAGTGTCGCTCACAATAATGTCCTTGTAAATGGTCGGAGGTATTCGGATTTTCTGTCTTGACACTTTCGCTGCGGAAGGCAATTCAAGGCTTTTGCAAACAATGCAGAGTCAGGAAAAACAATCTCTCCTCAAATCTGCATTGTTTACAAAATTTCCTGTTCGACGAAACATGGAGTGGTTCAATTTTCATCATGGAGGAGTGGACTTTGTGAAATTCAGCAGGGAAATAGTTAACCAAAGCAATATAAAATATATCTATTCCTGACCAAATAGCCTACACATAAACACATTCTAAAGCAATTCATGTTTTGACCGATGCTAACGCAAATCGGGGCGAAAAGTTCAAGGTACGAAGGAAAATAGGGGCTAAACGACCCAGAATCTAACAGTTGAGTAATGTACATATATAGCAAGACTGTGTTTTACATACATTCACGAAGATACTGTTTGTACTTATTTTCAAATGTAGTGGTCGGAATGATGTATTCAATTAACTCCGGTCAATAAGTTTCCACTAAACACTATTTCAGGGGGAATGAAGGACACGAGTATAAAGGAACGTGTTGATACAGACGAGTGGCTTTCGGGAACAAACTACAAGACTATAACAACACGTATTCGTATAGACAGCTTGTATGCGAGAATTTAAAAAAAAGCAGATATACAAACGCCGATTGACGGAGACGATGCAAACGTTGGGACAGACATTTGGGAATATAAAGAATGGTTGCTACTTTTAGGAGAAGGTATAATGGCTATTGTGCCGCTGGAAAACACTGATGACCAATTTCCGTCGCATTAAGTTAAAAACATTGCAAAATAAGACTTACGTGAAATATTAAAGACAAACTTTGACCACACAGACCCGCTCTATAATTCAACTCTGCCATGTAAAATATAAACAGGCTGACACTTATGGCTCTCTTTGATGCAAAGACAACAATGTTCCAATATGAGGCTTTGACAGACAAGACAGGACTTTGTCGCCTTTTAACTCTTTCACTGCCGAATTGCAAAAAGTCGACGCTTCGATGTTGAAAGTTGGACCACTCCATGTTTTCTCCAACAGGAAATTCGGTTATGAGTTGTCTCACCTTAATCTGCATTGTTTGCAAACGCCTTGAATTGCCTTTGGCGGCGAAAGAGTTATATATAGCAGTTCAGACAGGGACGAAGACGAGTACGTTCGAATATGTAAATTAAGATACATGTATACACTAGAAAACGTGTTATTTACCCTTTCCCTCATAATAGTACAACATGACAAATCTATGGCAGACGATTTTGAACGCATCTAGGCAATCACGTGAAAAATCTCTGTAACTGTGGTTTTTCAGTTGCAGGAATCATTACTGTATACTTTTATCCACCTGTGACGGAATGTTTCGGCCCAGATTAGCCTGCGCGGACTGCGCAGGTTGATCTAGATCAATACATTACGCATAGTCAATATATAAATATATAACTGACTGGTGACTCGTTTTAGTAAAATGTGTGTACCACCTAGTTTGGTGAATGGATTAACGTATTATAATTGGTGGCTGACATTTGTTGATTAACATCGAATTAAAGAAGAAGTTCATATTGTTTATACTCTGGCATATACACGGTTTCTGATACTCACAGCGAAAGTATACATAATGCTTGTTTGCGTGCTGCGATTGAAAAGTTAAATATCGTTCGTTTGTATCTTCCAGTACCGACTCGATTTTAAAACCTTTACAGGATACAATTCCTAGAGGTTAACGAGCAGTAATCCGAAAGTATTTGAAAGTTTGACAATTGTGTGAATGTTACGTCTTCTTATTGGATATGTTCATAGTGGAATTGAACCGCATCGGTGATGCAGTGGTTAGGCGTCCGCCTCTGGTGTGGGAGGACGTGTGTTCGATCCTCGGCGATAGTAATGGATGTCTTCCTTGGTTCTGAGGGTTGTGGGGTTAGTATTACTACTGACTGACTGATGTCAGGATATATGGTCTGCAAGGTTATGAGTTAATGTTCTAATATTTACCAATATATGTCTATTCCATTTAAGAAGCAACGTTCTTTCAATTTACAATTTACCTGATGCTGACGACAATGACACATCTACAATGATTCCCCTTTTTAAAACTTGGTGGGAAAAGGAGAAATTGCTCCGCTTGAGTATTTTCGCGTTTTCCACAATGTTTTCAAATTTCCGATTTTCAGGATAATATAGTTTTTGATTCAAACGTTTTCATTACCAATTCGTTATTAATAAGGACTATTCTGAATTATAAACTGTATGGTATGACGCATAATGTACTCAACGACTTTTCCAGCTCCACATAAAGTTCACATTAGAAGGTCAACCATTTGTATGTGACAATTATTTTGTTTGGTGTTATACGCCGCTTTAAAAACTTGTTCAGTTATATCACGGAGTTTTCTGGGTAAGTTACCAGTTCTACTGATCCATTAAGACTGACACCAGCCAATCAGTCGTAAAGCTAGCCCCACAACACTGACACCAGCCAATCAGTCGTAATGCTAGCCCCACAACACTGACACCAGCCAATCAGTCGTAATGCTAGCCCCAAAACACTGACACCAGCCAATCAGTCGTAATGCTAACCCCACAACACTGACACCAGCCAATCAGTCGTAAAGCTAGCCCCACAACACTGACACCAGTCAATCAGTCGTACTGCTAGCCCCACAACACTGACACCAGCCAATCAGTCGTAATGCTAACCCCACAACACTGACACCAGCCAATCAGTCGTAATGCTAACTCCACAATACTGACACCAGCCAATCATTCGTAATGCTAACCCCACAACCCTGACACCAGCCAATCAGTCGTAATGCTAACCCCACAACCCCGACACCAGCCAATCATTTGTAATGCTAACCCCACAACACTGACACCAGCCAATCAGTCGTAATGCTAACCCCACAACACTGACACCAGCCAATCAGTCGTAATGCTAACCCCACAACACTTACACCAGCCAATCAGTCGTAATGCTAACCCCATAACACTGACACCAGCCAATCAGTCGTAATGCTAACCCCACAACACTGACACCAGCCAATCATTCGTAATGCTAACTCCACAACACTGACACCAGCCAATCATTCGTAATGCTAACTCCACAACACTGACACCAGCCAATCAGTCGTAATGCTAACCCCACAACACTGACACCAGGCAATCAGTCGTAATGCTAACCCCATAACACTGACACCAGCCAATCAGTCGTAATGCTAACCCCACAACACTGACACCAGCCAATCATTCGTAATGGTAACTCCACAACACTGGCACCAGCCAATCATTCGTAATGCTAACCCCACAACCCTGACACCAGCCAATCAGTCGTAATGCTAACCCCACAACCCTGACACCAGCCAATCATTCGTAATGCTAACCCCACAACACTGACACCAGCCAATCAGTCGTAATGCTAACCCCATAACACTGACACCAGCCAATCAGTCGTAATGCTAACCCCACAACACTGACACCAGCCAATCAGTCGTAATGCTAACCCAATAACACTGAAACCAGTCAATCAGTCGTAATGCTAACCCCACAACACTGACACCAGTCAATCAGTCGTAATGCTAACCCCCATAACACTGACACCAGTCAATCAGTCGTAATGCTAACCCCACAACACTGACACCAGCCAATCAGTCGTAATGCTAACCCCACAACACTGACACCAGCCAATCAGTCGTAATGCTAACCCCACAACACTGACACCAGTCAATCAGTCGTAATGCTAACCCCACAACACTGACACCAGTCAATCAGTCGTAATGCTAATCCCACAACACTGACACCAATCAATCTCTCGTAATGCTAACCCCACAACACTGACACCAGCCAATCAGTCGTAATGCTAACCCCACAACACTGACACCCGCCAATCAGTCGTAATGCTAACCCCACAACACTGACACCAGCCAATCAGTCGTAATGCTAACTCCACAACACTGACACCAGTAAATCATTCGTTATGCTAACTCCACAACACTGACACCAGTCAATCAGTCGTAATGCTAACCCCACAACACTGACACCAGTCAATCAGTCGTAATGCTAATCCCACAACACTGACACCAATCAATCACTCGTAATGCTAACTATCCCCACAACACTGACACCAGCCTATCAGTCGTAATGCTAACCCCACAACACTGACACCAATCAATCACTTGTAATGCTAACTATCCCCACAACACTGACACCAGCCAATCAGTCGTAATGCTAACCCCATAACACTGACCCAGCCAATCATTCGTAATGCTTACCCCACAGCACTGACACCAGTCAATCAGTCGTAATGCTAACCCCACAGCACTGACACCAGTCAATCAGTCGTAATGCTAACCCCACAACACTGACACCAGCCAATCAGTCGTAATGCTAACCCCACAACACTGACACCACCAATCAGTCGTAATGCTAACCCCACAACACTGACACCAGCCAATCAGTCGTAATGCTAACCCCACAACACTGACACCAATCAATCACTCGTAATGCTAACTATCCCCACAACACTGACACCAGTCAATCAGTCGTAATGCTAACCCCATAACACTGACACCAGCCAATCAGTCGTAATGCTAACCCCACAACACTGACACCAGCCAATCAGTCGTAATGCTAACCCCATAACACTGACACCAGCCAATCAGTCGTAATGCTAACCCCACAACACTGACACCAGCCAATCATTCGTAATGCTAACTCCACAACACTGACACCAGCCAATCATTCGTAATGCTAACTCCACAACACTGACACCAGCCAATCAGTCGTAATGCTAACCCCACACCACTGACACCAGCCAATCAGTCGTAATGCTAACCCCATAACACTGACACCAGCCAATCAGTCGTAATGCTAACCCCACAACACTGACACCAGCCAATCATTCGTAATGGTAACTCCACAACACTGACACCAGCCAATCATTCGTAATGCTAACCCCACAACCCTGACACCAGCAAATCAGTCGTAATGCTAACCCCACAACCCTGACACCAGCCAATCATTCGTAATGCTAACCCCACAACACTGACACCAGCCAATCAGTCGTAATGCTAACCCCATAACACTGACACCAGCCAATCAGTCGTAATGCTAACCCCACAACACTGACACCAGCCAATCAGTCGTAATGCTAACCCAATAACACTGAAACCAGTCAATCAGTCGTAATGCTAACCCCACAACACTGACACCAATCAATCAGTCGTAATGCTAACCCCCATAACACTGACACCAGTCAATCAGTCGTAATGCTAACCCCACAACACTGACACCAGCCAATCAGTCGTAATGCTAACCCCACAACACTGACACCAGCCAATCAGTCGTAATGCTAACCCCACAACACTGGCACCAGCCAATCAGTCGTAATGCTAACCCCATAACACTGGCACCAGTCAATCAGTCGTAATGCTAACCCCATAACACTGACACCAGCCAATCAGTCGTAATGCTAACCCCACAACACTGGCACCAGCCAATCAGTCGTAATGCTAACCCCATAACACTGGCACCAGTCAATTAGTCGTAATGCTAACCCCATAACACTGACACCAGCCAATCAGTCGTAATGCTAACCCCATAACACTGACACCAGTCAATCAGTCGTAATGCTAACCCCATAACACTGGCACCAGCCAATCAGTCGTAATGCTAACCCCATAACACTGACACCAGTCAATCAGTCGTAATGCTAACCCCACAACACTGACACCAGTCAATCAGTCGTAATGCTAACCCCACATCACTGACACCAGTCAATCAGTCGTAATGCTAATCCCACAACACTGACACCAATCAATCACTCGTAATGCTAACCCCACAACACTGACACCAGCCAATCAGTCGTAATGCTAACTCCACAACACTGACACCAGCCAATCATTCGTAATGCTAACTATCCCCACAACACTGACACCAGCCAATCAGTCGTAATGCTAATCCCACAACACTGACACCAGCCAATCAGTCGTAATGCTAACCCCATAACACTGACACCAGCCAATCAGTCGTAATGCTAACCCCACAACACTGACACCAGCCAATCATTTGTAATGCTAACTCCACAACACTGACACCAGCAAATCAGTCGTAATGCTAACCCCACAACACTGACACCAGCCAATCATTTGTAATGCTAACTCCACAACACTGACACCAGCAAATCATTCGTAATACTAACTCCACAACACTGACACCAGCCAATCAGTCGTAATGCTAACCCCACAACACTGACACCCGCCAATCAGTCGTAATGCTAACCCCACAACACTGACACCAGCCAATCAGTCGTAATGCTAACCCCACAACACTGACACCAGCCAATCAGTCGTAATGCTAACCCCATAACACTGACACCAGCCAATCAGTCGTAATGCTAACCCCACAACACTGACACCAGCCAATCATTTGTAATGCTAACTCCACAACACTGACACCAGTAAATCATTCGTTATGCTAACTCCACAACACTGACACCAGCCAATCAGTCGTAATGCTAACCCCACAACACTGACACCCGCCAATCAGTCGTAATGCTAACCCCATAACACTGACACCAGCCAATCAGTCGTAATGCTAACCCCACAACACTGACACCATCCAATCATTCGTAATGCTAACTCCACAACACTGACACCAGCCAATCAGTCGTAATGCTAACCCCACAACACTGACACCAGTCAATCAGTCGTAATGCTAACCCCACAACACTGACACCAGTCAATCAGTCGTAATGCTAATCCCACAACACTGACACCAATCAATCACTCGTAATGCTAACTATCCACACAACACTGACACCAGCCTATCAGTCGTAATGCTAACCCCACAACACTGACACCAATCAATCACTTGTAATGCTAACTATCCCCACAACACTGACACCAGCCAATCAGTCGTAATGCTAACCCCATAACACTGACCCAGCCAATCATTCGTAATGCTTACCCCACAGCACTGACACCAGTCAATCAGTCGTAATGCTAACCCCACAGCACTGACACCAGTCAATCAGTCGTAATGCTAACCCCACAACACTGACACCAGCCAATCAGTCGTAATGCTAACCCCACAACACTGACACCACCAATCAGTCGTAATGCTAACCCCACAACACTGACACCAGCCAATCAGTCGTAATGCTAACCCCACAACACTGACACCAATCAATCACTCGTAATGCTAACTATCCCCACAACACTGACACCAGTCAATCAGTCGTAATGCTAACCCCATAACACTGACACCAGCCAATCAGTCGTAATGCTAACCCCACAACACTGACACCAGCCAATCAGTCGTAATGCTAACCCCATAAGACTGACACCAGCCAATCAGTCGTAATGCTAACCCCACAACACTGACACCAGCCAATCATTCGTAATGCTAACTCCACAACACTGACACCAGCCAATCATTCGTAATGCTAACTCCACAACACTGACACCAGCCAATCAGTCGTAATGCTAACCCCACAACACTGACACCAACCAATCAGTCGTAATGCTAACCCCATAACACTGACACCAGCCAATCAGTCGTAATGCTAACCCCACAACACTGACACCAGCCAATCATTCGTAATGGTAACTCCACAACACTGACACCAGCCAATCATTCGTAATGCTAACCCCACAACCCTGACACCAGCAAATCAGTCGTAATGCTAACCCCACAACCCTGACACCAGCCAATCATTCGTAATGCTAACCCCACAACACTGACACCAGCCAATCAGTCGTAATGCTAACCCCATAACACTGACACCAGCCAATCAGTCGTAATGCTAACCCCACAACACTGACACCAGCCAATCAGTCGTAATGCTAACCCAATAACACTGAAACCAGTCAATCAGTCGTAATGCTAACCCCACAACACTGACACCAGTCAATCAGTCGTAATGCTAACCCCCATAACACTGACACCAGTCAATCAGTCGTAATGCTAACCCCACAACACTGACACCAGCCAATCAGTCGTAATGATAACCCCACAACACTGACACCAGCCAATCAGTCGTAATGCTAACCCCACAACACTGGCACCAGCCAATCAGTCGTAATGCTAACCCCATAACACTGGCACCAGTCAATCAGTCGTAATGCTAACCCCATAACACTGACACCAGCCAATCAGTCGTAATGCTAACCCCATAACACTGACACCAGTCAATCAGTCGTAATGCTAACCCCATAACACTGGCACCAGCCAATCAGTCGTAATGCTAACCCCATAACACTGACACCAGTCAATCAGTCGTAATGCTAACCCCACAACACTGACACCAGTCAATCAGTCGTAATGCTAACCCCACATCACTGACACCAGTCAATCAGTCGTAATGCTAATCCCACAACACTGACACCAATCAATCACTCGTAATGCTAACCCCACAACACTGACACCAGCCAATCAGTCGTAATGCTAACTCCACAACACTGACACCAGCCAATCATTCGTAATGCTAACTATCCCCACAACACTGACACCAGCCAATCAGTCGTAATGCTAATCCCACAACACTGACACCAGCCAATCAGTCGTAATGCTAACCCCATAACACTGACACCAGCCAATCAGTCGTAATGCTAACCCCACAACACTGACACCAGCCAATCATTTGTAATGCTAACTCCACAACACTGACACCAGCAAATCATTCGTAATGCTAACTCCACAACACTGACACCAGCCAATCAGTCGTAATGCTAACCCCACAACACTGACACCCGCCAATCAGTCGTAATGCTAACCCCACAACACTGACACCAGCCAATCAGTCGTAATGCTAACCCCACAACACTGACACCCGCCAATCAGTCGTAATGCTAACCCCATAACACTGACACCAGCCAATCAGTCGTAATGCTAACCCCACAACACTGACACCAGCCAATCATTCGTAATGCTAACTCCACAACACTGACACCAGCCAATCAGTCGTAATGCTAACCCCACAACACTGACACCAGTCAATCAGTCGTAATGCTAACCCCACAACACTGACACCAGTCAATCAGTCGTAATGCTAATCCCACAACACTGACACCAATCAATCACTCGTAATGCTAACTATCCCCACAACACTGACACCAGCCTATCAGTCGTAATGCTAACCCCACAACACTGACACCAATCAATCACTCGTAATGCTAACTATCCCCACAACACTGACACCAGCCAATCAGTCGTAATGCTAACCCCATAACACTGACCCAGCCAATCATTCGTAATGCTTACCCCACAGCACTGACACCAGTCAATCAGTCGTAATGCTAACCCCACAGCACTGACACCAGTCAATCAGTCGTAATGCTAACCCCACAACACTGACACCAGCCAATCAGTCGTAATGCTAACCCCACAACACTGACACCAATCAATCACTCCTAATACTAACTATCCCCACAACACTGACACCAGCCAATCAGTCGTAATGCTAACCCCACAACACTGACACCAGCCAATCATTCGTAATGCTAACCCCACAACACTGACACCAGCCAATCATTCGTAATGCTAACCCCACAACACTGACACCAGCCAATCAGTCGTAATGTTAACCCCACAACACTGACACCAGCCAATCAGTCGTAATGCTAACCCCATAACACTGACCCAGCCAATCATTCGTAATGCTTACCCCACAGCACTGACACCAGTCAATCAGTCGTAATGCTAACCCCACAGCACTGACACCAGTCAATCAGTCGTAATGCTAACCCCACAACACTGACACCAGTCAATCGGTCGTAATGCTAACCCCACAACACTGACACCAATCAATCACTCGTTATACTAACTATCCCCACAACACTGACACCAGCCAATCAGTCGTAATGCTAACCCCACAACACTGACACCAGCCAATCAGTCGTAATGCTAACCCCACAACACTGACACCAGCCAATCATTCGTAACGCTAACCCCACAACACTGACACCAGCCAATCAGTCGTAATGCTAACCCCATAACACTGACCCAGCCAATCATTCGTAATGCTTACCCCACAGCACTGACACCAGTCAATCAGTCGTAATGCTAACCCCACAGCACTGACACCAGTCAATCAGTCGTAATGCTAACCCCACAACACTGACACCAGTCAATCGGTCGTAATGCTAACCCCACAACACTGACACCAATCAATCACTCGTTATACTAACTATCCCCACAACACTGACACCAGCCAATCAGTCGTAATGCTAACCCCATAACACTGACCCAGCCAATCATTCGTAATGCTTACCCCACAGCACTGACACCAGTCAATCAGTCGTAATGCTAACCCCACAACATTGACACCATCCAATCAGTCGTAATGCTAACCCCCATAACACTGACACCAGCCAATCAGTCGTAATGCTAACCCCACAACACTGACACCAGTCAATCAGTCGTAATGCTAACCCCACAACACTGACACCAGCCAATCAGTCGTAATGCTAACCCCACAACACTGACACCAACCAATCAGTCGTAATGCTAATCCCACAACACTGACACCAGCCAATCAGTCGTAATGCTAACCCCACAACACTGACACCAGTCAATCAGTCGTAATGCTAATCCCACAACACTGACACCAGCCAATCAGTCGTAATGCTAACCCCACAACACTGACACCAGCCAATCAGTCGTAATGCTAATCCCACAACACTGACACCAGCCAATCAGTCGTAATGCTAACCCCACAACACTGACACCAGCCAATCAGTCGTAATGCTAACCCAACAAAACTGACACCAACCAATCATTCGTAATGCTAACCCCACAACACTGACACCAGCCAATCATTCGTAATGCTGAGAACGTGATAAGTTTAAGGCTAAAAATGATATGGATAACTACAGAGCTTCAAGAAATAAAGTTTGTACATTGATAGATAATTCTAAAAAAGAATCTTATGAAAGAAAAATTGAGGAAGGAAAATCAGACCCTAAAACAGTTTGGAAAATATTTAAAGAACATGGTGCGTCTACAAAAAAGACATACAACTGTAATTTAATAAAAAGCATTCATAAAGATGGAATAGATATTACTGATAACCAAGATATTGCAAATACTTTTGATAACTTTTTTGTAAACGTAGCCGCTAACTTAAAAGAACCTATTCCAACTTCAAATTTTGATAAAGTAAATGATTTTGTAAAAACAAAAGTTCCTGATCATATGTATTTTCACATTCCTCTGATTACGGAATCCCAAACGCGTAAAATGTTAAATAATTTAGATGTATCCAAAGCTACAGGACTTGACCAAATAGGGCCAAAACTTTTAAAATTATCAGCCGATGTTATATCAAATAGTCTTACGTATGTTATAAACTGTAGTATAAAACAAGGTGTTTTCCCAGATGAATGGAAATGCGCAAAAGTTAATCCTTTATTTAAAAAAGGTTCATCAAATGATGTAAATAACTATAGGCCAATATCAATTTTACCTACTCTTTCAAAATTGATTGAAAAACATGTGCATGATTCATTTGTTAATTACCTTAATCATTATAAATTATTATGTAAATCCCAAAGTGGGTTTAGAAAAAAACATAGCTGCGAAACAGCATTAGTATGTATGATAGATAAATGGTTAACAGCTTTAACTGATGGAGAATTTGTAGGCGTTGTTATGTTAGATTTTTCTAAAGCATTCGATTTATGTTCCCACGAAATACTATTAAAAGAATTACAAATTTACAAATGTGGAGATAATACTATTAAATGGTTCAACTCTTATCTTACAAATAGAACTCAAGCGGTGAACTTAAACGGTGTTCTCTCTGATAAGCAAATTACGACATGCGGGGTCCCGCAAGGGTCTATTCTAGGGCCTCTTTTATTTATTTTATTCATAAATGACTTGCCTATGTATGTACAGGATAATGTTTCAAACGTTGATATGTATGCAGATGATACTACAATATATGACATAAATAAATCTAAATTAGAAGTTGAAATGAATTTACAAGCTGCTTTGAATAACGTCAGTACATGGTGTCTAAACAATGGTATGGTATTAAATGCTTCAAAAACAAAAGTAATATTGATAACGACACCCCAGAAACGGACAAGATTAGTTAATCAACCTCTAAATTTGAAATATAAAGACTTAAATCTGGAAATCACAACTAGTGATAAAATTCTTGGCATATATATAAATGAAAACCTTAAATGGGATACGCATATAAAATTTCTTAGGAAGAAAATATCTAGTAATTTGTGGCTATTATCAAGAATTAAAGTATTTATTCCTGTTAATTATAGAATAATGTTTTGACAAAGCCTATGTCCAACCACATCTTGACTATTGTAGTATCATTTGGGGTAGTACAAAACAATCAAATATCCAGGTTTTAGTGCGATTACAACGAAGAGCATGTCGTATCATTCTAGGTGAACAATATACCACTTTAAGCGAGGCTTTAAATATAATTAATTCTCTTAATATTGAACAGAGGGTTTCACTTCATAAAGCCAAATTTATGTACAGGGTATCGCAAAATGCAGTCCCGTCATATATTCAAAATGTGTTCAATTACAATGTCAGGCGTCCAAATCATTTACGTTCTTCAAATAAATCGGATTTTTTAATACCCAAACCAAATATATAACTTTTTAAAGGGAGTATGTCTTACTCTGGGGTAAAAGTATGGAATAACATTCCAAATGAAATAAGACAGAGCGAAAGTATTAAAAGTTTCACAGTAAATTATACTAAGTGGATAAATTCGAATCAACAGTCATAAAGCTAAAATTGTAAATATGGCCATATGTAAGTCTATAAGTTAAACCTCTGCCGCCATATGTATGTATTATGTTGTTGTGTAACATTGTTATCATGTTGATCATGTTTATGAATAATGCTAACTTTGAATTTGTTATGCTGATTGTTATATTGCTATATAATTATGTATTTGTATGTATGTAAATATTGCTTTAGAGGGCCCCAAGGAAGATTTGTTTATACTAATTGGGTTACCCTCTGTAAATAAAGACTTTCATTCATTCATTCATTCATTCATTCATTCATTCATTTCATTCATTCATTCATGCTAACCCCACAACACTGACACCAGCCAATCAGTCGTAATGCTAACCCCACAACACTGACACCAGCCAATCAGTCGTAATGCTAACTCCACAACACTGACACCAGCCAATCAGTCGTAATGCTAACCCCATAACACTGACACCAGTCAATCAGTCGTAATGCTAACCCCACAACACTGACACCAGCCAATCAGTCGTAATGCTAATCCCACAACACTGACACCAGCCAATCAGTCGTAATGCTAACCCCACAACACTGACACCAGCCAATCAGTCGTAATGCTAACCCCATAACACTGACACCAGCCATTCAGTCTCGTAATGCTAATCCCACAACACTGACACCAGCCAATCAGTCGTAATGCTAACCCCACAACACTGACACCAGCCAATCAGTCGTAATGCTAATCCCACAACACTGACACCAGCCAATCAGTCGTAATGCTAACCCCACAACACTGACACCAGCCAATCATTCGTAATGCTAACCCCATAACACTGACACCAGCCATTCAGTCTCGTAATGCTAATCCTACAACACTGACACCAGCCAATCAGTCGTAATGCTAACCCCACAACACTGACACCAGCCAATCAGTCGTAATGCTAATCCCACAACACTGACACCAGCCAATCAGTCGTAATGCTAACCCCACAACACTGACACCAGCCAATCAGTCGTAATGCTAACCCCACAACACTGACACCATCCAATCAGTCGTAATGCTAACCCCACACCACTGACACCAGCCAATCAGTCGTAATGCTAACCCCACAACACTGACACAAGCCAATCAGTCGTAATGCTAACCCCACACCACTGACACCAGTCAATCAGTCGTAATGGTAACCCCACACCACTGACACCAGCCAATCAGTCGTAATGCTAACCCCACAACACTGACACCAGCCAATCAGTCGTAATGCTAACCCCACACCACTGACACCAGCCAATCAGTCGTAATGCTAACTCCACACCACTGACACCAGCCAATCAGTCGTAATGCTAATCCCACAACACTGACACCAGCCAATCAGTCGTAATGCTAACTATCCCCACAACACTGACACCAGTCAATCATTCGTAATGCTAACCCCACAACACTGACACCAGCCAATCAGTCGTAATGCTAACCCCACAACACTGACACCACCAATCAGTCGTAATGCTAATCCCACAACACTGACACCAGCCAATCAGTCGTAATGCTAACCCCACAACACTGACACCAGCCAATCAGTCGTAATGATAACCCCACAACACTGACACCAGCCAATCAGTCGTAATGCTAACCCCACAACACTGACACCAGCCAATCAGTCGTAATGCTAATCCCACAGCACTTACACCAGCCAATCAGTCGTAATGCTAATCCCACAACACTGACACCAGCCAATCAGTCGTAATGCTAACTATCCCCACAACACTGACACCAGTCAATCATTCGTAATGCTAACCTCACAACACTGACACCAGCCAATCAGTCGTAATGCTAACCCCACAACACTGACACCACCAATCAGTCGTAATGCTAACCCCACAACACTGACACCAGCCAATCAGTCGTAATGCTAACCCCACAACACTGACACCAATCAATCACTCGTAATGCTAACTATCCCCACAACACTGACACCAGCCAATCAGTCGTAATGCTAACCCCACAACACTGACACCAGCCAATCAGTCGTAATGCTAACCCCACAACACTGACACCAGTCAATCAGTCGTAATGCTAACCCCACAACACTTACACCAGTCAATCATTCGTAATGCTAACCCCACAACACTGACACCAGCCAATCAGTCGTAATGCTAACCCCACAACACTTACACCAGCCAATCATTCGTAATGCTAACCCCACAACACTTACACCAGCCAATCATTCGTAATGCTAACCCCACAACACTGACACCAGCCAATCAGTCGTAATGCTAATCCCACAACACTTACACCAGCCAATCAGTCGTAATGCTAACCCCACAACACTGACACCAGCCAATCAGTCGTAATGCTAACCCCACAACACTGACACCAGCCAATCAGTCGTAGTGCTAATCCAACAACACTGACACCAATCAATCACTCGTAATGCTAACCCCACAACACTGACACCAGCCAATCAGTCGTAATGCTAACCCCATAACACTGACACCAGTCAATCAGTCGTAATGCTAACCCCATAACACTGACACCAGTCAATCAGTCGTAATGCTAATCCCACAACACTGACACCAATCAATCAGTCGTAATGCTAACCCCACAACACTGACACCAGCCAATCAGTCGTAATGCTAATCCCACAACACTGACACCAATCAATCACTCGTAATGCTAACCCCACAACACTGACACCAGCCAATCAGTCGTAATGATAACCCCATAACACCGACACCAGTCAATCAGTCGTAATGCTAACCCCATAACACTGACACCAGTCAATCAGTCGTAATGCTAACCCCATAACACTGACACCAGCCAATCAGTCGTAATGCTAACCCCATAACACCGACACCAGCCAATCAGTCGTAATGCTAACCCCATAACACTTACACCAGCCAATCAGTCGTAATGCTAACCCCATAACACTGACACCAGTCAATCAGTCGTAATGCTAACCCCATAACACTGACACCAGCCAAACAGTCGTAATGCTAACCCCACAACACTGACACCAGCCAATCAGTCGTAATGCTAACCCCACAACACTGACACCAGCCAATCAGTCGTAATAATAACCCCACAACACTGACACCAGCCAATCAGTCGTAATGCTAATCCCACAACACTGACACCAGCCAATCAGTCGTAATGCTAACCCCACAACACTGACACCAGCCAATCAGTCGTAATGCTAATCCCACAACACTGACATCAGCCAATAAGTCGTAATGCTAACCCCAAAACACTGACACCAGCCAATCAGTCGTAATGCTAACTATCCCCACAACACTGACACCAGCCAATCAGTCGTAATGCTAACCCCACAACACTGACACCAGCCAATCAGTCGTAATGCTAACCCCACAACACTTACCCCAGCCAATCATTCGTAATGCTTACCCCACATCACTGACACCAGTCAATCATTCGTAATGCTAACCCCACAACACTGACACCAACCAATCAGTCGTAATGCTAACCCCACAACACTGACACCAGTCAATCAGTCGTAATGCTAACCCCATAACACTGACACCAGCCAATCAGTCGTAATGCTAACCCCACAACACTGACACCAGCCAATCAGTCGTAATAATAACCCCACAACCCTGACACCAGCCAATCATTTGTAATGCTAATCCCACAACACTGACACCAGCCAATCAGTCGTAATGCTAACCCCACAATATTAACACCAGTTAATCAGTCGTAATGCTAACCCCACAACACTGACACCAGCCAATCAGTCGTAATGCTAATCCCACAACATTGACACCAGCCAATCATTCGTAATGCTAACCCCACAACACTGACACCAGCCAATCAGTCGTAATGCTAATCCCACAACACTGACACCAGCCAATCAGTCGTAATGCTAACCCCACAACACTAACACCAGCCAATCATTCGTAATGCTAACCCCACAACACTGACACCAGCCAATCAGTCGTAATGCTAATCCCACAACACTTACACCATCCAATCAGTCGTAATGCTAACCCCACAACCCTGACACCAGCCAATCAGTCGTAATGCTAACCCCACAACACTGACACCAGCCAATCAGTCGTAATGCTAACCCCACAACACTGACACCAGCCAATCAGTCGTAATGCTAATCCCACAACACTGACACCAGCCAATCAGTCGTAATGCTAACTCCACAACACTGACACCAGTCAATCATTCGTAATGCTAACCCCACAACACTGGCACCAGCCAATCAGTCGTAATGCTAACCCCACAACACTGACACCAGCCAATCAGTCGTAATGCTAACCCCACAACACTGACACCAGCCAATCAGTCGTAATGCTAACCCCACAACACTGACACCAGCCAATCAGTCGTAATGCTAACCCCACAACACTGACACCAGCCAATCAGTCGTAATGCTAACCCCACAACACTGACACCAGCCAATCAGTCGTAATGCTAACTCCACAACACTGACACCAGCCAATCAGTCGTAATGCTAACCCCACAACACTGACACCAGCCAATCAGTCGTAATGCTAACCCCACAACACTGACACCAGCCAATCAGTCGTAATGCTAACCCCACAACACTGACACCAGTCAATCAGTCGTAATGCTAACCCCATAACACTGACACCAGCCAATCAGTCGTAATGCTAACTATCCCCATAACACTGACACCAGCCAATCAGTCGTAATGCTAATCCCACAACACTTACACCAGCCAATCAGTCGTAATGCTAACTATCCCCACAACACTGACACCAGTCAATCAGTCCTAACCCCACAACACTGAGCGTAAAGGATTGAAACCCATTACTACCCTTGTTTAAGTATTGTGTATGACCTGGCAGGGTATCGAACCTCTCTCTAACCTAGGCATACGCTCTACCCCCGGGGCGGATGATACTGAACGTCTCTAGTCTTCATCATGTTGATGAGGTTAGAGCGCAAAGCACGTTACTTTATGTGGTCGTTTAATGATAAATTTCCGTTAACTCTTTCCCACATACAGACGCTTTCTGACATCTTTGAGGCAGACGACTTTTGAAAACATCATGACAAAATGAGAAATTGCTCAAAACGAGCAATGTCTCCTTTTGTCACAATATTTTCAACTTTCCACAGTAATACTACCTTCACTAATAGAGAGTGTCTGTGTTTTGCCTAGGAGTTTTCAAATTCGTCTACTGCAGATTAGTTTTACGTGGGAATGGGTTAACCCTTTTCCACATACGGCAACTCTTCATAAGACGACTTCAAACTAATCTGGAAAATGTATTTAATGAAAGAATAATTATTGAAAAGTTATGAACACATTGTGAACATTAGAGAAATTAGTCTTTACAAGCATTGCCTCCTTTTGCCACAACGCTTTTTTAAAGTCGTCTGCTGAAATGCATCATAGTGCGTCTGCATGGGAAAACGTTAACAACATGTGATGACATGGATTTGGTCGAAATGTTCCGTTTCTAGGAAGCAAACTTATGTTTACTAGTGTAACCCTTTCCCTCATACGACAATTCTGCAGCAGACGACTTTGAACGCATTTTGTCAAAACATAGAACATCTGTATAATTGAAAGGATAACCTATGACAAAAAGTGGAAAACATTGTGGCAAAAGGAGAAATTGCACGTTTTGTGCAATTTCTTCTTTTGTCACTATGTTTTCAAAAAGCCGTCTGCTGCAGAGGCGTCAGAAAGCGTCTATATGAGGGAAAAGGGTTAAACAAGAAAGGTGAGTACAGCGGCGTGGTGTTCAGTGGAATTTAACGTTACCTAACGGTAGCCAATTCATCAATCAATTAACAGAACGTTGAGCGCAAGATGAATGAGCTTGTTCAGGCGAATAAAGAATTCACATAAAAGTGGCATCACTTTAATGTCCGAGGGCTTCTTTGTTTGTTTGTATGGCGTTTTACGCAGCTCTAACCTCGTCTTTAGTTATATCACACAGTTATCCGAGTAAGTTATATCACACCGTTATCCGAGTAGGTTACCAGTACTTCTGGTCCATTTATGTCTTCAGTTATATCACACAGTTATCCGAGTAAGTTACCAGTACTTCTGGTCCATTTATGTCTTCAGTTATATCACACAGTTATCCGAGTAAGTTACCAGTACTTCTGGTCTATTTATGTCTTCAGTTATATCACACAGTTACCAGTACTTCTGGTCCATTTATGTCTTCAGTTATATCACACAGTTATCCGAGTAAGTTACCAGTACTTCTAGTCCATTTATGTCTTCAGTTATATCACACCGTTATCTGAGTAAGTTACCAGTACTTCTGGTCCATTTATGTCTTCAGTTATATCACACCGTTATCCGAGTAAGTTACCAGTACTTCTGGTCTATTTATATCTTCAGTTATATCACACCGTTATCCGGGTAAGTTACCAGTACTTCTGGTTCATTTATGTCTTCAGTTATATCACACTGTGATCTGAGTAAGTTACCAGTACTTCTAGTCCATTTATGTCTTCAGTTATATCACACCGTTATCTGAGTAAGTTACCAGTACTTCTGGTCCATTTATGTCTTCAGTTATATCACACAGTTATCTGAGTAAGTTACCAGTAATTCTGGTCCATTAATGTCTTCAGTTACATCACACCGTTAACGGAGTAAGTTACGAGTACTTCTGGTCTATTTATATCTTCAGTTATATCACACCGTTATCTGGGTAAGTTACCAGTACTTCTGGGCCATTTATGTCTTCAGTTATATCACACCGTTATCTGAGTAAGTTACCAGTACTTCTGGTCCATTTATGTCTTCAGTTATATCACACCGTTATCTGAGTAAGTTATCAGTACTTCTGGTCCATTTATGTCTTCAGTTATATCACACCGTTAACGGAGTAAGTTACGAGTACTTCTGGTCTATTTATATCTTCAGTTATATCACACCGTTATCCGGGTAAGTTACCAGTACTTCTGGTCCATTTATGTCTTCAGTTATATCACACTGTGATCTGAGTAAGTTACCAGTACTTCTAGTCCATTTATGTCTTCAGTTATATCACACCGTTATCTGAGTAAGTTACCAGTACTTCTGGTCCATTAATGTTTTCAGTTATATCACACCGTTAACGGAGTAAGTTACCAGTACTTCTGGTCCATTTATGTCTTCAGTTATATCACACTGTTATCCGAGTAAGTTGCCAGTACTTATGGTCCATTTATGTCTTCAGTTATATCACACAGTTATCTGAGTAAGTTACCAGTACTTCTGGTCCATTTATGTCTTCAGTTAAATCACACTGTGATCTGAGTAAGTTACCAGTACTTCTGGTCCATTTATGTCTTCAGTTATATCACACTGTGATCTGAGTAAGTTACCAGTACTTCTGGTCCATTTATGTCTTCAGTTATATCACACTGTGATCTGAGTAAGTTACCAGTACTTCTAGTCCATTTATGTCTTCAGTTATATCACACTGTGATCTGAGTAAGTTATCAGTACTTCTGGTCCATTTATGTCTTCAGTTATATCACACAGTTATCTGAGTAAGTTACCAGTAATTCTGGTCCATTAATGTCTTCAGTTATATCACACCGTTAACGGAGTAAGTTACGAGTACTTCTGGTCTATTTATATCTTCAGTTATATCACACCGTTATCTGGGTAAGTTACCAGTACTTCTGGGCCATTTATGTCTTCAGTTATATCACACCGTTATCTGAGTAAGTTACCAGTACTTCTGGTCCATTTATGTCTTCAGTTATATCACACTGTGATCTGAGTAAGTTACCAGTACTTCTGGTCCATTTATGTCTTCAGTTATATCACATTGTGATCTGAGTAAGTTACCAGTACTTCTGGTCCATTTATGTCTTCAGTTATATCACACAGTTATCTGAGTAAGTTACCAGTACTTATGGTCCATTAATGTCTTCAGTTATATCACACCGTTAACGGAGTAAGTTACCAGTACTTCTGGTCCATTTATGTCTTCAGTTATATCACACTGTGATCTGAGTAAGTTACCAGTACTTCTGGTCCATTTATGTCTTCAGTTATATCACACCGTTAACGGAGTAAGTTACCAGTACTTCTGGTTCATTTATGTCTTCAGTTATATCACACCGTTATCCGAGTAAGTTACCAGTACTTCTGGTCCATTTATGTCTTCAGTTATATCACACCGTAATCTTAGTAAGTTACCAGTACTTCTGGTCCATTTATGTCTTCAGTTATATCACACCGTTATCTGAGTAAGTTACCAGTACTTCTGGTCCATTTATGTTCTCAGTTATATCACAGGCGTCCGAATTTCTATCACAGCAAAAAATGAGGAAAATCACACAATACCTCATTAAAATACTCAAAAACCCTCTCTATATTGTCTATACGCTTTGATCAAAATGATCGTAATTTTAATTTGGGGAATCCCGCACGTGTTACTATAAATAGCCCCTCTATACGTCCATATAGTGTAATAATAATGACATTATAGAGAGGTTTTTTGAGTATTTCAACGAGGTATTGTGTGATTTTCCGCATTTTTTGCTGTGATAGAAATTCGGACGCCTGTGGTTATATCACACCGTTATCTGAGTAAGTGACCAGTACTTCAGATCCATTTATGTCTTTAGTTATATCACACCGTTATCTGAGTAAGTTACCAGTACTTCTGGGCCATTTATGTCTTCAGTTATATCACACCGTTATCTGAGTAAGTTACCAGTACTTCTGGGCCATTTATGTCTTCAGTTCTATCACACCGTTATCTGAGTAAGTTACCAGTACTTCAGATCCATTTATGTCTTTAGTTATATCACACCGTTATCTGAGTAAGTTACCAGTACTTCTGGGCCATTTATGTCTTCAGTTATATCACACCGTTATCTGAGTAAGTTACCAGTACTTCAGATCCATTTATGTCTTCAGTTATATCACACCGTTATCTGAGTAAGTTACCAGTACTTATGGTCCATTTATGTTCTCAGTTATATCACAGGCGTCCGAATTTCTATCACAGCAAAAAATGCGGAAAATCACACAATACCTCATTAAAATACTCAAAAACCCTCTCTATATTGTCTATACGCTTTGATCAAAATGATCGTTATGGTAATTTGGGGAATCCCGCACGTGTTACTATAAATAGCCCCTCTATACGTCCATATAGTGTAATAATAATGACATTATAGAGAGGTTTTTTGAGTATTTCAACGAGGTATTGTGTGATTTTCCGCATTTTTTGCTGTGATAGAAATTCGGACGCCTGTGGTTATATCACACCGTTATCTGAGTAAGTGACCAGTACTTCAGATCCATTTATGTCTTTAGTTATATCACACCGTTATCTGAGTAAGTTACCAGTACTTCTAGGCCATTTATGTCTTCAGTTATATCACACCGTTATCTGAGTAAGTTACCAGTACTTCTGGGCCATTTATGTCTTCAGTTATATCACACCGTTATCTGAGTAAGTTACCAGTACTTCAGATCCATTTATGTCTTTAGTTATATCACACCGTTATCTGAGTAAGTTACCAGTACTTCTGGGCCATTTATGTCTTCAGTTATATCACACCGTTATCTGAGTAAGTTACCAGTACTTCAGATCCATTTATGTCTTTAGTTATATCACACCGTTATCTGAGTAAGTTACCAGTACTTCTGGGCCATTTATGTCTTCAGTTATATCACACCGTTATCTGAGTAAGTTACAAGTACTTCTGGGCCATTTATGTCTTCAGTTATATCACACCGTTATCTGGGTAAGTTACCAGTACTTCTGGGCCATTTATGTCTTCAGTTATATCACACTGTGATCTGAGTAAGTTACCAGTACTTCTGGGCCATTTATGTCTTCAGTTATATCCAACCGTTTTCTGAGTAAGTTACCAGTACTTCTGGGCCATTTATGTCTTCAGTTATATCACACCGTTATCCGAGTAAGTTACCAGTACTTCTGGTCTATTTATGTCTTCAGTTATATCACACTGTGATCTGAGTAAGTTACCAGTACTTCTAGTCCATTTATGCTTACATCAGCGAGCCAGTCGGAATGCCATCACCACAACACCTAACGCGGTCTCAAAGGCGTTAAATGTTTGAAGTTGTATTAAAACACGCTCAATCATCATTGATCAAAACGGCCTTGCACTAAACGAGTTTTATTTGCTTACGGTATTCATCAAAATGTTAACTAGACATATTATCTTTTAAAAAAAGTATTTTTTGCACTTAATGAATTTCTATTGCTCAGTCATTCTTCATGCTGTAGAGGCGTCAACTACGTCTGCGTGATGGAAAGGGTTATAATAGGTACCCGGACATAGTGTGAAAACGTGTTTAGAACACTAGGTCCCCGGACATAGTGTGAAAACGTGTTTAGTACACTAGGTCCCCGGACATAGTGAGAAAACTTGTTTAGTACACTAGGTCCCAGGATATAGTGTGCAAACTTTTAACTAAAGACACAGTTTGTGTTGAGAAATGCCAAAGACAATGCTCATGAGGAATTCGAACCCGGGACCATTGCTACTAGAGGCCAACTGTACCACTGCACCACTGTCATCTTCATTGTAGTTTGAAGAAGTGTATCATGGACAGCTTGTCAAAGCATCGTGTATGGCACGCCGTTTGCGCAATAACTACGTGAACCTTAGTGCTCGTCTGACAGCACTGGTCTTTCTGAAAATCTGGGTTCTCAGTGCCTAACCAAGCCTAGAATCTCAAATAAGATCCTCGGTGTTCAACTTGGATGTTCATAGTAGTCCCCTTTGTATGTCAATATAAGCAGAGAAATACAGATACATTTAAATTGTATATATACGTGTCTATTTTATAAATCATATCATATCATATATTTCATATACGTATCGTAACTAATTCAAAGTGATCTCGTAGTTATTGTGCGAACGGCGTGCAATACGCGTGACAGAAAGCGTATCTTTCAAGCCGGGGCTGAAATATAAACCACGAAAAACCTCGCTTCATTCTATTTGTATGTTATCACTCGATATTATTAACATTATCTGTGTGAGGCTGACGGAACGGAGTTATGAATGATTAATTACACAAAGGTATTCACGTTTCATCCATATCTCTTGATAAGGTGTATGTTATAAAACATTATTTGGTATTTTAACCCTATGTTGTAGGTGATCAAAATAATCGTAGAATTAACTCTCTCAGCGCCAAAAGGCAATATTGAGGTTTTTGCAAACAATGCAGATTCAGGTGAGTCAGCTCGTGACGGGCTGTCTCACATGAAATCAGCATTGCTTGCCTTTTAGTTATCAAAATAGTCCCAAACTGTTATTACATGAGAAATGGAGACGCCTGATTTTAAACATGGAAGAGTCTACTTTAACCCTTTCCCTCATATAGACGCTTTCTGACGCCTCTGCAGCAGACGGCTTTTTGAAAACATAGTGACAAAAGAAGAAATTGCTCAAAACGAGCAATTTCTCCTTTTGCCACAATGTTTTCCACTTTTAGTCACAGGTTATCCATTCAATTATAGAGATTTTTAATTTTTTTGACAAAATATGTTCAAACGGTCGTCTGCTGCAGAATTGTTGTATGAGGGAAAGGGTTAAACAATTCGGCGCTGAAAGAGTTTGACGACTTGTGTATTAGATGTGGTGGGGAAAATCAGTTTACAACCCCCCTTTGTTTACAACCCCCCTTTATCAGACCTTTCAGAGTTATTTCACTTACAAATAATTGTTATCGTTATCGATAATTTACAGGTATGTCTTGATGATAAATAGATAGTCCAACCTGTGTTTAAAGACCACCTATTGGATGAGAACACTCTGGTCTCTGTTCACAGGTGGTCTTTAATAACAGGGTCATTTATGTAGAATACGAGTAATTAGGAAATTAAGAGTGTGGTTGCTACAGACAAGGACTTCCTAAATAAAGTTGGCCTTTGGCACAGGTTTGATTATTTAACCCTTTCCCTCATACGACAATTCTGCAGCAGACGACTTTGAACGTATTTTGTCAAAACATAGAAAATCTCTATAATTGAATGGATAACCTATGACTTAAAGTGGAAAACATTGTGGCAAAAGGAGAAATTGCACGTTTTGTGCAATTTATTCTTTTGTCACTATGTTTTCAAAAAGTCTTCTGCTGCAGAGGCGTCAGAAAGCGTCTATATGAGGGAAAGGGTTAACATATTTCTTAATTATTTAGCCCTTTCCCATTTAAGAACATATAGGAAACAATTATAGAAACTTGCAATAGATGAATGTATAATTATTGAACAGACTTAAAGCCATTGTGGCAAGTGGGGAAATTGTTCGTGTTGAGCAGTTTCTTCTTTTGTCAAAATGTTTTCAAAAGTCGTCTGGTCCCGAGGCGTCAGAAAGCTTCTCTGTATGGTAAAGGTTAATATGTCATGCTGATTTCATACCTTGAACTAGCGGCTCTTCGACTGTATTTGTAAACAATTCGAATTGCATGAAAATGCAAATTCCAATTCTTAATTTTGAAGATTTGTCGCCAGTGTAAAACAAACATAATAACAGTTTATCTTGACAAAACATCTATCGTGTATACATTATAGGGATTGTATTTCAGAAAGGACGGTGTCTAACAAGGTCAGCCCTTGAGATAATACAGATAATGTTTTCGGTTATCTGACATGCCATATCTGGGTCGTCTGCTTGGTAAACATCGGAAGAAGAAAACATATCAGTGGGAAAGGTTGATACTTAAAACAGGACTTACTCCTTTCGATGCCAAAGGCAATTAAAAGCGTTGGCAAAAAAATCAGATCCAGGTGAGACAGCTCATAACGAACTGTCTCTCCTGAAATCTGCATTGTTTGCCAGTTAGACATTACATTTTTCCAAAGTTCGTGTTGGACGATCAATGGAGTGGTCCAATTTTCAACATGGAAGAGTTTACTTTGTGTAATTCGGCAATGAAGAGTTAAATCATTTTGTGAACAAGGGAAAATTCTCGTTTCTAACCAAATTCTCTAAAATAATTTGCGATCATTTGCCTGCTACAGAGGCGTCAAACGCCGTCTGTAATTGGGTAAGGGTTAGCGTTATCCGTAACACATACAGACTGATTTTTACATTTCTGTTGCAAACAATGTTATTTGTTTAACTCTGTCTTAACCCTTTCACACATCACATTCTCCTTTTGCCACAATGTTTTCAAAAGTCGTCTGCTGCAGAGGCGTCAGAAAGCTTCTATAGGTCGGAAAGGGTTAAAGTTTAACTCTTAAATGTCCATAAAGCATAGTGAAAAGGGGGAGGGGCGGGGTGTGTGTGCTCGTTCGCAGCATAACGACTGATTAATTAGGGACGCTTACAGATTGCGTTTAGAATAAACTTATTTATTTCACATCGATTGCGAAACAATCTTTAAGCTGGTATTAATCACGCTCGATGTCTGCTTCCTGAGACGACATAACCAGTACTCGCGTCGTTTGTATGGAACAATCCCAAAGGCAGAACCCGCTCATCACGGGATTCGAACCCGGGACCTTACCACTGCACCACTGTCTTCCACATATTGCGTTTAGTATTAGTTACCACAAAGCTCAAGATAAGAAGTATATTTCTAAAATCCTTGTTTGAACATAATACCCTGTGTTGTGGGCACCTATAGGGTTGTATTGTGAAATAAAAAGGAAGGTGTGGATACATGATCAGTTAACTTCTCCGTATTTAGACCTCTGTTACTAGACTTTATATGGTTTTGATTCCATTATTTAGTTTTATATTCATAAATTTGAGTTACTTGACATGCTAAACACAGACGTTTCGAAATTACAAGTTGGCCAACATTATAGGGTTCTTGTGGTAGGAACAATAACACCTTCCAACATCACATTTAAATACATGCGCAGCAGACTAGTGTTGCCACAATGCTTTCATCTTGACTAAATAGTTATGTTTTCATATAGAGATAGAAATCCGATAGCTTTGTCTAAACGTTGTCAAAGTCGTTTGCTGCAGATTGATTTGTTGTATGCGGGAATGGGTTAAGACAAAACACAACTATCACTATAATAGTCGCCGGGCAGAAGCCCGCGACTTCTATTTTTAATAGCTTTTCGGAAATGACATGGGAGGAGAGTTATTATTAGAAAAAAAAAAACTAAATGTCTTGAACATATTATAATTGTGATTATTTAAAAACACTTAGTTATGACACATCCAAAATGAAATAAATAATCAGATGTTTTAAGTATTTGCAGTTTCTTTATTTTGACTTGCATTTATGTTTTTTACGAAGACAAAAAGAGTCCCTGCTAGACTTGCTGCAGACTGTTATGTGGCAATATCGAGATACAAATCACGTCGAATTCTCCTTTCAGTAGCAATTTTAACTTACTGAATGTTATTTTCATGTTCAAAGAGATGTCTTGATTTATGTAGAATTCATTTAATAATGTTAATCCATGAATATCTAAAATAGGAACTGTTTCTAAGCTAAATATGTTGATCAAGTGACTACCGATACCAACTGCGTAGATAAATCTCCATTGCAGAGAGCCGTTCTTTACAATCACTTACAAATAGTTAATTACAGGTGATTTAAAATGTTTATTTGGTTCGAAACAAATGACGAAAAGAACAAACTGAGATAAAACTGGTTTTATTATAAAAATGACTTTGAATGAACACTCTCTGCCTATAAAGAGAGTGTAAAAAACGACAATTATGCGAAGAAGAAACGAATCGGGTCTTTCGTACAAAATGATTTCGTCCTTGACAATTTTAAATTTGTCATTAGATTCCCTACAATAATTTTGATTGCGATCTGCATATTGTTATGCATCATAAACACTATGGCGCTCATCATTATATCATTTTAAAATACACTCTCTGCCTATAAAGAGAGTGTAAAGAACGACAACTATGCGAAGAAGAAACGAATCGGGCCTTTCGTACAACATTATTTCATCCTTGACAATTTTAAATGTGTTATTAGATTCCCTACACGCATTTTGCTTGCGATCTGCATATTGTTATGCATCATTGACACAAGAGCGCTCATCATTATATAATTTTAAAACATGAGCAGACTAATGATTGGCAAGATTACTCATTTCATGTTTATGATTAATAATTAGTTGGCTGTGTATATGGTCAACCTACCTTAGCATGGAGATTGATCATAATTAATGAAATGCTTTAATTATATTTCAATGAAGGACATTCAGCCCTGATGTTCCAATATGCCCTTTAGTTGATAACTGTTTTTTCAACTACTATTGTAAGTGTTGTGCATAACTGCAGTATGGATTCCGGCGACATTGATGCGTTGCATCAACTTTCTCTTGTCAATTAATTTAAACAATGTGACAACCACTACATGTATTCATACGTTTTTAGAATGTACGGTGGTTCTAAGAATGAAAAATTAAATTAAAAAGGTACTTAGAAATTTAACCGTTTGATAATGTTATTTTACACAAAATGTTAAGTATCAAGGTTTTTGCAGTTGTAAATTGGCAGGCGTGTGTTAACTGTTACATTGGGTATAGCAGATACTTTAATCGCAACCTGACTTACCACAGTTACTGTTACGTTGAGTATACCATAGACATTAATCGCAACGTGATCTAACACAGTAACTGTTACATTGAGTATAGCAGAAACTTTAATCGCAGAGTGACCTACCGCACTGTTACATTGAGTAGAGTAGGGACTTTAATCACAACGTGACCTAACACAGTTACTATTGTACCGGCTCGCTCAGTGGTAAAAAAATAATTGTATTCACTTATCACAGTCTTAAGTCAATTACAGTCAATTGTTCAGTTCATGATCATGTAGCTTCTCCATCGTTGGTAGATAGTTGGTATGTCGTCTGATCTTTTCCGGGTCTTTCCGAAGATTCGTCCACGAATATCTTAACCAATCTCACACGTGGGTCCTTATTGGTGTATCTCATTTATTGGGCGCCATTTGTACCGGCTCGCTCAGTGGGTTTGGGAATTAATAACACCAACGAGTTTATTTCAATCTATGTATAGTATTCCTGAATTCCTGAATTTCTCATCCAATCAAATTGACTAAATGTTCAAATACTTCTTCTTTCCCTTTCTACAACCATTCATCTATATCATCCTCATTTTGAAGTTAGCAATTAAACAATGAATCGACGGTTGACCATATTTGAGACGATGTTATCTGACCATTGTCCAGCAACTGACTGACTGTGAAAACATCTGAGCTAATCATGTGACTAAAGATTGCCGCCAAACAAGAAATCTAAAAATAGCTGATATGGGCTAAAACCCAACAAAACAATCTGGTTACACTATTACATTGGGTATATCAGATACTTTAATCGCAACGTGACCTACCGCACTGTTACATTGGGTATAGCAGAGACTTTAATCGCAACGTGACCTACCACAGTTACTGTTACATTGGGTATAGCAGATACTTTAATCGCAACGTGACCTACCGCACTGTTACAATCAGTATAGCAGAGACTGTAATCGCAACGTGACCTAACACAGTTACTATTACATTGAGTATAGCAGAGACTTTAATCGCAACGTGACCTACCGCACTGTTACATTGGGTATAGCAGAGACTTTAATCGCAACGTGACCTAACACAGTTACTATTACATTGAGTATAGCAGAGACTTTAATCGCAACGTGACCTACCGCACTGTTACATTGGGTATAGCAGAGACTTTAATCGCAACGTGACCTACCACAGTTACTGTTACATTGGGTATAGCAGATACTTTAATCGCAACGTGACCTACCGCACTGTTACATTGAGTATAGCAGAGACTTTAATCGCAACGTGACCTAACACAGTTACTATTACATTGAGTATAGCAGATACTTTAATCGCAACGTTACCTACCACAGTTACTGTTACATTGAGTATAGCAGAGACTTTAATCGCAACGTGACCTACCGCACTGTTACATTGAGTATAGCAGAGACTTTAATCGCAACGTGACCTAACACAGTTACTATTACATTGAGTATAGCAGAGACTTTAATCGCAACGTTACCTACCATAGTTACTGTTACATTGAGTATAGCAGAGACTTTAATCGCAACGTGACCTACCACAGTTACTGTTACATTGAGTATAGCAGATACTTTAATCGCAACGTTACCTACCACAGTTACTGTTACATTGAGTATAGCAGAGACTTTAATCGCAACGTGACCTACCGCACTGTTACATTGAGTATAGCAGATACTTTAATCGCAACGTGACCTAACACAGTTACTGTTACATTGAGTATAGCAGATACTTTAATCACAACCTGGCTTACCACAGTTACTGTTACATTGAGTATAGCAGAGACTTTAATCGCAACGTGACCTAACACAGTTACTATTACATTGAGTATAGCAGATACTTTAATCACAACCTGGCTTACCACAGTTACTATTGAGTATAGCAGATACTTTAATCACAACCTGGCTTACCACAGTTACTGTTACATTGAGTATAGCAGAGACTTTAATCGCAACGTGACCTAACACAGTTACTATTACATTGAGTATAGCAGATACTTTAATCACAACCTGGCTTACCACAGTTACTATTACATTGAGTATAGCAGATACTTTAATCACAACCTGGCTTACCACAGTTACTGTTACATTGAGTATAACAGAGACTTTAATCGCAACGTGACCTAACACAGTTACTGTTACATTGAGTATAGAAGAGACTTTAATCGCAACGTTACCTACCACAGTTACTGTTACATTGAGTATAGCAGAGACTTTAATCGCAACGTGATCTACCACAGTTACTGTTACATTGAGTATAGCAGAGACTTTAATCGCAACGTGACCTACCGCAGTTACTATTACATTGAGTATAGAAGAGACTTTAATCGCAACGTTACCTACCACAGTTACTGTTACATTGAGTATAGCAGAGACTTTAATCGCAACGTGACCTAACACAGTTACTGTTACTTTGGGTATAGCAGAGACTTTAATCGCATTTTGACCTAACACAGTTACTATTACATTGAGTATAGCAGAGACTTTAATCGCAATGTGACTTACCCCTGTTAATGTTACATTGAGTATAGCAGAAACTATAATCGCAACCTCACTTACCACAGTTACTGTTACATTGAGTATAGCAGATACACTAGTCGCAACGTGATCTGCGGCAGCTAATGTTACATTGAGTATAGCATTGAGTACATAATCGCTACGTGATCTAACACAGTTACTGTTACATTGAGTATAGCAGAGACTTTAATCGCAACGTGACCTACCGCAGTTACTGTTACATTGGGTATAGCAGAGACTTTAATCGCAACGTGACTTACGGCAGTTACTGTTACATTGGGTATAGCAGGGACTTTAATCGCAACGTGACTTACGGCAGTTACTGTTATATTTAGAACATCAGGGACTTTAATCGCAACGTGACCTACCGCAGTTACTGTTACATTGAGTATAGCAGATATTTTAATCGCAACGTGATCTAACACAGTTACTGTTACATTGAGTATAGCAGAGACTTTAATCGCAACGTGACCTACCGCAGTTACTGTTACATTGGGTATAGCAGGGACTTTAATCGCAACGTGACTTACGGCAGTTACTGTTATATTTAGAACATCAGGGACTTTAATCGCAACGTGACCTACCGCAGTTACTGTTACATTGAGTATAGCAGATATTTTAATCGCAACGTGATCTACCGCAGTTAATGTTACATTGAGTATAGCAGATACTTTAATCGCAACGTGACCTACCGCACTGCTACATTGAGTATAGCAGAGACTTTAATCGCAACGTGACCTACCACAGTTACTGTTACATTGGGTATAGCAGATACTTTAATCGCAACGTGATCTACCACAGTTACTGTTAAATTGAGTATAGCAGAGACTTTAATCGCAACGTGACCTACCGCAGTTACTATTACATTGGGTATAGCAGAGACTTTAATCGGAACGTGATCTACCACAGTTACTGTTAAATTGAGTATAGCAGGGACTTTAATAGCAGCGTGACCTGCCGCAGTTAATGTTACATTGAGTTTAGCAGGGACTTTCATAGCAGCGTGACCTGCCGCAGTTAATGTTACATTGAGTTTAGCAGGGACTTTAATAGCAGCGTGACCACATACTCGGCGACACTCCTTTCATTCTTTGCGACATTCCTACTAACTCGGCGACTTTCCTGATATACTTGGCGCGTGTTCCGGTAACTGTTAGAGAGTGTAATTAAACTTTGCGACATTCCCCACATACTCGGCACGGGTACTGACTACTGTAAGATGCTGCGACATTCCCCCACGCACTAGGCGATATTCCCCACATACCCGACACGGGTACTGACTACTGTAAGATGCTGCGACATTCCCCCACGCACTAGGCGATATTCCCCACATACCCGGCACGGGTACTGACTACTGTAAGATGCTGCGACATTCCCCCACGCACTAGGCGATATTCCCCACATACCCGGCACGGGTACTGACTACTGTAAGATGCTGCGACATTCCCCCACGCACTAGGCGATATTCCCCACATACCCGACACGGGTACTGACTACTGTAAGATGCTGCGACATTCCCCCACGCACTAGGCGATATTCCCCACATACCCGGCACGGGTACTGACTACTGTAAGATGCTGCGACATTCCCCCACGCACTAGGCGATATTCCCCACAAACCCGACACGGGTACTGACTACTGTAAGATGCTGCGACATTCCCCCACGCACTAGGCGATATTCCCCACATACCCGGCACGGGTACTGACTACTGTAAGATGCTGCGACATTCCCCCACGCACTAGGCGATATTCCCCACATACCCGACACGGGTACTGACTACTGTAAGATGCTGCGACATTCCCCCACGCACTAGGCGATATTCCCCACATACCCGACACGGGTACTGACTACTGTAAGATGCTGCGACATTCCCCCACGCACTAGGCGATATTCCCCACATACCCGGCACGGGTACTGACTACTGTAAGATGCTGCGACATTCCCCCACGCACTAGGCGATATTCCCCACATACCCGGCACGGGTACTGACTACTGTAAGATGCTGCGACATTCCCCCACGCACTAGGCGATATTCCCCACATACCCGGCACGGGTACTGACTACTGTAAGATGCTGCGACATTCCCCCACGCACTAGGCGATATTCCCCACATACCCGGCACGGGTACTGACTACTGTAAGATGCTGCGACATTCCCCCACGCACTAGGCGATATTCCCCACATACCCGACACGAGTACTGACTACTGTAAGATGATGCGACATTCCCCCACGCACTAGGCGATATTCCCCACATACCCGACACGAGTACTGACTACTGTAAGATGCTGCGACATTCCCCCACGCACTAGGCGATATTCCCCACATACCCGGCACGGGTACTGACTACTGTAAGATGCTGCGACATTCCCCCACGCACTAGGCGATATTCCTCACATACCCGACACGGGTACTGACTACTGTAAGATGCTGCGACATTCCCCCACGCACTAGGCGATATTCCCCACATACCCGACACGGGTACTGACTACTGTAAGATGCTGCGACATTCCCCCACGCACTAGGCGATATTCCCCACATACCCGGCACGGGTACTGACTACTGTAAGATGCTGCGACATTCCCCCACGCACTAGGCGATATTCCCCACATACCCGACACGGGTACTGACTACTGTAAGATGATGCGACATTCCCCCACGCACTAGGCGATATTCCCCACATACCCGACACGGGTACTGACTACTGTAAGATGCTGCGACATTCCCCCACGCACTAGGCGATATTCCCCACATACCCGGCACGGGTACTGACTACTGTAAGATGCTGCGACATTCCCCCACGCACTAGGCGATATTCCCCACATACCCGACACGGGTACTGACTACTGTAAGATGCTGCGACATTCCCCCACGCACTAGGCGATATTCCCCACATACCCGGCACGGGTACTGACTACTGTAAGATGCTGCGACATTCCCCCACGCACTAGGCGATATTCCCCACATACCCGACACGGGTACTGACTACTGTAAGATGCTGCGACATTCCCCCACGCACTAGGCGATATTCCTCACATACCCGGCACGGGTACTGACTACTGTAAGATGCTGCGACATTCCCCCACGCACTAGGCGATATTCCCCACATACCCGACACGGGTACTGACTACTGTAAGATGCTGCGACATTCCCCCACGCACTAGGCGATATTCCCCACATACCCGGCACGGGTACTGACTACTGTAAGATGCTGCGACATTCCCCCACGCACTAGGCGATATTCCCCACATACCCGACACGGGTACTGACTACTGTAAGATGCTGCGACATTCCCCCACGCACTAGGCGATATTCCCCACATACCCGGCACGGGTACTGACTACTGTAAGATGCTGCGACATTCCCCCACGCACTAGGCGATATTCCCCACATACCCGACACGAGTTTTAGTCACTGTTAGGGAGAGTGAAGTCAAACTGTGTGACTCTCTCCTCTCTCGGTAACATAACCACATCGTCGGCGACCTTCCTGACTTACTCGGCGCGAGTTCTGGTTACCGTAAGAGGGCGAATATTCCCCCACAATCCGGCGCGAATACTGGTTACTGTAATATGTTGGGAAGCTTAAGCCAAGAATTGTTTCAGGGTCGATCAGAAATAAATAAGTTTAAACTAAATTTGCAATAAGAGAGACACTCGAGATCGTGCACATAAATCAACATTTCCAAAATACAAAAACATGCAGTAGACGACTTTCAACGAATTAAGGTAAAGGTATGAAATAAAAGTATACTTATTGAATATTGAAGATATTGTTGCAAAAGAAGAAATTGCTACTTTTCAAAACAGTCTAGCAAAATGTGTGTGCTGCAGAGGCGTCAATAATCATTTGTATGAAGGAAAGGGTTAAACGCCTGACCGTATATAACATGGATGCACGAGTAAATTATCTAGCCTGTTCTAACGTATGCATGCACTTCATATTTATAAAGAAACCCGAGTTTACTTTCTCAATTATGTTAATTTATCATTTCAACGAGCTGAAACGTTTACAAAAATAGTATTAGTTACATTAATGCATCATATACAGCAAATTACTATTCACATGCAGACCCTCGCGTCATCAAATATAATTCGTAAAACAATACAGATTCAGGTGAAATAGGTCGTAACGAACTGCCTCACCTGAAATCAGTATCGTTTACCTCAGTTATCAGAATATTCCTAAACTCTTCTTCCACGAAGAATGGAGCCGTAGTATCGATGATAACAAAAATACATTTCCGTATTTAGTTATACGTTGATAAGTGTTTTATTGTTCTTGGGTTTAATAACACGTGCCTTCGTATCCCATTATGCTAATTGTTGTCAATAAAGTATATCAACCAATACTAGCGATGTGGGTTCTGAATGACACGGCCCTATGAGCCATTCCATGAGAAAACCAACATTATGGACTCTGCGTAATGTATCGAACCAGATCGGGCCGCGCAGGCTAAGCCATGTAGCGATCAAATTAAATTCATAACTACTAATAATGAAGAAATGCTTTGTTCAGAGAACAAATATACGTATAGTCCATAAATAGTTTTACTCATTACATAAATCGCGGTTATATATATATTTAATTTTTTTAATCCATTTTGTTTTGATTGAATACATAATTGTATTGCAATTATTGATCGAATGTTTTCTTTTTTCGAGTCACTATATATATATATATAAATATATTTGGCAAGGAATATTGCAACATTTTGTATGCCATATGTGTTTTTGTTAATGTATTTATTTATTTTCAATAAAGGAGAAGCAAACTTTCTGAACGCTTTAATCGCACATTGAGGACTCTGCGTAAAGTATCGACCCGGATCAGCATAAGCATGCCGTACAAGCTAACCCGGACAGACACTTTTCGCCTCCTGTTGATTCTCTGTTTCAGTAATAATTACTATATACCTCTATCCCCCTTAGACGGAATGTGTCGGCCCAGATAAGCCTGCGCGGACTGCGCAGGCAGATCTGGGTCGATACATTACACATTACACAGATTCCATAATGTTGGTTTTCTCGTGAGACGACTCAAATGTCTATTGCGTTGTATCACATGAGACCACAATACGAATGTTTGACGCAACGCATCAAAGAGAAGCCACAATATTTTGTTGCACATGAATAAATAAGAAAAAAGAACATTTAAATCCACAAACATTAAACAAAATTAATCTGTAGTCAGTAATGCTGATATCGGGATTTGAAAATATAAGTTTTATGTAGGATATTTAACCGGGGAGGGTCTATGTTTTAAGTGAATGAGATGATCTAAAGTTAAACTGATCATGAAAAGTGACATATAATACTAAAGATAAATGGACAAGAGGTTATATGTTAAATTTCAATTTGTACCAAAAACAATCAACTATTTGTATTAAACACACGCCCTGTTATGATAATGTTTTGTCAAATAATGATGACACACAGAAAATCTGTTTTTGGTTTGTATCGGTAAGTCATGATAGTGGATAAGGGTTTAACCATTTCCCACATAAAACAAATCAGCAGCAGACGACTTTGAAATTATCAATTACAAAATATAATAAATCTCTATAAATGACCATATGATAATTGGAAAGTGTTGAAATTATTGTGGCAAATGCAGATATTGCTCATTATGAGCAATTTCTCCTTTTGCCACAATTATTTCAATGATGTTTAACCTGACATACTTTGAAATCATCAAGTACAAAACATAGAAAATCTCTATAAATGAAAGTAAGATAATTGAAAATAGTTGAAATTATTGTGGCAAATGAAGCAATTGAAAATCAAAGCTGTCGGATTACAAACGAACAATCTCGAGTGAACGAAACTAATGAGAACTCGTGTCGTGATTAGCATTCAGAAATTCAAGGAAACGTATTTCAATGTTCACGTAATCCGAAGGACTGACAAGAGAGAACATGTGGGCACGTCTACAATGTTCGTACAGTCAACATTGTTCATAAAGCGGCCAATTTTACACTGGTAATTTTTTCAATAAAACCATCAATTTACAATTCAATGGGTGGGTAAAGACAATGTTTTGCTAACCATTTCTTTAAAACATGAGCATTTTAATACTGCTACAGATGTTTACTACTTTATGTCCATAATTTATACTTACATTTAGCAAGATGTTCCAATTGTAACCTAATGTGCTACATATTTGTTGTACGTGAGAAAGGCTTAAACATAGGAACTAGTTTCAACTTTTTTGAAAACATTAAACCAGTGCATGAAAATTTACTTGAATTTATTTCTCAAACTGTAAAATCATGACCTTGGATTAATAATAGGAGTACTTTTATAGTTATAGTCAATGTTTTGTTAAGCAAAGATATGTAAAGGAACATTTATAGTACATTTTAAGACACTATTTTGTTAACATTTACCCACATACAACAAATCTGCAACAAATGTCTCTCAAAGCATCTAAGTTTTCTGGAAGTTCACAGCGCATCCGTGATAAAAAAAAAAAACATATCGGCTAGGCAAAATACACACCGATATCGTGTTTACCGCGATATTCATGAAAGTGATACTGCAACAGCGAAAAAGAACGAATCAACTAGACAAATTTTATCTTGAAACAGGTATTTCTGTGGTTTAAATCTTTTCATGTCTGCATTTTGCATTGACAATTGCACTCAAAGTTAAATTTGAATCAAGTATGTGCAATCATAGACGAAACTTTAAGCGATATTTGCCAAAAACAAAATGCATAAATGAATGAAAATGACAGATGATCAAAAACGACAAAAAACGACAGACGAAGTTTTCGTCACGCAACATAGTAAAATAGGAAGATATTATACTAAACATGAAAGTCAGATTATTAAAAACAAGCAAATGAATAGTTAGGAGATTGAAAAATTGAGATGCCATCTATATGCAATTTCGATAAAAATGAAAATCTATAAATAAACTGTAGATGACTGGTGCTGTCTTTTATTTTAGCTCTTAAATTTATTCGGGAACCAGAGTCGGTGCGCGGCCGCTTACGACATTTACAAACTTGACTAAATTGAGATCGGTTTAAAACGCGTTGGTGAAAACGGACTAAATCTAAATCGCCGGGAATCCAAAAAGTGAACTAAATATTTAGATTTAAATTAAGTCAAAAATCTAAATTAAAAAGTTTAGTAAATACGGGCCCGGGACTAAATATTAAGATTTAGATTTATTCATAAATCTAAATTTAAAAGTTTAGTGAATACGGCCCCTGGCTTCTTCCTCTAATTAATGCGTAATATATCATAGGATGTAAGGAAACAGACTTCATTTAGCGCGCCTCTTTTTGGTTCCCGGTTTGAGATACTATTGAAGTAATAAAGCGTATGAGGCAGGTAACCATGCGTCTGCAAGTGGGGCGAAGCTAAGTTATTCATACGTTGTCGTTTTTCCCCAACATGAGATTTGTAATATACATGTAGTTTGAACGTCATGCATTATCTCGTGTCTTCCGATAATTACCTTAAGGTGGAATCATACCTTTGAAAAAACGTCGTTTTTGACGTCAAAACGTATGTTTTTGCGACAATTATAGTGTGGTTAATGAAACCGCCATCACATTCTCGTTTGACATGGTATTCGGATAAAACAGACGTCAGACAGTAGGAAATAGAATTTCCTGCGTGCTGATATCAATTTCATACATCTGCCATGACAAATGATATAATAAAATGCGAATTAGAATAAAAGTTTCGCCAAAACATTATAACAGTTATAAGATTATTTCTGATTTATTAAAAATTCGCCCGAGGAATTTTTATTTCAAAGATATGTCATTTAGGACACTGTTTCGTTTGCCATTTGCCAAAATTTCATGAATATCTATCGAGCCAATGTTTAATGAATCACAATGCAGTAAAACGTCTGTCGCGCTTCGGAACGTACACTGCGATTTATAGCGAGATACGCATCCAAGTTAATAAAATGAATACAGATGTTTTCATTATACTCATCAATTTCAATCTTTTAAGTAAGCTACCCCCTAATAAATAATGGAAGGTTGTATTTATTTGCTTCTCTTTAAAGATTCAAAGTAACTACGGTATTGCAATTTATATAGTAAATTTATACATTAAAAATACAACACAAGAATACTTTGATTTTTATATGTATTAACTGACGTGTGTAACTTCGATGTTTAACTGATGTTCTTTCTAAAAAGTATAACTTATTTTTTTTTTTTTTTTTTTTTTTTTTTAACTGTTTAAAAAATACCATTCTCCCAATCTCGACAAAATGCCAGTTTGGTTCATATTTTGGTTCATAGTAATTGATCAATACTTTCTTTCATAGTAATTTATTGATATTTTGGTTCATGATTGATTTTTGTTTCATAGAAATTGATTGATACTTTGTTTCCTAGTAATTGATTGGTATTTTGTTTCTCGTAAAAGTATCAAACTTGCAAATTTACAATGCATACAACGATGTAATATCACCACAGCCGATATACTTCGTGCCGATATACATCTTCATTTGAATTTTGTAACATATATTGAATAGCACAACTGCATGACAATAATAAAGCAAACTAAAACATTAAAACTGATATATTGTCAGAAAACGTTGCATCAGACAAGTCCTATCGTGAGAACTATGCACGCGTTACTCAACCATATCAAACTTTCGTAAATTAATGAGAAGTGACGGGTTGATACTGATTCGTGCGAAGATAATTACATTGCAGTTAGTTACGCACCAAAATAGATGTGTCCGTGTATATATACGAGGGGTAATCCAGAAGTAATAGGAATATTGATTTAATTTCAACACAAAGCAAACTTGTAAATAATAATCCTTATTGTTTTCAACAGTCAACATTTCTCTTACATACATGACAAATATTTGAATAATCGGTTGACAAACAACATTTCTGGGAGATTATGAAAATTGTAAGTACAATGGGGGCGGGCCAAGGTAGTAACGTCACTCTGACGTCGCCGTTTTAAGGGGAACGTGTAAGTTTGAAAAACGTAAATAAATATTTTAACAACATTTATATCAACTCAACTGTTGCATCAACTTCCCCAGAAGCCATTCCTTAAAGACATTTAATAAACTTTGTTCAGCGAAATGCGTAACATGTGTTGTGTAATAAATGACCAAAGTATTATGGGGAAAACGACACTCACACTGATCCTTTCAACATCAGAACTGGCTCTTTTACAAGTAACATTACTTTCCCACTGATTTCTGCCCTCCAACCATGGAAATATTTGTATTTATACATCGCTAGTGACTGATTGACTCCTGGTAAACTTCACTGAATAAACATGTCAAATGTTGATTTTGATTTGTGTCTACGTTGTGATATAATTTTACTATTAAGCATTTTTCAATTGTTCATTTTACGTCATTTTGTACGTGACGTTCTTGCACGTCGGTAAACAACTTTACTTTTTTGATGGTTATTATGGAACAAAAACATTAAACCCTTGTTATTAGAACAACGAAACAACAATTTCAAATTTTCGGTATCATTTGTTTGTGTATATATGTGAAATATACACAGCTTAAACAGGTACTACAATTACGTTGTTGTCGACCTATGCCTCAACTCGTTTCTATGACAACGATTTATAACTAAACTAATGTCAATATTATAAATATTAATTCGCCATAAGGTAGAGCAAAAACAAATAACATATGGTATGAATTTTCTAAATATGTATTAACTAATACAAGAATTACTAAGAAAGTCCTATTTCTTTTGGATCACTCCTCGTATGTATATATATAAACAGATTTCCAAGTATGATTATCCTGCATCCTGTATTATGTCTGTTTATAAATAAACTGTATATTTTGAAATAAAATAGCTATTAGGGAAGAAATAAATTAAAATATCCATTTTTTGTAGGGAGTAGATTTCATGATACCGTACAAAAGATGATTATTGTGAATAAAATGGTGTCAATGTTAAACTGCGTTTCAGCTAAAATATCGCAATGTGCGTTACGACGCAAGACATCGGTAAAACGGCACTCTGATTTACTAATAATCGGCTCAACAGATTTTCTTGAAATTCTGATAACTGGTAGTAGAAAGGGTGATCGTAATGATACGTACTTCTTAAAATAATCTCTCGGGTAAATTTGTAGTAAATTAAAAATTATGTAAATACTTTGCATTCATTACAGCGAAATTTTCATTAAAAATCGGGTATTGTTATCTGAATCGTCATGGTAGATACATGTAATTTATATCATGACACAGGTAACTTTAAACTTTATAATTCGGTGTTATTGGTGTTTGAATACCAATTGAAACAAGACAGTAGAAGCGATTTCTTTAACCACACTGTTATTTTCACAAAAACATACTTTTTGATGTCGAAAACGACGTTATTTCAAAGGTATGATTCCACCTTAACCCTTTTCCAAGTGCCGACGCGTTTCAACTCATCTTCAGTGGACGATATTTGGAAACATTGTAACAAATGAAAGAGCAATTTCTCCTTTTCTCACAATGTGTTCAACGCTATCAACTCTATATATTTCGAACATACAACATTTTTGCATCAGATGACTTGGAGGACGTCTAGGCAAAGTATTGAACATCTCTACAATTGAAAGCATATTTATTGAACAGATTTGAAACATTGTTACAAGTGGATATATTGCTCGTAATAAGCATTTTCTCCTTTTGACACAATGTTTTTAAAAGCCTGTAGGTTCCTATGCGTCAACATATGCCGGCACGTAGGTAATTGATTCACGTCGCTAAAGACAACTTTTGAACAGTTTTAAAACTTTGACTCTATATACTATCTATAATCTGGAGTTCAGCACCTTTAAAGTCTCTTCTATGTGGGTTGTATATATATATATAATAGTAAGCTATATTCTATACAGTATTTGTCACATGATTGAACAAATATTTATCATAATAGCCAACATGTTATATTTTGTCCTGGTGTTGTTTGTTTAAATGTAAGTGGAATGGAGACCCTAGTTCTATAGTCGGTAAGCTAATGTGTGAATGATTTCTTTGACCAACTTTAAATAAAGATCCACGTATATGAAGTTACATATTTGTGTGACACAGAACTATTCCAATTTCACTTCATCGATGGCAAAAGATCCAATACGATTATTTCAGTCTGTTACTTTTGATATTTGTTACGTTGGCGGTTGGTCGCCAATTAGTTATAAAGGTATTGTAGTAAAACCATTCCCAGTTGGATGATTAGCATGGATGTGTAATAATAACATTAAATTCGATTTCCTGAAGAACCGTACACAAATAGTAATCAGGCTTCAAAGATGCTTATACGAAAGACTAGTTGGAACCAGGGAATATTTTGACCCGATTGCGCGGAGGCGCGGGCTGATCTTGATATGTCCTGGTTGCGAGACACCGAATGTCGGCTTTCGTTTAATGTGTCCTACATTATATCTGACAGAGATCTGGCCTTCGTAGAACACAAGGATGAAAGACGTAGAGGTTGGCGACGACACGCCCGATTTTAAGAAAGAATTACTCCCGGAATTAAAGAACGAATATCACGTGAACGGAAACGAAAGTCCTCAAAAATTGATTGACGACAGCGGCTCACACGGTCGTAAAGAAGAAGAAGAACAACAACAACAGGATGGACCGTGGAGCTTTGCTATTGCTGTTGCTTCTTTTGTCGCACAGGTAACCTTTTCCATGTTAATCGTGGGTTTCATACAAAAAACGGTTATAATTGTATCTGGTTACAAACACTGGCACTCCAAAAAGCAACATTCAAAGTTTTGATTTCGTTAGCTCACCTTAGCACGAAGAGATCAATGTGAGTTATTGTAATCGCCTTTTGTTAATATCTTCTCCTCAGAAACCAGTCTGTCAATTGGGTCGAAACTTGACAGATAGCATCCTCTCAATGACCTCACCAGCATTCCTTCAAATTGTCTGGGATTCATGTAGAATTCTGGTTTCCATGGCAACCAAACGAAAACAACTTTAAAATTCTTCTTCTCCCAAACTGGTTGGCCGATTTTCAAATAATTTTGTAGAAATGTTCCTTGGGTGACTATCTATCAGATTCCTTCACGCCATGCTGATAGTTTGAAAAACATGACCGCCAGAGGACGGGGCTATTTTGCTATATGTGGCTATAGTGAAACCTTAAAGAAATTATCCTCCGAA
>JASEVX010000011.1:34369323-34453965 GCA_031761405.1 Serripes groenlandicus
TTATGTCGATTCTAGATGACAGACGATAAGTGATATAACCCTGGATAGATTTTACAACATAGTGCTGTAACTTATTGACTGCATCTATATCAGACTGTGTAGTAGTAGTAGTAGTAGTAGTAGTAGTAGTAGAAGTAGAAGTAGTAGTATAAGTGTATGCTGATCACCGTAGTAGTAGTGGTAGTAGTAGTAGTAGTAGTAGTAGTAGTAGTAGTAGTAGTAGTAGTAGTAGTAGTAGTAGAAGTAGTAGTAGTAGTAGAAGTGTATGCTGATCACCGTAGTAGTAGTAATTTTAGTAGTAGAAGTAATAACATAGTAGTATAAGTAGTAGTTAAAGTAGTAGTAGTTGTTGTTGTTGTAGTAGTAGTAGAAGTATAAAATGAAAGAAATACTGATTACCATTGAAGTATATTTACTCTATTTACATATTTCAGGTCCAATCGGCAGCATGATTACAAACAGGTTTGGTTGTCGTACGTGCTCTTTGATTGGAGGAGTTATGGCTTCAGTTGGGCTAAGTCTATGTTACTTCGCTACTCATTTCTATCAAGTGTTTTTGTTTTATGGTGTTCTCGCAGGTAAACTTATAAGACCATTATAAAGACGTAATGCACTTTTGCCAAATAACATCTAAACAACAGAAATGTTTTGTGCTGAAATGCATATCTTTTTGTTTCGGTTAGAGCCATATTTGAGAATAGATTATTGATTGCTATAAGTGTTAAGCTTAAGTACGAGACCGCACATTTGACTGGAGGCGACAGTTGAATGAAACGGGTAATCCACAATCATGTCCCAAAACGAAACCATTCTAATTTTGATATTAAGTTATCAAGTTATGCATAAGTAAACAATTGCATTCTTCTAATTTCAAGTTGGTCAATATATTTGTAAAAACACGTTTACGTTAAATTGTGTCATGGTAACCAAATAAGAATGCAAAGTATAGTTGTATTTGTGTTTATTTCTCACCTGCAGACGCATGTTGACGCCATAGCAGCAGACGACTTTGATGAGCAATTTCTCCTTTGGCCACGATGTGTTCAACTTTATTTAATAATTAAGCTATCTTTTATGGAGATTGCTCAGGTTTTTGTTGCTATGTTTTTGAAGTCGTCTGCTGCAGAAATGCTGTATGTGAGAAAGGGTTAAACTGACATACAGTATTAACTTTAGATGAATAATAACTTATTTGAAAACTGTTAGTAAAACATATAGAAATTCTATATTTATGTAAAAAAGATAATAAAGATGAAAAGACTGTATTAAAACGAGAAATTGCTCATTATGCCACACGGTTTTTAAAAGTCGTCTGCTGCAGTGGCTTCAGAAAGCGTCTATATATAGTAAATAAATAACTTGAAACATTGTCAATATTTACCATATTGAAAAAACATAATTCACTATCTGAATAAAATAGGTTTTATTAAGATAAATCTTCATCTACTATAGATCATGTGATATTCTCGGAATGTTTTAAACTATTGAATAATTATGCTTTTATGTTATAGATATTTTCTGTTCTTTTTCTTGCCTAGATGTTTTCAAAGTCGTCTTCTGCATATGTGTTGTATTTGGAAAAGGGTTTATCACATCCACATTCTACAGGGGCGTAGCTTGGCAATATTCAATGGCCGTCTCGTGAGAAAATCAACATTGTGGACTCTGCGTAAAGTATCGACCCGGATCAGCCTAAGCATGCCACACAGGCGTACCCGGATATGCACTTTTTTTCGCCTCCTGTGGATTTTCTGTTTCAGGAATCACTACTCTATATATCCCCACTTAGACGGAATGTGTCGGCCGGATCAGTCTGCGCGGACAGCGCAGGCTGATCTGGTCGATACACAACGCAGATGTGTATCGCCGCAGCTGCATTTTTGGGGCATTTTTAGAAAAAATGTGTAGGCACGTGTCAAAGTGCCTAAAGGGAGCTACGCCCCTGTTCAAGGACTATAAAACACTCAAATAGATGTGATATAGGTAACACTATCAGGTATAGTATGCTACATCGTCACAATAATGTATTTCAGGATTGGGTAATGGAATTCATTACGTTGGATTCATCACAGCAGTCGGGCGTTATTTCAAGAAATATCGAATAATCGCAAACATTCTTACAACTATAGGTCTGACATTCGGTATGGCGATTTACTCTTTTCTTGTTCCGCATCTCTCCCAAAACTATTCGTGGAACGAGTGTCTGCTGATACTCGGGGGAATATCATTTAATGTATGCGCATGTGCGTGTTTGTTATTTCCGCTTAAGACTTCCGTGCAAAAACGAATCTTTAATTTTAGTATATTGAAGAAAAAACATTTCTTACTTTTCTGTTTACAGTGTTTGTTTTGCAACATCTCAAACGGTATGACATTTCTACATCTTCCAGCAAAAATTCTGTCAATAGATCTTGGTTCAAATGTAGTCTCCTTAGCATTGACTTTGTACGGAGTGTGTAACTGTGTAGCTAAACTTATCCTAAGTGTATTCAGTCATGTAAGAAAAAGCGACGTCATCATCGTGTACACGTCATCACTAACGATTTGTGGGATTGCAACAGCTGTACTTCCGGTGATGTCGGACGTGTTTTGGGTTGTGTGCATTGTGGGGTTTATAGGTCTGACGTACAGCGTATGTGGTGGTCATTATTTGGAAGTGATACTGGAACTAGCAGGACAAGATAACTTTTCTGATGGTGTAGGTGTTGCTCAGATAATGAAAGCTGGGGGTACTCTCATTGCTGGACCATTAGCAGGTAGATATTTGAAGATCGCGTACCATTATATTTATATTATATTTACTGGTCAGCCATACACCAATAATGGCGCCCAATAAGACATAGCGGAACTGGCAAACGTTATGGAGACAACGTTTTTGGTGGAACAAACCTTTCGTAGTTTGTTTCATTCAATTATTCCAAACAACAGGTTGCCGTATTGGTCAGCTGTCTGTCGAGATTATGAACTTCAATAATGAATTAATTAAACATTTACCAATGCATTTAAGTAAGCCAGGTACAAGACTCATGCCATACGTACTACTTTACTATATCATTTACTATACGGAACCACAATATCCTTAAAACAGCCTGTAACTGCAGCGTCTCTTATTTCGGAAAAATATAAACAAATACAATTAAATTGCTTTTCTATACATGCGTGCTGCTACTTAAATAGTTCACATGACCTTGTGATAATAATGCAAACTGCTACCTGTGTGATATCAATTAACCCTTTCTGCGCCGAATTGTTTAAAGTAGACACTTCCATGTTCTAACTCGGATGACTTTCTTTTCATGTTATAGGATTTTTGGAATATTTTTTATAGCTCACAGCCAAACAATGCAGATTTCAGGTGAGACAGCTCGTTACGAGCTGACTCACCTGAATCTGCATTGTTTGCAAAAAGCTCAATATTGCCTTTGGCGCTGAAAGAGTTAATGTTTTATTTCTTTGTAGGTATTTTACTTCTGAAAGAGTTAATGTTTTATTTCTTTGTAGGTATTTTACTTGAAGAGACATTAGATTATGACCTCACATTCTACGTCAGTGGAATTGCAATGGTGATTGGCTGTCTACTGATGGTTCCCGTAATACTTCGGAAGCATTCCAAATGAGACAATGTGTATTTCAAATAAACGCGTAAAAACGCAGACAACGTTGCATACATCTCAGTAAAATTGTGGAATACCTCGAGAAATGAAAGTGTAATTATTGAAGAGATTTAAAACCATTGATGCAAATGTAAAGATTGCACATTTTCAGCGCAATTTCTCCTTTTGCAATAATGATTTCAAAAGTCGTCTGCTTCATATGCGCCAGATTTCGTCTGTAAGATAGAAATGGTTTTGATATGATGGCATTGTAGTCACCGGTTGTATTCAATAACTATCTAGTTCATAAGAACGTATCAAGTTTAATGCTCTGTTTATCGCTTAGTTGCTTCTATGCAAAGCACCTGTCAAAGATTGACGAAATGCGTCATTGGTTAATACGTCCACTAAGTATCATACTGGTAAGCGACACATATATACATTCGAACAATCTTGTATGTCGAGCGGAGGTTAAATTTGTCCATGAACATACTAATTTAAGTTTTGTAAAGATCTATGATGACATACTGACAACTTTAATCACATAACGGAAATAACTTGAATCTTTAATTATTTGTACATGTAAGCCATATCGTTATCTGATACGACTCACTAGGTTTGGTTTTACTCTTCGTATATCAGAGGACTAGATAAGAGGGAGTGTGAACAGGTATTTTCCCCGCAATATTTCTCTTATTACTCAACCAAATCCTATGTTATGGGTACTCAAAAGAATCGTCTCACTTAGACGATTCTTTTGAGTACCCATACACATAGGGTTTGAATGGATTTATGATCATGAAACATGTCCCTTATCTAGAGCTCTGGTAAAGGTGATTTGAAACTGAACCAGTAAACGGTCAACCTATCAACTTTGTCCTATATACAGACGCCCTTTTTGACACCACTTTATTAGAGTTTAACCCTTTCCCACATACAGAAGCTTTCTGACATCACACGTGTAATTTTGTTTCGTATAATGTGATTATTTGTACTTGTGAGTGAGCCTTTGACCTTATAATACAATACATAATTGACGCCTCTGCAGTAGATATATTTGAAAATAGTGTTGCAAAAGAAGAAATTGCTCGTTATTTTCAAACGTCGTCTCCTACATAGGTCTGAAAATGCTTCTGTATTTGGGAAACGGTTAACTAGTAACACGCTTTACGATATTAAAACAAAATTTGAGCCGTTCCACGAGAAAAGCAACATTACGGTCTCTGCAGTCCGCGATGGCTAATCTGGGCCGACACATTCCCTCTTAGGGGGATAGACGTCACATTGGCGGGAGACGACTGACGTCACAGGGACGTGTGATCCATCATCCGAATAATGACTGCGGAAGTGCAGAGGTAGAGCGTCGGCCTCTCGTATCAAATGTCCCGGGTTCGAGTCCTGTGATGAGCGGGTTCTTTCTTTGGGATTTTTCCACACAAATGGCTCGAGTACTGGTTTAGTCTCCAGGAAACAGACATCGAGCGTGATTAATCTAAACTGAAAGCTTGTTTCGCAATCGATGTAAAATAAGTAAGTTGAAAGCGACTGAACTCCAGATACCCAACTGTCGAAAAAAAAAATCAAATTTTAAGAAAATAAGTGTTATTTTTGTATTTGGGGCATTAAAATATGATAACTGACATATTACATACCCCTATAATCGGTGAGATTTTCTTGTGTTCGATACTTTTTCCATTGCAAATTCTACCCTGTCAGTAACGGGGTAAGTATTTTTAAATAGGAAACCCCTTCATCGGGACAATTGAAAACGACTCAAGTTCACTTTATTGATAAAAAACGATACATTTTCTACCCTGGTTTTACTTGGATAACATAATGAATAACATTTAGGGCGAATTCGATTTTTTTTTTTCTTTTTTCCTTTTTTTTTTTTTCGTGCCATCTGGATTTCCGTCGCTTTAAACTCAACTAATGCTTATTATGTGTTATTTCTTCTTTTCTTCTTTTCCTAAAATGTTTACATTCAAATGTGTCAATGTTGACATTATTCATTAGACACGTTCATAGCAGACGCCTCTGAAAATATGACGTCATCCCCGCTGAAAGCGTTCAGCAAGCAACATGTAACAGAAGACATGTTTAACCTAGATGCTTTCTGACGCCTCTGCAGCGGACGGCTTTTTGAAAACTTAGTAACAAAGAAGAAATTGCACAACACGTGCAATTTCACCTTTTGTCACAATGTTTTCCACTTTTAGTCATAGGTTATCCAATTAATTATAGAGAGTTTCCATTATTTGACAAACTATTGGTTCTCTCTTCTAGAGACCCTTACAGTCGGTCTTCGTTTCTGTCCGTTTGTTTGTTTGTAAAATGTGTGTGGCAAGCGTAGCGCCAAAACCATTCAACGGATTTCGACCAAACTTGGTAGGGATGAAGGGTCTAAGCTCTAGTTGTTCCTTTTGTAGTATGGTCTCAATAGAAACCACCGTTGCTATGAAAACGGGCGAAAACCGCTTGGTGTGCGTTGTGTAGCCCATCAGTTGCTACATCGAATGATCGTCCCGATTTTTGATCCGTCTCTTCGTTTTCTTAATATTTGAGTTGCCGTAAGGGGTACCATTTCCGCGGAAAACACAGACACGTCAAAACTAAATATATCGACACAAAAAGAAATGGTTTCCTATTACCTGATCGCTGATTGGCTAAAAATCCGGACACGACCAAATATAGACCAACCAGAGAGCACTTCACATAGCCATTACAACTTCCGTTTCCCGTACTTTTACACGAGAAGAAGAAATATTCAAGTGAATTTGACGATGTCTCGCGACAACTCGATAGCTTGTTTCATTATTCGTGCGGTGTCGTGAGAGTATAGACAAGAGAGAACCATCGTCGCAGTGTGCTTGTGTTCAAAGTCGTCTGCTGCAGAATAGGGGTTAACGGGGGAAAAAAAACCAATAGTTTTCGTCAACACTGACTACGTTTTGCTCGGACGGACGGTTTTCACGTTGGACGGTACAGTTTTATTAACATTGTACTGGACATTGTTAACATGATTGCGTCTGCTTTTACCTTTACAGACGTGTGCTGTCCTATATGTGACAGACAATGTTAGTAAGCACTGTGGCAAAAGGAGAAATTGTCATCATGAGCAATTTCTTCTTTTGCCCAAATGATTTCACAATTCTATTCAATAGTTATGCTTTCAATAATATATATTTTGCATAGATATTTACTAGTGGTGTAGTTACAAACAATACTAAAGATTTACTAGAGGTGTAGTTACACACCATACTAACTATTTACTAGGGGTGTAGTTACACACCATACTAAATATTTACTAGGGGTGTAGTTACACGCAATACTAAATATTTACTAGAGGTTTACTTACAGGCAAATATTTACTAGGGGTGTGGTTACACACCATACTAAGTATTTACTAGGGGTGTAGTTACACACCATACTAAGTATTTACTAGGGGTGTAGTTACACGCAATACTAAATATTTACTAGAGGTTTACTTACAGGCAAATATTTACTAGGGGTGTAGTTACACGCAAGACAACATATTTACTAGGGGTGTAGTTACACGCAAAACAAACTATTGAAAAGGGTGTAGTTACACCCAATACTAAATATTGACTATGGGTGTAGTTACACGCAATACTAAATATTTACTAGAGTTGTAGTTACACACAAGACTTAATATTTACTAGGGTAGTAGTTACACACAATGTTCAGTATTTCCTAGGGGTGTATGTACACGTAGGATCAACTATATACTAAGGGTGTGGTTGTACCCAGTAATAAATATTGACTAGGTGTGTAGTTACATTCAAGATAATTTTTCAATTTGAGCTGTGCTTCGAATAAGAAACAGGTAGTTGAATAAGTAACAAAGGGTCTCTTCCATCATCTATAACATCAACATTACCATCATTGTTGACACTGTTCCCCATCTTAAGCCTTGACTGTTTTGTGGTAACAAATACATTTTTAACTGAATGTCACAGTGACCGTTTCCAATTTGACCTCAAAATGACTCCGTCGTAAAGTGATGATGACCAAGCTGCATACCGACTTTGAAGTTCCTAGACCTAAGCGTTCTTAGGTAATTGATAGGAAATATACGCCCTATTCTTCGAAGAGGATTGGGGGAGGCTAAAGCAGCTTATATATAACCGAATTACGATTGATTAATTGATTGATTGTTTGATTGGGGTTTAACGCCGTTTTTAACAATTTCTCAGTTATATAACGGCGGCCAGTTCACCTGCTCGTGCATTTCCTGGTGTTCTCACACCAGTACTCCACACAACAATCTTCCAAAGTAACTAGCTGCTTTTGAAGACAAATGACGCATGTCGCATTGACTTTTGTCAATCGTTGGAAAGAAAGTTGGTCGAGCCGGGATTCGAACTCACAACCCCTGGATTGACAGCCCGCGTCGCTACCGACTGAGCTACCGGATAACGAAGAAGGAACAAGTTCACTTAATAAGTTCAGATCAAAGTAAGTTATGAATAAGAGGGCAATAATGGCCCTGGATCGCTCCCCTGATTAATGAAAACCACATATAGTCAATCACAATAACTCATTTTGCGGTCAGGTTATACTAGTATTAACAAGATTTCCTAGTTGGCCTAGTGACCTTGTTTTTGACACAAAATGACCAATAATCAAATTTGGCCTAGAAATCATCGACACAATCATTCTGACAAAATGTCAACATGCTGTCTTCAAGAGTGTTAACATATTTGCTTCAATTTAGCCTAGTGACCTAGTTTTTGACCGGACATGACCCATATTCAATCTAAAGTGCAATATCGTAACTTTGGCTGGCCTTAAACCTGCGTTGACGAGAAGGAAATATTGGACTAGCAAGTCTTACAAATCAGCCTCGAATCTTGGCCAAAAGGATGTAGAGTCATATACAACCTCCATGGTTGATCTTAGATTGTAGATCTTGTCTGGTTCAAAAACTGAACATTTATTACAATGAATTAGTTTGTCATGATCAAATGTGTTTCAAAATTGATAATTCACCTCTTGTAAAACTTGGTCATTGATCGTCAACATTGATGAATTCCCATACTCATATAAATTTGCATGCCCATTCCTTGCGTTGAGTGGAGTTCCCTTCTTTTTTTTTTGGAACATAAAACATCTTACGATCGTCCATCTCATCTGACTGTGCATGTTTTTTTTTTTTTTTTTTTTTTTTTTAAATCGTCAAATAAGAATTATTTTAGTCGCACCTGCTCCCATTCTGCGAGGTCTGCCAGAAATGTCAACATGTTTGAAATAAAGTGGTCTGGATTTTTTCGAAGGTGCTTTTAAGTGTCTCCCACTCATCTAGATGTCAAGGACTGATTCTTTCCAGGAACAAGTACCTCGTGTGTATTGGTCGAGTCTGGTCATTACTGAGATTATGATAGGCGTGACAGCGGAGACTGGTCGAGTCTGGTCATTACTGAGATTATGATAGGCGTGACAGCGGAGAATGGTTGAGTCTGGTCATTACTGAGCAATTAATACAACGTTATGAACTAAATAAGCAAATCAATTATTATGTTTTATTGATATGATACTTTAATACTTCATTTTATTCATTTCAATACAAAAACACAATAAAACATTGATATAATGGGATATATGACCTCAAGACTCTACCAGACTCTGTTTAGTGATACCCTCACTGTCACCTAGGTGCACGACACTATCTAAACTATGTACGTCCCTGATAGAACCTAGAAAGATTATGTTCAATCAGAGCAATTGGTTTTTATTAAAACATTATGATTATATTACAATAGATAGCACTGTCATAACTTATCTAAACAACTATGCTATTGTAAGGTTGACAGTCAACAGTCAGCCCAATTAGGAAAATGTATTCAAAATTGCCTCGCAATTTTAAATAATCTAAATTTAGAACAAAACGGACATGAATATTTATGAGTGCCAGACTATGTAAATTCTGTTTACCAAGACTCCTCTTCCCATATTGTTTTTAATAAAATTGGCATGTCATGCCCGATTGGCTCGCGCTGTTTATTTTCATGTTTTGATAAAGCAAGCAAAGGCGAATTTCATCTTCTTGAATTTTTAATCCGTACATCTTACGGTAAAATAGATTTACACAGTTACACCGCATACCTCACTGGATGGTCGGAATAGTGTGCCATGACAGTCAGAGTATAGTTACTACCGACACGACCTGTCAGATATCTCGCTTGTTTAACCATTAAATTCCTCTGCATCTAAGAACTGACAGCACCTACCAACATGTCTACTAGACGAGCACTTCATTTTGTTTTCAAGGTCGGCAATCGAACAGAGACAGCTAAGTTTTTTAGAGATGTTTTGGGCATGAAAGTAGGTGACGTTTTTGTTATTTTGACAAATTATTTTTTGTATACATACGGTACAACATTCAGTCATATGATCTAAAATTTATAAATGCTATCTTTCTTTCTCAATCTCGATTTCTCTGTATGTCTTTCTATCTGTCTGTCTGTCTCTTTCTATCTCGCTCTCTCACTCTCCCTGTCTCTGTCTGTCTGTCTGTCTGTCTGTCTCTCATTCCCTTTCTCCCTCTTTTTTCTCTCTGTCTCTCATTCCCTTTCTCCCTCATTTTTTTTCTCTCTCTCATTCCCTTTCTCCCTGATTTTGCTCTCTCTCTCATTCCCTTTCTCATTCATTCATTTCTCTCTCTCTCTCATTCCCCTTAATTCTCCCTCATTTCTCTCTCTCTCTCTCTCTCTCCTTTCTCCCTTTTTTTCCAATTCATCTGTCCGCTTTCTTGTTGTTCATTTTTTTATTATTATATTTAGGGTTTAACTAATTCAATATTTTTGACATATTCCAACAGTTTCTGAGACATGAAGAATTTGAGGAAGGTTGCAAAGCTTCTTGTAATGGGTAAGTTAAAACAAGATTTAAGAATTTGGACGAATTAAAATTGAAAAATGATACAGTCATCAAACTGTTAAAGTTTGGTTACTCTTAATACCGGATAATACCAAATAATACCGAATAATACAAGAATCTACAGAATAATACATTTAATTTCCCACAGTCATCTTATTTTAGGTGATATATATTTATGAATACCAATTATTAAGGCCTTAAAAAAATAAATTGTTCGTTTTCAATGATATTGAGGAAAAAAAAAGGGTAGGTAGGTAAGTCAAACAATTTTATTTTTTGTCTTTTTGTTTTACCAAACATAAGTTTGTGTAATAGCACAAGTTCATATTAACATTAATACATATATATACATAAATATACAATGTCTTTGTTATCAAAGACTTTGTCAATGGAAGGATGCCTTCTTTTGCACTCAGAGTTTATCTGCGGATCTCTGTGTTTTAATGGCTTATTCAGCAACGTTGAAAATAAAACGTGGTCTGATTTTGCCAAAAAATGTTTAGGGTCGACGGCAAAACATAGGGTAGGTCAAAGACCTAATAACACATGTGTTATTAGGTCTTTGGGTAGGTAGGGCCACAGGAAACAAGCATATTTTTATTTTTGGGCCTTAGTATAAAAAAACCATTTATTGACATATTGTGGTCTCAAAATGTCCATTTAATCAAAAACCTAATAACACAGTCATGTGTTATTAGGTAACAAATGTGTTATTAGGTCTTTGATTTAATATATTTTGGAGTGACCTCCCTTGATACTGTATTGATTGCGTCCCTATAATTTATCATAAAATATGTACAGTAGGCCAATAGAAGAAGAATTTGTAAACATATTGGGAAAACGTAAAAAGTCTTTATGAATATAAAGCGTTTATTGGTTATTATGTAGAGTTAAAAATATAGCATAATTATAAATAAAGAAGAAATTGCTCATAATGAACAGAAACAAAAAATCATAGAATTTGAGACTACCGTATGACAATAACATGTTTTTTATACCAAATTCATATATTTTTCACCTAAAGGTACACGAATATGAATATAATTTGCAAAGTAAATGTACTATTCTGTATTTTTTTCGAATTATCCGGTATAATTAGGTATTTATATTCACATAAATGTTTGCATTTTATAACCATGTTTATCCATTCGGTCATTACCATTTATTGTAAATGCGTCTGTGCCAATAAAATATTGTCTATTGTCTATTGTCTATTATTTGGTATTATCAGGTTTTAAGAGTAACCCGTCAAAATTCATTAAGCTTATTTAAAAAAAAAAATGCAGTGGAGTACATTTTTTTAGATGAGAAATAAAATCTTTTGTTCTTTTAGTTATTTCTTTTGTAAGTAACATATTTACCAGAAAAGAAGACAACAAAATAAAAGAAATGTATCTTTCTCATATGATAATACTCTTGCAATAATCAATGTGTAGGCCGTCTCGTGAGAAAATCAACATTGTGGACTCTGCGTAAAGTCTGCGCGGACAGCGCAGGCTGATCTGGTTGATACACTACGTAGATTTCTATTGCCGCAGCTGTATTTTGGGGCATGTGCCTAAAGGGAGCTACGCCCCTGATACTGTGAGACGGCTAGTTGGGAACAAGATTTTACTGTATTTATAAGTCTCAAAATCTGAGCATACCACATTCATTTTACTTTCCACTTAATATCTTTATGGGTAAAGTTATGGTTAACTTATACAGATTATTTTACTGATAAGTAGTAGGGAGTCCATCTTCCCTCATGCTTACCAACCCTCCAGATTCAATCGTGAGTCTCACGATTTGAAGGGCGTAACCCCACTCCCACGATCGTGAGGGAGAAACTCACGATTTTCGAAAATTCGAAAATTTAAAAAAAAAAAAAAAAAAAATTTTTTTTTTCTTTTTTTAAAATCAAATCATGAGGATAAATGTACTGAAAATTACTACAATCATTTTCTAACATCAACTTTTTAACATATTGTCACTGATAAAAGGTCCTTTCTTTCAACAAGTTCAAAACAATGTGTGTAGCTCAACTAAATGATTAATACATGTATGTATATTTCTTCTCCATGTGTCTTTATTCCATTGGTACCCGTGTTTTTCATTCAAAAGTATGTCTATAAATTAAAATGTTGTTAATATATATTAAATATTGAAAGTATTGTACATGTATCCCTGCATAGTTATCTAAATTCCGTTCTATTGTGAACATTTCTACTGTTAAATTCATGGCGCTGAAAATCTCCCCCTTCAAACCCCAATCCCCCACTTTGAGATCATGAAACTCCCCCTTGAGGATGAGAAAAGGTTGGTAAGCATGTGAATCCCTATGTTTTTTATTTTTAACCCTTACCCTTTTATAGACGCTTTATCCTTTTCTCACCGAGTTTTCAACTCTTTTCAATTATTGTACTTTCATTAAAAGAGTTTTTTCAAATTGTTTGAGTATGTTTTCAAAGTCATCTGCTGCAGGTTCGTTTTATGTGTGAAAGGGTTAAATATGGATTTAGAACCCCGATTTCATAAATAAACATGTATGACTAGGCTGATTGTAATTGTCTCTTTAAAGTCCTTATGATGGAAAATGGAGCAAATCTATGGTGGGATATGGTCCAGAGGACACACATTTTGTGATTGAATTGACATACAACTATGGATTAGGGTCCTACAAGATTGGAAATGACTTCATGGTAAGTGTTTTTCTTTATTGCACCTTAGCCACTTCACCCTGGTAATGCTGGTCATACTGTTTATACTGAGACATTTCCCTAAGATTGTTATAAAATTTAATCATTTTCAGGGAATCACAATTCAGTCTAAGTCTGTGTTTGACACAGTGAAGCAGCTGGGACTATCTTCCACCCCTGTCAATGATAACACTGTAACAATACTGTCACCTGATGGCTACAAATTCAACATTGTCAATGAGAACTCTACTGGCGGTAAGTATCATTCATCGAGAATTGAAAAGGGATTATGATAAACTTTTTGGCCTTGAAAAAATCAGTAGAAATCAGCTATCAGCTTTGAAAACATCTACGGAAAACAATTTGGGAAAAGAGCAAAAATAGTGAATTTAGTTTAAACATATTTATTTTACATCGATGTCTGCTTCCTGGAGACTTAACCAGTACTCGCGCCGTTTAGTGTGGAAAAGTCCCAAAGTCAGAACCTACTCATCAGTGGAATCAAACCCCGACCTTTGGATTTAGATTTTCTGTATATGCTTAACCCTTTCCAAAATACAATAAATCCGCAATAGACAATTTTGAAAACTTCCAGGCAAAAACATGGAAACCCTATAAATTAATGTATAATTATTGAAAAGAGTTGACAGCATTGCGGCATAAGGAGAACTTGCTTATTATGAACAATTTCTCCTTTTGCCACAATGTTTTCAAAAAAGGTTTGCTGCAAATGCATCGAAGTGTGTCTGCAGGGGATACAGGGTTAAATGTTAAAGATGATCATAAGGATTTTAATTGTATTTCTTATATTATGTTGATGAAATCATGCTTATGTATATTTTTTAGACCCAGTGAAAAAGGTAACCTTGGCGTCATCAAATTTACAAAGATCAATAGGTAATGCTATCATATATTCTGTTAAAATCATTTGACCATATCGCCATATGCAGACATATATCTAGAAAGATTAAACAATAATTTGTTCACACATTCTGTTTAACCCTTTCCCTCATATAAACGCTTTCTGACGCCTCTGCAGCAGACAGCTTTTTGAAAACATAGTGACAAAAGTAGAAATTGCTCAGAACGAGCTTTTCAAAGTTGTCTGTTGCAGATTTTTTGTATGGGTGCAAGGGTTATCTGTTATGATATTCTTAGAGTCATCTGTTTTAAAAACATATAGGTGACAACATTTAAAAATAACAGAATTGAAAAAGTATAATTAGTATTATTCAGAAGTAACTGGAAATGGTTGACAGAATATGACTTTATTTAGTGACAATTACATGTTACATGACATTTTATCACTAAAAAGTCTTCTGTCATTTAGGTTTTAACCCTTTCCCTCATATAGACGCTCTCTGACGCCTCTGCAGCAGACGGCTTTTTGAAAACATAGTGACAAAAGAAGAAATTGCACAAAACGTGCAATTTCTCCTTTAGCCACAATTTTTTCCACTTTTTGTCATAGGTTATCCATTCAATTATGGAGATTTTCTATGTTTTGACAAAATACGTTCAAAGTCGTCTGCTGCTGAATTGTCGTATGAGGGAAAGGGTTAATCAAAGGCTTTTGGTCTTCCAAATTGCATAGTGTTCGCTTTTAACCTCTTTCCACATACAATAAATACAGCAGACAGTTAGGCAAAAAAGGGGGAAATAATTAACCCTTTCCCTCATATGACAATTCTGCAGCAGACGACTTTAAACATATTTTGTCAAATAATGGAAAATCTCTATAATTGAATGGATAACCTATGACTAAAAGTGGAAAACATTGTGACAAAAGGAGAAATTGCACATTTTGTGCAATTTCTTCTTTTGTTACAATGTTTTCAAAAAGCTGTCTGCTGCAGAAGCGTCAAAAAGCGTCTATATGAGGGAAAGGGTTAAATAGAGTTGAACATGTAAACATTTTTGCAACAGTAGAAATTTCTCTTTGTGAGTATTTCGCATTTTGTTGCTATTGTTTTCAAAGGGTAATTATACAGCTTATCTTTACAGACTTCTGGAAAGGTCTATGCGGCATGGAACTATACACTCAGGAAGAAAAAAGGGCTGTACTTGGCTATTCAAAAGAACAGGTATTTTTTTAAACGCTGTTCCTCATATGTAGTCTTGAGAGCAGAAGACACAAATTCATTCCTGGTTAACTTGAGTTCATACCAAAGACTTCTTAAAAACGTCACACCTGAAAAAAATAAAAAAATAGCGCATGTAAAAACTCCTTTTCGCGGGTTTTCTCTTTAGTTTTCTTGATTTAGCATACTGGCTTGTCAATGCGAGATCCTGGCTAAGTATACTCTCGCAATGATGGGATAGAAATACTTTCGTAAATGGCGTACATTACTTATGAACCCTATCCCATATACAACAAATCTGCAACAGACGACTTTTGAAAACATGTAGACAAAATATGAAAAAGTTCTATAAATGAAGTGTGTTTATTAAATAGCATTGAAAACTAAAAGGGTTAATGCTCAGTTTAAGCATTTCAAAATTCCTCAAATGTGTCTGCAGGTGAGAAAGGGTTAACCCTTTCCCTCATATAGACGCTTTCTGACGCCTCTGCAGCAGACGGCTTTTTGAAAACATAGTGACAAAAAAAGAAATTGCTCAAAACGAGTTTTCCACTTTTAGTCATAGGTTATCCATTAAATTATAGAGATTTTCCATATTTTGACAAAATATGTTCAAATTCGTCTGATGCAGAATTGTCGTATCAGGGAAAGAGTTAATGGAATAAAAGAAAACAAACAATGGAAAAATAACCTTGCTTCTTGCATGACCATTATAATTCATAGACAATGTAATCTCTCTCTTTCTCAAAGATGTATTTGAGCCGTGTCTGGTTGCGCATGCAAACTGTTTTACTTTTGTCCTACATACACCAATGTATGTATTCAATTTCTGCCAGCATATGTTCTAAATCAACCTAGCTCTTAACCCTTTCCCTCATATAGACGCTTTCTGACGCCTCTGCAGCAGACAGCTTTTTGAAAACATAGTGATAAAAGAAGAAATTAATCAAAACAAGCAATTTCTCCTTTTGACACAATGTTTTCCACTGTTAGTCATAGGTTATCCATTAAATTATAGAGATTTTCCATATTTTGACAAAATATGTTCAAAGTCGTCTGCTGCAGAATTGTCGTATCAGGGAAAGAGTTAATGGAATAAAAGAAAATAAACAATGGAAAAATAACCTTGCTTCTTGCATGTATGTATTCAATTTCTGCCAGCATATGTTCTAAATCAACCTAGCTCTTAACCCTTTCCCTCATATAGACGCTTTCTAACGCCTCTGCAGCAGAAGGCTTTTTGAAAACATAGTGACAAACGAAGAAATTGCTCAAAACGAGCAATTTCTCCTTTTGCCACAATGTTTTTCACTTTTAGTGATAGGTTTATCCATTGACTTATAAAGATTTTCAATTTTTTGACAAAATATATTCAAAGTCATCTGCTGCAGAATTGTTGTATCAGTGAAAGGGTTAAATAGTAAAACATGTCAATTCTACGGTTGAAAATGTTTTATGTCTATACTTTCGTCTATACTATATAGTTATCTGTGTATTGTAATGCTTTGTGTCACACTTCACATGTTTTGTAAATGTTTGTATTTATGTATCTGGGCCGGTTGCCTAAATAACACTTTGAAATAAACTTTTTAACCCTTTCCCTCATATAGACGCGTTCTGACGCCTCTGCAGGAGATGGCTTTTTGAAAACATAGTGACAAAAGAAGAAATTGCACAAAACGTGCAATTTCTCCTTTTGACACAATGTTTTTCACTTTTTGTCATAGGTTATCCATTCAATTATGGAGATTTTCTATGTTTTGACAAAATACGTTCAAAGTCGTCTGCTGCAGAATTGTCGTATCAGGGAAAGGGTTATAAGTGAAGACTAGGGTGAGCATGCTATCTCTAAGGTCGGAATGTGTCGGCCGGATCAGTCTGCGCGGACAGCGCAGGCTGATCTGGTCGATACATTACGCAGATGTCTATCGCCGCAGCTGCATTTTGGGGCATTTTGAGAAAAAGTTACTCTCAGCTTTCTCTATGGACCTGAATGCATCTTTTGACAGTACATATAGATGCTTAGCTCAATTACGTTTATGCTTTTCAACATGCAACAGATCTGCAGCAGACAAATTGGAAAACTTCAGGCAAACACTCTTTAATCTTTTCCCACTATCAGAAGTATTTGGATGAATCTACAGCAGTAGACCTTTGAAAAAATTACAGCCAAATGAGCAATTACTCCATTTGCTACATTGTTTTCAACTCTATTCATTAATTACCCATTGACTTTTTAGAGATATTTCATAATTCTGCCAGATCTTTTCAAAGTTGACTGCTGCAGATTTGTTTTATGTGGGAAATGGTTAAAAGAAAGTATATTTATTAAATAGAGTTGAAAACACAGAAGGAGAAATTGCTCATGATGAGTAATTTCTGATCTTGCCACATTTTCAAAAGTCGTCTGCTGCAGGAGTGTCATAAGAAGCCTATATTTTGGAAAGGGTTAACCCTTTCCCTCATACAACAATTCTGCAGCAGACCTATTTGAACGTATTTTGTCAAATCTCTATAATTGAATGGATAACCTATGACTAAAAGTAGAAAACATTGTGGGAAAAGGAGAAATTGCTTGTTTTGAGCAATTTCTTCTTTTGTCACTATGTTTTCAAATAGCCGTCTGCTGCAGAGGCGTCAGAAAGTGTCTATATAAGGGAAAGGGTTAAATTATACCAAACCAGATAGTGAATAAGACTCTTAAATTGTCAGACGCATCTTATATGTATTTTTACAGTGTGCCCTTGAACTCTGTGATATTGGCGTTCCTGTAGACCATGCCAAAGCATTTGGAAGGGTGGCTTTTGCATGTCCGAGGTCAGAGGTGAGTAAGAACTACAAACTTTTACAATGTAACCCTTTCCCAAATATTTTGCATATCTTAGCGTAGATGTTTCAAAGTCATCTGCTGCAAATAAACAGTAAATGCTATCCCCTGATGTAGATGAAATCTTTACTGAAGATGATTTTGAAAACATTGTGGAAAAATGTGCATTTTTTCCACCGTCACAATTTAAACCTGTATCGAAATTGCAAATCCAATTCGTAATGGTATAATGTCACCAAGTAAAATTGCATCAAGGAAAGGATGAAAATGAACCCAAAAATGGTGATCATGAAAAATAGCTTGTATCATATTCCAAAATCCTTAACATTGGGGTCGCATGCCTTGATAGGGAAACACACATCTCTGTCATCTGATTGTCTGTCAACATTTGGAGGCACCTGCCCTGGCAGGGAGACACATAGGGATCCATTCTCCATCATCTGATTGACAGTCTCTCAAGTGTTTGTGTCACCTGCCGGTACACATAGTGTGTTGGAAGATCCCAATGGTTGATCCACCATTCAGTGGAATCAAACCTTTGACCTTTTGAACCAAAGTCTGAAGTTTTACCTTTCATGTCTCGCACACATTTAATCCTTTCCCTCATATAGACGCTTTCTGACGCCTCTGCAGCTGACGGTTTTTTGAAAACATATTCACAAAAGAAGAAATTGCTCAAAACAATCAATTTCTCCTTTTGCCACCATGTTTTCCACTTTTTGTCATAGGTTATCCATTCAACTATAGAGATTTTCTATTTTTTGACAAAATATGTTCAAAGTCGTCTGCTGCAGAATTGTCGTGTGAGGGAAAGGGTTCATGTAACAGTTTTGTTGTAAGAACCTGCCGTGGCTGAGTGGTTTGCATTGTGGATTTGAAACTGGGCGTTCCATGTTTGATTCCTGCTTGCAATGGTCATGATGGAATGCCGTTGGGCACGGCACGTTTCCTAGCCTGGTACTGGTTTGTTCATGAATAAGTGTTCTGTGAACATGATACATGTATAACTTAAATAATGTTTTAAAATATCATAAAACCCCAATGTAAAAAACAAAAAAAAATTTTTGTTATTTAATGGTAGCTACAAGGAATACAAGACAGTTTGACGGCCACCAAACAAACCATTCTAACACCATTGGTCAGTTTAGATACGCCGGGTAAAGCCACAGTGGAGGTGGTGATTCCAGCCGACCCTGTAAGTGTCTTTTGACCCTTTCTCACATGTATACAAAACATTTACTGCAGACCACTTTGAAAACATCTTTGCAAATAAGGAATTATCCTCATGAATGAAAGTACAAATTTTTGCACTGAGTTGAAAACATTGATGCAAAAGAAGAAATTGCTCATCATTAGCAATTTCTCCTTTTACCACAATATTTTCAACTTGATTCAATTGATTAGATTTCAGTCTTCTACTGCAGATTGGTTGTGTATGGGAAGGTGTTAATCAATGATTAATGATTTATGTACAACCATTATATAATATATTAGCCATTCTACGATAAAATCAACATTATTGCGCAGGCTAATCCAGGCCGACACATTCCGTCTCAGGTGGATAAAGGTGTAAAGTAATGATTCCTGAAACAGAAAATCCACAGAAGGCGAAAAGTGTCTGTCCGGATTAGCCTGCGCGGCATGCTTAGGCTGATCCGGGTCTCGATACTATACGCAGAAACAATAATGTTGGTTTTATCATGGAATGGCTCATATGTATAGTTACTTTAAATTTTTAAAAAGGCTAGCATTCAAATTTATAATTTTAAAACTGTCCAGAAGTCATCACACAATTTCATCCAGGGGTTGTGAGTTCGAACCCCAGCTCGGCCAACATTCATTTCGTCGTTTGACAAAAGTCATTGTGACAAGCGTCATTCGTCTTCCACCAATGGGCTAACAGTCTATGTGGAAAAGCAGCCAGTTGCTTGGAAAGATTGTTGTGTGTATTACTGGCGTGAGAAAGCCAGGAAACACGTGAATAGGTGAACTGGCCGCCGTGATATGACTGTAAAATTGTTGAAAACCGTATTAAACCCCAATCAATCAATTTCATATATCTCTTATTTTAGCTGAGCAATTAAGGACCTTTCCTTTTTCGCCTTACTATATGTTAAATGCAGGGTTCAACATAAGCAGTGTCTTCTCTTAACCCTTTCCCTCATCGGACAATTCTGCAGCCGACGACTTTGAACGTATTTTGTCAAAACATAGAAAATCTATGACAAAAAGTGGAAAACATTGTGGCAAAAGGAGAAATTGCATGTTTTGTGCAATTTCTTCTTTTGTCACTATGTTTTCAAAACGCTGTCTGCTGCAGAGGCGTCAGAAAGCGTCTATATGAGGGAAAGGGTTAAATATATCTAAGTAAGAAGATTCTAGTAGTGATGTATCGGGTAATGAGATAATTAAATATGTTTATAGGATAAACACGAGATCTGTTTTGTCGGGGATGAAGCATTCAGGGAGTTGTCTCAAGCAGACGAGAAGGCTGATCAACTTCTGGACGAGGTAAGAGTTTCTGTGTGATATTTATTACCTACTTTAAACCTTTCCTACGTACATAATTCTGCAGCAGACGTCTTTGAAATGATCTAGGCAAAAACACGGAAAAGCTCTATAAATGTTGGTATAATTACTGAAAAGAGTTGAAAACATTGTGGCAAATGAAGAAATTGCTTGTTTTGAGCAATTTCTTCTTTTGTCTCAGTGTTTTCAAAAGTCGTCTGATGCAGAGGCGTCAGAAAGCGACTATATGTGGTAAAGGGTTAAACCTTTCCCCACATTCAAGAAACTCCAATAAAACAAACAAATAAACATTTTTGACAATTTTCCATATTATTGTCTAAATAATTTCAAAGTCGTCTGCTGCAGATTTGCAATTGTGGAGACGGGTTAATTAGCAGGTCCTGGTTTTTAAATTTTCTCATCAAAGAAGACCTTTAACCCTTTCCCTCATATAGACGCTTTCGGACGCCTGTGTAATAGACTACAGCAGACAGCTTTTTGAAAACATAGTGACAAAAGAAGAAATTGCTCAAAATGAGCAATTTCTCCTTTTGCCACAATGTTTTCCACTTTTAGACATAGTAACGTATCCATTCAATTTAAGAGATTTTCCAAGTTTTGACAAAATATTTTCAAAGTCGTCTGCTGCAGAATTGTCGTATGAGGGAAAGGGTTAATACTACATCGCTTGAATGTGAATAAAATGTTAGCTTTTAGCTTTTATCTCTCTGGAGATAAATATACACAAAGAGTTATATATAGAATCTAATTAATTCCATGATTAATCCCTTTTTCACATACCGGTACAGCAAATCTGCAGCAGACGACTTTGAAAAAATCTGGACGAAAAATATGAAAATCTCCATATAGAAAGGATCATTATTGAAGAGTTGAAAACATTGTGGCAAAAGGAGCAACATGAGTAATTCCTGACTCTGCTACTCAATATTTTGAAAATTCCTCTGCTTCAGATGCATCTACAAGTTTGAAAGGGTTTAAATAATACAAATTCTACTGAACAAATGTGTAGATTGATCATTGTTGATCAATACATTGTAACAAAATGTCTCCCTACGTCCTGCCATGGACGAGTTCTGTATACCTAAGCATTTACGTCACAATGTTACTATGGGGATAAGCAAACCAGGTATATAAGCCCTAACCTAAAACAGCGACAGGGGCTTGTGGCTGGAAGGGCTTTTTGATATAACCGGCTTGAGAGAGAGAGATAAAGATTGGGAGTCTTGTTCGGGCCGGCTGCACGAGAGGACCGCCTGATGGAAGGCTCATTTGTTAGGGAGCTTATTTGCTGGGCGACTGACAGGAGTGAGACACAGAAATTATGTTTGGTTTTGATACGTAGACAATATCCTTGTTAGTGAATAAATATGTAGAAAACAACGCGAGTACTTTTATATTTATATTAATATGTGTGGTACCTCTTTGTGTCACAACATCAGGTCTAATCAACTCTTTCCAACGTTCAAAAAATCTGCAGCAGAAATTGGTAACTCACTTTAAATGAAAGTACAATAATTCAAAAGAGTTGAAAACATGAACAGAACAGAACAGAAATTTTATTTTCAACTTAAGCATATACAGCCCATGGTTGATATTCACAAATATACATACAGAAATGGTTAAGACAATGAAATAGTTGAGAAATAGTACTTAACTAAGTTTAAATTAAATAAGTTTAAATAAGTTTAAAATCAAGTTTATATGCATATGTATAAATACACATATATACACAAGTAACTATATAATTATATATATATATACACATACCCATACACATACTTACATATATATATATATATATATATTAATTTCAATATGAAATTAATTATATCAAGAAAGAAAGTGGGACTGTTAACGCCCGTCTAATAAGGATGCTTTTTATTTTCAAATAGAGAGTTTTCTCATCTCAAAAGCCTTGAGGCAAAATGACGCAAGATTACATGGTGACAAAAACACAGAAAAGCTCTATAAATGTTGTTATAATACTGAAAAGAGTTGAAAACATTGTGGCAAATGAAGAAATTGCTTGTTTTGAGCAATTTCTTCTTTTGTCTCTGTGTTTTCAAAAGTCGTCGGCTGCAGAGGCGTCAGAAAGCATCTATATGAGGGAAAGGGTTAAATACATTTTAGCAAAAGTCCAGTTTGTTTGAGGTTCTGGTAAAGAACTACTGGTTGTTTATTTCATGTTACATAACAAGAGGATGGAATCTATTTTGTCATTCCTTTCCCACATAAAACAAATCTGCAGCAGATGACTGAAAACATCTACTCAAGATTTGGAAATCTCTAGAAATGAAGGTATAATTCCTGAAAAAAAGTTGAAAACATTGTGGCAAAAGGAGAAATTGTTCATGTTGATCAATTTTTTCATTTGTCACAGTGTTTTCAAGTCGTCTGCTGCAAATGCATCTATAGGTGGGTCGGAAAGGGTGAATTAAGAAATGAAGAAGTTCTTTGTCAAAGGGAAGCAACTCATAATTGTTTGACAAAAATGACTCTTTTTGTGTCACCCTGCGTATAGCATGGTAGGCACTTAGGGATTACTTTTTGTCCGGCGTCTGTCTGTCCGTCACCTTTTTGTCACACTTTCAATGAGCAGGTGCAGGTGACACACGTGCTCCGCGGAGCACTCCATTCTAGTTTTCCCTTGGAATGAAACATATAAATGGTGCCTCCTAAGCGTCTTTGTCCAGAAGTTCAATAATTATCTATATGATATCTGGTAAAGAGTTTACCCTTTCCCACATAGAGACACATATGCGGCTGATGACAGTTACAAACATTGTGCCAAAAGGAGAAACTGCCTTTAATGAGCAATTCTATTCAATAACTACGATTTATTTATAGCATAACCAATGAAGAGAAATTTTACTGTTTTTGGCTCAATGTTTTCAAAGGTGTCTGCTTCAGATTTCTTGTATGTACAGTGGTAAATTGTTAACACTACATAAAACTAATTTACAGCAGACGACTTTGAAAACAAATTGTCAAAACTGTGTAAAATCTCCATAAATGAGAGTTTAATTATCAAATAAAGTTGAAAACATTGTGACAAAAGGCAAAATTGCTCATAATCACTCTTTTTCAATAAATAGGAACATTACATGTCGCCATAGTATAAACACTTTATTTCCCAATATTATGAAGATGTTAATGCTTATAATTGTTAAACTGTTGATGTAACATAACTCCAAAATGATTTAAGTCATTCAGACTTATTTAGCCTAAAATAATTTATAAGTATATGTCAAATTTTAAATGTCCGTTACTGTCGCCGTCTACGTGTAATGAAGTTAAATGCTTTGTTTTTTAAAGAAGCATGACAGTTCTACCCATTTTGAAAGAATATCTAGGGATTTAAATGATGCTTGTTTAAGGAAAACGCACCAAGTATTACACAAGATAGAGATATTAAATAAAATGGCATGTGTTTATTATGACGTTTAATTTACAATTCGTCCTAAAATTGCCGTTACCGTTAATTCGAGCCAGCCTTGCAGAAGGAAACGGGAAGTTATTGCAAAACTATGAATGCTTGAATTGAGTGTTATAAATGTACAATACATTCTGTTAAACAAACGTCTCTTCGTATCCGTCTAAAACTCAATTCGGCTTCATTTAAACGGGTAGCTTCATTTTTGTTGTACATAATTAAATTTCCGTGATCACTCACAAAACATTATTTACGGTTGTATAATGCAATTAAATACATGTCTATTTAAGGATGTAAGCCAAGGTAGTGATAAAGGAGTCAAACCATAAGACTGCTGTCATGTACTACAAAGTTATTCCCAAAACAAGACAAAATTTTAAATATCCGTTATCAAATTTCCGTTATAAAAATACGAAACTAATGGAAATGAGCATAGCTTCGCAGAAAAGTGCTATTTATGACGTCGGTACTACGTCATGATATCGTGGTTTGCTGGCCATTTTGTTTAAATGTGAAATTTTACTCTAAAAAAAAAAAAAAAAATGAAGACAGATTTCAGAAATCATCAAGATAAGCACATGTATTCATTATTTATATTATCGGTATATTGATATACGATCGAACAATGATTTGATACTATATAGATCAAATTAGATTAAATTTACAAAGAATCTAATTTCTGTTTCTGCATCACGTGTTGTTGACATGCTATATAGGCTTCAAATAACTAAAATCTCCGTTACAGGATAGTAACGGAGATTTTAGATGCGGTCTTATGCACATTGATAGAAAAGTAGTGTGTAAATATGATTTTTTAGGACATGTTGATCAACATATTATATATCTTATGTATCTACATGATACGAATAGTGCGTATTGACATCGTAAATACTATTTGCTACGTTTTTAGCACAGGTGAATCAGCAATAATCAAACACTCATTGTATTATTAGACTTGTGCTCACAAATCCAATCTGGTTTGGCTTTTGTGCTTTAAACAAAAGTGAAAGTGTGTACATACTTCTAATAGCGACGGTTTAAATGTTTTCGAAAAAAAAGAAATACTTGAAAGTTGTGCCTATGAAGTATTTTTATAAGACAAGTGTTAACAATCACAAGTTAAATTTCCGTTACCACAGTTAGTGTTGTTTTGACTAATTATCAAGACTCTACCAGGTTATTCTGTGTATTAAAGATGATGTTCTACATACTTACCGAATATTCCTGTCTCAAGTTGTTCCTTTTTCATCAAGTTTAAATAACCCAAACATGAATAGATACAATGTGAAAAGCTACCTTTTTCATGATTACAAACTACAACCAAGATGTCTATTTTTTAGTTTCTTAAAATGTTGATAAAATTTGGGAACAAAATGCAAATATGGTAATATGTTTGTCTCTTCGTGAGGATATATATCCTCAAGAAAGAATGCGAATATTTTGAATCTCAATCATATACTAATTTGCAAGATTTATAAGACGCATTGTTATATGGTACACAGTAACAGAGATTTAATATACATACTTTTTCAATATCTATATAGTCTCAAAGGAGTAATAGTTACTCAAAAAGTAAAGTAGATATGCATGTGAAATTTGGCATGTATGTTACCAAAGGTTTAAAGTGTGCAACCATATACGAAACCGTTTAAATAAGTACGGTTTGTAAATTGTCAATATTTCACCACCAGTGATCCTATTTATTGAAAAAGAGTGAATGAACAATTCCACCTTTTGTAACAATGTTTTCAAAAGTCGTCTGCTGCATAGGCATCATAAAGGGTTTTCAAAAGTCGTCTGCTGCATAGGCATCAGAAAGGGTTTATAAGTAGGAAATGGTTAAAAGATATATTTCATATTCATTAATATTTCAGGCAATAGCTGCGGACAAAAGTGACGAATGGTTCGCCAAGAAAGGGAAATCTAAAGCAAGTGCCTAACATCAGTTAGTTCCAGACAAACAATTTCACATGTACAGTTAAGAACATCATGAAATTGACAATCTGAGCGGAACGGGATTGGATCGTGAGCGTGATTGGAACGAAGTTGGAACACTTTATGAGCGGAACGGAATTTTGCGCTCTGAACGAAACAATCATAATGATTGCAAAAATCCAATTGAACGGTTGCAACAACTATCCGATAATTATTTTACGAAACTAATTTATTAAAAGTCATATTTGTATACTAAACTTTTGTTTTTATAAGACACTCAAATATCCGATTGAATTAAAATGTAACAAATATTATTAATATGATCATTTTCGTAATACAATTACATACTCTAGATCGTTTGTTGATGTTTAGGGTTAAGTAAAAAAAATATAAACGAAACGAAATTAATTTAAGCCAATCAAATCGTTGAACGGGTTTTGATCGAAAAAAAGCGTTCCAAGTGAGCGTAAAAAACCGCTCAATCTGAACGGAACGGAAAAAAGCAATCACAATGTTATGAATGAGTGAACGCTTTGAGAGCGGATTGGAACGTGAGCGGAGCAGAACGGAATGGAACGGAGCGGAGTGTGAACGTTAAATTTGTCAATTTCAAGATGTTCTTAGCTGTAGCTGATTATTTGCAATATTTATATATATAGGCTTTTTGCCGCTTCTTTTTAGCTCTACTGGCCAAAGGCCAGAAGGGCTTATGTCGTGGCGATTCGTCCGTCGTGCGTGCGTGCGTCCGTAAACAGTTTCTTGTTAACACGATACAGTCTTCACTTTTGATTGTATCTCAACCAAACTTATACAGTAGTTAGATATCCATGAGAGCTCGGTTCCTTTCGAAAACCAGCTACAGATCCGCCCATGCATGACTGGATTATGGCCCTTGAAATTGTCAAAATTGCTATAAAATAGCTTGTTAACACGAGTCTTCACTTTTGTTTGTATCTCAACCAAACTTATACAGTAGTTAGATATCTATGAGAGCTTGAGCTCGAAAACAAGCCAGATCCGCCCCATGCATGACTGAATTATGGCCCTTGAAATTGTCAAAATTGCTATAATAGGGCTTGTTAAATGATACAGTCCTTATTTTTGATTGTATCTCAATCAAACTTATACAGTTGTTAGATATCCATGAGAGTTTGGTTTATTTCTCAGAAACGGCTAGATCTACCCATGCATGGCTGGATTATGGCCCTTGAAATTGTCAAAATTGCTATGATACAGCTTGTGAACACAAAAGAGCTTCCATTTACTATCTGATCTTCACCAAACTTAGATGGTATTTGAATATTGATGACATATTGGTTCCTTTTGAAACAAGCCAGATCAATGCCAGTAGTGCATAGGCCCTCATGGGCCTCTTGTTTTATATATATTTTAATTTTACATATTTGAATTTTGATCAGAAATTTCAAAAGTAAATGTATTTTTTTTGTTGATAAATAAAGACTTTTGTGTTCATTCGTTAAAATTCTCAGGAATTGATAGAAATTTCTGTGGCCCATGGACAGAACAAATTGGTCCAGGATCTGTAGATTTACTAGTCACAAGTAGAAATTGTGTAAAGAAAATGGAGTAAAAGATTTCTTTAAAATCTTTGCCACGTTTATAGAAATGATCTGCAATGGAATTTTCTGAAAACATCATGGGTTAAATGTCTCTAAATAAAATGGAAACTTTGAATTGAGTAGGAAATATTATGAGAAAAGAGAGATAACTCATTTTCCCACATTGCTTTCTTAAGTTGTGTGCCGCAAATGCATCAATTTGTATCCCCATATGTAACAGGGTTAACAGTTTAGTATAACCTGAAAGGATAATGTAAAATTATGAAAGGAAAACAGGAAGAATTTTTACTATCTGGAAAATTGGAAGTGCATTTTTGGTCAAGTTGAAAGCATTGTTGAAATGTTTTCCATAGATCTATGCCAGCTGCAAAGGCTCCAAACGCCATCTGTATTATGGTTGGGTTAGTTAGATTAATTAACAAGATCCAGAAGTTATAAGTTTAAATTAAATCACAAGAACAATCACTGTTAATTTTTAGCTCACCTGTGCACGAAGTGCTCAGGGTGAGTTATTGTGATCGCCCTATGTCCGGCGTCCGTTGTCCGTCGTCCGTCAACATTTTCTCCTCTGTAACCGGTGGGTCAACTGGGATGAAACTTCACAGAAAGCATCCTCTCAATGTCCTCACCAGAATTCCTTAAAATTTTTGGGATCCATGCAGAATTCTGGTTTCCATGGCAACGAAATGATTTTTTTTTTCAAAATTCTTAAAAAATCTTCTCCGAAAGTGTCAGGCCGATTTTCAAATTATTTTGTAGAAATGATCCTTGGGTGACCCTCTATCAGATTCCTTCAAGCCATGTTGATTGGTCGAAAAACATGGCCGCCAGGGGGGGGGGGGGGGGGGGAGCTATTTTGCCTATAGTGCAAACTTAAAAAATCTTCTCCTCCAAAAGTGTCAGGCCGATTTTCAAATAATTTTGTAGAAATGTTCCTTGGTTGACCCTCTATCAGATTCCTTCAAGCCATGTTGATTGGTTGAAAAACATGGCCGCCAGGGGGCGGGGCTATTTTGCCTTTTATGGTTATAGTGAAAACTAAAAAAATCTTCAACATCTTCTCCTCAGTAACCAGTGGGTCAATTGGGATGAAACTTCACAAAAAGCATCCTCTCAATGACCTTACCAGAATTCCTTCAAATTATTGGGATCCATGCAGAATTCTGGTTTCCATGGCAACGAAACGAAAAAAACTTCAAAATTCTTCTCCTCCCAAATTGGTTGGCAGATTTTGAACTTATTTTGTAGAAATGTTCCTTGGGTGACTCTCTATCAGATTCCTTGAAGCCATGTTGATTGGTCGAAAAACATGGCCGCCAGGGCTTTTTTGCCTTATACGGCTATAGTGAAAACTTAAAAAATCTTCTCCTCCAAAAGTGTCAGGCTGATTTTCAAATAATTTTGTAGAAATGTTCCTTGGATGACCCTCTATCAGATTCCTTTAAGCCATGTTGATTGGTCAAAAATTATGGCCGCCAGGGGGGGCGGGGCTATTTTGCCTTATATAGCTATAGTGCAAACTTAAAAAATCTTCTTCTCCAAAAGTGTCAGGCCGATTTTCAAATAATTTTGTAGAAATGTTCCTCGGATGACCCTCTATCAGATTCCTTCAAGCCATGTTGATTGGTCAAAAAACATGGCCACAAGGGGTCGGGGCTATTTTGCCTTTTATGGCTATAGTGAAAACTTAAAAAATCTTCTCCTCCAAAAGTGTCAGGCCGATTTTCAAATGATTTTGTAGAAATGTTCCTAGGGTGACCCTCTATCAGATTCCTTCAAGCCAAGTCGATTGGTCGGAAACTATGTCCGCCAGATGGCGGGGCTTATATAGCTAAAGTGAAAAAAAAAATCAGGTGAGCGATTCCAGGGCCATCATGGCCCTCTTGTTTTTTATATTGGTGTCTTGAAATGTGCCATTTACCGTTTAACACTTTCCCTCACAGTCAAACTTGGACTAATGGTTACCTCGAATAACCCTTTCCCTCAAATAAACGCTTTCTGACTCCTCTGCAGCAGACAGCTTTTTGAAAACATGGGGACAAAAGAAGAAATTGCTCAAAACAAGCAATTTCTCCTTTTGTCTCCATGTTTTCAACTCTATTCAATTATTGTACTTTCATTTAAAGGGACTTTCATTTTTTTTTGGGGTATATTTTATAAGTAGTCTGCTGCAGTTTTGTTGTATGTGGGAAAGGGTTAAGCAGCCAAATTTTGACTTTCCAATTCTTGGCTGCTTAAGACAAGTTTGACTGTACATACATTTGCAGCAGACGACTTTGAAAACATTCAGGCAAAAATATGGAAAATCTACATAATTCAAGTGGAAATATATAGCAGAGTTGAAAACGTAGAAAAAAGGAGGAATTGGTCATTACGAGCAATATCTCCATTTGCCACAATATTTTCAAGAGTCGTCAGATGCAGATGCTGCTGCGCTACGGAAGGGTTAAACTTACTTTAAATTTTTATTGTTACAGTACATGTATAAATGTCACTATGTCAAAACTTGTTGAAGATAAAGATATACATATAAACAGTTACAACTTGTTTTTCATCATTTAATTCCAATGTCAATAAATTGCGATTTCACAAATCAGAATGTATATCGTTTTATGGCGCATCGACAGCTAAGGTCATTTAGCGCGCAATTAGATTTAATTATTCATGATCCCTGGGTAAACAAACCAGTACTAGGCTAGAAAATGTGCCTTGCCCAAGGGCACTCCACCATAACCGTAGTGCCACGACTGGGAATCGAACCCGGGACACCCGGTTTCGAAATCCCCGACGCTAACCAGCGGATCAGGTAACTTATCATGTTTACCTCTGGATAACTGAAATACATGGCGAAATGTAATTTACACCACAAAGTTCATAAGTCAGATATACATATATGCGAGTTGAGAGTATCATTGAAGGTACACATGTTGCAAACAAACAACCAGTTATTGTAACTAAATATTAAATATACTCCCAAGATTTATAGAAATATCGGGGCATGAGAAAAATCATAAGTTTCCTTGTGAGACTTATTCCGATGAGATGGCATCAGTTGCCTGGATGATATAAAACGATGTCATATATAGTAAGTCAACATGATCATCACAATATACATTTGCATCATGAAGGCCCCAAAAACACAGCAACTTTTGTCAAAACATTTCTAGAGGGTCACCCAAGGAACATTTTTATAGTTTTCACTAAATATACATATGCAGCCATGATTTTTTTAAACGGGTCCAATTAATTTGAATATTTTTGATATGGGTCACCCAAGGATCATTTGTGCTTATCATTTTCAAAATGGGCCAGTACTTTTGGACAAGAAGATTTTTTAAGTTTTCACTACATTTAAGGAAACAAGAAGATTTTTAAAGTTTTGGCATTTTTTACGCCTTTTCTGATGCCGGGGCAACCAAAGTTCTACATGGAATTATTTGAACAGCTTTGAAAGAGGACCACCTAAGGAATATTCATGTAAAATTATTTTTAATTTGGTTTATTGGTTTAAGAGAAGTCGTTTGTAGGAAAATGAGAACAGAAGATGACGGACGGCGAGTGATCACAATAACTTGTCCCGGTGACACTTTGTTCTCAGGTTGAGCTCAAAATTGGAAGATCACTTTCTATATGGAGTTGAACTAGGATAAGATCTATCTACGTCCCTTAAAACATAGGGAGGGGAAATTAAAAATTGCCTGTTTTCAAAAGTCGTCTGGTGTAGAGGGATCAGGGAAAAGGGATAACATGGGTATTTAGTTGTAAAAGAAAAAAGACACAATTTCGCAACATAAGCTTTATTGTCTAAATTCATGATTTTTAAAACAAGACATGATACAAGTAAAATATTTGACAAAGATGAATTGTGGACATGATCTGAACGATTTCAAAATGATTATAATACATGATATATATACACAATACACATTTGAACATATTCATGGAGAAAAATACAAGTTTGATTTTGTGAACATAGTAGATCCAGATCAGACTGTGCAACCACAGTCATAACAAGATATACAATATTCCCATATTCACTTCTGTAATCTTGTTTGAAGCTTCTGTCAACTAGTGTCGATTCAGATATATCTCGAGTGCTTGGCGTGAAACGGTTGTAACTAAAAACCTTTTTTGAAAACCCTGGTTGGGCAATTTTGACCCTTTTGTGAACAATGCAAATTTAGGTGCCATTGCTCAGAACGAGCAATGGCACCCACCTAAATTTCCAGTGTTTACCAAGAAAAATAGTTTAACACTTATAAAGACGTTATGGTGAGGTGATTAACCTTGGTAAAAAAATACTAATTTTAGTTACAACCGTTTCACGCCAAGCCCTCGAATTCTGAGCAGATGGATAGGTTGATCTGAACACACACACACAGTAGAAATGTACCTTTTCTCACAGTATGGCTCATAGCTCATTGGATTTAACCCTTTCCCACATACAATACATCTGTAGCAGACGACTTTGAAAACAAATTGACAAAAACCTGAAAAATCTCCATAAAAGATAGCTTAATTGTGAAATAAAGTTGAAAACATTGTGGCCAAAGGAAAAATTGCTCATCATGAGCAATTTCACCTTTGGGCACAATGTTTACAAAAGTCGTCTGCTGTTATTGTGTCAAAATGCGTCTAGAAAAGAGAAAGGGTTAAAAGATAATCATTTTCTAGATACTTATGACTTTTGATACATCTGCAAAAAAGTCTTGATGATTGTATAGATGCAGAAGAGGTAATTTCTTGTTATGAACAATTGATTGATTGATTGGGGTTTAACGCCATTTTTTTACAATTTCTCAGTTATATCATGACGGCCAGTTCACCTACTTATGCATTTCCTGGTTTTCTCACACCAGTACTCCACACAACAATCTTCCCAAGCAACTGGCTGCTTTTCCACATAGACTTAGCCCATTGGTGGAAGACGAATGTCAATCCTCGGAAAGAAAGTTGGCCGAGCAGGGATTCGAACTCACAACCCCTGTTGTTATGAACAAACTCCATTTCACATATCTTCTTTTCCGTTTCAACATTTTCCTACTTGCAGACAATGTTACACTCTGCAACCAAACATCCGTATAGCCATCACATGAGCGCATTCACTCAATATGGCACTGGTTCTCAAAGTGAACCTCCACTAAACCCAACTCCCGATATCTTTTCCACATGCAAGAAACCTGCAGCAGACAACTTTGAAAAAATTAAAGAACAATAATCAAATTGTCTTTAAATGAACGTTTAATTATTGAATAGAGTTGAAAACATAGTGGCAAAACAAGAAACTGCCCGTAATTTCTCCTTTTGCCATAAAGAGTTAAACTTTTCCTACATGCAAGAATTCTGCAGAAGACAACTTTGACAACATCTTGTTAAACATGTGGAAAATCTGTAGTAACGAATGAATAATCATTAGAGAATTGAAATCATCCTGTCAAATGGAAAATTTGCTCATCATGGTTAACTTCTTCTGTGTATCACAATGTTTTTCTAAAGTCATATCGAGGGTTTCATGCAAAACGGTTGTAACTATATCTTATTCAAGATGTAGTTACAACCGTTTTACATGAAAGCATCGATATGCTCCAGTTGAAGCTTATTTAGTCAGCAGGTCTGCATATGCTGCAAATGTGTCAAAATATGTTTGTTTGAGGCAAAGGTTTAATGCCAGTGTCAACAGTAGGGTTATATCCTATAACTCTGTCATGGTTGATTGTTTGGTGTTTTACGCAGCTTTCAACAATTTTTCAATTATATCACTAAGTTTCCTTGGTAAGTTACCAGTACTACTGGTCCATTTATTCTGACACCAGCCAGTCAGTTATAATGCTAAGGCCGCAACACTGAGCGCCAAGTTGGGCAGCCATTTTCTGCCATTTTCTTTAGTCTTTAACTTTGAAGCCAAGAATCTTTTTAAAAAATTTGCTAACATGAAGAAAATGCTTAGTTAAATCAAAGTATCTCCTTTCTCCTAAGGAGAAGTGTTTCAAAATCAAGATTTTGTTTTTATTTATTTTCTTCTAATTCTTTCAAAGACAATCTACAACAGACGACCTTGAAAATATCTAGGCCAGAACATGGAAAATTCTTACAAACGAGTGAGAAATAATTGAAAATATTTTAAAACATTGTGGCAAAAGCAGAAATTGCTCATCAAGACCAATTTCTCCTTTTGCTTCAATGTTTTTCAAAAGTCATCTGCTGTAAATGTGTCTGCAAGGTGGAAAGGATTTAAATTTGAAAAACTGGAATTAGTTAATGAAGTAGTTGTTATAAAGGTACATAAAACCTGTAACAACAACTTGTCTTATTACATTATACTGGAGATATACATAGTTCAAGGTCACATAATTTTAATACTTTTTATTGTTTTTAACCCTTTCCCTCATAAAGACGCTTTCTGACACCTCTGCAGCAGACAGCTTTTTGAAAACAGTGGCAAAAGAAGAAATTGCTCAAAACAAGCAATTTCTCCTTTAGCCACAATGTTTTCCAGTTTCAGTCAGAGGTATCCATTCAATTATAGAGATTCTCCATTTTTTGACAAAATATGTTCAATGTCGTCTGCTGCAGAATTGTTTTATGAGGGAAAGGGTTAAGGAACCCTTCACAACATTAAGATGCACGTGAAGCAGAAAACTTTTGAAAATATTGTGGAATAAGTAGGAATTGCTCCTTTTGTCACTGTTTTCAACTAGAATTCAATATTTTTAATTTCATTTATTGAAATTTTCGATATTTCTACATTAATGTTTCAAAAGTTTTTAGCAGACCAGTTGTGTGTGGGTAAGGATCAATTAAAAATTTAAACAAGGTCAAAAAGGAAAGAATTATGTACATTATTTATGTTCACATATAGGTTAACCTGCCTAGTGAAAAATACAACCAACCCTGATTCAGTTTTCACAGCATAATGCAGTCTGATCAAGGTATTTTATATTTGCTGTTCATTAACCCTTTCCCACTTATTGTATTGATGCATCTGCAGCATAAGACTTTTGAAAACATCGTGACAAATGGAGAAATTGCTCAAAATAAGAAATTTCTCCTTTTGCCACAATGTTTTAAACTTTTTTCAGTATTTATACCTACATTTATAGAGTTTTTCTATATTTTTGAGTAGACATTTTCAAAGTCTTCTGTTGCAGATTTGTTGTATGTGGGAAAGGGTTAATTAACAGTTTCCCACATACAATAATTCTGCAGCAGACGACTTTGAAAATATAATGACAAAAGCCTGAAATATCTCTTAAAAGATTGATTTATTGTTAAATAAAGATGAAAACATTGTGGCCAAAGGAGGAATTCCTCATTATGTATTCCCCATATAACAAATCTGCAGCAGCTGAATTCGAAAATAGTTGTGCAAAAAGATGTAAATCTGTTTAATTTTCACATAATTATCAAAATCAGTTGAAAACATTGTGGCAAAAGCAGAAATTGGTAAAAATTTCCACAATTCCAAATGTTTTCAAAAGTTGTATGCTTAAAATACTTTAAAAGCATCTGCAAAAGGGACAGACCAATTGCTCATAATAAATAATTTTCTGCTTTTCCAACAATCCAAAATGTTTTCAAAAGTTGTTTGCAGCAGATACTTCAACCTTTTCCCCCATACAACAATTCTGCAGCAGACGATTTGAACATATTTCATCAAAAAATTGAAAATCTCTATAATTGAATGGATAACCTATGACTAAAAATGGAAAACATTGTGGCAAAAGGAGAAATTGCTCGTTTTGAGCAATTTCTTCTTTTGTCACTATGTTTTCAAAAAGATGTCTGCTGCAGAGGCGTCAGAAAGCGTCTATATGAGGAAAAGGGTTAAAATGTGTCTGCATGCGGGAAAGAGTTACCACCTTAAAGTAGATTTTCTCCTGTGGCAAGGTTTATTTTGAATCATATAATCACTGACTTTATGCAATGGTCCCTATCATAAATACAACCTTTATTGTCACTTCTACAAACAGATATTGCACATGTTCCCATAAAAACTAGAAATATATAGCCCTAATACAGAAAAGGAGAAATTAGGATGGCAATCGGTTGCTTTCTAGGTTTCTTCAAATTTCGTCACGCTTCCCCTATATCCAGGAATGTAATTTACGTCCCTGCTGTATCTCAGGAATGTCTAAAGCTTTTTCTAAAATTTGACCAAGTGAACAAGTTCCTTACCCAATTACTTCAAGTTTTCAAAATTCATGAAGTAGAATGTTCTGATGAGGTCTTATGGTGATATGATAAAAAATGAGACATCTAAATTGATCAAATGTTTTTCTAAACTTGACCTAATGACCTAGTTTTTTACCCCAAATGATCCAGTTTCAAACTGGAACTAGATTTGATTAAATTATGAGGCAAGTTTTAATGATTTTTCATGAAGATTGGATAAAAATGTTGACTATTTTGATATCGGGGATGTAGGTAAGATCTTATCTACGCTCCAGGTGATATAACCCTTTCCCACATACAGACGCTTTCTGACGCCTCTGAAGCAGACGACATTTGAAAACATTGTGGCAAAAGAAGAAATTGCTCATGATGAGAAATTTCTCCTTTTGCCACAATGTTTTTCCACTTTAAGCCAATGGTTATCTATTAAAGAGATTTTCCATTTTTTGACAAAATATATTCAAAGTCGTTTGCTGCAGATTTCTTGCATGTGGGGAAGGGATAAACAATGAAATGCAGTACATATACAATATAAGTTCAAGGGGACATCACGCTGGTGCTCTTGAGGCAATCTTAGTGACTGCAGCAGACTAACATGGAAATTCATGTAACAAAAGGATTGATTGCTTGCTGTTTTACGCCCCTTTAAACAAAATGTTCAGTTATATCACAGCGTTTCCTGGGTAAGTTACCAGTACTACTGGTCAATTTATCCTGACACCAGCCGGTCAGAGAGCGCCCAGGTGGGCATTAACCCTTTCCCTCATACAACAATTCTGCAGCAGACGAATTTGAACATATTTTGTCAAATAATGGAAAATCTCTATAATTGAATGGATAACCTATGACTAAAAGTGGAAAACATTGTGTCAAAAGGAGAAATTGCTCGTTTTGTGCAATTTCTTCTTTTGTTACTATGTTTTCAAAAAGCTGTCTGCTGCAGAGGCGTCAGAAAGCGTCAATATGAGGGAAAGGGTTAATTACTACCAATTTTAAAGTCTTTGGTATGACCCTGAAACAAAAGGAGAACTTGCTCATGATGAGCAATTACTCCCTTTACTACTATGATTCGACTCTTCTCAATAAATATACTTCAGTTTTTTAGATCTTCCATCTTTTTGACTAAATGTTTCAACAAATCGCCTGCTTTCAATTTGTTGTATGTGGGAAAGGGTTAATACATGAAATAAAATCATGCAGCTTTTGTTTAAGATAAGGCTCTATTCCAGAAATATGAACTTATAAACTTATTTAGATGAATTCCTATTTTCTCCGCAAATGATATTATACCTTTTCCTTTCAAACTAAAGTTTACTATTTTAAGTATACATTCTTTTTGGCATGAAATACATTTCTCAAGGTTTCTTCCAAGCATCGACTGTCATGTAACAGAGAAAGTAGAACACTATCTAAGTAGGTAAGAAGTCAAACAGAACTTTCTTACCGACTTAAACATTGTGTTCTAACCTGTAAGACTTTGAGTCTTAGGATAAGCGGAATAGAAAAAAAGACTAGAATTGTTTATACAATGGGAACATGTGCAATCATCTGTAACTATCGGCACTGCTTAAACTCCGACTTCGGTGGTGATATCGGGACCGGTTTCGTCTGTATGACCTGCTTCGGGAGCGACTGTGTCGATGGTAATAGGAATCGTCGCTGTCGGAACTGGATGGCGGAGGAGTTGGGCGGTGGTAGGGTACTGGACGTTTTCTGGCACTGTAATTAGTAAATAAAAATATAAACAACAACCAATTAACACTTTGCTCGCCAAATAGTTAATTCTGCACAGCGAGGGTAAATAAAATCAAAGACCTGCCAATTAACCCTTTCCAATATACAGATGCATTTTTACTAATATAAAGCAAATAACTTAATGAGCAAATTCTCCTTTTATCACAAAATTTTCAATTCTATTTATTTATTGAATTCTCATTTATGGAGTTTTTCACATTTTAGCAAAGATGTTCACAAAGTAATCTGCTGCAGATTTGTTGAATGTGGGAAAGGGGGTTTAAACATGTCTCAAAATGAAACAATCCACCTACGGATGACTCTTAATGTTTTCTCACATAAAAAGAATATGCAGCAGCTGAACTGAGGGGGAAATCTCTCTAAATCAAAGTACAATTCAAGGATAGAGTATGAGGCAATTATGAGCAATTTCTCCTTATCCTAGAATGCTTTCAAAAGTTATCTGCTACAAACACATCAAGATGTACTGTAGTTGTTCCTACATGAAGGAAAGGGTTACATTAACCCTTTCCCTTATATAGACGCTTTCTGACGCCTCTGCAGCAGACGGCTTTTTGCAAACATAGTGACAAAAGAAGAAATTGCTCAAAACGAGCAATTTCTTCTTTTGCCACAATGTTTTCTTCTTTTAGTCATAGGTTATCCATTCAATTATAGAGATTTGACAAAATATGTTCAAAGTCGTCTGCTGCAGAATTGTCGGAAAGGGTTCAGGAAGGTAAGGATTCTAGTGAGTGGATGTTCAAACCAATTACTTCTTCACAATGTGAAAAGATGCGTCTACTTTAGGCATGTCCTAATCTAATTAAACATTAATACAGCATAAAAGTACATTTGCCAATTAGAGATGCCGTGAAATAATCAATTAAAAAGATGAACAAGGTGATCCAAATTGATATTTGTTTTTTGTTTACACCAGTAACTGATGATCCGATTTGAACGCTACTCGAGTTTAATGCCCTTTCAGAATTGTTAACCCTCAGGTATCTGATAATCTTATTCCCACACTGTAAGAGTTTAATGAACTTTCAGAACTGGGTAATGACATGCTATGTGTACCAAAGTTACTGTTGGACCCACACGTCAGAGTTAACTGGATAATTTCACTTGATTTAACAAAGATGTTTACTCCTTATCAATATGTCTCTGCCTTACCCGATACAGATATCCTTCTTAAAATATTGAGTAATTTTTTATCCTTTTCCAGCAGTCTGTGTTTTAGTCAAGGGGATGAATTTCATTTTCTAAAATCCTTATTATAATCCTCAAAACCCTAGATTGTGGGTACTCAAAAGAATTGTCTCATTGATACTTTACTTTTGAGCACCCTGTGCCAACCTATGGTTTGTTAACAAGAAAGATATTGCAAGGGGAAACTTCAGTTTATTTTCCCATATCTTGACCTTGGGGTTTCAAAATAAGTCATCTGAATTAACCCTTTCCCTCAGCAGACGGCTTTTTGAAAACATAGTGGCAAAAGAAGAAATTGCTCAAAACGAGCAATTTCTCCTTTTGCCACAATGTTTTCCACTTTTAGTCATAGGTTATCCAGTCAATTATAGAGATTTTCTATTTTTTGACAAAATATGCTTAAAGTCGTTTGCTGCAGAATTGTCAAATGAGGGAAAGGGTTAAGCAAAGTGATAAGATTTATGTATTGAAAGGTCTAAAAACTGAAAATAAGAAAAAGGAACTACCACACTAATGTGTTCTAAGAATATAATATAGCATGGGGAAGCCTATTATAGGCAGGGTAAGACAACACCAAAAAGATGCGGTTAATATAAATCATGCATGAGCAAGCTCTTAATGTCTGAAGTCAATCATGCAACCCAACTTTACCATTTCCCTCATACAATAAATCTTAAGCCGACATCTTTGAAAACATCTAGGCAAAAATAGGGAAACTATACATAAGAGTATAAATATTGAAAAGTTGACAAAACTTAATGTCGCCAAATGGAGAAAATGCTCACAAAGATAAATTTTCCCTTTCACCGCAATGTTTTCAAAAGTTCATTTGCTGTAGATGCATCAAAATACAATTTGTAATTGGGCAAGAATTACCTCTTTAACTGCTAGTACTTAATCAAATTGGTTTAGTAATGAAAATTACTTACAAACATTGTGGAAAGAGGAGAAAGTTATCATAATAAATACGTTCTTCTGAATGTGTAATCTACTTTGTATTAAAATATAATAGTTTTATTTTTCTGAGACATTCCTGCATCAATCCCTTCAGGAAAGGGTTTAACCACAAACAATAAAACAGACGGAAATCGAGAACAGAGGAATCCAATTAAGAAGATGGTGTTAAATAACCTTGAATGGTTTTCTTTTTTATTGAGATATTGATGATTCTCTTTTACCTTCAATTATTAAGAAATGGCTGTTGATTTAATTCTTTCCCTAATACAGGCAACTTCTGCCTAATAAGACATCTTTTGAAAACATTGTGGAAAATTAAAAATTATGATGAGGATGAGCAAATGATCTATTTACTACTCTCAACCTGTTTGAAAATCATGCTTTTATCTTTAACCCTTTTAGTCAGGGGTGTTAGGGATATTTTGGTTCAGATTCTTCCAAAAGCACCAAATTTGGCCCAGAGGACGCCCATGCAATACATTTTCAATTTTTGATGGGCGCCAAGAAGGGCGCCCCATGGGACCGCCATATTGGCAAAATCCAAAATGGCCGCCATCCGGGTTGTATGTCAATCGCAGTTAAGAAACTCAAAGGGCTAGAATCATAAATGATACAACATTTTAGGGGTTTTCGGGGTTGGAGAATCCGATTAAGATGTTATTTCAATGATCTGAGGTCAAGTTTACCTTTCAAGGCCACTCAAAAATCAATAAATATTATTCAGGAGCAATTTTGATTAAAATTATTTGGATTAATATTTATTACTATATATATGTTCTGGATTGCACTCTAAGATTTTAGCACTACTGGTTATCACCACCGTTATTAACGCACTAGCCTTCGCATTTGCAGAGGGCCGTGCATCGGACACCGGCTCGGTTGCATTTGCACCTTCCTGTGCATGCTTTGAGGCAGCCACAGTGCAAAAGAATGGCACATGACACTAAAGGCTTGGTCCTTGGCCACGAGGCTTAACTTTCTAGCTGATTTCTGCACAACAAATTTGTCCTTCAGGAATTCAGCATGTACTTGAGGGTGTTTATTGGCTAGCTCAACCATGTCGCGTACATGTATTGGCAGCCAACGCGCATAGTTTGTGTGGTCCATTGCGTGAAACCAGTCGCATAGTTCGTCATATGCCTGCACATATAGAGCAAAGTCCCCCTCCCGCAGTGACCGCACAAAACAGAACATCAGCAGTTCCAGCTCGATTATGGTTGACCAGAACTTGAACTGGGGTAGAGTTTGGGGACGACATCTCACATATCGAATGATTCAGGTGGTCCCATTACATTCTGACAATACTCGGAGTAGGCGGTCTGCTTTAACAGGTAAAGGGACATGAGAAAAACTTGATGGGCGTACCTTGTGCGCTTCATGTGCACAACCAGATGACAGGACATCAGCCTAAGAAAGTACGGTGGCCCACCCAGTGTCAAGCAGCAGCTTCCCTACCATAATATGCATTTTGTCTTCAATGTGCAGCGCACCCATCATAGCTACCAGCTTGTCTTCTCCCAAAGTGTCAGGGTATTGTCATTGAATAACTTTAATGAGAGTATACAGTGGCTGATCTGCAACAAGAACGCTGATCTGGCCTGGGTTGACGAACTCAGTCGCCTGCATCGTCAGCTCCATCGCGTGCTTCATTGAATATGCAAATGCGGCCTTGTATGGGAATAGGGGGTAAACCCCGATCTCGGCAGGGGGCTTCACCGAATCGTCGCTTGCTAGCATCGAGTTGTAACCCCATATCCTCTGCCAGCGTGCCTTGCTTCAGCACCCTGCTGACATGTGCCATCCACGCCGCATCCTTGACATTTGCATCTCGCACATCAAGGGGTGGTCTGACTTTGCTGTTGCCAAGTCTGGGTGCAAAGACATCTGTTTGAGAGAGTTTGACTGGGGGCTGGATCATGTAAGCATCTGGTAGCTTTGGAGTTGACGTGTCGGAGGTGTCAAGGTTGATGGTAGCCCGCTTCACTCCAATATTCCCGTGAGAGAGATGGTTTGTCACGCTCAGGGCATATCCTTGGAACTCAACATGTGAGAAGTTGTCCTGAGCCTTGCTATCTATATTATCCACGTCATGGGTGGTGAAGACCTTGAGATGGCTGTTGGTTGGTAGCACTACCCCATCCTGAGCATGCCGAGCACACACCGCACGCGCAATACCTCTCTTTACTTCCATGACTCGATTGTACGATACTGAGATACCCTGTTCGTGGTCAAGCTCAATCTGTTTTTTGTCCCGTCCGTGTCCATGCAGCTTGAGGCCATGATACAGAGGGAAGGGGGTTTCTCGCTCCTTATTGTGGCGTACTGCAGCTGTCATTACTGCATGGTGCGTACCCTTACTTGTATTATAGATAAGCAGTTGTGAGATGTTACATGCGATCTTCTCCCTTGCATCCAGATTTGCGTCGCCACTGATCTTCTCACGTCCATGAAGAGCTGATGGACCTCAGAGCACTATGTTGAAGAAACTCCTCATTTCCTCATTTACTGAAGCCGTCAGGTAGTTAGGGCGGAAGAAGCCGTCGAATGTGTCTTGACGTGTACATCATCACAGCAGTCCGCATGAATATAAGTGCGTCCTCTTGACCATTTTGTGACCTATATGTCCTGGCATGCTCATCAGCCGCCTTCAATTTGTGAGATATGTAAATATCTTTCCTGCCTTTATTCCCCTTTGAAATCTCAGCACATTCAGGAAGGAAGTTGAGAAGGGGATCCCTGAAACGAGATGAGTGCGGCTCCTTTTTATCTCGGCATAGGTGACCTTGATCACTCATAAGCATTTGATACATCTCGCGTAGCTCTGAGATCTTAAATGAAGATGTGTCTGAATGTTCGATCAGGGCTATAACTTGAGTGCAGATGATTGTATCGAAAGGCATAGGTGTTGGACACACCAAATCGCTTCGCTCAGCAGCGGCAGCGGAGTCTTGCAAACGCACATACTAGTAATGGTGATAATAGGCATCAGCAGCATGTGCATTAGATGCTATGGCGACCAGTCTGCCAAGTAAATGAAAGTTGTTGTTGGTCTTCGCCCAACTCTTGAGATTGGCATCTACTACATTTGTTACTACCTTGTGGAGGTTAGACTGATCCACACATTCATAGATTATGCAACACTTGATATTGGCCGGAGGATGAGTTTCCCCAGATGACCTCCTGAGTTTTTTGGGACTATTCTGAGCGCCAGCTTCTTTGTCTAGCTTCCCTCTCGCACGTTTGACACGTGAACTACTACAATAACTCCTGCATATTTTGTGATACATAGCCTTATGCGATTTAAGAGTTGCTGCAATGCCTGAGCCATCATTCAACTGACTAATCGTGAAATTATACCAGTGGAAGATCATTGGCATTTATAGCAATGAAGTCTTTGAGATCTCTCTCAAGGGATACAAGTCCCTCTTTCTTAGGCGTTTGCAGGGCTTCCTCGGTTTTGTCCGTTTGACAAAGACAGCAGAGTTCCCAATTCATAATTGTGGTAGAATATATGTGCTTGACACTTGACACAACAATGTACTACTAGTCCATTATAATTGCGTATTTCGTCGTCGCAATGAATTTTCATTTGTCATCTTGTCTCATGGCGATAGGATAGCAGGCTGAGTCGCAGGTTTCGTATCAGCTCCTAAATATGCAAGAAGGACGTAACCTGCAAATCTGGTTAGCATTTAAATAATGTCAATTTTTACACACACATTTACGGTTCTTTCTGTGATATGGAGATATGTCAAACTTGTGCAACATAAAGTTAATAATGGGAAGGATTTTTTGGATGAAGATGAGTCACCAAAACACAGGGTTAACCCCCACAGTTACCTTTACAGTGTTGATGAGGGGTAAACTTGACATCAAATCATTAAAATAACATCTTTATCGGATTCCCCAACCCCGAAAACCCCTAAAATGTGGTATCATTCATGATTCTAGCCCTTTTTAGTTTTTTTCCTGCGAATGACATCCAACCCGGATGGCGGCCATTTTGGAATTTGCCAATATGGTGACCCCAGGGGGCACCACTCTTGGCGCCCATCAAAAATGTAACAAGTATGGCATGGGCGACCTTCAGGACAAATTTGGTGCTTTTGGAAGAATCTGAACCAAACAGCCCCTTTAATGCCCTAACACCCCCGACTATTTCCCTCATATAGACGCTTTCTGACGCCTCTGCAGCAGACGGCTTTTTGAAACATAGTGACAAAAGAAGAAATTGCACAAAACATGCAATTTCTGCCTTTGCCACAATGTTTTCCACTTTTTGTCATAGATTATCCATTCAATTATGGAGATTTTCTACTTGTTGGCAAAACACGTTCAAAGTCGTCTGCTGCAGAAATGTTGTATATGGGAAAGATGATTAGGTAAGAAAAGAGCAAATTTACTATTCACTATTTCTTTTGTATGTTTTCTACTATTTGTCATAGGTTATCCGTTCAACTATGGAGATTTTCTACGTTTTGACAAGATAAGTTCAAAGTCGTCTGCCGCAGAATTGTCGTATGAGGGAAAGGGTTAAGGTGCTATTTTCTTTTCATGAGATAGTTTCAAAAGCAGATAATTCAAAAAGTATCATAATTATCAGCCTCAGGTAAATAGTAAATTATCTTTCTTTGTTAATTACTTTAATTTCTATCTCTTTTAGTCATTTATGTCGCTTTCCCATACATCCCAATCTGCAGCAGACGACTTTGATAACATCAAGGTTAAAATAAGGAATATCTCTACTTATCATGAATGAATATTAAATATTGTAGCAAAAGGAGATTTTGCTCATAATGAGCGATTTCATAATTTGCCACAATATTTTCAAAAGTCACCTGCTGCAGATACCTGAAAATGCGTCTACAGGTGTGAAAGGGTTAATGGTAGAGGTCAAGGAGATAATGTTAACCCTTTCCCCCATGCAGACGCTTTCTGACGCCTCTGCAGCAGACGACTTTTGAAAACACTGTGACAAAAGGAGAAATTGCTCAAAACAAGCAATTTCTCCTTTTGACACAATGTTTTAAACTCTTTTCAGTAAATATACCTTTATAGAGATATTCTGTGTGTTCAAAGTCATCTGCTGCAGATTTGTTGTATGTGGGAAAGGGTTAATGGGAAAGGTCAAGGAGATAATGTTAATAATGAATTACCAGTATTAAAACTACCTATTTCAAGACATTCATAATTCTATTTGACGAGATGCATGTTAAAGTGTGGTTTAATCCTAGTTTCAACACAATATATTTCACATCACATCTGGGAGATTTCCTTGTTCTATGTTAAAACATGTATTGTATGTGAGTGCTGGTTTATGATGGTTTCAATGGTATTTCATTCAAATCATGTTTTGTTAGTATATTAAATAACTCTTTCCCATTTGCAGACACATTCTGATGCATCTGCTGCAATCAGCTTTTGAAAACATTATGGCAAAAGGAGAAATTGCGCATAATGAGCAAATTTTCAACTCTATTCATTTATTACACTTTTACAAAAATGTTTTCAAAGTCGTCTGCTGCAGATAAGTTGAATGTGGGAAAGAGTCAACAGTGTGATTAGTATGTTAACCCTACCAGCAGTGCCTTAGTTGTACTGTTACCAAAAATTGGATTTATTAGAATTATTGTTTTATCAAGCAGGCCAGTTCCCTTGACCATTTTGTAGCTTGATCTCTTTCACCAGTACTCCACACAACATTCTCTGGCATCTTCCTACCGTTCCATGTTAACTATTAAGCCCATTGATGGAAGGCAAATGAATAATGTCCATCGTCAGAAGGATAAAACGCCAAATATGGGTTCAAACTTTTAATCAGTTTTTTCCTATTTTTCATTCATAAAGAAGCCGAAATATTTCATCAGGAAATGAAAATTGTAGGAATTTTTAAAGGTGACATGTTCACATGAAAAATGTGTTGCAATTGTATGCTGAATAGATGTTTATATTAAGATTAAAAAATATTCCTTATTCCATAATTGATATTGTATTTATAAAATGTCATCTTGAGGATAAATCAGAAAATAATATTGTGTTTATCTTACGGATAATTTATGTTATTTCTATATTTGTTTGATTCACTACAGTAGCTAGCCTTGGTTTTGATGAAACAATTACACAATAAGGTCCGAAAATAATTTTGTATAACATTTATTGATAAATTGTTGCAGCCATTCAATATGATCGAAGGACTCATATGATTGGATTGTTTCAATCAAATTATAAATTCCATCCCACTCTGTAATAGCTTCTATATCGTTCTAATTATGCTCACGAGACAATCCGAAAGTCTATTTCATATTGTTCTTAATTGTACACATATTCAATCACACTTTTCAGTTAAACTCACAAAAAGGTTGTTTAGTAAATACATTATTTATAAAACTCTTTTAGATCAATACTTTTAGTTCATTCCATTATTCACATTGGTTAGTAGATTTATTTATGTAACTGTTCTAAAAGCATTCAACTGCAAACTCCATAAACAAACTTGATATACCAACTGTCTTTAATTCGTTGCATAAATTAAAATTGTGTTAGTAGATTTATTATTTAACTATTCTATGTGCATCCAATTGCCTATTCAGAACACAGTTCTGGATATAAACTTTCATTAGTTCATTGTATTAATTAATAGATTGATTTATCTATTCATCCAATCTAAAAGCATTCAACTGCAAACTCTGAACAATAAATACCAACTGTTGTAGTCTTAATATCTATTTCTTGTCCTCTTAGTATGTGGTGATGCTGATCTCTGAGGTGACCTTGATCTATATCTGCTGCTATCTTTTCTTACATTAGGTGACCTTGACCTTCAGAAAATGAAAACAAAAAAACAACTAAAACAGAAAAAAAAAAGCATAATCACAGAAAATACGGGACAAATAAAAAACAAATGATAGCACAACACAATATAACAGATAGCGGTTACTTGTACTTTAAAACTGAAGGCACCATGTGATCACTATAGTATAAACACTGGGTACATTAATCATTTTCTCAACACTATTTAGTTTTCTCTTTCCCTCATACGACAATTCTGCAGCAGACGACTTTGAACGTATTTTGTCAGATGGATAACCTATGACTAAAAGTGGAAAACATTGTGACAAAAGGAGAAATTGCACGTTCTGTGCAATTTCTTCTTTTGTCACTATGTTTTCAAAACGCCGTCTGCTTTTACCCTTTCCCTCATACGACAATTCTGCAGCAGACGACTTTGAACGTATTTTGTCAAAACATAGAAAATCTCCATAATTGAATGGATAACCTATGACAAAAAGTGGAAAACATTGTGGCAAAAGGAGAAATTGCACGTTTTGTGCAATTTCTTCTTTTGTCACTATGTTTTCAAAGCCGTCTGCTGCAGAAAGAACTTTGAAATACTTTTTTTAAACTTCACCCTAAATGATCCAATCTTTGCATGTAATTTGCCATTGGTTCTCACAAGAAATGGCAAGTATACAAGATAAACATATTTCTTTAAGGTCTAGGAAAATGATTAATATACAACATAAAAATAGATTGTGGGTGAATCAACCCTTTCTGACATACAGATCTGCAGCAGACATCTTTTGAAAACATTGTGGCAAAAGGAGAAATTGCTCATGATGAGCAATATCTCATTCTTCCACAGTGTTTTCAACTCTATTCTAAAACTACACTTCCTCCTGCAGATCTGTTGTATGTGGGAAAGGGTTCTGATTGCAGTCTAGTACAAAAACACATAATCTAAACAATGACTGTAGAGATTCAAATTAGTAATCAGCTGCATCAGTTGTAAAATGACCTTCTTGCGCCCTTTGTTTGACATGGCACAAAAGGGGATTTTCTGTTTTAGGAATCATTACACTATACCTCTATCCCCCCCGAGATGGAATGTGTTGGCCAAGATTAGCCTGCATGGAGAGTGCAGGCTATTCTTGGTTAATACATTACGCATAATGTTGGATTAGTAAGTAAAAGCGTAATAGACAGTTGACGGGGAAGAGATCACAATGTGTCACCAGGCCAAGACCGGGAAGAGATCCACATGTGTCACTGGGGCAAGACTGGGAAGAGATCCACATGTGTCACCGGGGCAAGACTGGGTAGAGATCCCCATGTGTCACAGGGGCAAGACTGGGTAGAGATCCCCATGTGTCACTAGGCCAAGACCGGGAAGAGATCCCCATGTGTCACTGGGCCAAGACAGGGAAGAGATCCCCATGTGTCACTGGGGCAAGACCGGTAAGAGATCCCCATGTGTCACTGGGCCAAGACCGGTAAGAGATCCCCATGTGTCACCAGGTCAAGACAGGGAAGAGATCCCCATATGTCATCGGGCCAAGACAGGGAAGAGATCCCCATGCATCACCGGGCCAAGACAGGGAAGAGATCCACATGTGTCACCAGGTCAAGACAGGGAAGAGATCCCCATGCATCACCGGGCCAAGATAGTCAACACAAAAATGACACATTTGACTCTTCTAAACAAAGGTAGACAGTGAAGACCACACTTGAACCCGATTGACCCTTTTCCACATACAACAAATCTGCAGCAGACAATTTAGAAAATTTATAGGCAAAACTATGTAAAGTCTCTTTTATTGAAAGTACAATAAACAGTTAAACTTGTCATAGGCAGCCACCCTGGGGAGAGTCAAAATGTGGTTTATGAAATTGGGTGGCTGATTAATACAAGTCAAATAAAGACTAAAATGTTTTGGTTAATCCATTTGGTTACAATTGTGGCAAAAGAAGAAAATGTCCATTATGAGCAATTTCTGGTTTTGCCACAATGTTTTCAAAAGTTGTCTGCTGCAGATGCGTCAAAATGCATCTACATGTGGGAAAGGGTTATAAGTCAGCATGACAAATTGACGGAGACAGAGAAGTGATCCTCAGGGATAAACAAAGGTATATTCCTGTCATACGGGCTGGTGACACAATAACAGACATGCAACATCTAGATATAGTTTGATAGTTTAAACTATGTGCTTTTCACTTTTATAAATTATAAAAGACTAAAAGAAAGATGATACTGATGGACAACATTTACCCTGTTAAAACAAAATAAAAAGAATTAAACAGATTTCATTTACAAATAATTATCTTGACCGTCAGGTAATTTGACAAATGAACAAATCCTGAATAGTTTTTTAATTGAACTACCGTCGCAATGCTTTTATAGTTATACAATTGGAAGAAAGAAACATTGAAATATCTATAAAATAAAACAAAATCTTCGTTTCCTACAAATTTTTTAATTATGTATCAAAAAAACTCTATCAACTATCCAGTTATTTAAAATTTAAAATTTAATTAATTAATAAAGACAACATAGCCAATACCGGGAATATCAAGATATTAAAAATGTTAAAAATAATCTCATCAGAATATACATTTATTTCACAAAACTAACCACAACATTACAAATGTACGTAGACTATTCAACACTACATATCCTTAAAATACCTCGTAATTCTTCTTCTATCTAAATGGCTTGGAGACCCTTTTCTGCGGCGTATTGACGGGCTGCGAGATTGGCGGTCATGTGACCTGCTTCGACTGCGAGACGAAGATCTGTTACGTCTAGAAGAGTTATGTGTCCTTGAGGCTGATCGGGATCTACTTCGACTTAAATGAAGGAAAATGTCACTCGAGGTTAATCTTTTTACACAGTCTAACCGTCTGACTGTGATGAAACTGCTATGAAACTGTGATGAAACTGTGATGAAACTGCAGAAGACTTTCGAAAATGTTATGGAAATATCTTATTTTGCTTCAGTAATAATATTTATTCTTTTCCCCTAGATATTTTCAGTCATCTGCTGCAGATTTGTTGTATGTGGGTAATCATCATATTTAGTTTGTCTAAGGCGATCATTTCCCACATGTATACACATTTTGACACCTCTGCAGTATAAATAACTTTTGAAAACATTGTTGGGAAAGGAGAAATTGCTCTTAATGCCACAATGTTTTCAATTCTTTTCAATTATCAAAAAGATTTTCTAATGAAGCCTGGATATTTTCCAAGTTTTCTACGTCAGATTTCTTGTATGTGGGAAAGATGATTAAGGTAAAAAAAGAGCACATTTACTATTTACTGGGTTTTTTCTTTTGTATGTGGGAATATGTTAACCCTTTCCCTCATACAACAATTCTGCAGACGATTTGAACATATTTTGTCAAAAAATAGAAAATCTCTATAATTGAATGGATAACCTATGACTAAAAGTGGAAAACATTGTGGCAAAAGAAGAAATTGCTCGTTTTGAGCAATTTCTTCTTTTGTCACTGTGTTTTCAAAAAGCTGTCTGCTGCAGAGGCGTCATAATGCGTTTATATGAGGGAAAGGGTTAATGGGCTTGGTTGATTAATTAAGATAATCTGGTTATTAAATTAAGCCAAAATATTATTTCCATACAAGTTGACTAAACTTGAAGACAGATTCACTTTTTCCCATATACAGATGCTTTCTGACGCTTATTACTTTGATAAACATTATGACAAACAGAGACATTGTTCATTAATAAGCAATTTCTCCTATTGAAAACAATGTGTTCAACCCTATTTAATATTTATACTTTCATGTATAGATACATTTTAGAATCAAAGTTGTCTGATGCAGATTTGGTGTATGTAGAAAACAGATAACAAGTTATTGAGTAGATAAAGCTTATATACAATGTATTCAACAGCCAAAATGTATCCAAATACAGGCCATAATTCAGGTTAACCCTTTCCCCCATACAACAAATTTGCAACAGACGACTTTAAAAATATATAGACAAAAATGCTCAAGTCTCTTTAAATGAAAGGATCATTTTTTTATCCCCCGCTTTTTCGAAGAAAAAAGGGGGGTTATTAATTTGGGTTCGTCCGTCTGTCTGTCTGTCACACTTCGTTTCCGTGCATTAACTGCCACAAATAATAACCGTTTTTTTTCAAACTTGGTAACAAGGTTAAATGCCTTAAGGGCTAGGCCAAGTTCGATCGTCACTTTCGGCAGACTTTATTTGGTGTAGTTATGGCCCCTTATTAAACAAAAAATGTCGTTTGTTGCTGTTTCCGTGCAATAACTGCCACAAATGTGAACCTTTTTTTTCAAACTTGGTAACAAGGTTAAATGCGTTAAGGGCTAGGCCAAGTTCAATCCTCACTTTCGGCGGACTTTATTCGGTGGAGTTATGGCCCCTTAATTAACAAAAAATGTCGTTTGTTGCCGTTTCCATGCAATAACTACCATAAATGTGAACCAGTTTTTTTCAAACTTGGTAACGACCTAGGCCAAGTTCGATCCTCACTTTTGGCGGACTTTATTCGGTGGAGTTATGGCCCCTTAATTAACAAAAAATGTCCTTTGTTGCCATTTCCGTACAATTACTCCCACAAGTGTGAACCTTTTTTGTTCAAACTGGGTAACAAGGTTAAATGCCTTAAGGGCTAGACCAAGTTCAATCGTCACTTTCGGCGGACTTTAATTGGTGGAGTTATGGCCCCTCATTTAACAAAAAATGTCGTCTCTAGCTGTTTCCGTGCAATAACTGCCACAAATGTGAACCACTTTTTTTTCAAACTTGGTAACAAGGTTAAATGCCTTAAGGGCTAGGCCAAGTTCGATCGTCACTTTCTGTGGACATTTTTCGGTGTAGTTATGGCCCCTTATTTAACAAAAAATGTTGTTTGTTGCTGTTTCCGTGCAATAACTGCCACAAATGTGAACCTTTTTTTTTCAAACTTGGTAACAAGGTTAAATGCATTAAGGGCTAGGCAAAATTCGATCCTCACTTTCGGCGGACTTTATTCGGTGGAGTTATGGCCCCTTAATTAACAAAAAAATGTCGTTTTTTTGCTGTTTCCATGCAATCACTGCCACAAATGTGAACCGTTTTTTTTTTTCAAACTTGGTAACAACGTTAAATGGCTTAAGGGCTAGGCCAAGTTCGATCGTCGTTTTCGGCGGACTTTATTCGGTGGAGTAATGGCCCCTTGCTTAACAAAAAATGTCGTTTGTTGCTGTTTCCGTGCAATTACTGCCACAAATGTGAACCGTTTTTTTTTTTTCAAACTTTGTAACAAGGTTAAATGCCTTAACAGCTAGGCCAAGTTCGATCGTCACTTTCGGCGGATTTTATTCCTACAATATTTCCTGCAAGCGGGGGATATAAATTTCATGAATTTGCTTGTTTTTTATAGAATTGAAGAGCAATTTTCCCTTTTGTCACAATGTTTTCAAAAGTCGTCTGATGCAGAGGCGTTAGAAAGTGTCTATATGTGGTAAAGGGTTAAATGACGTAAGGTTGTTGTACTATTGACATGAGCCTACCTTCGTGATTTTTGTCTCTTTGCCGGAGAATCTGTCCTATATCTTGTGCTACTGACTCGAGGTGATTCTGATTTCTTATGAGATTTACGTCCTGTTGGGGACTGTGACTTTTTCTTCTTCTCTGCAGCAGAGTAACCGTGAGCCTGTTTCTTGTGGGATGGGGAGGGAGTTGGAGACGGGGTCAAAGATGATAGCGAGGCTTCTCTCTCCTTAGACCTGAACAATATAAATAAAATGTGTAACAACTATATGAATCTTCTCACCCTACAATAGGTCATGTTTTTGTGGCGATTGGTTTGACAATCGCCACAATGCTAACAGAAACAACAACAACGAAAAATATTTACATAGTCGGTTTTGAACAATCGGTTGATATTTTTTTTCCTTACTGCAAACTAATTTACTCACATCCGTTATAGTTCCATCATTGATGCAGAGACGTGATTAATAATAATTATGTCAGTGCTACTTTAGTACCGGATTGTTACTAATATTTGAGTTTTATCGAGACATTATCTACATAGAGTTAAAATAAGTAAATATTATCTTCGTTATGATTGGGCAGATAATAAATATCATTGCGCGTTCTATCTGCCTTGCAAATAACTCTGATCATACTCAAATCTGGAAATTCCAAAAGGTTCTATAAATAGCTCGCGAGACTATCTCAATATTATAAACGCTTTATTGTGTAGTTGTTTAAATATATAAAAGCGTCTAGATGATAAGACTGGTTTACAAAGGTTTAAAGGACACACGATGTCAGTGTGTACACACGTTATGTATACACGTCTGCACGTTCTAGAGTCAATTAGCAATCAATGCTGAAAGTGTAGCCTAATTTAGTTTGGAGATCGAGCATTATAATATACGCCTATATTTTTATAAATTGAACAGTTTGGCAAATTGTGAAATTGTGCTTTTTGAGCATGTTTTGTGTTTGTTTTTGCACTCACATTATTCGAAGCAGTTTAACAACCTCAGAGACATATAAATACACTGTGTTTATATGTCTCTGACAACCCTCAATCATGCAATGTGAAGGGACTAAATTGAACAGACCTGTTTAATATCGGACACCATTGAAACAAACACCAAATGGTGATGAACATGTGATTACCCGAACAATTTAGATTACAAATAGCCATTCTAATGAGCTAAAACGGTAGTCTATCGAATACCAACTAGATTTTTCATAACTTTGGAATGGCCTAATTTTTAACACATCATGACCAATTTCAGAACGTAACTAAAAAATCACCAAGACAACATTCTGGCAAACTAACATTATTATACTGTCAAAAGATGCAGGGTTGATACATTCTCAAATTTACCCGCACCAGAGTCATCGCAAGCCCTACACCAATATACTGCTTGTTACTTTGCAGGATTTTCCATACGATCGCCACTACAGTGCCATTGGCGCTTTGATTTTCTTTGTACTCATGTGAGCTAAAAAGCTGGTGAATGACACATTGTGTTTCTCAAAAACAATATATGACATCTTAATCTTGTTTAAGGCATGAATTAGGCAAGCAATCAGTAGAACTTTTATCGTTTCCCACATACAGCAAATCTGCAGCAGATGACTTTGAAAATGTCTGCTAAACATATGGAAAATCTCTATAATTTAAGGTATGATTACTGAAAAAAGTTGAAAACATTGTTGCAAAAGGAGAAATTGCTCGTTTTAAGCAATCTCTTATTTTGTCACGATGTTTTCAGAAATTATATGCTGCAGAGGCTTCAAAAAGCGTCTATATGTAGGAAAGGGTTATCACTTTGACAAACATTCTGACAAAGTTTTAACATGCTCAAGCCAAAAATGTGGCTTCCAGAGTGTCAATAAGAGTTTCCTTAAATTTGGTCTCTTGACCTAGTTTTTGACAAGACGTGACCCACATTTGAACTTGGCCTAGATATCATTAAGACAAACTTTCTGACAAAGTTACAAAATGCTCAGGTTTAAAATGCGGCTTCCAGAGTGTTAACAAGATTTTCCTTAAATTTGGCCTAGTGACCTAGTTTTTGACCCGACATGACCTATATTCAAACTAGGCCTAGATATCACCAAGACAAACATTCGCTCAAATTTAAAATGCGGCTTCCAGTGTTAACAATTTTCATTTAATTTGATCTAGTAACCTAGTTTGTGACCCCACATGGCCCAGTTTCAATTTCATGGAGATATATGTTATGATAAACATTCATGAAGATTGGATGCAAAATGTTGCCACTAGAGTGTTAACAAGCAATTTGGTGACGACGAACGACGGACAAAAGGCGATCACAAAAATTCATCTTGAGCACTTCGTGCTCTGGTGAGCTAAAAACCCAAGTTGAGCAGTCAGGAGAAAAGTACTTACTTAGCTACTGAGCTGTCAGAATCTACTGATTTCTGTTTCTGTTGTGGCCTTGACCTTTCATCTGACCTTGGCTTGTGAGACTTTTTATTCTGGCTTCTATCCTCACTGGAATCTCTATCAATATCAGACAAGCTGGGGAAAAAACAATCAGTTATTTATCCCTTTGCCACATACAACAAATCTGCATTTATAAGACAACTTTAAAAAAAATCTAGGTAAAAATATGGTAAATCTCTTTAAAATGTTAGCATAGATATTTGATAAAGTGGGAAAGGGGTAAATTTCTTTGATCAGAAATATTAAATGTCTTGTAAATATTGATCTTGTCTTAAGTGGCACATTCTCTGTTAGGCAATCATGAGCCTTATAGCCCTCATGGTTTTAATACAAATAGAGGCATTTTTATGAGTACCACAACATAGGGTTTTACCCGATTTACAGACACATTATGAAGCATCTACAGAAGAAGGCTTTTGAAAAACATTGCAATTTCTCCATAGGTCACGGTGTTTTCTACCCTATAATAAAATTATACTTTTACTATATTTGGAATTTCAAAAAAAAAATCGTCAAAATAATCCCAAATTCTTGCTGCAGATATGTTGTATGTGGGCAAGGATTAATTGAATAACATGATAGATTATTTCAAAGTGCCTGTTAACTTATCTAGGTTCACAATGGGCAATAGCATTTTGTTAACTCTTCCTTATCTAGGTTCACAATGGGCGATAGCATTTTGTTAACTCTTCCTTATCTAGGTTCACAATGGGCAATAGCATTTTGTTAACTCTTCCTTATCCAGGTTCACAATGGGCGATAGCATTTTGTTAACTCTTCCTTATCTAGGATTACAATGGGAGATAGCATTTTGTTAACTCTTCCTTATCTAGGTTCACAATGGGAGATAGCATTTTATTAACTCTTCCTTATCTAGGTTCACAATGGGGGAACACATTTTGTTAACTCTTCCTTATCTAGGTTCACAATGGGGGAACACATTTTGTTAACTCTTCCTTATCTAGGATTACAATGGGGGATAGCATTTTGTTAACTCTTCCTTATCTAGGTTCACAATGGGGGATAGCATTTTGTTAACTCTTCCTTATCTAGGTTCACAATGGAGGGATAGCATTTTGTTAACTCTTCCTTATCTAGGATTACAATGGGAGATAGCATTTTGTTAACTCTTCCTTATCTAGGTTCACAATGGGGGATAGCATTGTGTTAACTCTTCCTTATCTTTACAATGGGAGATAGCATTTTGTTAACTCTTCCTTATCTAGGATTACAATGGAGATAGCATTTTGTTAACTCTTCCTTATCTAGGATTACAATGGGAGATAGCATTGTGTTAACTCTTCCTTATCTAGGTTCACAATGGGGGAACACATTTTGTTAACTCTTCCTTATCTAGGATTACAATTGGGGAACACATTTTGTTAACTCTTCCTTATCTAGGATTACAATGGGGGAACACATTTTGTTAACTCTTCCTTATCTAGGTTCACAATGGGCGATAGCATTTTGTTAACTCTTCCTTATCTAAGATTACAATTGGGGAACACATTTTGTTAACTCTTCCTTATCTAGGATTACAATGGGGGAACACATTTTGTTAACTATTCTTTATCTAGGTTCACAATGGGCGATAGCATTTTGTTAACTCTTCCTTATCTAGGATTACAATTGGGGAACACATTTTGTTAACTCTTCCTTATCTAGGATTACAATGGGGGAACACATTTTGTTAACTCTTTCTTATCTAGGATTACAATGGGGGAACAAATTGTGTTAACTCTTCCTGATCTAGGTTCACAATGGGCGATAGCATTTTGTTAACTCTTCCTTATCTAGGATTACAATGGGGGAACACATTTTGTTCACTCTTTCTCATCTAGGTTCACAGTGGGGAACACATTTTGTTAACTCTTCCTCATCAAGGATTACACAGGGGGAACACATTTTGTTCACTCTTCCTTATCTAGGATTACAATGGGGGAACACATTTTGTTCACTCTTCCTTATCTAGGATTACAATGGGGGAACACATTTTGTTCACTCTTCCTCATCTAGGTTCACAATTGGGAACACATTTTGTTCACTCTTCTTTATCTAGGATTACAATGGGGGAACACATTTTGTTATCTCTTCCTTATCTAGGTTCACAATTGGGGATAGCATTTTGGTAACGCTTTCCCAAAACACAGATGACCTGGAAAACACCTTGGCACAAAAATATTAATGTGGAAAGTCTCTATAAATGAAATTCAGTCAAACTTGTGTTTAATAGCAGTCAACTCTGTTAACTAGAACTATCACTGAAGATGTGAATACCCCCAAAAACAGCACCTTGACCTACATCATAACTTAGTAAGTAAAAAGGCCATAACTCTGTAAAATAACATGCAATTGTAAGATCTTTAGGATATGCACATCTCCGCTTGGTATAGAAGCTTTATGTAAAATGTTATTGAATTCCACCCAGTGGTTTGTAAGAAATAGGCCGAACAAAATATGGCTTCCGACTGACCGACCGACAGCCCGACACAGTGACTCCTATATACCCCCTCTTCTTCGAAGGGGGTATAATTAAGAAGCCAGCTTGTATTAGGCAGCCACTTGAAGATTAACCCAAAGAACATTTTGTTCTTTATTTGACTTGTATAAAGCAGCCACCTGTGATCAGCAGCCATTTATTAAAACTCTACCCTGGATGGCTGCTTAACCCTTTCCCTCATACGACAATTCTGCAGTAGACGTCTTTGAACATATTTTGTCAAATAATAGAAAATCTCTATAATTGCATGGATAACCTATGACTAAAAGTGAAAAACATTGTGTCAAAAGGAGAAATTTCTCGTTTTGAGCAATTTCTTCTTTTGTCACTATGTTTTCAAAAAGCTGTCTGCTGCAGAGGCGTCAGAAGGCGTCTATATGAGGGAAAGGGTTAAGACAAGTATGACTGTAATCATTTTTGAATACAGATAAATAACATTTTGGCAAATGTAAAAAGTGTTTACAAAAGAGAAAATTGATCCTTTTGATGTTTTACAAAATTCCTGAAGTCCTGAAGCAGATGTGTCAATATGAATCAGCATGTGTGAAAGGGTTCTTTAATTAATGTACCTATCCTGGCCTGAGTCACTCCCTGAGCTTGATCCTGAACTGGAACTTGGTGACGGAGCTCTCTTGTGTTTCTTCTTCTTTTCTTGAGAATCACTATAATATAGAGTAAAATAATTCAAGCTTAGTTGAAACTTATCTATATCACATTGCTCACGAGGGAAGTTATTAGTCGCCGGGCAGAAGCCCGCGACTTCTATTTTTAATAGGTTTTCGGAAATCACATGGAAGGAGGAGTTATTATTAGAAAAAAACAAATTTAAATGTCTTGAACATATTACAATTGCGTTTGTTTAAAAACACTAAGTTATGACACATCTAAAATGAAATAAATATTCCAATGTTTTAAGTATTAGTAGTTTCTTTATTTTGACTCACATCTCTTTTTTTGGGGTTTTATTTACGAAGACAAAACCGTCCCCATGAGACTTGCAGCAAGCAGACTGTTATGTGTCAATATCAAGTAAAATTCACGTCAAATTCTCCTTTAAAATAGCAATCTTAATTTATTGAATGTTATTTTCATGTTCAAAAAGATGTCTTGATTTGTGAGGAATTCATTTTATAATGTTTATCCATGTATATCTAAAATATGAACTGTTTCTAAGCTAAAACTGTTGATCGCGTGACTCGCGAATACCAACTGCGTAGATTAATCTCCTTTGCAGAGAGCCGCTCTTTACACTCACTTACAAATAGTAAATTATAGGTGATTTAAAATGTTTATTTGGTTCAAAACAAATGAAGAAAAGAACAAACCGAGATAAAACTGGTTTTAATAGAAAAATGACTTTGAACGAACGCTCTCTGCCTATAAAGAGAGTTTCAAGAACGACACCTCTGCGAAGAAGAATGTAGGTCACAAATCGGGTCTTTCGTACAAAATTATTTCGTCTTTGACAATTTTAAATGTGTCATTAAATTCCCTAAAGGCATATTGCTTCCGATCTGCATATTGTTATGCATCATTGACGGGTACGGACAATACCCCGGTGGGACAAAAACCCTATAGGACAAAACCCCAGTGGACAAAAACCCCGTCCCTTAAAATGAACAGTGGACAATACTCCTGTGGGTATATAATTATTTTGGTGTTTTTGTATTTATTAGAGTGTTTTTGATATTTGATATGAAATTGTGTTTTGTTTACAGGTTTTGATTGAAGATAATTAAGAGTGTTTTAATTATTTTGAATTTTTGAGGGGGTATTATCTACACTCTATTTTGATTAATTCAATGCATCAAAAATAATTAATTCGTATGAAAGTATGTTTTAATTAGTTTGTGCAATCAAAATAAGTGCTTGTTTGATACAAACAATGCATATGTTTTTCGTTAATTTATATAAATTGGTCTTGATTAAAAATATAATTAATTGATACAAAAAACATTATAGGAAAAGGAAATTATACTCCAATAAACAATAAATGTGAGAAATACTCAAATTCCACTTCCTATTATGATAAAGTTGACATATCACACCTATGCTACTATATATTGTGCCATGTTTTGATAATGGAAACAATTAATTTGCTGATAGATACAAACATTTATTTTTAAATAAGTAAATATCCAAATTCAGACCGAAAGAATCAATTCATCAAATATAAAAACTTAATAAAAGATTATTCTATAATGTTCATGGGGGTTTTGTCCAATGGGTTAAAATCCTAGGGGGGTATTATCCCATGGGTGTATTGTCCGACGGGGTTTTGTCCCACAGGGTTTATGTCCCACAGGGGTTTTGTCCTACACTCATCATTGACACAAGGGCGCTCATCATAATATAGTTTTAAAACATGAGTAGTTTGTTATTTTCATTATAAAAAAGGAAGGAAAGAATTACAATAAATTTTAGGTTCGAAATTAAGTTTAAATTATAAAACAATTTCAATGAGATTTAACTGATTAGCTGATATTATATTGCTGCAAAGGTGTCCAATGTTGACTTTAATAGGGGAAACATAAAATGACGTGCTAAGTACTGCAAATCTTAAATTGTCTGTTTTGTGGTTTTATTGATAAATGATAGAATTCAAATATTCTGACAAACATCTTGAAAAGTGTATGTGGAATTCACAAATCTTATAATTATTCCTTAATGAAAGCACTGTATACATACTAAGACTAATGATTGTCAAGATTACTCATTTCCATTACTGTGTATGATCAATAATTAGTTGGCTGTGTGTATGATCAACCTACTTTGGAATGGAGATTGATCATAAACAATGAAAGGCTTCAATTATCATTCACTTCATTGACAAAACAAGGCAAGTTATGACACATTTTCACTTGACCCCGCCCCTGATGTTCCAATATGCCCCTCAGCTGATAACTGTTTATTCAACTACTATAATGTTAGTGTTATGCATAACTGCAGTATGCATTTCCGGCGACATTGATGCGTTGCATCAACTTTCTCTTGTAACAACTTATATATAGCTTGTCCATCAGAAAAGGTACAAGTAGGTTCAGATCTTATTAGCATCTACACAAAATGACAGAAACTTCTAACAAGCTTGGGTAAGTAATATGTGGATAGATAGATCTTGATCAGAATATGCATATGCACTGGCTGATCTGGTGACATGACATTTGAATCACTGCTCGGATAAACCTCATTAGCTATGGTACCGCCACTGCGCAAAGCTACGTATTGTAAAAAGTTTTCACCAGGTTATGAACTTTTTTATGATTGTATATCTAATTGTGCTAAATTTAAGACGGAGACATAATAACAGACTAATCACATGTACTATTTACTAATTATTTCATGGATACTACCTAAATCATTCGTCATCGGTGGATTAAACGATAAGAAAAGTTTATAGTATGTCTTCTTCCTACGTTATTTTAGCAACACATATCCAACTTTTTTTATGACAGCTTCATTTTACTTATGCAAACTATTTAAGACTATTCACAAAATCCAACTTATACCTGTAACCATAGACAGGCAATATTACTCTCTGTCAATATCTGGTTCCTATGTACTCAAACTTTATGTTCGAGTTATGATTGGTCAAAAGCATTTTTATATCAAAAATACATTACCAGTCATTTAATACCTGATATATCATCTCTATACACCTTAATTATCAACAAAAACAACGCCCACGCTAGCATATCCCTCACGTATCCGTGACATACACGGCCGCCCGGAAGTACAGGCGCGCACGTGAGCGGGTAGTCACTTTTCATTTTTGGATTAACCGGAGTAGTCGATAAGAAAATTTATATTATTATTTCTTCTTCCAATTAACTCTTTTGTTTTATAAGGCCCTGCCTTATAATCATTTAATTGTCCAAATATTTTGTCTGCATTAACGTCACAGCCGTAAATTATTTACTTTATTGCTGTATTTATTGTTTTGTAGCGGACGATACTCTGAGAAGCACGTGGATTACCCCACCCGCTAATTTCAGTTACCGTCTTCGGGTGCGGAAGTCGTGCTGTTTTCAATACTTTTTCCCTACCCTGTTAGCGATAGTACATTAACTATTGCTGTATGAATTATTGACTGTTCTATTCAATATTTGTGAAAAAATTTTGTTTAAATTTTGAAACAAAATTTATTTCAATATACGTGTCCAAGCTGCCGGTGTCCCCGTGGCGTGGATATAGAAAAACCGTACGGATTATTTACTCTTGTATTTGGTGAGTATTTTGAATAATGTCTATGTCAATCACTGGTGAAGGGATGCGGAGCCCATGTGGTCATGCTGTGCACCTATGGGATTCGCATCCGACCTGCGTTGTGTGCACCAAATGCACACAGGCTTCACCTTGCGAGTACTGCTCGACATGGCCTATTTCCATTTGGAAAAAGGTCGTGCGGAGTAAGACTCGTAAAAGCAGGAAGATAAAGAAGACCCCTAAGAGGGTGCCTTTATCTTCATCGAGTGAGGCAGAGTTCGAGGGGTTCTCCCAACCGGACTCTGCAACGGTGTTGAGCGAGTCGAAGGGCAATGCTGAGCCTTCTTCTCCGCTCAACACAACCGTTTTTCCGCGCGCTGAGGAATTTCGGATGGTAGCTTTGGGTGAGAGTTGCTCCGTCGGGAAACTTCAGAAACCGTACGGAAACAGCGGGGAAAATGCTCAGCTGGAACATTTAACCGCTGAACCTCACCATCTGTCGCCTGGTGTCAGGGCTGGGCCTTCGAAAGAAGGAGTGCCTTTGGTAGCTTTCCGGGAAACCGCAGGTTGTACCAATCCGACACCATACTCTGAGCTACAGCAGTCTTCGGACAGCTGCAGAGTACCGGTTACCTACGTCGGGGGACGTAGTGTTCCGGAGACTTTGTATAGTGCAGCTTCACTCCTGCCTATGCATAGTCAACCTGGGTTTTGTTGGGCTGAGCAACAAAACCCAAATACCGAGGCACGTCAGGTCACCGGGCAACCGGAGAGGAGTCATTTGTTAATGACGCGACCTGTCACCAGTCAGTCCGGGTTGGACTGGACTGGGCCAGTCAGTCACTTTGCCAGGTAGTCGCTCACGTATCCGTGATGCGACAGGGCAAAGGTCCGATTGCAAGGACCCAGCCAGGCAAAAGGTTGATCGTTAGCAGCGATTCATCCTGGCAGTCAGATCTTAATTGATTCGACGACTGGCCAAAATCGCGCGCATGGAGACATGCCGCATCAGTCCAGTAGCCCATTTCGTTATGGTGCTACGGGCCAATCGGTCACGCCTGTGAATACGACACAAACACCAGTGTCTTATGTAAACACAGGCCAACCGAGTAGTCAGGCATTTTTCAATGCCTCGTCTACACTGCCAGACGACTATGTAAACATGGCGCGTCCAGGCACGGGTTCTGTGGTGATAGACCGGATTGATTCTAATTATCGATCAATCTCTGCTCCACTACAGAATCAGAATAATTTTAACCCTGGTATTGCACCGGGTTCGATTATTCCTCTGTCTTCCATCGGGTATGGGGGTTACGAAAAACATTTTTCTTCCCCTGGGGGGACAGTGTATGTCGCAAGACAATATGCTGCTCCTCAATACCAGCCACCGGTCCATACTATGGAACCGTTAGGTGTTAGACAGGCCTACCGGGATCAGCATTACCCATCTCATGGGGATTCACTGCTCTCGGGGGGACACCTATTTGATAGGCAGTCCGGTTATAGGCAACCTCGGGATGGTAGCTTTGGGTGAGAGTTGCTCCGTCGGGAAACGTCAGACACCGTACGGAAACAGCGGGGAAAATGCTCAGCTGGAACGTTCAACCGCTGAACCTCACCATCTGTCGCCTGGTGTCGTGGCTGGGCCTTCGAAAGAAGAAGATGCCTTTGGTAGCTTTCCGGGAAACCGCAGGAATTGTACCAATCCGAATTCGGACAGCTGCAGAGTACCGGTTACCTACGTCGGCGGACGTAGTTCTCCGGAGACTTGGTATAGTGCAGCTTCACTCCTGCCTATGCATAGTCAACCGGGTTTTGTTTGGGCTGCACAACAAAACCCAAATGCCGAGGCATGTCAGGTCACCGGGCAACCGGAGAGGAGTCATTTGTCAATGACTCGACCTGTCACCAGTCAGTCCTTTTTGGACACGACCGGGCCAGTCAGTCACGTTGCCATGACTAGACCAGGTAGTCGCTCACTTAGCCGTGAGGCGACAGGGCAAAGGTCTTATTGCAAGGACCCAGCCAGGCAAAAGGTTGATCATTTAGCAACGATTCATCCTGGCAGTCAGACTTTCTTAAATGATTCGACGACTGGCCAAACTCGCGCGCATGTAGCCATGCCGCATCAGGTCAGTAGCCCATTTCATTATGGTGCTACGAGCCAATCGGTCACGCTTGTGAACACGACACAAACACCAGTGTCTTGTGTAAACACAGTGCAACCGAGTAGTCAGGCATTTTTCAATGCCTCGTCTACACTGCCGGCCGGCTATGTAAACATGGCGCGTCCTCGCACGGGTTCTGTAGTGATAGACCGTATTGATTCAAATTATCAGTTGATCTCTGCTCCACTACAGAATCAGAATAATTATAACCCAGGTATCGCACCGGGTTCTATTATTCCTCTGTCTTCCATCGGGTATGGGGGTTACGAAAAATCTTTTTCCTCCCCTGGGGGGACAGTGTATGTCGCTAGAGAATACGCTGCTCCTCAATACCAACCACCGGTCCATACTATGGAACCGTTAGGTGTTAGACAGGGTTCAACGGCCTACCGGGATCAGCATTACCCATCTCATGGGGATTCACTGCTCTCGGGGGGACACCTATTTGATAGGCAGTCCGGTTATAGGCAACCTCGGGATCAGAAGACATTGCGTCATTCTGTGAAAGAGAGGTCGAAACCGTCCAATACGGTCAGTTCGGCCCCGGCAGAAGTTTTTGCATGGCCGCCCTCTGCTGCGGAGAGGGGGCCTGCTTCGCAAAATCTTCGGCAGAACATGGATTTTCTGATTTATCCCTGTCTGAGTCGGACATAGATCTACCGGTTGGAATACCGAGTAGACAACCTCAGAGGAGTACCTACAACCCTACATCTTCGTCTGACGATAATGAGGGAAATAGGTCAACTTCCGATGAGGAGCCAGCTGTAGAGCGTTGGTCTCTTCAGCAGGCTATTGACGAAGTATTTCGGGTGGTGCCGAATACTTCATGCCCTAAGGTTGACGCTCCCCACGTCACAAAACCTTTCGAGCCTAGAGGAACTTAATGTACAAGCTTTTCGCCAGTGCACTTGCTTCCTCAAACTAACAACTTGGGCAGGTTGTTAGACCAATTGCAGTCGACCAGGTCTCTAGAGGCTATACCTCCAGGCTGGTCGGTCCCAGGACCCATTTCTAGGAAATGGGTCAACTCTAAGGCGTATTTCACGTCTAAGGAGTTCTTCCCGGTCAAAGTGCCAGCTTTAGACGGGGATGCAGCTACACTGGGGTTAACTGCACCCGCTTCTGTCCAGGTCTCTTTTAAGACACTAGAGAAGTGGGAGGCCAGAGCAAGACTGGGTGTATTGGTGTCATCTCATGACAACCATTTCGCAGTCGCTCTGTCTTTGTTGTTGAAAGAGGAGAATATCTCTAGCCTAGGGGCTAACAGAATTCTCGAAGCTTTCGACACAGGCAACAGGCATCTCATGGCACTGAATCAGACCATCACAGAGATACTGTCCATGAGGAGGGACGCAGTTCTAGTTGCTCCTAACTCATTGCTACGTGCTAGCAAGGAAAGCCTGAAAGCCGCACCATTGGAGTCGAAACAACTCTTTGGTGGAAGGATTGCTGCGGTGACAGCTTCTGATGCTTCAGAACAGTCGACGCCTTTCGGCGAACGCAGCTAAGGCTTTTGCGCAGGGCCAGAAACGTTCATCGTATTCTGCGAATGTGGGTAGTTCTAAGAAACCCAACCCAGCAAAGAAGCCAAAACGGTATGTGAAGGCGTTTCAGCCTAAACAAACCCCTTCCACGGGTCAGAAATCGGCTAAACCGAAGCGCCCCTATCAGGGTACTAACATCGGCAGCCTACTAGAGTTAACACGAATCCAAAGCCGCAGCCCTAGGGATTCGCTCCTCTCTATGACAATCCCAAGGTCGGAGATTGCAGTCGGGGGCCGCCTGTCATTTATCACGGAGGAGTGGGAAAGTGTCACAGAGGATCGTTGGATTTAGTCTGTGATACAGGAAGGGTATCTGATTCCCTTCATTTCCCCCCCTCCTCTGACAGGCGTGCCGATCGACATTTCGTCAAGTCATCCGGCCATGTCAGAGGTGATTTCATCGCTTCTGAAAAAGAATGCCATAGAGAGCGTTCTCAACCCCAATTTTCGGGGTTTCTACAGCCGTCTTTTCCTTGTTCCGAAGAAAGACGGCAAGTGGAGACCGGTTATAGATTTATCTGCGCTAAATCTATTGATTCCGGTCGATAAATTCAAATGGAGTCGACCCGCTCCATCCGAGTTGCAATTCGGAAAGGCGACTGGGCGGTCTCTCTAGACCTAACAGACGCCTTTTATCACATCCAGATCGCTTCCTCCTCAAAGAAATACATTCGGTTTGTGATAGAGGGAGAAGTGCTCCAATTTCAGGGCTCTTCCCTTCGGCCTCAAGTCCGCCCCTCGAGTGCTTACGAAGATATCAGGGCATGGGAGCCTTTCTTCGTATGAAAGGACCCCAACTTCTTCAATACTTCGACGATTGGCTTCCCCACAGGACGGATCGTGTACTTCTAATTCACGATCTATCCTTAGCCTGGCGGACCATTCTGCGGTTGGGTTTAATACCCAACACGCAGAAGTCGGAATTAATTCCGTCAAAGAGGTTCACGTTCGTGGGTATGACGTTTCTCACCGACTTAGCGGTAATTCGAGTACCTTCGGACAGAGTCGATTCACTAATACAGAAAAGACAACTATATTCCACTCATTCGGCAGTGGACGTTCAGAATTCGCAAAGGAATAATAATAATTACTCCCCGAGTTGATAATGAGGCTAGAACCAGTTCGTCAACTTCCGGTTTCACTTCTGAATGGGAAGATGATGACAGAAACACTTCTCTGGCCCAGAGACCGTGGTTATACGTCCTTCTGGCCTGCCTATCGACATAACCGTTACATCTTCCTTAGATATAGACAGTTCTTACCGATTGATGTTAATAAGGTAGGTCAATCTCTCTGAACGTTTGTCGACGGCTACCGCTTCTTAAGTTTTACTGAGAATTATAAATTCGTATTGCTTGGCGAACACTAACAGGGAAGTTAGTTCTTTGCTTTCAGTAGAAACGAATTACATTAAGTTTCACAGACTGATGGTTAGAATTAGAAAAAACCCAATTGTAGGAGTTAACTCCAAAATAGGATTTGTCTTGCGTCCTTTGGTCGCTTACAAGAGCTCCATACGAACTCTTGAATCGACGTCTTTAAAGTTTTTTACTTATAAAACCGTCTTTTTATTAGCTTTAACTACAGATCGTCTCTGTAGAAACCGGGCAGATCAGATTCAATGAATCTGATGGCTCCTTACTCTACTGTGTCAACAAGGGTTCCTGTCTAAGAACCAGTTGCAGTCGGTCCTGCCTGGGTCCCCTTGTGGCTTCACAGCGAGTGGTTTGCTAATTCACATAATCCAACACATAAATAAAGTGAATACCGATTGAACCTGTATTCAATCCCCTCTTTCCCTTTATACATCCATTGGAATCAAGTATGTTTGTTCTTAAAAAAATATGGAATAATATACTACAACGTACCTGGAACGACAGTAAGTATTGGTCGAACCTCCCGTCCTATGCTACGAAGTCATCAGGTATTAAATGACTGGTAATGTATTTTTTGATATAACAAGAGCTGTCGGAGGACAGCGCGCTCGACTATTCCACCGCTTATTTAAGTTACCGAGATAATGGACTCTAATGTAGTTGCATGCAAAACATTAACCACAATTTCTTAGTGGGTGATAATTTGCATTATATGCAGGATAGTGTTATTTAACATGATTATTTTCATAGGTTTGATGGTTAGATAGGGTTGTATAACCTTTCAATGGAATGCATCAAGTAGTTACTAAGATATGGACTCTTAATGTAGTTGCACGCAAACCTTTAACCATAATTTCTAAGTAAAAAAAGGGCAACAATTTGCACCATATACAGGATAGAGTTATCTTAATTGGTTGTGTTTATAGTTGTACAATTGGGAAAGGTTGTATAAAGTTTCAATACAATTGTTCAAGTTGTTACTGAGATTACACTCTAAATGTAGTTGCAAAACTTTAACCAGAATTTCTAAGTCCAAAAAGGTCCATAACTTGCATAAAATGCTGGTTGGTAAGGGCTGTATAACGTTTCAATGCAATGCATCAAGTAGTTACTAAGAGATGGTCTCTTTATGTAGTTGCATGCAAAACTTTAACCAGAATTTATAAGTCCAAAAAGGCCATAACTTGCATAAAATGCAGGATAGAGTTATCATACTTGATAATCTACATAGGTGTGATAGTTGGGTAGGGTTGTATAAAGGTTCAATGCAATGCATCAAGTATATAATGAGACGTGGACTCTTAATTTAGTTGCACGCAAAACTTTAACCAGTATTTCTAAGTAAAAAAAGGGCCATAACTTGCATAAAATGCAGAATAGAGCTATCATACTTGATAATCTACACAGGTGTAATAGTTGGGTAGGGTTGTAGAAAGTTTCAATGCAATGCAGCAAGTAAATACTGAGATATGGACTCTTAATTTAGTAGCACGCAAAACTTTAACCAGAATTTCTAAGTAAAAAAAAGTGCCATAACTTGCCTAAAATGCAGGATAGAGTTATCTAACTTGTTAATCTACATAGGTGTAATAGTTGGGTAGGGTTGTATAAAGGTTCAATGCAATGCATCAAGTATATACTGAGATATGGACTCTTAATTTAGTTGCATGCAAAACTTTAACCAGAATTTCTAAGTAAAAAAAGGGCCATAACTTGCATAAAATGCAGGATAGAGTTATCTTAGATGATAATCTACACAGGTGTGATAGTTGGGTAGGGTTGTAGAAAGTTTCAATGCAATGCATCAAGTAAATACTGAGATATGGACTCTTAATTTAGTTGCACGCAAAACTTTAACCAGAATTTCTAAGTAAAAAAAGGGCCATAACTTGCATAAAATGCAGGATAGAGTTATCTAACTTGATAATCTACATAGGTGTGATAGTTGGGTAGTGCTGTATAAAGTTTCAATGCAATGCATCAATTAAATACTGAGATATGGACTCTTACTTTAGTTGCACGCAAAACTTTAACCAGAATTTCTAAGTAAAAAAGGGCCATAACTTGCATAAAATGCAGGATAGAGTTATCTAACTTGATAATCTACATTGGTGTGATAGTTTGGTAGGGTTGTAGAAAGTTTCAATGCAATACATGTAGTATTTAAGAACTTGCATGCAAAACCTTAACCAAAGTGTGACGTGGACGCCGACGCCGACGCCAGGGTGAGTAGTATAGCTCTCATATTCTTCGAATAGTCGAGCTAAAAATGAAGTTTTTTAAAGTAAAACATATTTTTATTAGAAAATACTTACCAGTCAGTTATAGAGTCCCACCTCCCAACCCCGCGTCGTCACCAATACTTAACGGTGAATGAAAAGTGACTACCCGCTCACGTGCGCGCCTGTACTTCCGGGCGGCCGTGTATGTCACGGATACGTGAGGGATATGCTAGCGTGGGCGTTTTTTTTTTTGATAATTAAGGTGTATAGAGATGATATATCAGGTATTAAATGACTGGTAAGTATTTTCTAATAAAAATATGTTTTACTTTAAAAAAAAATTCATGATCAAAATTGACCGATCGGAAGTGAAGTTTAACCCTTACCCTCATATAGACGCTTTCTGACGCCTCTGCAGCAGACGGCTTTTTGAAAACATAGTGACAAAAGAAGAAATTGCACAAAACGTGCAATTTCTCCTTTTGCCACTCATTATGTTTTCCACTTTTTGTCATAGGTTATCCATTCAATTATGGAGATTTTCTATATTTTGGCAAAATACGTTCAAAGTCGTCTGCTGCAGAATTGTCGTATGAGGGAAACGGGTAATATTTGGAGCACAGATAATGTTTTCAGAGTGTCAAAGTTTCAGGGCCTGTATAATAATAATTTGTGGCGGTCCAAAAGTTTGATCCTCTTCTCATTGGAATTAATCTTTTGGATCACAAGGCTGGCACCATCTTGCACAAGGGCAATCCTCCATGACTGTAGTGCCCTCCCTATCTTGCACAAACCAAGTCAATTAACATATAACTTGGTGAACTATTTTTTAACATAATTTTTTGAAGATTTTCCATATTTTTGTCTTAATTCCTTTTAAGTTGTCTGCAGCAAATTTTGTTGTAATATTGGTAAGAGTTAGTTTTGTTTAAACTTATTTATTTTACATTGATTGGGAAACAAGCTCATATTAATCATGCTCGAAGTCTGCTTCCTGGAGACATAACCAGTAGTCGCATTGTTTGTGTTGGAAAATCCCCAAGGCAGAACCCGCTCATGACAGGATTTAAACCCGGGACCTTTGGTACAGAGGCTGGTGCTCTGCCACTGAACGTGACAGGGTTAACCCTTTCCCTAATACAACAATTCTGTAGCAGACGACTTTGAATATATTTTGTCAAAAAATAGAAAATCTCTATAATTGAATGGAAAACCTATGACTAAAAGTGGAAAACAAATTCTTCTTTTGTCACTATGTTTTCAAAAAGCCATCTGCTGCAGAGGCGTCAGAAAGCGTCTATATGAGGGAAAGGGTCAACTTATATGTATTACCTCTTTTTGTGCTTATGCTTCCTTTTCTTGCTCTTTTTACCCTCTGACCTAAAACAAAGAATGATAAAATGACTACATCTAAATAAAATGGATTGAAACAAAATAAATGAAAACACAACACCAGAAAATAAAAGGAAAACTAATGAAGTGCTATAAAAAAAGGAACAATATTTTCACATTTTGATACAGAGCTTTTAATGCTTGTAATTTATTCAAGTTTTTACTTTCATTGCCCAGATTTTTTCTAATTTTCTGTGAATGAATGTTTTCAATTCGGAGAAATTTATCAATCTTTTCTCCTTTAGCCACATCAATAGTTTCTAAATGTTGTCTGCTGCAGTTGAATCAAAATGGGTCTCAATGTGGTCTAGTGTTAACCCTTTCCCTCATACGACAATTCTGCAGCAGACGACTGAACATATTTTGTCAAAAATAGAAAATCTCTATAATTGTATGGATAACCAGGTAACGACTAAAAGTGGAAAACATTGTGGCAAAGAAGAAATTGCTCATTTTGAGCAATTTCTTCCTCTGTTATTATGTTTTTAAAAAGCTGTCTGCTGCAGCAGCGTCAGAAAGCCTAATTATGAGGGAAAGGGTTAATGAATTTGAATAGTGTTGTAGATCAAGCAAGGGCCCCTAAATAAACAAGTTTTTCCCTTTTCCAGCAATGGTTTCTACTCTATCTGATAATTTAAATCAGACGATACAAAAAATTGCACACAAGTTATAATTCATAATAAACAGAACAGGCAATATGAAGACATGTAAAACATATAGAACCCACCACACCAATTTTCGACAAACATAAGTACAACATTATATTATGAGCTGTGCTCCATTAAATTTTAACAAACCTTAGTTTAACCCCTTACCCTCATACAACTTTGAAAACATCTATGCAATAATGTGGAATTTCTTTATAACTATAAGCCATGTTATTGCATAGAGTTGAAAACAATTTGTGGCAAAAGGAGTTATTTTTAATTGTGAGCAATTTCTCCCTTTGTCACAATGTTTCTATAAGTCATCTGCTGCAGAGGCATCAGAACACGTTAGTATGTGGGAAAGGGTTAATTAAAGATACACCTTGACATTACTCTTTTCAACTTGCAAATTTTTATGCAATTGCAGATTTTTAGTACCTTTGAAAATATTGTTGGAAAAGCCGGATAATATGAGCAATTTCTCACTTTGCAATGAATTTTATTAATAGAGATATGCCTAGATATTTTTCAAATCTGTCTGCTGCAGTGAGTGGGATTGGGTTTAAAACCTTTCCCAGGTACGAAAATTCTGCTGCAGCAGATGACTAAACATCTAGGCAAAAAATGGAAAATCTCTATAAATGAAGGTATATATAGAAATAACTATTAAAAGTTGAAAACATTGTAGCAAAAGTCGTCTGCTGCAGAGGCTTCAGAAAACATCTATGGGAAAGGGTTAAACACACATTTTTAGGAGCTTCTAGGATGAAAAGTTCTGTGACTAAAATAGCATTTAAATAGCAAACAGTGCAGATTGAGTTCATACTGCACAGTGTAAGCAATATATTTGGTTTTAAAACTTCCTGGTACACAGCTCATTTTTACCAAAATATTAACAATTAACATACTGCTTTAATTTTATTCTTGACTACAATATGTAACCCAGCTAAGCAAGTTATTATAAATGAAGCCAAGTGCTGTAGATCATGAGGAGATTATATCCTAAAAGGCTAATTGGTAGTGGTTAAATAACCCATGTGGCACTAGATATACGGTGAATATTCTGCTCTATTCTTCACAATACATATTTTATTAATAAACCAAACTCTATGTTGTGTGTAATCAAAAGAACCGTCTCAATGAGACAATTCTTTTCACTACCACAACATAGGGTTTAAGTGTTAATTAAGGATATTAGAACATTCATTTTGCACTTAATTTAACCCTTTCCCTCATACGACAATTCTGCAGCAGACGACTTTGAACGTATTTTGTCAAAACATAGAAAATCTCCATAATTGAATGGATATAACCCATGACAAAAAGTGGAAAACATTGTGGCAAAAGGAGAAATTGCACGTTTTGTGCAATGTCTTCTTTTGTCACTATGTTTTCAAAAAGGCGTCTGCTGCAGAGGCGTCAGAAAGCGTCTATATGAGGGAAATGGTTAAAGCTGCCTCACATGCAGTGTAACATTATAATAGTTTTCATCAGAAATAAATTCTAAATCTAAAATTTAGACAAAAAGTGAATACTTTGTCGAGACTGTAAGTGTCTACACAGCTTCACCACACTCTTCACATTCTGCTGCAAACAACTTAACCCTTTCCCGCATACAACAATTCTGCAGCAGACGACTTTGAACGTATTTTGTCAAAACATAGAAAATCTCCATAATTGAATGGATAACCTATGACAAAAAGTGGAAAACATTGTGGCAAAAGTTAAATTGCACGCTTTGTGCAATTTCTTCTTTTGTCACTATGTTTTCAAAAAGTCGTCTGTTGCAGAGGCGTCCGAAAGCGTTTATATGAGGGAAAGGGTTAAAAAGGCCTGAAACCAGACTCTAAGGTATATACAAATAAATTCTTTCCCCTTAAATCCTTCAAATGATAAATTTACAGCAGACAAATTTAAAACATTCAGGCAAAAATATGGAACACATCTCTATAAATGATCGAAGATTTATTATTGAATAGAGTTGAAAAAACATTGTGGCAAATGGAGAAATTCCTCTTTTTATCAAAATGCATCTTATCAATATGTAGGAAAGAGTTAACCCTTTCCCACAGACAATACAAGCAGATGACTTTGAAAACATAGTGACAAATAAATACCTGAAAAATCTCCATAAAAGATAGCTTAATTGTTAAATTATAAAGTTGAAAACATTGTGGCCAAAGGTGAAATTGCTCATCATGAGCAATTGCACCTTTGGCCACAATGTTTTCAAAAGTCGCTAGCTGCTATAGTGCGTCAAAATGTGTCTGCAGGTGGGAAAGAGTTAAACAATGTTATTGCTTCTTTTTTCTTCTAATTTCTCCAGGAGGATCGATTCATGTCTGTTAGGATGAATAACAATGGTACATATATTGCTTAGCCCTTTCCCTCATACGACAATTCTGCAGCAGACGACTTTGAACATATCTTATCAAAACATAGAAAATATCTATAATTGAATGGATAACCTATGATTGAAAGTGGAAAACATTGTGTCACTATGTTTTCGAAAAGCCGTCTGCTGCAGAGGCGTCAGAAAGCGTCTTTATGGGGGAAAGGGTTATTGCTTCGACATCATTGACACTCATTACACTTTCAAAAAATAGTTTTTCGTAACTCTGTGCCCTAATTGCTTACCACTCACTCATGGCGAATTCCAACTCTGGGGTAAAAGAAGACATTTTTCATACTATTAAAGTGAGCAATTTCTACATTTGGTACAATGTTTTCATCTCTAATCAATAAGTATTCACTTTATAATTTTATAAGAGGCTTTCCACATTTTTGGCTACATGTTTTTCTGCTGCATATTTTGTAGTCTGTGGGAAAGGGTTAACATGTAGATGTCAATTAAGGAATGGTTAATTGGATAGAACTTTCATGACTTGGACCATCCTTTGGAAGGAAATAAAAGTTTTCTTATTTAACCCTTTCCCACATACGACAATTCTGCAGCAGACGACTTTGAACATATTTTGTCAAATAATGGCAAACCTCTATAATTGAATGGATAACCTATGACAAAAAGTGGAAAACATTGTGACAAAAGGAGAAATTGCACGTTTTGTGCAATTTCTTCTTTTGTTACTATGTTTTCAAAAAGCCTTCTGCTGCCGAGGCATCTGAAAGCGTCTATGAGGGAAAGGGTTAATACCCAAAATAACCCTTACCAACATATAAAAAATCTGCAGCAGACGACTTCGAATTACATTTAAGCAAAAATATGGAAAGTCTCTATGAATCAAAGTTAAATCATTGATTATAGAGTTGAAAACATTTAGACAAAAGCAGAAATTGCTTGTTTTGATCAATGTCTCATTTTGTCACATCATGTTTTCAAAAGTCATCTATTGCAGAATGCATCAAAATGCGTCTACAGATGGGAAAGGGATAATTGACAAATATGTAGCAGACGACTCTGAAAACATATCATCGTCATACACATGAAAAATCCCCATAAACAAGAGTTTATTTATTAAATAAGAGGAAACATTGTGGCAAAAGGAGAAATTGTTCGTTATTTCAACCTTTTCAAATGTCATCTGCATAAAAATGGCGTCAGAAAGCCTCGGTATTGGGAAAGAGTTAACCAGTGCCCCATTTACAGATGTTTATATTGCTAGTCATTTACAGATGTTTATATTGCTAGTCATTTACAGATGTTTATATTGCTAGTCATTTACAGATGTTTATATTGCTAGTCATTTACAGATGTTTATATTGCTAGTCATTTACAGATGTTTATATTGCTAGTCATTTACAGATGTTTATATTGCTAGTCAGTTTCAGATGGCAAAATTCAAAACATTTCATGAAAGGACAAGAAATGTAAGTTACAGTAACCCTTTGCAGACGCATTCTAACGCAATAGCTGCAGACGACTTTTAAAAACATGATGAGCAATTTCTCCTTTAGCCACAATGTCTTCAACATTATTTAACAATTAACCCTTTCCCTCATACGACAATTCTGCAGCAGACGACTTTGAACATATTTTGTCAAAAAGTGGAAAATCTCTATAATTGAATGGATAACCTATGACAAAAAGTGGAAAACATGTTGTTTTTCATGGCAGCCAGTTCACCTACCAAAGCTTAAATCAATTCAACTTCAGCGTACAAATACTTAGTAACACAACTTCAGCTTACAAATACTACACAACTTTTTTCCTGTCAGGCAGCTGCATTTACCTTCCCACATAAAATATTGCCATTGGTGGAATTAAGACAAATGATCTTTGATAAAAGCATAAGAAACACAGAAGGACAAGCTTGGATTCCAACTACTGACCCCTGGCTTGACAGTCAATGTAGTTACTCACTCAGAGCTGCCGTGGCTCGACTATAATAGTGACCATTGCTGCATTAGAATTTGTTTGTTTAAATGGGGTTTTATACACTACCAGTATTATTTTATCCTGATCAATTGCCTCAGTCATACACTGCAATCCTGAATGCCAATAATGTTTAACCCTTTCCCTCATACAGCAATTCTACAGCAGACAACTTTGAACATATTTTGTCAAAAAATAGAAAATCTCTATAATTGAATGGATAACCCTAAACCTATGACTATAAAAGTGGTAAACATTGTGGCAAACGAAATGAGAAATTGCTCGTTTTGAGCAATTTCTTCTTTTGTCACTTATAATGTTTTCAAAAAGTTGTCTTTTGCAGAAGCATCAGAAAGCGTCTACATGAGGGAAAGGGTTAAGTGTGTGAGATGATAGATGCCAAGTAAAATAGTTAATGACAATATACCAGGAAGACGATTTACAACCGGGGGAAGTTATTATATTATGAGTAATGTGCCCTTTTATGTTTATTTCCATTACGACAGAAACTCTAGAAGGAACTTTTTCGCTTCAATAATAGCATCATGATAGTAGTGTAGAACATTTCCCCGTTCTTGTTTGTTTTCTTGGTGTTTTGTTGCTATCAACAGTATTAACCCTTACCCTCAAACGACAATTCTGCAGCAGACGACTTTAAACATATTTTGTCAAAAAATAGAAAATCTCTATAACTGAATGGATAACCTATGACTAAAAGTGGAAAACATTGTGTCAAAAGGAGAAATTGCACGTTTTGTGCAATTTCTTCTTTTGTCACTATGTTTTCAAAAAGCTGTCTGCTGCATATTTTGTAAAGCAAGAGGGCCATGTCATCATGGCCCTGGATCGTTCACCTGATTTTATTTTTTTTCACTTAAGCCATATAAGCCCCGCCCCCTGGCGGCCATAGTTTTAGACCAATCAACATGGCTTGAAGGAATCTGATAGAGAGCGGATCAATATCTCACCCTAGGAATATTTCTTCCAAATTATTTGAAAATTGGCCGAACACTTTCGGAGGAGAAGATATTTTAAGTTTTCTCTAAAGCCATATAAGGCAAATTATTTCACCTCCCACTAGAAACTGGCCTTTTCATTGGACAAGAGAAGTCACGTGGTGACCCACTATTTTTCTATAGTGGGTCAGTATATTTCTATAGTGGGTCAGTAGTCGACAAAATGGCCGCCATTCATCCATTCTTCCTTTAAAATCACCTTTTTCTATCCCAAAATGACGTAAATCACTAACAATATTACAACTGTAAATTGTGTTTTAAGGAATGGAGAGCCTTTTTTTCGTTTTTATGGGGGTATGAACAAAAAAACCTGATCACTCTCTATGAAATCGCGAAGCAAAAGTGATGAACACAAAAAAAACTAAAATATATGAAAATGAACACAATATTTTTTCCGTAGAGGGTTAGTAACAGAGTAAATAACTGATTTATTTCATCAACCACCTTTCATGACCAAGTTTCATTTCATTATTAAAGTGGGTTTAATACTAGGAATTTTAAAAATATTGGGACCGAATACTAGGAAAATGACGTCACGTCAGCGGTTTTTGACGTCATAACGCTAGTCATTTGGCGCCAAAACCCGTAAATTTCTTCTAGACATATTATAAACGTTAATGTAAATGAAACAATATCAATTTTCTTTGCTCATGAAAGGTGGTCGATGAAATAAATCAATTATTGGGTTTGTTACTGACCCACTACGGAAATATAGGGGGTCTGTAGGATTAATAGGGGGACTCGGCTATCGCCTCGCCCCCTATTAATCCTACAGACCCCCTATATTTCCGTAGTGGGTCAGTAACAAACCCAATAACTAATAATAGCCCTAGCTCAGGCGGCCATGTTTTTCGACCAATCAACATGGCTTTAAGAACTTTGATAGTGGGTCACTTAACGAAGGAGCATTCTACCGAATTATTTGAAAATCGGTCCGATACTTCAGGAGAAGATTTTTTAAGTTTTCACTATAGCCATTTAAGGCAAAATAGTCCCGCCCCCTGGCGGACATGTTTTTTGACCAATTAACATGGCTTGAAGAAATCTGATAGAGGGTCGGTCATCCAAGGAACATTTCTACAAAATTATTTGAAAATCTGCAATCCAAGTTTTTTTCCGTTTCTGCATGGATCCCAAAAATTTGCAGCAATTCTGTTGAGGTCATTGAGATGATGCGTTCTGTGAAGTTTCATCCCAATGAATTGACCCGGCCACTGGTTACTGAGGAGAAGAAGTTGACGCACGACGCACACCAGACGCAAGGCGATCACACCAGCGATTTAATTGGATTGCCAAACCCCACAACCATGAGTGCCTTGAAGAAGGAAACTTCCCACATACCCAAAATCTGCTTTGTTTGTTTGTTTGTTTGTTTGGAGTTTAACGCCGCTTTCAACAGCTTCGGTCATATCACGGCGGTCAGTGCACCTACCCATGTTTTCCTGGCTTTCCCACACCAGTACTTACACAACATTCTTTCGAAGCCACCCAAAATCTGCAGCAGACGTACCACTTGGAAAACATCTAAGATTATTTTTAATCTGTCTATAAAGGAAAATATGATAAAGAATAGAATTTAAAACATATTCTCCTTTTGCCACAATGTATTTAAAAGCTGTCTGCCATAAAAGCATCAAATGCATCTGAATGAGGGATTGAATTAAATCTGCAGCAGACCACTTTGAACATATTTTGTCAAATATTGGGATATCTCTATAATTAAATGGATACAACCTATGACTAAAAGTGGAAAACATTGTATCAAAAGGAGAAATTGCACAAAATGTGCAATTTCTTCTTTTGTTACTATGTTTTCAAAAAGCTGTCTTCTTCAGAGGCGTCTATATGAGGGAAAGGGTTAAATCATTCAATTTTATCCCTATTGTTAGAATATTCCCCTTCCTGTACAGAATTATCCATGATGCACATTAACACAATTTATCTTTCATCACATTCTATGTGGGAAATGGTTAACTATTCATGAATACTTCAATCTTTTATTTTATTCCCTACAAATAGAATATTTCACATTGCCTTGTCTGCATGGTTAGCCTTGATAAAGGTATTAATTGCATTCATGTTAAGGAAATGCCCAGTTAATTCTGGAATACATTAAAAATGTGTGATGTATCATCAATTAACCTTTTACTTCATATGACCTTTCAACAGTCAGCTGCTTTACAATCATCAGACAAACAATTTCAACAATCTAGAAAACTGAAAGATTTATATTGATAAAGAGTTGAAAGTATTGCAATAAAAGGTGAAATTGCTTGTTTTGAGCAATTTCACCTTTCATTGCAATGTTTTCAAAAGTCATATTCAATGGCAGGTGTCAAATGTCGTCTGTGTGAAGCAATGGGTTAACTTTTTTTCTGAGAGAGACAACATTATGTTTGTACTGCCCTTTATGCCATTTTCTACAATTTTTTAGTTATATCACAGCAATTCTTGGGTACTATAATACATTAGCGGTTCTACGCAATCATCAATTTAACCCTGCATGACACCAGCGAGGCAGTCGTAATGCTATAATTAATAACTCCACAATCTTAAAGCGCCAAGGATCGAAATCTCTTACTAGCATTTTTAACCCATTCCCACATACAGCAAATCTGCAGCAGACGACTTTGAAAATGTCTAGACAAAAGCACAGAAAATTGCTCATAATGAGCACCGGTGCTGTATACTAGTTGTTTGTGGGAAAGGGTTAAACAACACTTTCATGAACATTTTGTAGGAGATCATTTGACTGAGGGTGAATTTAGCTCACCAATCCTGATATAAACATTTGAACAAATGGAAAACTTGAAGTTAAATTTTAACAAGATGATGATGGTCCTATATTGCTCATCTCCCCTGCGAAATTGTCTAGAACTGTTCAAGAAATATCGATGAACTGTTCTTGAATTATAGTCCAAGAACAATTCACAAACTGTTCTCGAAACGTTAAATGGTCGAAGGTTCAAGAACTGTTCAAAAAATATCCATGAACTGTTCTTGAATAATAGTTCAAGAACAATTCAGGAACTGTTCTTGAAACATTAAATGGCGGAAAGTTGATTGTTCAAGAACCAGTAAGTTCAAGAACAGTTCTAGAACTATTGAACATAAGAACTGTTCTTAAGAAATAAAAGTAAACTCACAGAAACTTGTAACAATCAGATGTTTGCATTTATTACATGTCTTAAGATAGATGTTGTAATGGGTTATCCGAGACATTGTAGTAAATTACAAAAATCACTGAATAAACATTCATTAACATAAATTTTACCTGTCAAGTGTTTCCAAGCCAAGTTGAATACAATTTGCCATTTCTGAATAAATTCTGTGCTTGTAAATCCTCATTTTATATGTTTTTTCTATCTGCTTATATATCATTAGAATGAGAAAAAAAGTTATTTACAAATCACTATGTACATAATATTTGATGACAATCCATTATAACCGAGTGTTTTGTGAAAACATTGCCTGAATTTTAACATGTCACATTGCCTAAATTTTAACATGTCACATTAACATCCATTTTGAAAAATGAAAATCTCAACTTCTTGTTGTTGTTGTTGCAATTATTTAAAAAACAAGATGTGTTTGTGAAACACTGATGCCCCCCAATGGCAACATCTAGGTCAAAGGTCAAGGTCGCAAGGTATATACATGTGAAATATGGTAGCATTACCTGTTATTGTTCAAAAGTAGTGGGGAAGGTTAAAAAAAAAATTGAGAATGGCAACATCTAGGTCAAAGGTAAAGGTCGCAAGGTCAAAAATGTTGGTACTGACAGAAAGGTCATGTCACAAGGAATACACATGTGAAATATGGTAGCCGTATCTGTTATGGTTCAAAAGTAATGGCCAAGGTTAAAGTTTTTTTCGAGAATGGCAACATCTAGGTCAAAGGTCAAGGTCGCAAGGTCAAAAATGTTGGTACTGACATGTGAAATATGGTAGCCATACCTGTTATGGTTCAAAAGTAATGGCCAAGGTTAAAGTTTTTTTCGAGAATGGCAACATCTAGGTCAAGGTCAAGGTCGCAAGGTACTGACAGAAAGGTCATGTCACAAGGAATACACATGTGAAATATGGTAGCCATACCTGTTATGGTTCAAAAGAAATGGCCAAGGTTAAAGTTTTTTTCGAGAATGGCAACATCTAGGTCAAGGTCAAGGTCGCAAGGTGAAAAATGTTGGTACTGACAGAAAGGTCATGTCACAAGGAATACACATGTGAAATATGGTAGCCGTATCTGTTATGGTTCAAAAGTAATGGCCAAGGTTAAAGTTTTTTTCGAGAATGGCAACATCTAGGTCAAGGTCAAGGTCGCAAGGTACTGACAGAAAGGTCATGTCACAAGGAATACACATGTGAAATATGGTAGCCATACCTGTTATGGTTCAAAAGAAATGGCCAAGGTTAAAGTTTTTTTCGAGAATGGCAACATCTAGGTCAAGGTCAAGGTCGCAAGGTGAAAAATGTTGGTACTGACAGAAAGGTCATGTCACAAGGAATACACATGTGAAATATGGTAGCCGTATCTGTTATGGTTCAAAAGTAATGGCCAAGGTTAAAGTTTTTTTCGAGAATGGCAACCTCTAGGTCAAAGGTCAAGGTCGCAAGGTCAAAAATGTTGGTACTGACAGAAAGGTCATGTCACAAGGAATACACATGTGAAATATGGTAGCCGTACCTGTTATGGTTCAAAAGTAATGACCAAGGTTAAAGTTTTTTTTGTGCAGACAGACAGACCAACAGACAGACCAACAGACAGACAGACCAACAGACAGGCCAAAAACTATATGCCCCCCGAATCGGAGATTCCGTGGGGGCATAAAAATAATGGTTCTAGAATTGTTCTATAAGTGTCCTTAATAAATGTTGTAGTGATATCTTTTTTAAACTTGGCAATTTATCAAACATTTGTTTAGAGTCCAAATAAAACCATTAATATTTAAAAAAAAAATTGTTACAAAGTTCTTGAAGTGTAACAGCAGATACAAAACATATTACTGGTGTGAGAAAACCAGGAAACACATTTCACAGAGAAATGTTAAAAATGCCGTTAAACCCCCATTCAATCAACAAAACATATTAAGAATATTAAATGTCTTTCTGACATCTCTTTATTCTTTGAAATGCTCTGGAACATATTAAGAACAATCACATTCTAGAACTGTTCTGGAACATATTAGGAACAAAAATGTTCTTAAACTGTTCTTAAAATGTTCTAAGAACACGAGTTCTAGAACTATGGCTTGATTTCTTTCAGGAACTGTTCAAGAACTGGACAAGAACTATTCCTAACCATAAGAACCGAGTTTCGCAGTGATTTAATAGTTTTCTTTTTGTTCACTGTACATATAAGGAAAAATGAGTTAGCAAAAATAATTTTCAAACGGGCCAGTACTTTAAAAAGATTTTTAAAGTTTTCCATTGTTCCTTCTTTCTGATCCCTGACAGCAACCAAAGTTCTACATTATTAAGAACTAAATTCTTTGAACAACTTTGAAAGATGAACATTCCTGTGATATTATTTTAAATTTGGTTTATAGGTTTAGGAGTTGTTTGCAGGGAAATATGAAAGGACAACAACAGACAGTGATTGATCCCAAAAGCTAATCAAACACTTTGTACTCAGGTGAGCTAAAAACTAAAGAAAATTGAACAATGATTCTTTCTATATTGTAGAGGGTTAATATATCCTATCAGAAAAAGGGTTAACCTGGAAATAGATAACAAATAATCACCATGTAGCAACTTGGTAATTAACTGTACCCCAATATGCAGGATCAGGTATTTTTTTTCTATACAAATCCAATATTTTTTTCTTGTTTTAACCCTTTCAATGTTGAATTTATATAATGGACTTGTCAAGCTTTGCATTTGGAAGAGTCCATAGACAATTTTAGAAATATACATTAAGATAAAATATGTTGCATTGCATGAGCAGCCAATAGTAGTCTGATTAAGTGGCACAGATGGGCTGGCTAGCCTGGTATTAATTTACAATGGAGTCCGTACCAGCAGTCAAGGGATTTTGAGTACAATCTTGTGTATTTAACCCTTTTCCACATATAGACGCTTTCTGACGCCTCTGCAGCAGACGGCTATTTGAAAACATAGTGACAAAAGAAGAAACTGCACAAAACGTGCAATTTCTCCGTTTGCCACAATGTTTTAAACTTTTAGTCATAGGTTATCCATTCAATTATAGAGATTTTATACTTTTTGACAAAATATGTTCAAATTCGTCTGCTGCAGAATTATCGTATGAGGGTAAGGGTTAAATTCTGCAATGGCAAGTGTTGTGATTAAAGTTTGCATCTTGCGTGACTTACCATGAATATTTAACTTTCTAAGAACGGATTTGACAACAACTGATATTTTCCTTGAAGTTAATCAGAATTCAATTTCATGCATTTATGTAAAAAAAAAATCAATTTTCATAATTGTTACTAAGCTTCTGTTGACATGCATAAAAGTTTATCAATACAATTTTACAATTAAACTACAATAAAGAAATTCAATTATAACTCAAATATTGTTCTTGCCCACATACAGTAAACCTATAGCCGTTGACTTATAACCCTTTCCCACATACAACAAATCTGCAGCAGACGACTTTGAAAACATATAGACAAAAATCTGAAAACCTCAATAAATGAGGGATCAACTTTTAAATAGAGTTGAAAACATTGTGGCAAAAGCACAAATTTCTTTTTTTGAGCAATTTCTCCTTTTGTCAGAGTGTTTTCAAACGTCGTCTGCATCAGAGGCATCAGAAAGTATCTGTAAGTGAGAACGGGTTAAGGAAAGTAATTACAACCAATTTGTAGCAAAAGGAAAGAAATTCTCCTTTCATTTTTTTTTTATCAAAAGTTATATATCTGCTGCAAATCAATCTGAATGTGGGAAATGTTTTAGGTTAATCAAACAAAAGGAATACAAATACTTAACATGTAAAAGAAATGACAGAAAATGAATGACTGTAGAAAATAAATATGTTGTGAAAGAAATGGAACAGTCGGTTCAACTACTAATTATTATCTCGTCTTCACAGCAGCAATCCAGTTTCTATATTGACATTAAACATTTTCCCCCATATTTCAGCAGACAACTTTAACATCTAGGTACAAATATGTAAAATCTCTTCAAATGAAAGGTTAATGATCAATTCAAATTGAAAACATTATGGCAAAATGAAAATTGCTTAATGAGAAACTTTTTGTTCTGCAACAATGTTTTCAAAAGTCATCTGCTTAACCCTTTTCCAGTTAAAGACACATTTTAGAGGCTCTGCAGCAGACGATGTTTGAAAACATTGTGACAAAAGAAGATATTGCTCAGAACAAGCAATTTCTCCTTTTGCCGCAATGTTTTCAACTTTTTTTTTTTAGTAATTAACTTTCATTTTAAAGACATTTTCTGTGTTTTCATCTTGATGTTTCTAAAGTCGTCTACTGCAGATTTGCTGTATTTGGGAAAGGGTCAAAAAGCGTCAAAATGTGTCTGCAAGTTCAAACAAGAGGGCCTGGATGATGGCCCTGGATCGCTCACCTGATTTAATTTTTATTTTACTTTATCCATATAAGCCCAGACCCCTGGCGACCATAGTTTTCGACCAATCAACATGGCTTGAAGGAATACCCTACGAATATTTCTACAATTTTATTTGAAAATCGGCCAAACACTTTCGGAGGAGAAGATTATATTAAGGCAAAATAGCCCTGTCCTTTGCAGCCATGTTTTTCAACCAATCAATATTGCTTTAAGGAATCTGATAGTGGGTCACCTTAGGAATATTTCTACAAAATTATTTGAAAATCGGTCTGACACTTTCGGAGGAGAAGATTTTCTAAGTTTTCACTTTAGCCATACATGTATAAGGCAAAATAGCCCCGCCCCCTGGCAGCCATGTTTTTCGACCAATCAACATGACTTGAAGGAATTTGATAGAGGGTCATCCAAGGAATATTTCTACAAAATTATTTGAAAATCTGCCGACCAGTTTGGGAGAAGAAGAATTTCTGGAGGGGGGGGGGGGGGTGGGGGGGGGGGGTGGGGGGGGGGGGGGGGGGGGGGGGGGGGGGGGGGGGGGGGGGGGGGGGTGGGGGGGGGGGGGGGGGGGGGGGGGGGGGGGGGGGGGGGGGGGGGGGGGGGGGGGGGGGGGGGGGGGGAGGTGGGGGGGGGGGTGGGGGTGGGGGGGGGGGGGTGGGGGGGGGGGGGGGGGGGGGGGGGGGGGGGGGGGGGGGGTGGGGGGGGGGGGGGGGGGGGGGGGGTGGGGGGGGGTGGGGGGGGGGGTGGGGGGGTGGGGGGGGGGGGGGGGGGGGGGGGGGGGGTGGGGGGGGGGGGGGGTGGGGGGGGGGGGGGGGGTGGGGGGGGGGGGGGGGGGGGGTGGGGGGGGGGGGGGGGGGGGGGGGGGGTGGGGGGGGTGGGGGGGGGGGGGGGGGGGGGGGAGGGGGGGGGGGGGGGGGGGGGGGGGGTGGTCATTGAGAGGATACTTTCTGTGAAGTTTTATCCCAATTGACCCACTGGTTACTGAGGAGAAGAAGTTGACGGATCGAAAGGCGATCACAATAACTCGCCAAAAAGTTAATAACATGATGTAGAAAAACTCTCTGGCCTCAATATAAGCAATCTTTCCTTTGCCCAATGGTAATCACTCTTCTAGTGCAAATGTGCAACAAGCGGTCCATGATGGCCCTAGTTCGCTCACCTGAAATATGCAATGTGATTTCTAAGCAAAACAACACATCAAGACACTTATTCTACAAAGATTCAAAATGCAACCTCCCGCGATTTAACAAGATTTTCCTTCATTTGCCTAGTGATCAATATTTTGTTTACCTAATATGGCCCATATTCCAAC
>JASEVX010000011.1:34454165-34577049 GCA_031761405.1 Serripes groenlandicus
GCCATGTTTTTCGACCAATCAACATGGCTTGAAGGAATCTGATAGAGGATCATCCAAGGAACATTTCTACAAAATTATTTGAAAATCGGCCTTACACTTTCGGAGGAGAAGATTTTTGAAGTTTTTTTCGTTTCGTTGCCATGGAAACCAGAATTCTGCATGGATTCCAAAAATTTAAAGGAAATCTGGTAAGGTCATTGAGAGGATGCTTTCTGTGAAGTTTCATCTCAATTGACCCACTGGTTACTGAGGAGAAGAAGTTGACGCACGACGCACGACGGACGCCGGACAAAAGGCGATCACAATAACTCACCTTGAGCAAAGCTCAGGTGAGCTAATAAAAAAGACATTGTGCAGAATAGACCAGTAAAATCTTCTTATATTGTCTACTGATTTAACGTAACTTACTTGTTCAAAAAGTTTCCATTCCTGCATATCGTCCTTAAAGTACCACATCCAATGTGTTTTATAGGTCTGTGATTGGTAGTTTCCTAGCATATAGGATCGAGTACTCAGACGGCGCACATCTACTATATCCTGATATTCAAAGTGACCCATCAAACTCACAAAAGCATGAAGGTGACCATCAAACTTCACCTGTACCACATATACACTGGCGTCCCATTCCTAAAATAAATTGCTTGACATCAATCTTTTACCATAAAACAATGTTATAAACAATCTTCTAGGTCTATTCAGTAGCTGACTCTAGATAAAAGAAGGGGAACTTGTGAACAACCACTTGGACCATCTCAGTAATGCCATTTCCTAAAATCTTATTTAAAATGTGTGGCCTTCCAAAATTTGTCCCCCTGACAAAGCTTTGATGCCACTTGACCCAATTGATCCCTTACTGTGCTGGAACCACCATATGGTGGTCTAACGTTATCTTAACCTGTGCCATGCTGAAACCACCATATGGTGGTCTGACCGTATGTTAATCTGAGCCATGCTGAAACCATTATATATGGTGGTTTGATGTTATGTTGACCCACACCATGCTTAAATCACCACGTTATGTTAACCTGTGCCATGCTGAAACCACCACATGATGTATGACAATCCATGCTAAAACCACCATATGGTGGTCTAACGTGATGTTGGCCTGCACCATGCTGAAACCACTACATGGTGGTCTTGACCTGTGCCATGCTTAAATCACCACATGCTGGTCTGACGTTATGTTAACCTGTGCCATGCATAAATCACCACATGGGTGTCTGACATTATGTTTACCTGTGCCATGCTTAAATCACCACATGGTAGTCAAATGTTATGTTAATCTGAGCCATGCTGAAACCACATGGTGGTCAAAAGTTATGTTAACCTGTGCCATGCTTAACCTACCATATGGTCGTCTGACGTTATTTTAACCCGTGCCATGCTTAAATCACCACAGTGTGGTCTGACGTTATGTTAACCAGCGCCATGCTGAAACCACAATATGGTGGTCTGACATTATTTAACCTGCGCCATGCTGAAACCACATGGTGGTCAAAAGTTATGTTAACCTGTGCCATGCTTAAATCACCACATGGTGGTCTGACGTTATGTTAACCAGCGCCATGCTGAAACCGTAACATGGTGGTCTGACGTTATGTTAACCAGCGCCATGCTGAAACCGTAACATGGTAGTCAAATGTTATGTTAACCTGCGCCATGCTGAAACCACATGGTGGTCAAAAGTTATATTAACCTGTGCCATGCTTAACATACCATATGGTGGTCTGACGTTATTTTAACCCGTGCCATGCTTAAATCACCACATTGTGGTCTGACGTTATGTTAACCAGCGCCATGCTGAAACCACAATATGGTGGTCTGACATTATGTTAACCTGCGCCATGCTGAAACCACATGGTGGTCAAAAGTTATGTTAACCTGTGCCATGCTTAAATCACCACATGGTGGTCTGACGTTATGTTAACCAGCGCCATGCTGAAACCGTAACATGGTGGTCTGACGTTATGTTAATTAACTCTTACTGTGTTATAACCACCATATGTTGGTGGACATGAAACCAACATTTTGGTGGTCTGACGTTATGTAAACTTGCACCGTGCTGAAACCACCACATGGAAGATTAACATCTGATGCTCTGATTTTTTTTTTCATGAAGATTGGATGTAAAATTTGGCCTCTAAAACGTTGATATGGTTCAATATTTCATCTGCCATTTGGAACAGGAAAATAAACCCATTTCCACATACTACAGATCAACAGCAGATGACTAGAAAACATAAAGGCAAATTATGAAAAATCTCTTTAACCCTTTCCCTCATATAAACGCTTTCTGATGCCCCTGCAGCAGACAGCTTTTTGAAAACATAGTGACAAAAGAAGAAATTGCTCAAAACGACCAATTTCTCCTTTTGCCACAATGTTTTCCACTTTTAGTCATAGGTTATCCATTCAATTTAAGAGATTTTCTACTTGTTGACAAAATATGTTCAGTCTTTTTTTGACAATATATGTTCAAAAGTCTGCTGCAGAATTGCCGTATGAGGTTAAAGGAAAGTTTAGTCATTTAAAAGAAATATTTCTCCTATGCCACAATTTTTTCAAAAGACGTCTGCTACCAAGGAAACAAAAATGCTTCTCCATGTTCATGTTGGAAAGGGTTAATGCTAAAACCTACTGCCATAAAGTTATATCAAGTCTCTTGTTTATATTCTTTATTTAACCCTTTACCACATACAGCAAATCTGCCATAAAGTTATATCAAGTCTCTTGTTTATATTCTTTAATTAACTCTTTCCCACATACAGCAAATCTGCCATAAAGTTATATCAAGTCCCTTGTTTATATTCTTTAATTAACCCTTTCCCACATACAGCAAATCTGCCATAAAGTTATATCAAGTCTCTTGTCTATATTCTTTAATTAACCCTTTCCCACATATAGCAAATCTGCCATAAAGTTATATCAAGTCTCTTGTTTATATTTTTTATTTAACCCTTTCCCACATACAACAAATCTGCCATAAAGTTATATCAAGTCCCTTGTTTATATTCTTTAATTAACCCTTTCCCACATACAGCAAATCTGCCATAAATTTATATCAAGTCTCTTGTTTATATTCTTTATTTAACCCTTTCCCACATACAACAAATCTGCCATAAAGTTATATCAAGTCCCTTGTTTATATTCTTTATTTAACCCTTTACCACATACAGCAAATTTGCCATAAAGTTATATCAAGTCTCTTGTTTTTATTCTTTATTTAACCCTTTCCCACATACAGCAAATATGCCATAAAGTTATATCAAGTCTCTTGTTTATATTCTTTAATTAACCCTTTCCCACATACAGAATCTGCCATAAAGTTATATCAAGTCTCTTGTTTATATTCTTTAATTAACCCTTTCCCACATACAGCAAACCTGCCATAAAGTTATATCAAGTCTCTTGTTTATATTCTTTATTTAACCCTTTACCACATACAGCAAACCTGCCATAAAGTTATATCAAGTCTCTTGTTTATATTTGTTATTTAACCCTTTACCACATACAGCAAATCTGCCATAAAGTTATAAATATCAAGTCTCTTGTTTATATTCTTTATTTAACCCTTTCCCACATACAGCAAATCTGCTATAAAGTTATATCAAGTCTCTTGTTTATATTCTTTATTTAACCCTTTACCACATACAGCAAACCTGCCATAAAGTTATATCAAGTCTCTTGTTTATATTTGTTATTTAACCCTTTACCACATACAGCAAATCTGCCATAAAGTTATAAATATCAAGTCTCTTGTTTATATTCTTTATTTAACCCTTTCCCACATACAGCAAATCTGCCATAAAGTTATATCAAGTCTCTTGTTTATATTAATTAACCCTTTACCACATACAGCAAATATGCCATAAAGTTATATCAAGTCTCTTGTTTATATTCTTTAATTAACCCTTTACCACATACAGCAAATCTGCCATAAAGTTATATCAAGTCTCTTGTTTATATTAATTAACCCTTTACCACATACAGCAAATCTGCCATAAAGTTATATCAAGTCTCTTGTTTATATTAAGTAACCCTTTACCACATACAGCAAATCTGCCATAACGTTATATTAAGTCTCTTGTTTATATTAATTAACCCTTTACCACATACAGCAAATCTGCCATACAGTTATATTAAGTCTCTTGTTTATATTATTTATTTAACCCTTTACCACATACAGCAAATCTGCCATAAAGTTATATCAAGTCTCATGTTTATATTCTTCATTTAACCCTTTCCCACATACAGCAAATCTGCCATAAAGTTATATCAAGTCTCTTGTTTATATTCTTTAATTAACCCTTTCCCACATACAGCAAATCTGCCATCAAGTTATATCAAGTCTCATGTTTATATTCTTTAATTAACCCTTTACCAAATACAGCAAATCTGCCATAAAGTTATATCAAGTCTCATGTTTATATTCTTTAATTAACCCTTTACCACATACAGCAAATCTGCCATAAAGTTATATCAAGTCTCATGTTTATATTCTTTAATTAACCCTTTACCACATACAGCAAATCTGCCATAAAGTTATATCAAGTCTCATGTTTATATTCTTTAATTAACCCTTTACCACATACAGCAAATCTGCCATAAAGTTATATCAAGTCTCATGTTTATATTCTTTAATTAACCCTTTACCACATACAGCAAATTTGCAGCACAACAACAATGAAGAAAGTGAGGTGAAATAACTGAAAAATATAATTGAAAATATAATTGCAACAGCAGACCATTTTGAGCAATTTTTCCTTTTGCTACAATGTTTTCAAAAATCCAATGATGCAAGGGCATCATATGTTGTCTGTATCACCTCTTTTCATGTGACTTGGGTTGTTGGTAGCGTTAACCCTTTCCCTCATACGACAATTCTGCAGCAGACGACTTTGAACACATTTTGTCAAAACATATAAAATCTCCATAGTTGAATGGATAACCTACGACAAAAAGTGGAAAACATTGTGGCAAAAGGAGAAATTGCACGTTTTGTGCAATTTCTTCTTTTGTCACTATGTTTTCAAAAAGCTGTCTGCTGCAGAGGCGTCAGAAAGCGTCTATATGAGGGAAAGGGTTAACTACATTACCTGATATGCCCAATAATGAACTACTCCAAAGTGTTAAACATGGACCCTTTCCTGATACAGACTGTAACAGACGACATAATGATCCTTTATATTTTTGTAAAACCAGTTGAAGAAATTCACAAAGGTTTGTCTTTCTTGTCTTTCTTGTGACATGGTTCATAATTTACCCTTTTCATAATGAGCCCTCCCGTGAAAAAACCAACATTGTGGTCTCTGCGTAAAGTATTCACCCTGATCAGCCTAAGCATGGCGTGCAGGCTAACCCGGACAGACACTTTTTGCCTCCTATGCATGTTCTGTTTCAGGAGTCATTACTCTATACCTCCGAGACAGAATGAGTCGGCCCGGCTGATCTGGGTCGATACATTACGCAGAGGCCATAATGTTGGTTTTCTTGAGGGGCGGCTCAAATGTAGATGCATTTTGACATATCTGCAGCAGAAGACTTTTTTAAAAATCACTGTGACAAATGTAGCAATATTACACTTCGATTCACCAAATTTATACATAATTCTGTCAAATTTCTTTCATTAATTTACAGATTTTCACTATTAAATATAAAATTTAATGTTTGTTACTATTTGTTCAGTTATATTCCCTTTTGCAAAAGAAGTTTTAAAAAGTCATCAAAACAATACTCACAATCTCTGTATGTGCCTCGCTACTTTTGTTGCAAAATCTTTCTTCAATTCGTTCAGACTCAGGAAAGGTCACCCAATTACCAAACATCTTTAGTTGCCAAATGTAAGGTATCCTTTCAATCAGGTAGACATCATTGCACTTTGTATCGGTGCAGCCATCAGACGTTATATTCACATCACATATGTACCTATGACTGATGGAATCTGAAACAGAAACAACTTTATCACATAAATACCCTTATTTTCAAGTTGAGAACAAATCACGGAACAACGTTATCATACACGTGTGATAACAAAAACACGTCATACACGCGACTACTGATGACCTATATCTTTATTATGTTTATTGTTAAGTTGTTAAATTTTACACATTGAAAAATGCAATAAAACGTTATTTTGAATAAATAACGAGTCTTAATTGTTTAAAACATTGGTTTTTTTTTTCTTCTTATTGAAAAATGATGAGGACTACTTTTTTATGCGGTGAATCACAAGTTCTTATGAAGAATATGTTATTCGGTCTTTGTTTTGATGTTGTCAATATTTTTCATTAAAACACACTGTTTAGGTGATAAAAAGAATCCATCACTCATTTTTCGAAATTCGTCTCGAAAAAGAGAGTTATTAACCTCGCCAAAAGGCTCGGTTAATAACCGTCTTTTTCTAGACTCATTTAAGAAATCTTGATCTCCAAAGAAAACTCATGATGGATCCTATATTTATCTTTTCCTACATACAACAAACGATTGTGAATCATCTAGATATTTTCTGTAAATGACAGCATTATCAATGAATTTTGATAAACAACATTGTGGCTCAAGGAGAAAGGGTCGTGTTACATTTCTTCATTTGAATCAACATGAACAGAGGAAAATTAGGGCAAAAGGAGAAAATGCTCACTTTAAGCTTATTTATTTGCCTTTTGCCACAATGTTTCCAAAACTTGCTTGTAGCAGAGGTCAAGACGAATCTGAATGTTTGAAAGGGTTAAATACTAATCAGATGATATGATATAACCCTTTCCCTCATATAGACGCTTTCTAACGCCTCTGCAGCAGACAGATTTTTGAAAACATAGTGACAAAAGAAGAAATTGGACAAAACGTGCAATTTCTCCTTTTGCCACAATGTTTTCCACTTTTGGTCATAGGTTATGCATTCAATTATAGAGATTTTCTATAGTTTGTCAAAATATGTTCAAAGTCGTCTACTGCAGAATTGTTGTATGGGGGAAAGGGTTAAAAGATCCATGGCAGGTGAAAAGGGGTTGTATTGCATTTCTGCATTTCCCTTTACATGATTCAAATAACATGAATAGAGATTAAAACATTGAGGAAAAGCATAAAAGCATTTGTTCCGTATAAGAAATTTATTCTTTTGCCACAATGTTTCCTAAACTTCCCTTCAGCAGAGGTCAATATCAATCTGTATGTGGGAAAGGGTTTTAATACTAATCACATACAAATATTGATCACCTATAGGTACTTATCACATATTAAAGACCCATGGTGGTTTAAAAAGGGTCATATTACATTACTTCAATCCCCTATATGGGATGCAAAAACCATGAAAACAGTATCGCAGAAGGGAGAGTGTTCATAATGAGAAATTTCTCAATATGCCACAATGTTTTCCAAGAACTTGCCTGCAGCAGAGGTCAAAATGCATCTGCTTGTAAAAATGGTATGAGTATGAATCTCATGAGATGATATAGAAGACACATGGCAGGCTAAAAAGGGTCTTGTTGCATTACTTGAATCACTTTTTTTTGCCTCACTAAATTTACCATCAGATAATAAATGCCCGTCAGTCTTTCTCTTTCCCTGTTTAGGAGTTTCAGGTTTAGTGTCGAGCCGAGTCTGGTCAGGAGATCTTGTTCTGTGTATTTTCTGCACATCAAACAATGGAACTTCCTCCTTTTCCTCCAATACAAAATGTTCTGGCAGGGAATACTTGACTGTTTTATAATAGAACATTACAGGTAAGAAGAGGTCCAGATATGAAGAGGTAAACAGCTCTTTTCCCTAAAATATCTCACTTATCAGCCAACCAAGCCCTAATGATGTGGGTACTCAAAATAATCCTCTCATTGAGACGATTCTTTTGAGTACCCACAACATAGTTTTAGAGGGTCAAAAAAGGATTTCAGAACATGCGAAAAAACCCTTAATAAGAGCTCAGTTGCAGGTTGAATCAGAGCTCTAAATATGGTACACATATTTCACATTTTTAAATCCTTATTTGAAACTGAGACAAATCTTTTGAGATATTCCTGGTAAAGGACCAATTTGCTCCACCTTATCTAGTCCTCTGATAAATGAACTCAAAAGCACTTTATCTAATTTACAGAAAATTGTAAATGCCTCTGCCCAAGACATCTTTTGAAAACATATATACATTTAAGGAAAACAAGACCTTCCCCTGGTGGCAATGTTTTTCGATGGATTGGAATAATCTTGGTAGAAGGTCACCATAGGAAGATTTGTCCCAAATTATTTTCAAATCAGGCCAGTAATTTTGGACAAGAATTTGTTTAACTTTTTACTATAGATACAAGTATAAGGAAAACAAGCTCCACAATTTAGCGGCCATGTTTTGCAACAGATTGATATAATTTTGACAAACTTGGTAAAGGGTCACCTAAGGAACATTTGTGCCAAATTATTTCCAAATCAGGCCAGTACTTTTGGACAAGAAGATTTTTTAAGTTTTCACATACACATGTATACAAATTACAGGAAAACAAGCTCCTCCCCCTTGCAGCCATGTTTTTCAAAGGATTTTAAATAATTTGAACAATCTTGGTAGAGGGTCACCCAAGGAACATTTGTTCAAAATAATTTTCCAATCGGGCCTGTAAATTTGGACAAGAATTGGCATTTTCCCCCATTTCTGATGCCACAGAAACAATTTTACTCATTTCTTTGGTAAGTTACCATTCAGGAATTACTACTGGTCCATATATATCTTAACATCAGTGGGTCAGCCCTCATTCTTACCCCACAATCCTGAGCTCCAAGGAGGGAAAGCCATTAATACCTTTGATATGACCCGATCATGACGTGGTTTACATACTAACAGTATAAATACCTTCCATTGCTGTGGCACCCTCTTCCACTAAATCAGGATAACCTCTATATGTTCCCTCATCCATTGAAATGGCATTTTCCGGTGATACAGTGCTTTGTCTTGGAGACCTCATTATGAAGATCATTCTTTTGAATGATCCATCATTCCATTGACCCATTCTGTATGCATCAAGGATTGGTTTGTTATGTTCCGAAAACTTATCATGGGAGAACGTGCAGACAGCTTCATCATCAAAACAATCCCCCAGTATAAATCTTTGGCAAATATGAAGACCAGTACAATTAGCTTTCTTGCAGGATCCATTCTCGTTCCAAGCGACACATGTACGTGGATACCGAACACTAACAATGGAGCGTATTTCTGAATTTGTGAAGACAGTGTTGTATCCAAATCGCTTTGAAATTGACAAATTCTTGTTACTTTCATCCAGGAAATCATGCGAAAATTTGCATTGTTCGCCAAATGCACAATTACCACACAAAAGGTCCTTGCAAACATGGTATCTTTCACAGTCAGGTTTGTCACATGATCTCTTAGTAATATAGCTAAAGCAATATGTGACTTCCTTGTTGAATGCCATGACATTGACAATTTCTCCATTTCTTTCAACAAGATTAAACCTCTTCTGATTACGCCTGAACCATTTGGACACATCACATCCTGATGGGAAGGTATCAGATGTCCTGACTATATCCTCTGGGGTTGATTCAGCACCCAACTGTTTAACCAGACATTTAAACTCTGCATTAACTTGTGGACCATCATTAGGATCAGCTTGAGACTCAATATGTGTGCTGTTATCTTCTTTGCTTTTTTTCAGCATTACATCTGTATAAAAATCATCTCTACAGTTGGCATAACTTTGATCGAATCTGACATCCTGTGTCTTTGGTGTTCGGCTTTCATCATTTTTCATGATTTCTTTTGGGTTGGCTCTAGCCATATTAGGTATGCTGAAACGTTTTGGTATGTATCTTCCTCTGTTGTTGTTGATATTCCTTTTGTACTGGTTAGAATTCTGTGGATGTTGCCCATTTTGACCATAATATATAGGAATAAGATGATGCGGGTTACTTGGTGGTATGAGTGGGGGAATAGGACCTATAAAATATGAGAACATATGAGCTGTGCTTGGCAATAAATAACCTTAATCCTTTCCAACAAACAATAAGTCTGCAGCATACGACTTTGAAACATCTAGGCAAAAAATAAAGAAAATCTCTATAAAGGAAAGTTTGATTATTGAATAAAGTTGAAAACGTTATAGCAAAAAAAGAACAAGAGGCCCATGAGGGCCTATGCTCTACTGGTATGGTTCTTTGGTCATTTTCAATCCAGAGCATGTATGTATGGTGAAGATCGGATAGTAAATGGAGGCTCTTTTGTGTTCACAAGCTGTATTATAGCAATTTTTACAATTTCATGGGCCATAATCCAGTCTTGGCGGATCTGGCTGGTTTTCAAAAGGAACCAAGCTCTCATCAATATTTAACTACTATCTAAGTTTGGTGAAGATCAGATAGTAAAAAGAGCCTCTGTTGTGTTCACATGCTCAATTATAGCAATTTGAACAATTTCAAGGGCCATAATCCAGTCTTGCATGGGCGGATCTGGCTGGTTTACGAAAGGAACCGAGCTCTCATGGATATCTAACTACTGTATAAGTTTGGTTGAGATACAATCAAAAGTGAAGACTGTATCGTGTTAACAATCTCTTTTATAGCAATTTTGACCATTTCAAGGGCCATAATCCAGTCATGCATGGGCGGATCTGGCTGGTTTTCGAAAGGAACCAAGCTCTCATGGATATCTAACTACTGTTTAAGTTTGCTTGAGATACAATCAAAAGTGAAGACTGTATCGTGTTAACAAGCTCTTTTATAGCAATTTTGACCATTTCAAGGGCCATAATCCAGTCATGCATGGGCGGATCTGGCTGGTTTTCGTTAGGAACCGAGCTCTCATGGATATCTATCTACTGTATAAGTTTGGTTGAGATACAATCAAAAGTAAAGACTGTATCGTGTTAACAAGAAATTGTTTACGGACGCACGGACGGACGGACGCACGCACGCACGACGGACAAATCGCCACGACATAAGCCCTTCTGGCCTTTGGCCAGTAGAGCTAAAAATTGCTCCATTTGGCACAATGTTATTAAGTCATCTGCTGCATTTGTGTCAAAATGTTATGCAAGTTAGAAAGTGTTTAAAGTAGGGATGGCAACAAATATTCGAATACTACATGTATATCATGATTCAAATATTCGATGAAAATCAGAAGTATTCTAAAAATTATATATATATATATAAATCAAATTGACGATACTTGAAATATTTACAGATGCTTTTTTGTTAAAAACTGCAAGTCAAGTCATCTGCTGCATTTGTGTCAAAATGTGTATGCAAGTGAGAAAGTGTTTAAAGTTGGAATGGCAACAAATATTTGAATACTACATGTATATCATGATTCAAATATTCGATGAAAATCAGAAGTATTCTAAAAATTATATATATATATATAAATCAAATTGACGATACTTGAAATATTTACACACGCTTTTTTGTTAAAAACTGCAAGTAAAGGGTTACTGATAGTCCATTTTACGCGTATTGTATAAGGTGTCAATACTGTGGATAACATGTCAAACTGATAATCCTTGCTTTGGGCTATTAAAGTGAATTATACAGTACAGATCGTTTCGTTCCAAAACACCGTAACTTTAACTTGTATAACATGTAGTTATGTTTTATTCAATTATACATCAATCTGACAAATCCGTCGTTTTGGCCGTGCAATAATCCGATTTCGTATTTATGTTGTTTAGCAGTCCTGTACTGGGAATATTTTATGCTCATCTTAGTTATAACACAGCAACAGAAAGGTTAAATTACCCCTAACAGACAGTGCCACATTTCTACTCTAATAACGACACACTTCATGACAGTCCCTGTCCGATTTGTCAGGTTTTGAAAAGATTTGAGAATTGGAAACAATTCATGTCATATTCAACAGTATTTCAGTTGTATATACAGTAATCAGAACTACATGTTTCTTAACAAAAAAAATAAATTATGCAAGGGATCAATTAATTAAAATCTAAGCACTTTGCCGACGTATTTTTCACTATAAACTTTTCTTTCGAATTCATGGATTGAATGAAAATCTGAATGCAACAAGATAACTTTACAGCAAATAACACATTTATAAACTTCTTTGTTGGCGAAGCATGCACAAATAACACGTTGTGATCGAATATTCGAATACTTTGTGATCAAATATTCAAATACTAATTTTGGTATTCATTGTCATCCCTAGTTTAACCCTTTCCCTCATATAGACGCTTTCTGACGCCTCTGCAGCAGATGGCTTTTTGAAAACATAGTGACAAAAGAAGAAATTGCACAAAACGTGCAATTTCTCCTTTTGCCACAATGTTTTCCACTTTTTGTCATAGGTTATCCATTTAATTATGGAGATTTTCTATTGTTTGACAAAATACATTCAAAGTCGTCTGCTGCAGAATTGTCGTATGAGGGAAAGGGTTAAAGTAATTACCCCATATGTGGAAAAAGACCTGCCTGTACTTCAATGCTAAACAACCAAATAGATTTTTTTGTTTAACCTTCTATGACTCAAATAGTGCATAACCAGATCAGACTTTCTGGATGCTTGTAAATGAAAGTAATTTTGTTTAATCTGTTGATGATCCTATTAAACAACCAGAAATTTAAAAGCAAGAGGACCATGATGGTACTGTATACCACTCACCTGATATCTTATGTGATTGGAATAAATGGAAAAGATGGCTGATGCAGTTTGAAGGTTTTACTATTTCAAGCTCTGGCAGCCATTTTGTACAAAAACCAGAACCCATAGAATAATTTTGATTGAATGGCCCTTTATGAATATATGGGTGAGAAACAATTTTCAAATTCGGTCAGTTGTTATGGAGATGTCTTAAAAGACTTTCTATTTTTCTGTTGGCCATTTTTTGCAAGAGTGGAATGGTTTGAAATTGTTTGCTAGAGAAAAGAAACATATGTGTAAATGTATTGTGTAATTTGGTCAGAGGTTATGGATGAGAAGCTGTTTAAAGATTTGTTTATGTTGTATGGTCATCAATGGTTTCTACCTTTTTTGTAGAAAGCCAATAAAGGACCATTTCTGTCAAATTATTTTGTCATTTGGTCATTGGTTAAAGATTCTCTAACTTTTAGCTCATGATGTCATCTTGTGCAGTTTAAACAATTTGAGTAAAGGGAAAGCTAAGGAAAATTCACCTAAATATGTTTTGAAATAAGGCCAGTCATTTAACCCTTTCCCTCATACGACAATTCTGCAGCAGACGACTTTGAACATATTTTGACAAATAATGGAAAATCTCTATAATTGAATGGATAATCTATGACTAAAAGTTGAAAACATTGTGACAAAAGGAGAAATTGCACGTTTTGTGCAATTTCTTCTTTTGTTACTATGTTTTCAAAAAGCTGTCTGCTGCAGAGGCGTCAGAAAGCGTCTATATGAGGGAAAGGGTTAAGAGGAGATGTAGTTTGAATAGTTTCTACTGAAGGTCTTGAAGCCATTTTGTACAGAAAAGCAGAATTGGTAGAGGGTCACCTAAGGAAATAATTTTAAAATTGTTTCATTGGTTTAGGAGAAGAGCAGTTAAAAGGAATATAAGAATGGACAGAGTGACGGTTGAATAGTGAGTGAAAGCAGAAGCTCATATGAGCTGTCCTGCCAGAAAACCAAAATTATTGTCTCTGCGTAATGTATCGACCGTAACTGCGCAGGCTAATCCGAGCCGACACATTCCGTCTCAGGAGGGTAGAGGTATAGAGTAATAATTCCTAAAACAGAAAATCCACAGGAGGCGAAAAGTGTCTGTTTGGGTTTACCTGTGCAGCATGTTTAGGCTGATCAGGATTGATACTTTATGCAGAGTCCACAATGTCGGTTTTCTCGCAGGACGGCTCATATGAGGAAATTTTTACTCAATACATAAGCAAAATGAGCCCTGTCCTCTGGTGGCCATGTTTATCACTAGATAGGAATAGGGGTACTATATCGCTTACCTCGTTAAATCCTTTCCCACATACAACAAATCTGCAGCAGACGACTTTGATAACATTTTGACAAAAATCTGAAAAATCTCTATAAACGAGAGTTCAACTATTAAATCAAATAGATTTGTAAACAGTGGCAAGAGAAAAATTTCCTTGTTTTGAGCAATTTCTTCTTTTGTTGCCATGTTTTCAAAAAGCCATCTGCTGCAGAGGCGTCAAAAAGCGTCTATATGAGGGCAAGGGTTAATAGTACTTCAAAAGTTTTTTAAAGTTTTTGCTCCATACATATAAGCAAAAGGAGCCCTACCCTACCCCCTGGTGGACATATGATGTTTATCAATAGATCGGAATAATTTGAACATTCTCAGTAGAGGGTCACTCAAAGACCAAAGAACCATCTTTATATCATTATAGTAAATCTAGATGCTAGATATTGCCTTGACAAATGGGGTCATGGTGAATTTAAGGTAACACAGAAACATAAAGTCTTAATTTAATGTAAATCTTTGAATATTTTTGAAAGAATACTACCAAAGAAACATTCCTGTGAAGTTTTGTTGAAATTGGCCCAGTGGTTAAGGAGGAGATGTCTCTTCTAGCTAAATATTAACAAGAGACATCAGGCTCAGCATGTCTGAAAAGTGACAATAAAATGACCACTTACTAAACCTTTTCCCACGTACAGACATCTTTAATTTCCCCCTTGCGATGCCTCTGCAGCAGAGACATTACAGTTCAAGACAGTGTGGGAAAAGAAGAAAATGTTCATATTGTGCAATTTATCCTTCACTTTCAGGGCCACTGGCCCAAAATGTTCTTGAGCCACATTTTTTTTTGGACAGACATCGACCCGTTTTTTCAAGTAAATACAGTGCTTAGGAAATTTTGAAATCACAATCGGTCTGATGAAATGTTTATCCCACCCCCCTCCTTTTTTGAAAATATGACATAGGAACTTTTGCAAAAACACATATGTTTATTGCAGGTTACTTTGCATAGATGGTTGCATAACAGTGTCATCACTCGATAATGTCGATGCAAAATACTATGACTCATAATTTTCCAAAATTTTCAGACGAATTTTAATTGCTCATTCGTACTAAAAAATGTTCGACCCAAACTCCAATATAGTACTTACTAGAAAATGATTGGTGATGAACAGAAGATAACATTATCTTATCTACTGATCTTTTTATACGGTAAACATTGTTTTGTCTTCATAAAAATAAACCTTTTACTATGAAAATTGTCTTTGTTGTTTAGGAATAACCATGCACAATTGACATAAGAAGTACGCGTACAGCATCCAATATAGTGTAATTATACCTCAGGTCTATTAATAGGAGCCGATTTGGTCAGATTTTAGTCAGACAGATGGACATATATCAAATTATTTGGATATATTATTGAATAAGCTATCGATTGGTATGTTTGCTTTGTCATGCGGTTGTAAAATAAGGTAGAAATCGGCCGTTAAAAGCGGCACGAAATCAATGTGAAAATGTCACAAATATTTGTTTTTGTAAAGAACCGCACAAAGAAAATCGACACTAATTGTAATTATAAGGCATTTCACCTTGCTACAATCAACTCGCGATTAAATAATTAGAGAGCAATTTCATTAATCTTGCCTCTGAATACATATCTTTAACCGATTGCGTAAATCGCTAATCTATCAAATCTCCCCAGGCTTTATTTTACACGCGACAAACAGTTTAAGGGTTTGATGAAAGACGGTTGTAACTACAAATTGATCAAGATGTAGTTACAACCGTTTGCATACATCCATCGAGTTGAAGGTACCCAACTGTACATTGTGTACACACACACACAGCCACTTTTGATTTCTTAAACCGACACGCTGTGAATGTGGTATTTTATAGCTTTAAAGGTAAAAGCTATTTACCGATGGGAATTTTTTGATATTTGTGGTTAGCGATCGGGAAAAAGGGCAAAAAAGGGACTGTCGTCAATGCCACTTTGAGCCATTGGCTCAAATGACGAACGACATGATCAATAATTAACTTTCATTCATATATATGATCCATATTTTGCAAACATATGAAATCAAAGTGGTCTACCTCAGGTTTGCCATATGTGGGAAAGGGTTAAACTTACTCATTTGCATAGGATGATATGGATTTCCAAAAGTTGGCAGTGATATGGCTCCATTATTCCCATGTCCATTGTGTCCCCCTATGTTTCCATGATGTAAAGTATATCTCATAGTATTCTCACTATTTACATTAAGTCTGCCTCTGATTCCACTATTATCAAAACATGTTGTTAGCATATCCTCTGCCTTGGAATGGACCACTGTCTGAAAAAGAAATTATGAAGGATTCCTTTTAATATGATTCTTGATAAAAAAAAAGTTAAATAACCTTCAACTTCATTAAGCTTAACACTCTCCTTCAAACAAGTGCTTTCTAATGCCTCTGCAGCTGATGACTTTTGATGACTTTTGAAAACACTGTGGCAAAAGGAGAAATTACTCCTTTTGCCATAATTGTTGTAACCCCCCACTTAATAAGTATACTTCCATATACAGAGATGTTTTATATCTTTGCCTAGATGTGTTCAAAGATAAATGCTGCAGATTTGTTATATCAATTTGAATATCAACAAGGGAGTCCCCCATTGATAAATCAAAGTGCCAATGGCACTGTAGTGGCGATCATGTAGAATATCCTGCAAAGTAACAAGCAGTATCTCGATGTAGGCCTTGCGTTTTTCAATAATAGTGCACTCTGGTGCGGATAAATTTGAGAAAAGCTGCATCTTTTGACAGTAGAATAATGTTAGTTGGCCAGAATGTTTGTCTTGGTGATATTTATAGAGTTACGTTCTGAAATTGGTCATAATGTGTTCAAAATAAGGCCATACCAAATTTAAGAAAAATCTAGTTGGTACTCGATAGACCACTGTTTTAGCTCATTAGAATGTTTGTCTTGATTATTTGTAATCTAAATTGTTTAGGTTATCACATGTTCATCACCAGGTCGCTAGGCCGTAAACGGTGTATTATGATAAAATATTATGTACACTTTTCGAATTAAGCATGTTGAAACCCTGTGTCAGATTATTTGTCTTGATGACATCAGGGCTATGTTCAAAACAGGTTATGTCACTTCTGAAACAGGAATCCGTCATGGCCGAGTGGTTATTGTCGGGGATTTCAAACTGCATGTCTTGGGTTTTATATTCAGTCTCGGCCGGGATAATTGGATGCCCTTGAACAATTCACATTTCAAAACCTTGAGTGTTTACCCTGGGAGCATGAATAAGTGAACTGTCACCATGATATAACTGAAATAATGTTGAAAATGGTGTAAAACAACAAATAAACAAGAGGGCCAAGATAGCCCTAAATCGATCACCTGAATTTGATCAGGAGTGCAAAATTTTATGAACCTGCAAGGAGTGGACACTGTTAAAGAAATAGTAAAATGGCTTATCAATAATCTAACAAGAACTTTAATAAGAATGGAATTTTAAAGTTTTGTAATTTTGCGCCTTTCCTGATGCCGCTTTGCTGCCCTGCTTTTCAACGAAATCAATATGGCTTACACAGTTTTTATAGAGGGTCACTCAAAGAACATTTCTACCAAATTATTTTGGAATCGGACAAGCAGATTATGCAGGAAAAGTATTTTAAAGGTTGGGTATTTTTGGACTTTGGCTCAGGTGATTTTAAAACCCTATCAAGAGCTAAGGCACTATGCAAAATTGAAGAAAAATCTTGTTGACTCAAAGAGCTGCATGGGGAAGGTATTGATGCACTTATAGCTTTAGGTGAACATAACAGGTCCAACTTGGCCATCTTTAATATACCTAGGCTAATGCCTTTGCAGCATATCTATTTTAAACAAGAGCGCCAAATGTCACAAAATACGCCCGTCCTGTTATTTGGAGACCAAGTATAGTGATAATTGATTGTACGTCAAGCACATTTAGTAAGCAGACACTGTTAATACAGTTTTGGCCATTTCGAGGGACATAAATGTGTTACAAGTGACTCAGATAACATGGTTATTTATCGAACCTGACCAAGATATTCTGCCCATCAACATATTGTCTACATTTAGTGATGATCGTAAAAAGGCTTCACAAGTTATTGATCTGACAAGACCGATTTGAGGTAATTTCTATAATTAAAGAGCAATAACTCTCCAGTAAATAAAGCGATATGGCTGGTAATCAGACTTTACCGAGATATTTTGCCAATACACATTCTGACTAAATTTGGTGGTGACTGGTAAAAGGCTTTTAAAGTTATTGAGCGGACAAGACTGATTTAAGGTAATTTCTGTCATTAAAGGGCAATTTCTCTAGAGTGACTAAAGCAATATGGCTGGTTATAGAACTTGTCCGAGAAACTATGCCCATACACATTCTGACTAAATTTGGTGATGATTGGATAAAGCCTTCAAAAGTTATTGATCGGACAATACCTATTTGAGGTAATTTCTATAATTAAAGGGCAATTACTCTCTATTTGTATTGGCATAATATCTTGGACAAGTTTGATAACTAGCCATATCGCTATAGTCACCCTTAAATTATAGAAATTATCTAAAACTTGTCTTGTCAGCCCAATAACTTTAGAAGCCTTTGTCCAATCATCACCAAATTTGGTCAAAATGTGTATTAGCATAATATCTCAGACAAGTTTGATAACTAGCCATATCACTCTATTCACTCGAGAGTTATCTGCCTTTAATTATAGAAATTACCTAAAATTGGTCTTGTCTGCTCAATTACTTTAAAAGCCTTTGTCCAATCACTAACAAATTTGGTCAAAATTTGTATTAGCAAAATACCTTGAAAAAGTTTGATAACCAGTCATATCGGTGCAGTCAATTCTGACCAAATTCTGGTGATGATTAGACAAAGGCTTCCAAAGTTACTTAGTTGACAAGACCAATTTTAGGTAATTTCTATAATAACTCTTGATTGACTACAGCGATATGGCTAGTTATCGAACCTGTCCAAGATATTATGCCAATACACATTCTGACCATATTTGGTGATGATTGAGCAAAGGCTTCTTAAGTTATTCAGCTGACAACATAATTGACGCCGCCCGCCCGCCCGCCTGCCCATATGCCGCAGTATAAACTATAATACGTTCCTTTTTTTTAAAAACGGGCGTATAAAAACGATCAAACAGAAATTCCTCCATTCCCAATGTTTTCAACTCTAAAGAGATTATGCTACCACTGTCTCAGATGCAACATTTTTTTCTTTGAATGTTAATATTTTTTCAGAGAAAATTACTTAATTATCATAGAAAGGAAAGAAAACTTAAGTATCCATTAGTTTGGTGTTTGTTTCAATAATGTCCAATATTGAACAGGTCTGTTCAATTTAGTTCCTTCGCAATGAGGGTATTCTCACTAGAAAAGTTAAACTGCTTTGAAAAAATTGAGAGCAAAAACAAACACAAACAAGAGGGCCATAGTTCGCTCACCTTAATTTTACAATATATATTGTAATTCAAAACACATCAAGACAATTATTCTGAATGCAACCTCCACAGTGTTAACAAGATTTTCCTTCATTTGGCCTAGTGATCTATATTTTTTTACCTGATATGACCCATATTCCAACATGGACTAGATATCATCAAGACAACATTCTGACACAGTTTCAACTTGCTCAAAGTAAAAATGCGGCCTCCGGAGTTTGAACAACATTTTCCTTTATTGACGTTGTTTCTGACCAATTAAGACCCATATTCGAACTTGACCTAGATATAATTCAGACAAACATTCTGACCAAATTTGAAGCTGCAGAAGCAAAAATGCGGCATCCAAAGGGTTAACAAGATTTTCCTTCAATTTGGCCTAGTGACCTAGATTTTGACCCTACATGACCAATATTCGAACTTGGCTTAGATATCATTTAGATAAACATTCTCATAAAATGTCAAGCTTTTGTAGCAAAAAGTATGGCCTCTAGAGTGTTAACAAGATTTCCCTCCAATTTGGCCTAGTGACCTAGTTTCTAACCCAATATGACCCATATTCAAACTTGACCTAAATATTTTTAAGACAAACATTCTGACAACATTTCAAACTACTGAAGCAAAAATTGCAGCATCTGGAGTGTTAACCTAGTGACCTACTTTTTGACCCAACATAACCCATGTTCAACTTGATCTACATATCATCAAGACAAACATTCTGATCAAGTTTCAACATGCTCAAGTTGAAAATGTGGCCTCCAGAGTGTTAACAAGATTTCCCTTCAATTAGACCTAGTGACCTAGTTTTTGACCTCATATGGCCCAGTTTCGAACTTGTCCAAGATTTTATGGAGATGAATGTTCTGATAAACTTAAGAAAATTGGATGCAAAATGTAGCCTGTAGAGTGTTAACAAGAGCAAATGTTGACAAAGGACTACGCACGACGGATGGATACCGGAAAAATGTGATCACAAAAATGCTCATAATGAACAATTTCTCTATTTGCCAAACTGTTCAATTGATACTAATATTAGCATATATGAAAATGCTCGATCACCAACTCAATTAGGCTACACTTTCAGCATTGATTGCTTATTGACGCTAGAATGTACAGAAGGCTGCACTCGAACGTGTCTAACTTGTACACTGACATCGTGTCCATTAAAACTTTGGAAAACCTTATCATCTAGACGCTTTCATATATTGCAACAACTAAAAACAAGGGCTGTCGGAGGACAACGCGCTCGACTATATAACGCTTATTCACATAAAGCACTATTTCATTATATTGCACTTAAGAACTATTAAATTATATTATTTACTCTATATGTAAAAGCAACTGAATAGATACATACATTTAAATATATATAATTTAAAAATCAAATTTCCTAAGTCAATCAAGGGCCATAACTCCATATTTAGGATACAATGGAGTTATCTAACCTAATTGTACGATGGTCCTTAACAAATGTGTGAAGTATGAAGTGACTTGAATGATGAAACTTTAACGTTGCGCTAAACGCAAATGTTGAAACTGACCGATCCAAAAATAGCAAAACCTTAAAAAAAGGTTTTCCAAATGTTTGACACCAAAGCCCATTTGATATGTTGAAGAATTATATTTGATAAACAAGACGGATGTTTGATGCAAAGCATCAAAGAGAAGCCGCAATATTCCGTTTCACATGAAGAAATAAGAACAAAATCATTTAAATCCACAAACATTAGAACCATTTAATCTGTTGTCAGTAATGCTGAGATCGGTTATTGAAGATATGAGTTTTATGTATAATATTTAACCTGGCAGGGTCTGTGTTTTAAGTGAATGAGATAATTTTAAGAGTTCAACTGATCATGAAAAGTGACATAATACTAAAGATAAATGGACAAGAGATTATGATAAATTTAAATTAGTACCAAAAACAATCAACTATTTGTATTGAACACACATCCTGTTATGATGTTTTATCAAATAATGCTGATACACAGAAAATCTGTTTTTCGTTTGTATCGGTAATTCATGATTGTGGAATAAGGGTTTACCACATAAAACAAATCTGCAGTAGACGACTTCGAAATGATCAAGCACAAAACATAGAAAATCTCTATAAATGATAGTAAGATAATTGAAAAGAGTTGAAATTATTGTGGCAAATTGAGCAATTGAAAATCAAAGCTGTCGGATTACAAACAAACAATCTCGAGTTGACGAAAATGATGTGAACTCGTGATTAGCATTCAGAAAATCAAGAAAACGTATTTCAATGTAAACGTAATCCGAAAGACTGACAAGAGCTGCAGCGACTTTTGAAAACATTGTGACAAAATGGGAAATTGATCACGAGGAATTTATCCTTTTGCTACAATGTTTTCTACTTTATGTCCATAAATTATACCTTCATTTAGCAAGATGTTCCAATTTTTACTTAATGTGCTACATATTTGTTGTACGTGGGAAAGGCTTAACATAGGAACTAGTTTCCATTTTTTTGAAAACGTTAAACCAGAGACATTTAAACACATATGTCTCTGGTTAAACCAGTGCATGGAAATTTACTTGAATTTATTTCTCAAACTGTAAATTTACCAGTTGATATAAGAGTTGAAATGCTGTCTACATTTACAGTGATAAGTTAAATACAGTTCAGTTTGTTTGTAAGAACCAGAAGATTTCATTTCATTTAAATTTTCTGTATGACATCGCATCCGTGATAAAACATGTTGTCGGCTAGGCAAAATACATCAATATCGTGTTTACCGCGATATTCATGTGTGAAACTGCAACAGCAAAAAAGAACGAAATCGATCTTGAAACAGATATTTCTGTGGTTTAAATCTTTTCATGTCGGCATTTTGCGATGACAATTGTACTCAAACTTAACTTTGAATCAAGTATGTACTGAACATGAAAGTCAGATTATTAAAAGGAAAGCAAATGAAAAATGTATGTGAAATTACGATAAAAATTAAAATCTATAAATAGACGTTCTATAGATGAATGGTACTGTCTTTTATTTTAGCTCCTAACTTGATTTGGGAACCAGAGTCGCTGCGCGGCCGCTTACGACATTTACAAACTAGACTAAATTGAGATCGGTTTAAAACACGTTGGTGAATACGGATTAAATCTATAACGTGGACTAAATATTAAGATTTAGATTTAGTCAAATATCTAAATTGAAAAGTTTTGTGATTACGGGACATGGCTTCTTCATCTAATTACTGCGTAATATATCATAGGATGTAAGGAACCAGACTTCATTTACAAATTCAATAGAAGGGTTCTCTATTTGTTTAGACTAGATACAGTATGAATTTCGCTTAAATAAAAATGTACATACATTCAATTAATATACTTGCCTTTGTCTTTTGTTTTTAATTTGTAAAACTCACACATGTATATAGAGTGTCAAAGGGATGTTTTAAAAGTCATCACCTTAAATTAATGTACTTAGTAAGGACAAAGAGAAATCAAGATATGTTGTCACGCTGGCAGGTCTAAATATTCTCCTTGACCGAAATTTCTAAGCATCCCTACAGGAAGCCGCCTACTGGCGGCTTCCAATGAATGTTCACAATTAGAAAGGAACGTAACTAAAAATTATGAATTTATCTCAAATTCTCAAAATCAAACAAAAACCATGTTCTTTACCCTCAAAAAGTCAAACTCAGCATCTTCAACATACGATGTGAAGAAAGGTATTATATGTAAATTATATTTCAAATATGAAAGACCTAACACAAGTACTTATTGAGAAAAATTAAATGAAAATGCCAACTTGCCCTTAAACTTTAAACACCCAAAATCATGTCTTTTACCGCAAAAAGAAGGTTGCACTCAGCATCTTCAGCATACAATATGAAGAAATGTATCAGATGTAATTATATTCCAAATACGAAAGCCCTAGCACAAGTACTTATTGAGAAAATGTTAAAAAAAAAAAAAATTCCTACTTGCCCAAAAACTTTAACCATCCAAAATCATGTTTTTTACCCCAAAAAGAAGGTCACAATCAGCACCTTCAGCATTCAATGTGAGATAATGTATAAGATGTAACTATATTCCAAATATGAAAGCCCTAGCACAAGTATTTATTGAGAAAAATTAAAAAATTAAATGAAAATGCCAACTTGACCTAAAACTTTAACCCGCTAAAAATATGTCTTTTACCCCAAAAAGAAGGTCACACTCAGAATCTTCAGCATACAATATGAAGAAAGGTATTATATGTAATTATATTCCAAATATGAAAGCACTAACACAAGTACTTATTGTGAAAAATTAAATAAAGAGTACCGCAAACGGTACATAATACGCCCGTCAGGAACTTCTTTGTAACTCATGCAGAAATTGACAAATATTCTAAGCCCAAATTGACGAAATCCGAGGAAATGTGAACTTGATCTGTGACACAAAATTTCAGGTCAATAGCTCAAAGTATATAGGAAAAAAGTGTGGAAAACCAATATTCTAAGTCCAAAAAGGGGCATAACTCATTCAAAAATTGACGAAACTCAAGGAAATGTAAACTTGATTTGTGACACTTGATTACAATGCCATATACATAATTTTAGCTCAATACATCAAAGCATGTAGAAACAAGAGCACCGCGTATGGCACAGACGCTCGACTGATATGGAGAAAAAAAAAAAAAAATTGAGCTAAACAAAAAACCTTAACCAGACACCCACGCCGCCGCCGCTGCCGACGACGACGCCAGGGTCATGACAATAGCTCTCATTTTTTTCAAAAGTTGAGCTAAAAAAGTGCTGAAAACAAATATTCTATGTCCAAAAAGGGGCATAACTCATTCAAAAATTCACGAAATCCCAGGAATTATGAACTTGATCTGTGACACATCACTACAAAGCCTTATACAAAATTACAGCTCAATAGCTCAAAGTATGTAAGAAAAAAGTGCGGTCGTATAAAAATTAAATGAAAATCATGCCAACTTGCCCTAAAACTAACGTTTTTAGGTCACTTGTCATTTTAGTCGGGTTGGTGAATACAGACTAAATGTAATAAGAGACTATTAAGATTTTGTTCGAAAATAGAATGTTGCAGTGTTAGTAAACAAGGGACAAGGTACAAGCACTAACATGATTTTAAATCGCTTTTCAGAAATTATGAAAGTAGTTTATGGACCTTTTTTTATTTTGGCAAAGTGTTTTGAGTATTATGCGAGTACTTTGCATGGCAGAGAAAACGTGCAATGATATTTATTATCTTCCCAAACATGAAGAATGCTATATTTACATCTTTTAACTCAAAGTAGATCGTAAGCTCGATACTATATCTCAAATCTTAGTATCAATCTGGTACCAAAATAGCACCGATGGGATTATTGTTTACCGTGTGTCTGCATCACTGATGGAACTATATATTTGGCGGTTTATTATTTATAGGTTAATTGGTTTGCAGTATTGCGTAACAAGTCAACGGGCTGTTCAAAACTAACTATGTAAATTTGTTCGTTGTTGTTGTTTCTGTTAGCATTGTGGCGATTGTCAAACCAATCACCACAATAATGAGTTCCTTGTAGTATAATATTATAAAATATTCAATTTCTCCACTTTTGCCACAATGATTAAAGCTCATTTTAATAGTATACCTTTTAATTAATAGTGATTGTTTATATCCCGCAATACTCTGGGTCCACTTCTGCACTTGATTTGCTGTAAATTGGAAAAGGATCAAATAAAAAAATCACATGATTGTGATTATATACTTAGATATCTTTGTTTCTCTGGTAGACATATATATATATATATATATATATATATAATATACCACAAAACAAACCTTCTTAACCCTTTTCAAAATACTTTGGCATTTTGACAACATTCTGACAAATGTTCAATATAAGAATTTCCCCCTTTTGCCATAATTTGTTCATCCCTATTGAAATATAATATCTGCATTAATAGAGATTTTCTAAATTTTTGTGTTCAGTTTCTTGTTTCTTTTATGCTGCTTTCAAAGGTTCTGAGTTATATCATGGTGCTTCATTTGCAAGTTATTCTGACACCAGTGAGTCAGTGGTAATGCTTAACCTGAAATCCTTAGCACCAAGGAGGGACAGCCATTACAACCAGTTTTGGTTTGAACCACCCTTGGATCATACCCGAGACCTCCCACACACAAAGTTGACACTCTACCATTACAACACCAAGGCGGTTTGTTGTTTTGAAATTTCATCTGCTGCAGATTGGTAGTACTGTATGGTGTATAAGGTACAGGGTTAAACTTCAAGTTTATACTATCAATTGAGACCCACCTGTCGGCTTATATAAATTAAAAAGCAAGTAGGGTCGTTTTCCAAAATAAAATTGAAAATATAATAATACACAATTTGTAGCAATTTGGAAAAAGAAGACAGATTTTCAATGAAACAAAAAAAGCACACACTATCACAATTTTTATAGTAGTAAACAGGGTTGTCAAAATGTTTTGTTGTAACAGATCAAATGAAAAAAGTAACCAATCAGGGCTATCAGGCTTGGGGTCAGGTCAATGATAAAGCCCTGGTGGGGGGGCCCTCAGGGAGCTAACAGATCAAAGAGCTATTTTAACAGATCATTTTGATAGGCAATGGGTTAATTTTTGGCAACCCTGAGTATAGATATTTTATAATCTAAAATGGTGAACTGAAAGTTTATAATTTGTGTTAAATGCTGTTTCAACAATTTTATAATTATTTTACAGTGGTCAGTTTACCTAAATATTAGTTTCCAGTCTCTTTCCCAGGCAACACAGTTGCTATCTTCTCACAAAGACTGTTAGTAAATTGGCGGAAAATTACATATTAACCCTTTCCCTCATATAGATGCTTTCTGACGCCTCTGCAGCAGACGGCTTTTGGAAAACATAGTGACAAAAGAAGAAATTGCACAGAACGTGCAATTTCTCCTTTTGCCACAATGTTTTCCACTTTTAGTCATAGGTTATATATCCATTTAATTATAGAGATTTTCTATGTTTTGACAAAATACTTTCAAAGTCGTCTGCTGCAGAATTGTCGTATGAGGGAAAGGGTTAACCCTTTCACACATACAGCAAATCTGGACCAGACGACTTTGAAACGATCAAGTACAAAATATGGAAATTGTATATAAATGATAGAATGATTATTGATAGATAATTTTTTTAATTATTGATGCAAATGGAGAAATGGCTCATCATGAGCAATTTCTCCTTTTACCACAAATTGACAATGATTTCAATAGTTCACTGCTGCAGAGGCATCAGAAAGCATCTATATGTGGGAAAGGGTTAAGGAGGGTCTTACTTGACGCATTTTCAACTGAAATGTCACCCAAAATCAATTCCTGTAACTATGTCAAAGAGGACACAATGTCGGCAAATTGAAGTTGACTATTTTTGCATAATCCCGATTTTCCCAAAATCTGTATTCAACTCTAAAGACTAGTTTGTACAAGAAATTTAACTTCCCGACTTAACCTTTCTACGATATAATTTGGTTTTTAAAATCAGTTTTGTTATATCAGCGACTAGTCTCAATAGATAGCTGTTACATATTGCATTATAGGATGCGAACATGCGAACAGTCAAAATATAAAATCACATTCAGAGTACAGAAACCTGGGCTTATCAGTGACTACTTTCTGTAGGCAAACAGATCTATATTCCTAAAGCAAGCCAAAATATATTAACAAACTTTATTTAGTTGCATCTATGTAAATTATCCAAATTTATGTCTTCTGCAGCTGCGTTGAGCAGTGAAATTTATGTCGTCTGTAGCTATGTCAAGCAGTTCTACAGTCACAAGATCGGACAATGATTCCGTGTTTGATGACCCATGAAAGAAAGTATGCTGTCTATCTGTCAACAACAAATGTTAAATACTTTTTCCTAACTAATATATAACAAGAGGGCCATGATGGCCCTGGATCGATCACCTGTTTTGTTGTTTTTTTCACTTTATGATTATCTATATAAGCCACGCCCCCTGGCGGCCACAGTTTCCAACCAATCAACTTGGCTTGAAGGAATCTGATAGAGGGTCATCCTAGGAACATATTACAAAATTATTTGAAAATCGGCCACACTTTTGGAGGAGAGTTTTTTTTTTAAGTTTTCACTTTTGCCATATAATGCAAAATAGCCCTGCCCACTGGCGGCCATGTTTTTTGACCAATCAAGATGGCTTGAAGGAATCTTAAGGAACATTTCTACAAAATTATTTGAAAATCGGACTGACACTTTTGGAGAAGAAGATTTTTTAAGTTTTCACTTTAGCCATATAAGGCAAAATAGCCCTACCCACTGGCGGCCATGTTTTTCGACCAATCAACATGGCTTGAAGGAATTTGATAGAGGGTCATCCAAGGAACAATTCTATAAAATTATTTGAAAATCTGCCTAACAGTTTGGGAGAAGAAGAATTTTGAATTTTTTTCATTTCGTTTCCATGGAAACCAGATTTCTGCAATGGATCTCAAAAATTTGAAGGAAATCTGGTGAGGTCATTGAGAGGAAGCTTTCTGTGATTTGTTATCCCAATTGACCCATTGGTTACTGAGGAGAAGAAGTTGACGGACGACGCACGACGTACGACGCACGACGGACGCGGCACGACGGACGCCGGACAAAAGGCGATCACAATAACTCACCTTGAGCATCAGTCTACAAGTTTAACGAAATGAATAGAAAACTTTGATTCCGGTTGGTGTAGCACCACAACAGTGAACGGAAACAGATCATCAGAGGAAACATACCACTCTAACCTGGTTAGCACATTTATCCACAACTTCGTATATAAAATGACATACAAACCCTAAGCGAATTGTTATCTGTTGCGCACGTCTTACTTTTGTCCTCACTGTCCTATTTCTGTTTCATCATTCGGAAGGTCTCGGTCAGAATCGCATTAAATCTATTTCGAAAACGAAACTAGCATCCAGGTAAAAGGATCCCGGAAACAACCGAGTTGGATCGTTCATTCAATAAACAATAGACAATAGACAGTCGACAATAAACAGATCGAACGAATTTCAATTTTAATCATTCGGAGAGACTCGGTCTGAAACCGATAATAATGTTCATTCTTTTCGAAAACGAAACTAGGATCCCGGGAAATAGTCAGGAAGTGATTTTCTTTCGGCCATAAATTTCCGAAAACCTATTAAAAATATAAGTGGCGGGCTCATGCCCAGTGGCGACTAATAAATATGCAATATACGAATATCATTCTCGAACACTATCGACTCAATACATTCATGTATGTGAGTGTAAGGAACGACAACTCTGCGAAGGAGAATGTATGTGTGTGTAAGGAACGACAACTCTGCGAAGGAGAATAATAGAATATATAAAAATATAAAATATATATATACGTCCGAGTTTCGAACTATTCCATGTATGTCCCCGAGTTTAGATTAAAATTGACTTTGAAGTTATTTGTTTATAATAAACATTTGAACTATTCCCGACGTCTATCTAATATTGTCCTAACTAACATAATTATAGGCGGACATTGAAGGTTCTGGTGAGACTCATCCTCGGTATCCAGGCTATTCATAATTCATAATATATAGCAGGCACAACAACAATGTCATACTTCAACGTTGAATGTTGGTTGTATTTGAAAGTTGTATAGACGTTGCTATTTTAACATTACTTGACCATGAATTTTGAGGGAATATCCCCTAAGCCATGATAAATGCAGTAACATATATAATATATGATTTTATTATATGACCACCAATGAATTTGCTGTTTATCAGAGTGAAATATAAAATCCTTATTCCACACTGTGGAATATGAATAAATGACGTCAAAGAGACTAACATTATGACGTCAAACCGCTGACGTGACGTCATTTTCCTAGTATTCGGTCATGTTATACTACACAAGTTATATATAAAGAAATACATAATGGGTATATTATTTGTTTTTCATCAATTTGTCATTAAATAAAAAGAAAATTTGTTTGTTTTGAGTGTATATGGAATATATTTCAACTCGAAGTGATACAATTTAAACATTTTCACTCGCGCTACGCGCTCGTGAAAATATTCAATTGTATCACGTCTCGATGAGATATATTCCATATCCACTCAAAACAAACAAATATCCTCTATATGTCTCTCTCTGGATTAATGCATCATTATTTTGAGGGGGAAAAAATGAATTTCTACCAACTGATCTTGAAATCAGACAAGCAGTTGTAGAGGAAAAACCTTTAGTTTGTCATTTTACCAATCATTCCGATGCTACATTTCAGCATTGTGTTGAACTATCGTGACATAAGACCAGCAGTTTACGAGGTAAATTGTTATTTTACTCTCTTTCTGATGTCGCCTAACAGCAATGATCTTAAACCAACATAATGACTTTTTAAGCCAAATTAACTTGAAACAATTAATTAATACATATGACTTGACTAATTTTACGGATGGTCACATATTAACCCTTTCCCTCATATAGACGCTTTCTGAAGCCTCTGCAGCAGACGGCTTTTTGAAAATATAGTGACAAAAGGAGAAATTGCACAAAACGTGCAATTTATCCTTTTGCCACAATGTTTTCATAGGTTATCCATTCAATTATGGAGATTTTCTATGTTTTGACAAAATACTTTCAAAGTCGTCTGCTGCAGACTTGTCGTATGAACGAAAGGGTTAAAGGAAAATTAATGCAACGGTGTTGGTGCTATAACTTTGAAATCACACGGTGTTGGTGTTATAACTTTGAAATCACACGGTGTTGGTGTTATAACTTTGAAATCACACGGTGTTATTATCTTTGAAATTGGAACTATACAAGCAACTTCTTCATTTTCTCATGCCACCGTAGGATAACATTTTTCAACCAATCAATATTATTTGAATATTTTTTATAGAGGGTAACATAAGGAACATTCCTTCAAAATTATACAGAAATAAGAGATTGCCTTATTATTATGTCATTTTATTTCTGCAGCTGTTGTTAAATTAAATTGGTGCTGATGGATGGTGCTTATCACAAGAGCTCACATTGAGCATGTTGCCTCTGAGATTTGCTAAAACCAAATATAAATTTCAATTAATTGATTAAATTGTATGAATTTAGCTACAGTGTCAATTTGTCCCCACTGAGATTTGAACTCAGAATTTCTGGCTAGACCAGGTGTTTTACCAGTTAAAACTATAAGGTATCAAAATGTAGCTAAACACATTTAATTTACACTCAAGATAGTCCTCAAAGAAATTCACAAATGGTAAATGCCTCATTTTCTTTACCAACAAAAAGGAATTCCTAATAAATCAGAGCCTGTGATAGTTTAATTGTAGTTAAAAATGCCTAACAAATGACGTTTTTCTAAGTATTGAATTGTTATCTTACAACACTATTTTATTCTAATTACTGTTTAGATTTATGCATTATAATGCAGCCATGTCCTATATACCATCTCATCTATTTCCTATGTTAAACATGAGCATAATGAGTTTTTCAAATGCAATTACATGGGTAAAAAGTAATGTTTTTTTCAGGATTTAAATTATTTAAACAATATTTGAAGAGGATCACCAAAGGAATAATTTGGTCAAATTATTTTCAAATCAGGCCACTATTTTCATAAATTGTGCATTTCCATTGAAAGAGGACAACCATTAAGGAACATTCGTATGAAAGTTAATTGCAATGGACCAAGCTTATGGTTGAGGAGGAGACATTGTTTAACATTTTCCCACTTGTAGATGAACTGTGGCAAAGGGAGGTTATAAACACCCATGGTGAGTATTTTCGCCTTTTGCAAACAATTTATTCGATAGTTTAGCTTTTATCCAAGGAGATTTTCCATATTTTGGCCTAGCTGTTTTCAATGATGTGTGTGGGAAATGTTTAGAACTTACAGATTAATAGGAATGTCATTCATTACATCACATGATGCAAACCGACAAGACGCTGGACATGGAGATAATGACAATAGCTCACTTTGAGCATATTGTGCTCAGGTGAACTAAAAACCAATAACAAGATCTATTGAAAGAAAGTTCAAAATAAGCTTTACACCATAGTTTGAAACAAATAACTTAAGTTTTAACATATTGAGAAATTATTTCAACTCTTATCAATAATTTTACTTTCATTAATAGAGATTTTCCATATATTTTGCTATAAAGATAAAAAAGTGAGAACTTTAGCATAACATTCTATGCATTTAACTCTTTCTGTGCCAAAGGCAATTTTAAGGTATTTCCAAACAATGCTGATTCAGTTTAGACAACTCAAAATTAGCTGTCTCACTTGATTCCGCATTGTTCCTCTTAATATTTTAAGCAATATTCTGTCAGTGTGCAGAAAGTGTTAATCCAGATTGAGAAATGTTACTACTCTGTTTATAGTAATGAATTTGATTATAGGTTAAATTACACCAAATACATCCGCTGACATGCTGATCTGCACCCAAATAGTCCCTAAAAAACCTTTTTATGCCTTTGTTTGCGTAGAAATTAGTGTATCACCAGCATGCATTGATTTGAATATATTGCATTGTGTTTAAAATCATTGTAAATGCGTTTATGATGCACTGGAAATGATTGATTTGAACACTTTAGTATTTTGACATTGTTTAAAGGTGAAAGTAGAGAATTCGAGAATAGTGCACTGCCAAATAATATAACAAAGATAACAACCCTGCTCTGTCTTGACATGTCCTTGCAAAATCCACCATCAACCATTTATAGCCTGGATACTGAGGATGGGTGAGACTGTGCGTATACACAAACTAACCTGTGTCTTCACGGTATGCTTCTGGCCCCAATTCCACCAACGATACTTAGCCTTAAGTAATACTTAAAAACTTAAGAGCGTATTTTATCATTTTTGATTCCTTCATAAAAAGGCCAAACTATTTCATTTCTTGACACTTATTGTTAGTCAGTAAGGTAACTATTTATGTCAACTCATTCATTTGCTAAAATGCAGTCCACCGTTCATATTTTACAAACTATTAGGGAAATGAAAACGGTGAAATATGCTTTTAAGTATTTAAGTATTACTTAGCGCTAAGTAATGTTGGTGGAATTGGACCCAGATGCAATAAGACCGCAACTCCCATGTAAGTTGTGTATATGAGCCGTCCGGGAGAAAACCAACATTGTGGACTCTGCGTAAAATATCTACCCACATCATGCCGTGTAGGCGAACCCGGACAGACACTTTTCGCCTACTGTGGATTTTCTGTTTCAGGAATCATTACTCTATACCTCCATCCACCTGAGACGGAATGTGTCGGCCCAGATTAGCCTGCACGAGTTGCGCAGGCTGATCTTGGTCGATGCATTGCGCAGAGTCCATACTGTTGGTTATATATATATATTTGTTAGTATACACGATCTTAAAACTATTTGTTATAGTCAAAGATCAGCCTTCTTAATCTTGCTGAATATTCTTGACCTACATTGGTCGCTTCTAATTAATAGGCATTATTGACGCCGCGTGGAAGCGCGGCATCAGTATGGGATAGGTTTTAATTTTGAACCATGGGGTGACGTAATCGAAAAGGGAGGAACCAACATTATTATTGTTAAGAAAACCTCTGTTGTATGATTGAAAAAAAACCAAACCTTTATGAATCAATAAATTGTATAAAATGATTTAAGTGACATAACGATACAAAATACGTATGTCTTTTACCGTTATTACAAAACTTTAGACACATTTAATATGTATTTAATAACTGTTCCCCATCTTCCTAGGCTACGCTTTTTTTATAGGTTGGTTAACGGAGTTCACTTTTCCTCAACTTCCTAGGCTACGATTTTTTAATTGTTTGGTTTACTGCCCTGACGACCCGATTCATCAAAGGTCAGAAAAACGTTTCGAGGGATGCTTTTTCCTATTTATTTCTGTTGTATTTCTAAACTTAAAAAAAAACGTTCTTCATTCAGACCATTGTATTCTTGCTATATGTTGACTATACATGTGAACTTTTTCTTTTATGATTAATAAAATTGTTGATAAGGCTTTAAATACCAATCAATCAATCAATCAATCAATACAACCATGAAAACTGACTGAAAAGTTTGAAAGGCATAGTAACTACGAAGATTAACTCTTTCCCACATACAGATGCCTCTTCAGTAGAAGACTTGAATGAAGACCTGGATCGCTCAGCAGAGTTATGCAATGTGATTGATCATGCCAACCACAATAGCTCTTTTGCAGTCAGGTAAGCTAAAACAAGGGGACCAGTACAGCTCCATTGCCACAATGCGAAATAACCCACACCCTAGTCAAATTAATTTGACTTAAAAGGTCACCAAAGAACTGTTTATGTACCATTTATTTTCTAAGCAAATAATTTTCTAAACCTCACACTCTGGGCATAAAGGGTAAAACAGCCCCAGTGCCCATGTATGTTGACCAATCAACATGGCTTGAAAGAATTAGGAATAGGGTCGGTTACCCAAGGAACATGTCCACAACATTATTTGAAAACAGTAGGATACATTCGGAAGAGATTTTTTTATTATTTGAAGTTTTAATTATAATCTTATAAGGCAAAACAGCACTGCCCTCTTGCGGCCATATTTTAAGACCAGTCAACTTGGCTTAACGGTATCTGATAGAGGTTATACAAGGAACATTTCTTCCGGCAAAATTATTTGAAAATCGGCCGACTGGTTTGGTAGGAGAAAATGTAAGAGTTTTCGTTAAGGTTGCCATGGAAACCAGAATTCTGTATAACTGAACGAATTGACGGAATTTTTGTGACGACGGACAAAGGGTAATCGCAAGCGCTTCGTGCTAAGGTGAGCTAAATTCGTGTGAGCAATTTCTCCGTTTGCTACAATGTATTCAACTATTTTAAATAATTTAACTTTCCCTTATTGAGGTTTTCAAGTCGTTTGCTCTAGCTAGATGTGTTGTATGTGGGCAACGGTAAAATTACATATATGTGTAGTCGAGTAAAGTCATAACCGTACACTAAAGATATAATGGTTTGCACGGATAGACCCTAAGACGGATCGGTGCTGGTATTATATAACACATTAGATCAAGATCTACGCTGTTCACATACTACTTAGATAAGCTTGATGAGCAATTCCTCCTTTTGCCACAATGTTTTCAAATGTCTTCAAATTCAGATGCGTCTGCATACGGGAAAGGTTACAAGGGTTAGAATGACCTTGTCGAGGATTGTGCCGTGACCTCCCACTCTCAAGGCGGTTGGTGTGCCAAAGTACAATTGGTACATAATTGAACAGTCAACAAAGGGTATCTAGCAATCAACATTTTATTCAGTGATCAATTATATAATTTATTCATTTTTAATACACTGTAAAATAAAAAATTACGATCGCCTGTAAGTGCATCCGGTCTATTGGTGCAAATTTTATTATATATTATTTATTTTACTTGGGCTGTTACGCCAATTTCAAAATTAATTCAGTGATATCACTTATTCGTGATCACTGGGTAAACAAACCAGTACTAGGATAGAAAATATGCTACACCATGACCACTATGATATTTTTAAAGTCGTCTGCTGCCGAGTTGTCGTATGTGGGAAAGTGTTAACAAGATATTAGACATTGTTTCCGATATGTTTTTTAAATATTCTGCTGCTGCAATCTTTTGAACGTTAACCCACATAAGATATATCTGCACCAGACAACGTTGCAAACATTGAATAAAATTATGGAAACTATATATACATGTATTAATATTGAATAGGGTTGAAAACATTGTGTCAAAAGGAGAAATAACTCATTACGAGTCATTTTTTTCTTTTGCACCAATGTTTTCAAGTCATCTGCTGTAGAAGCGCCAGATGGTAGAACAAGAGCACCGCGTACGGCACAGACGCTCGACTGATAGGGAGAAAACAGAAAAAGCAAAAAAAGCTGAGCTGAACAAAAAACCTTAACCGAACGACCACGCCGCCGCCAACAAAAAACCTTAACCGGACGACCACGCCAGGGTCATGACAATAGCTCTCGTTTTTTTCAAAAGTCGAGCTAAAAATGAAGAGAGATCACTCTTAACCCTTTCCCTCATATATACGCTTTCTGACGCCTCTGCAGCCGACGGATTTTTAAAAACATAGTGACAAAAGAAGAAATTGCACAAAACGTGCACTTTCTCCTTTTGCTACAATGTTTTCTACTTTTTGTCATAGGTTATCCATTCAACTATGGAGATTTTCTATGTTTTGACAAAATAAGTTCAAAGTCGTCTGCTGCAGAATTGTCGTATGAGGGAAAGGGTTAAGTTGCCTTTAACATGACTGGGTCTTACAACTTCAAACAAATTATGAACCCTTTCCCACATACAACCTGGAAAACATCTAGGCAAAAGTATGGAACATCTCTTTAACCCTTTTCCTCATATAGACGCTTTCTGACGCCTCTGCAGCAGACAGCTTTTTGAAAACATAGTGACAAAACAAAAAATGCTCAAAACAAGCAATTTCTCCTTTTGCCATAATTTTTTCCACTTTTAGTCATAGGTTATCCATTCACTTATAGAGATTTTCTATTTTTTGACAAAATATGTTCAAAGTCGTCTGCTGCAGAATTGTCGTATGAGGGAAAGGGTTAAATGAAAGTATAATTATTGAATGGAGTTGAAAACATCGTTGCAAAAGAAGACTGCAGAGGCCTCAAATATATCTGTATGAGGGAAATGGCTTACTGGTCAGATAGTACAGAATAGAACCGTTTCATGCATAAGCGTGCATACTGGCTCAGATGTGTCTGTACAAACTAACAACACCTTATTAGGGATTTAACTTTTCCAAATATATACATGTACTAGTAAAATTTTAGTATGATTATATAGGGAATGTGCACGTTAACAAGCAGGGACATATCCATAAAACATCTTACCAGGGACGTAGATAATCTTATCTACGTCCCTGATCTTACTGGTGGAAACAGTCTTCGTTTAACCCTTTCCCTCATACGACAAATCTGCAGCAGACGACTTTGAACGTATTTTGTCAAAACATAGAAAATCTCCATAATTGAATGGATAACCTATGACTAAAAGTAGATAACATTGTGGCAAAAGGAGAAATTGCACGTTTTGTGCAATTTCTTCTTTTGTCACTATGTTTTCAAAAAGCCGTCTGCTGCAGAGGCGTCAGAAAGCGTCTATATGAGGGAAAGGGTTAAGACCTTTCTTGGATACAGATGACTCTGAAAAAGTGTCTAGCAATAAGATTTCTTTTTCCAACAAAGGTTTAAATATTTTAAGTATGTGTCGTCCACTTATGAGGATATTTTTCCTCTTAGATTTAATTTTTCAAATGCAGATTTGAAAAATTTATTGATTGTGTTTTCACAATTTTATGAACATATTCATTCCTAATCTAAAGTCAGTTTGTTCCATAAGACAATATTGGTTTCTAGTATTCAAAGGATCTATCAAGATATTATTGCAGAACAATTCTATGCTAGCTGCTTGTAACAGTAGCAAATCAACCAATCAAACATCAATTACTGAACAGGGGATTAATTTACAAATGTAACCCAATGTTAGTCTTCAAGGAAAAGCATAATATGTATCTACAAACTACAAACTAAACAGCACCCAATTTACTAAATTACCAAAAGCAAAGCATTAACCATTGTATGTAAAAGATCAAATTAAAAGGAAAACCCACAAATAAAATGTCACAGTTTAGAGGTTATGTTGAATCAGTACCCTCCTATGTAAATTGTTACATTTGCACAACGGATTCGATAATAAATGAATAGAAATACAAGTACAGTATGGAAACACAATTTCCTTCCCCGTGAATCAACCTTGAGAGGAAAGTAAACATACCAGGTATTGGTAACAATGCCTGCTTCATAAATATTTACTGTCAAAAATTGATTACAGATATGAAAATTACAGATTGAATAGGGAATATCGCGATCTTCATAATAGCGCAATTTTACTGATAGCTTCAAAAGATAAAGCAACGAGAGTACTTTCCCGCAAACAATTTGAACACCCCTCGTAACAGTAGCAATCAACCAATCAAACATCAATTACTGAACAGGGGATTAATTTGCAAATGTAACCTAATGTTAGCATGACATGTATCTACAAACTCCAAAATAAATAGCACACAATTTGATAAATTAACAAAAGCAAAGCACCCACTATATATGCATGTAAACGATCAAATTAAAAGGACCTACACATGAAATGTCAGAGTTTAGAGGTTATGAATAAATCAGTACCGTCCTATGTAAAATAATACATTTGCAAAACGGATTTGACCGGAAATAAGTAGAAATACAGATACAGTATGGAAACACAATCACGCTTCAAATAGATGGAAGTACACATTTCAGGTATTGGTAACAATGCTTGCTTCATAAATATTAACTGTCAAAAGTTGACCTATTGGAATGTGATTGGTTAATTAACACTTAGAGCTGTATTGTACAGAGACAGTTTAACCTTTTCCCACATACAGATGCTTTCCGACGCCTCTGCAGCAGACGACTTTTGAAAACAATGTGGCAAAGTGAGAAATTGTTCAAAACGAGCAATTCTCCTTTGCCACAATGTTTTCATTTTTATTCAATAATTGCTTTTTCATTTGTAGCTTAATTCCATATTATGAAAACATGTTTTCAAAGTCTTCTGCTGCCAATTTGTTGTATGTTGATTAAAGCTGGTGTATTGCTTATAAATGACCCAGGAAAAATGATTGGAAAAGTTGAACATCGAAGCTACAGTGTACATATACTGTTGATTGGACAAAGCCGGTCATTGTTTGTAAACAGCAACTTATTCGGGTGTCAGTATACCACTTTCCTAGATAAGATCTTCCAACATCGTGGACAGTCAAGTCATAAAACCCCCTTATAAGCCTTGCTGCCCTTTGTATGTGGGTTGATCTTAAACACAAATTAAGCCCATAATACACACCAAAACGTGTGGACTTATATCAAAGTGATACCCATAACACACCGCTTTTATCATTCATCAGTACTGAATACACACACAGCCATGTCTTCCTATCAACATCATGTGCACATTAAATTAATTTTCATAAAAAATGAAAGTTACTGTTTAAACTTAATCAATTTTCATATCGCTTGTGAAGCAAGCTTTTAACACTTACATTCATCACTCTAGATGTGTGCTTCCTGGAATCTTTTAAATAGCAATCATGCCATAAGATTGATCCCTGTGCAATGTATTGGATAGATCTTGAAATCTGACAAGAAATTTAATAAGAATGGAATTACAAGTTTTGTAATTTTGCACCTTTCCTCATAACACCCTGCTGCCCTGTTTTTCAACGAAATCAATATGCTTTGAACTGTGTTTGTAGAGGGTCACTCAAGGAATATTTCTCACAAATTATCTTGGAATCAAGCGGATTATGAAGGAAAAGGATTTTAAAGTTTGGGTATTTTTCTCACTATCTGATGCCACAGCAACAAAAGTTCTACACAGAATGTAATTTAGTCTTTGAACAATTTTGCAAAAGAGGACCAACTAAGAAACCTTTCTGTGAAGTTAAATTGAAATTGGTCCAGATTTTTGAAATGGTAGGAGTTGTCATTTGTAGCTAAAAGTTAAATTTACCCCTTTTGTGATGACGCATGGTTGCTATGATATTGTAACCAATCATTATGGCTTGAACAAAGTAAGTAGAGCATCACTGAAGTAAGATTCCTATTCAATTCATAAAAATGGAATTTTTAAGTTGTCATTTTGCCCCTTTTCTGATGCCACCTGACTGCCATGTTTTTCAACAAATTTTGAACAATTTTTGTAGAGGGTCACCCAAGGAACATTTTTACCAAATGATATTGGAATCTGACAAGTAGATTCAGAGAAGAAGAATTTTAAAGTTTGGAATTTAAATCTTTGAACAATTTTGAAAGAGGACCACCTAAGGAACACGCCTGTGAAGTTAAGTTGAATTTGGTTCAGTGGAATGGTAGGAGTTGTCAGTTGTAGTTAAAAGTTCAATATACCCCTTTTGTGATGACGCACAAGCTATGATCTTGTAATCAATCATTATGGCTTGAACAAATAAAGTTGAGGATCACTGAATTAAGATTTCTATTCCATTTTCTTAAAATCAGACAAGCAATTTCATGAAAATGGAATTTTCAAGTTTTGTCATTTTTAGCCTTTTCAGATGCTGCCTGGCTGCCATGTTATTTAACCAATCAGTATGGCTGGAACAATTTTTGTAGAGGTCACCCAAGGAACATTTCTACTAAATTATATTGGAATCTGACAAGCAGATTCAGAGGAGAAGAATTTTAAAGTTTGGACATTTTGCCCCCATTCTGATGACGCAGCAACCAAAGTTCTACTTGGAATTAAAATCTTTGAACAATTTTGAAAGAGGACCACCAAAGGAACATTTTTGTGAAGTTAGGTTGAAATTGTTCATGTATTTTTAGGAGGAGATGATGTTTAAAGCTAAAGTTAACAACGGATGACGGACAGAGAGTGATCAGATTAGATCACCTTGAGCCTTCTTAAAACAGAAAACCTATATAATGCCTATCTAAGGCATGCTTGTTTCAAACACAGAAAAGGTCTCTAATGCCTGTCTAAGGCATGCTTGTTTCAAACACAGAAAATGTCTCTACATGCCTGTTTAAGGCATGCTTGTTTCAAACACAGCAAAGGTCTCTAATGCTTGTCTAAGGCAAACATGTTTCAAACACGGAAAATGTATCTACATGCCTCTTTAAGGCATGCTTGTTTCCAACGCAGAGAGGACCCTGTACAATCATCATGTATACGATGTGATTGTATCTAATACAGATAGACCTGTGCATATTAAAACAAAGAGTACCCTGTGCACTTATGTCTATGTACTATTTGTTTACACAAAGAGAAGACATTTATGTATATAATTTGGTTGTATCAAACACAGATAATCCTGTACATATTTGCCTATGGCAAGTTTATAACACACATAGAGAGCTCCCTTTGTACCGTTATGCATGTTGTATGTTTGTATCAAACACAGAGAATCCTGTACATATTTACCTACGGCAAGTTTATAACGCACATAGAGAGCACCCGTTGTACTGTTATGCATGTTGTATGTTTGTATCAAACACAGAGAATCCTGTACATATTTGCCTACGGCAAGCTTATAACACACATAGAGAGCACGCGTTGTACTGTTATGCATGTGGTATGTTTGTATCAAACACAGAGATCCTGTACATATTTGCCTATGGCAAGTTTATAACACATCGAGAGCACCCGTTGTACTGTTATGCATGTGGTACGTTTGTATCAAACACAAAGAATCCTGTACATATTTACCTATGGCAAGTTTATAACGCACATAGAGAGCAACCTTTGTACTGTTATGCATGTGGTACGTTTGTATCAAACATAGAAAGTATCCTGTGCATTTATATCTATGTAATGTTATTTTAACATATTTGCCTATGGCATGTTTATAACACACATAGAATGTATCCTGTGATGTGTTTGTTTCAAACACAGAGAGAATCCTTTGCATTTATGGTATGTTTGTTTAAACATTGGGAGGACCCTGTTCATATTTGTGTATGTCATGTTTACAACATGGTTGTGTCAAACACAGAGAGTCCTATACATATTTCCCTATGGCATGTTTATGACAGACATAAAAAGTTTTTATGTCTCTGACATGTTTGTTTAAACATAAATAGGACCCTGTACATAAATTATTTGTCTATGGCATGTTTATGACACACAAAGAGAGTAATTATGCCTATGCCATGTTAATTTAAACATCGGAGGGACCCTGTAATTATTTACCTATATCATGTATATGGCATGGTTGTTTAAACAAAAGATGGACCTTGTATATATTTGCCTATGGCATATTTATAACTCACATGGAAAGTAAACTGCGTACGTTTATATATCAAACACAGAGTGAGTACAGTGCATTTATGTATATTGCAAGTTTGTTGAAACATGGTTTGTTTAAACATGGTTGGTTCAAACACAGACAGTCCTGTACTTTTTTGTGTATGGCATGTTTATAACAAACACACAAACACAGAGAGTTTCCTGTGCATGTATAGATAAGGCATGTTTGTATCTAACACAGAGTCCTGTACAAATTTGCCTATGGTATATTTATAACACATAGGAAGTACCATATATGGTTATACCTATGGCATGTTTAGATCAAACACAGAGAGTTACCAGTGCATTTATGGCTAGGGCATGTTTGCTTAAACATAGAAGATCATGTACATGTATGTATTTGACATCAAATACTGAAGAGTCCTGTACATGTATAGATATTGTGAATTTGTATTTATCAGTTTTATTTGTTTAAGCATAAAAAGGACCATGTACAACATGTATACATTCAACACATTTGTATTAAATACAGAAAGTCCTATACATACATATGGCATGTTTATAGCAAATATAGAGGGTACATGACCCTGACAATTTAATTCAATGAGTGTCTTGAATATATATGTGGCATGTTTATAGCAAACATGAAGGGTACATTGTCATTTAAATACAGAGGGGCACTGTACATAAAACCTTTCATATGTTCATATAAAACAAGAGGGCCATGGTGGCCCTGGATCGCTCACCTTAATTATACAATGTACTGCAATGCAAAACACATCAAGACAATTATTCTGAATGCAACCTCCACAGTGTTAACAATATTTTCCTTCATTTGGCCTAGTGATCTATATTTTTTTACCTGATATGACCCATATTCCTACATGGACTAGATATCATTAAGACAACATTCTGACAAAGTTTCAACTTGCTCAAAGTAAAAAGGCGGCCTCCGGAGTTTGAACAATATTTTCCTTTATTGACCTAGTTTCTGATCCAATATGACCCATATTCGAACTTGACCTAGATATAATTCAGACAAACATTCTGACCAAATTTAAAGCTGCTGAAGCAAAAAATGTGGCATCCAAAGTGTTCACAAGATTTTCCTTCAATTTGATCTAGTGACCTAGTTTTTGACCCGGCATGACCCATATTCAAACTTGGCCTAAATATCATTCAGCTCAACATTCTGAACAAATTTCAAGCCGCTGAAGCAAAACATGCGGCTTCTACAGAGTTAACAAGATTTTCCCTTAATTTGGCCTTGTGACCTAGTTTCTGATCCAATATGGCCCATATTTAAACTTGACCTAGATATCTTTAAGACAAACATTCTGACAAAATTTCAAGCTGCTGAAGCAAAAAATGAGGCATCCAAAGTGTTAACAAGATTTTCCTTCAATTTGGCCTTGTGATCTAGTTTTTGACCCGGCATGACCCATATTCGAACTTGGCCTAGATATCATTCAGCTCAACATTCTGAACAAATTTCAAGCCGCTGAAGCAAAATATGCAGCTTCTACAGAGTTAACAAGATTTTCCCTCAATTTGGCCTAGTGACTTAGTTTCTGACCCAATATGACCCATATTTGAACTTGACCTAGATATCTTTAAGACAAACATTCTGACCACATTTCAAGTTGCTGAAGCAAAAAATGCGGCATCCAAAGTGTTAACAAGATTTTCCTTCAATTTGACCTAGTGACCTAGTTTTTTACCCGGCATAACCTAGATATTTTTAAGACAAACATTCTGACAAAATTTCAAACTGCTTAAGCAAAAATTGCGGCCTCTGGAGTGTTAACAAGATTTTCCTTCAATTTGGCCTAGTGACCTACTTCTTGACCCGACGTGACCCATGTTCGAACTTGACCTACATATCATTAAGACAAACATTCTGATAAAGTTTAAACATGCTCAAGTTGAAAATGTAGCCTGTAGAGTGTTAACAAGCTCAAATGTTGACGACGCACAACACACGCCGGACGACGGACGGACGCCGGACGGACGCCGGACAAAATGTGATCCCAATAGCTCACCTTGCACTTCGTGCATAGGTGAGCTAAAAAGAGGGTGCCTTGTACTTTTATCATGTTTGTATCAACACTAGGGATGTCAACGGTTACCGATATTACTAACCGGTTAATCATATAAAATTTTAACCGATTACTCGGTTAACCGTATATATTCATAGACAATCAATATTCACTTGATTCCGGGTTGTGTTATTGTTGTTGTTGTTGTTTTAACCTGCATTTCCTGGTCTGACATGTATAAATCAGACTAGAACATCATTTTTGGAAGCGGCACTATAGCAACATTCAGTAGATCTTTTTTTAAGGAAGTGACTGTTATTCGATTTATAATATATATTGGATGTGTTAACACTTCAAACTACTCTTTAAATCTTCTAATCGTGTTGGTAAACAATTTACAAATACAACAATTCAAATTTATCCCAACCATTCCAATTATTTGTATTATCAAAACAAATGCCAAATATAATTAATAAGTCATTATCATATACTTTCTGCCTTGTATATGACAACAAAGTTTTTTAAAAAGAAATAAACTGTCCTTTAATTAATCGTTAGATCAGTCACAATTATATGATTAACACTACACAAAAGAACTGTCATCATTAAAACCAAGTGCAGCTGTTTCCACAGTTATGTAGACACTCCCGACCAAGGTGTGAATAATTAACCTCTGGTCAGTTTCATGTGACAAATTGAAATGAACAAAAGGTGAAACACAACTGTGTATATATTTTATCTATTTTTGTGAGTACTCAGTTACTTGAATTACTAACCGATTAATCGAATAGCATACAGTTAATCGAGGAACTGATCAATCGCTGACATCCCTAATCAACACACATAAAGGCCCTATAAAACATGCCTGGCGCATTTTTGTATCAAAGATGACCCTGTACATATACGCTATGATAGATTATTACATGCTTATTACAAGTTAATGTCAAAAACACTGCAGGTCAAAAATAACATGACTATTTATTTGATTATCATGATTTTAACAAATACAGACAGAGGGGCATTAGACGACTTCATTGTACAATCATAGAGTCATCTCCTCTTATAGGTCAATAATCCTTTGAAGTTAGATCCCACAAGGTCACCTTGAGACTTTGGGTCAATTGAATTAAAAGAGAAATGTATGAGGAAATAGCTTTGTCCAGTTAACATAAACAAAGGTAAAAATAAGTTAGAATAAATAAAGTTGACATAATATTGTTGATTGATTGATTGTTTGATATTTTACGCCACTTTCAATGATTTTTCAGTTATATCACACCATTTCCTTGGTAAGTGACTAGTACTACTGGTACATTTATCCTGACACCAGCCAGTCAGTTGTAATGCTAACCCTGCAACCCTGAGCAACAAGGAGGGCAGCCATTACTACTATTGACATAAATGAACCGCTAGAGGCGTTTTGGAGTTTTATAGCCTCTGACCAGCCAGTCAGTTGTAATGCTTACCCTGCAACCCGGAGCACCAAGGAGGCAGCCATTACTACTATTGACATAAATGAACCGCTAGAGGTGTTTTGGAGTTTTAAAGCGTCTGGGTACAATGAAGACTAACTGTAACATATGCGTGTCGCCCCAAATTGATGGACACAGCACAAATAATAATACAATAAATATTCATTAAGACAGGTTTGGATGTATATCTAACCAAGATATAACATTTTATTGAATAGAGCACCCAGTGTCCTTTTTAGTTGGACTTATGGAGATATCACTGTTTGCTTGGTCATCAGCTGGTCTGTAGGGTTTATCCTCATGGTATGTTACAAGATATTCCGGATAATACTTAGGCCTGTCAAACATGATAAATATTTCAGGGTTATCTACATTGTCAACACATGAATCATACAGCTCATGGTCTTTATTGCGCTTTTGTGGTGGTCTGGTATACTCTTTCTTGCTCTGTGTGTATTCTCCGATAAGCACTGTCGCTCTGAACATGTACCTGTCCTTGTTTGCAATACTGGTATAGCAATTACTGTACTTTGAATCCCTTGCAAAGTATGCTCCAATGCCATACACTGTTGCATTCTTTCCACTAATACGAGGGTCAAAATTGTTGATAGCAATACCTCTGACTGCATCCAAACTGTCTGTACCATGGAATAGCAGGCGTTTCTCAACAACAGCTCCTTCTTCACAAGAACGCTCCAAGTTATCCTGCATCACCTTTTCTTCACTGAAACATATACAAGTTGTTAAGTGGAACTAGACAAATGTGTCACATGCCAATATGTCACTAAGCGAAATCCTGATAGACAGCTAAAAATGACAAAGTCCAAAAAATACAAAAAGATATTCAGCCCCTAAATGTATGACTCAACAAGAAAGCCAAATGTCACAAAATACGCCCATCCTGGTTTTTTGAGACCAAGTATAGTGATAATTGGTTGTACATCAGGCAAATTTAGAGAGCGGACACTGTTAATACAGTTTTGGCCATTTCGAGGGACATAAGTGTGAAGTGACTAAGATAACGCGGTTAGTTATCGAACCTGACCAAGATATTCTGCCCATCAACATATTGTCTAAATTTGGTGATGATCGGATAAAGGCTTCACAAGTTATTGATTGGACAAGAACGATTTGAGGTAATTTCTATAATTAAAGGGCAATAACTCTCCAGTGAATAAAGCGATATGGCTGGTAATCGAACTTGTCCGAGATATTTTCCAATACAATGTACACATTCTGACCAAATTTGGTGGTGACTGGACAAAGGCTTCTAAAGTTATTGAGCGGACAAGACCGATTTAAGGTGTGGCTTCCAGACTGTTAACAAGATTTCCCTTCAATTTGGCCTAGTGACCTAGTTTTTGACCCAACATAACCTATATTCGAACTTGGCCTAGATATCATCAAGACAAACTTTTTGACAAAGTTTCAACATGCTCAAGTTTAAAATGTGGCTTCCAGAGTGTTAACAAGATTTTCCTTCAATTTAGCCTAGTGACCTAGTTTTTGACCCGACATGACCTATATTCAAACTTGGCCTAGATATCACTAAGACAAACATTCTGACAAAGTTTCAACATGCTCAAGCTACAAATGCGGCTTCTAGAGTGTTAACAAGATTTTCCTTCAATTTGGCCTATTGACCTAGTTTTTTAACCGACATGACCTAGATATCACTAAGACAAACATTCTGACAAAGTTTCAACATGCTCAAGCAAAAAAATGCGGCTTCAAGAGTGTTAACAAGATTTTCCTTAAATTTGACCTTGTTATCTAGTTTTTGAACCGACAATACCCATATTCGAACTTGGCTTAGATTTGATGGAGATATATGTTCTGATAAACTTTCATGAAGATTAGATGCAAAATGTTGCCTCAAGAGTGTTAACAAGCAAATGTTGACGACGGACGACAAACGACGGACAAAAGGCGATCACAAAAACTCACCTTGAGCACTTTGTGCACTGGTGGGCTAAAAATGAAGAAGCTATGTCCAAAATCTATCAAATTCCATCAACATATGTTTTTACCCCAAAAAACAGGTCACACTCAGCATCTTTAGCACTCAAAGTAATAGCTCTGATAGTTTTCATGTTAGTGACCTAAATGCAAAACTTAACCAAAGCCGATAACAGGGACAATGATACCGATCATGTGACGACAAAAACTAGTTTTCTTTATCTTCAAAAAGTCAGACAAGCTAAAAATGCGGTCTATAGAGACTTAATCATATCTTTCTCAAATTTGGCCTCGTGGGCCAGTTTTTGACCTGACATGGCCTATTCTACAATTAAACCTAAATATCATTGAAACAAACATTCTGACAAAAGTAAACAAGAGGGCCATGATAAACCTGGATCACTGGTCTGTGACTTTAGGAAACTGATAGATTACAAAAGAAATTTATGTACCGGTGAGTATTTCCTTAGGGATCATTTTTTAAAGCTTAAACAGCTCACGCACCTTGTGACCATGTCATTTGACCAATGAAAATAGCTTGAAGGAAATTATGAAGTAAAGTAATTTCATGCGAATATTTTCAAATATTGTCAATTTGCCCCTTTTCTGATGCCGCCTGGTTTTTCAACCAATCCATATTGCTTGAACAGTATATGTTCAGAGTCATAGGAATTTTAAAGATTAAACATTTCGCCCCCTTTCTTATGACGCAGCAACCAGTTCCCCTGTAGAATTTAAATCTTCCACCAATTGTCAATAGGACCACCAAGGGATCATTCCTGTGAAGTTTAATAGAAATTGGTCCTGTGGTTTAGGAGGGAAATGTTGATTAAAGCTAAAGAGTTAACAACGACAGGGGACGACAGACAGAGTGTGATCAGAATCGATCACCTTGAGCCTGCGACTCGAGTGATCTTAAAATGGGGCATGAATGATGGAGTGCCTCTGGTTCGTCTATAAAGTGTTAACCCTTTCCTTCATACGACAATTCTGCAGCAGACGACTTTGAACATATTTTGTCAAAACATAGAAAATCTCCATAATTGAATGGATAACCTATGACAAAAAGTGGAAAACATTGTGGCAAAAGGAGAAATTGCACGTTTTGTGCAATTTCTTCTTTTGTCACTATGTTTTCAAAAAGCCATCTGCTGCAGAGGCGTCGAAAGCGTCTATATGAGGGAAAGGGTTAATAGCACTAAAAAAATACTTTTAAATACATTTTTCAGGTTGCACTGGTAATGTGAAATGTATGAAAACTTAATTAACCCTTTCCCTCATATAGACGCTTTCTGATGCCTCTGAAGCAGACGGCTTTTTGAAAACATAGTGACAAAAGAAGAAATTGCTCAAAACGAGCAATTTCTCCTTTTGCCACAATGTTTTCCACTTTTATCCATTGACAAAATATGTTCAAAGTCGACTGCTGCAGATGTGTTGTATGTGGGAAAGGGTTAAGATATTTGATAGACATTAATTAATTAAGATGCAAAATCTATTTCTGATTATGAGCTTTTCAGTCTGCTTCAAATGCACATGTAGGAAAGGGGCTTAAAAAGACCAGATCATAATAAATATCTTCTTACGTGCAATAGGCACTCCACAAATCAGGATTTTGCACCCGAAATATATCGTCAATTATGAACTTGTGTCTGTCCAAAGTTTTGAAGAAGCTGGCTTCCACATCTCTATATGCTCCTGATTCTGACAGAAGTTTCACAAACTCAAATCGGTTACACAGGTCCCATGGTGCCCAACCTTGAGGAAGGTCAGTCTGAATCTTGGGAGGTGCTTTCATGCTTTCTGGGCTATATGTTGTAGAAATATATGATAAAAAATCTCTCCCTGTAGTGTTTTACGTTGATTTCAACAGTATATGAGTAATATCACAGTGCTTCCAGGGAAAATTACCAGTACTGCTTGTAAGTACATCCTGACACCAGCGCATTAGGGTTTATGTTATCCCTAAAACCCAGAACGCTTAGAAGGGAAGCCATTACTATTTGTTTAAGTTTTTAGTATGACCCGACGAGGGATCGAACCTTGAGATCACTATAAAAAATATTTTTTTATATCTTCTGCTGTGTTCTAAATTCCTCATGAGACTTAAAAAAATGAGATGATAGTCGTGTATTACTCACCCAGGATCTGTAGTTGTTTAACCCTTTCCAACATACAAGAAATCTGCAGCATTTAGGCAAACATTTGGGAAATCTCTATAAATGAAAGTTAAATTATTGTAAAGAGAAAGGAGAAATTGCTTGTTTTGAGCAATTTCTCCTTTTGTCATGGAGTTTTCAAAAGTAGCACTGCACGAAAATTGGGATTTAATTTAGAAGTAAATTTCCTTAAATTTCTGAATTTTAGGAAATTTACTTTAAATTAAATCCCAATTTTCGTGCAGTGTTGTCTGCTGCAGTGGGTTAGAAATCGTCTGTATGTGGGAAAGGGTTCTAAATTCCTCAAGACTCTCAAATCCATAATCATCATCATGGGTCCTGTATCACTCACCTAACCAGCATCAGCCATGGAGGAGTGCACTTGGGCAAAGCACATTTCCTAGCCTAGTACTGGTTTGTTTACCCAGGGATCATGAATAAGTGAACTGTCACAGTGATATAACTCAACTAGTGTTATAAACGGCGTAAAACCCCAATTAAACAAACAAATCATTCACCAGAGATCTATAGTTGTTTAATGATTTTTTATTTATTGCTCTAGCAGCCATCTTGTTCATTTGGTCATTGATTTAGGAGATGGCAGAAAATTATGAAATTATGAATTACTTCACATGACTTTTCAAAGGTCGTCTGCTTTACATTTATCAGATGAAAAATTTCAACAATCTGAAATATTTATATTGATAAAGAGTTGAAAATATGGCAATAAAAGGTGAAATTGCTTGTTTTGTGCAAAATTACATTTTATTGCCATGTTTTTAAAAGTCATGTTCAATGGCAGGTGTCAAATGTCATCTGTGTGAAGTAATGGGTTAAGGAACATGTGTGAAAACATTTGGAATTGATCCAGTGGCTTAGAAGGAGATAATAGTACAAAGATTGTTTAGATTTTAAGCTCTGCTGGCTATCTTGTGCAGTGGAGCAGAATGGATGGAACATTTTTGGTAAAGGATAAGCAAAGAAACTTTGTTATTAAAATATACTGAATTTGAGCCAGTGGTTAAGGAGAAGTCGTTCAAAGACATTTCTATTTTAAGCTCTGGTGGCCAACTAGTTCAGCAGAGCTGAATGGTTTGAAGTAAAGGATTACCAAGGGAACAATCATGAGTATTATCATTATCATTTTATATAATTATCTGTATTTTGAAATTTATTTGGTTTATTGGTTAAGGTGATCTTTTTTATGGAAAATGTAAACAACCAGAGGGACGTACAGTGAGTGATCTCTTTAGCACTACTTCAGGTGGGCCTAACAATAAGACATCACATGAGTTTGTTTAGAATATAAGAGATATTGTGACAAAGGGATAAAGCTTTTCTCATCCTTATCTTTTGCCTCAGAATGATGTACTTACTAGGATCCCATTTCAATGTCCTCTCTTGAAATGAAAATGGGTCTTCGTATGGCATCTCTGGATTTCCCAGTGTCAAGATTGGTCTGTTTCATTGACGAAAAACTAAACATGTATTTGAACCTGTAGTTATCTCTAGAATAGAGATATTCTTTCTGGTTGGCTAGGAACTTCTGCTCCAAGGTGTACTGCATGTTCTGAGGACAGACAAATGAGTGGCATCAAGTTAAATTGTTTTTTATATCATTTCTGTAAAGGAACACTCTCATTAAAACCAAACCTAAACTTAGCTGCAGTACTTAGCAATATTGCACTGGTATAGACCTATTACAGGTTGACTCAGATTGACCTTTGCATCAGCCAATCAAATTTATTAGGTCTCAACAGGGGAGATAACCCATTTAAATAAATGAGATATAGAAGCGATGATTGTCTATCCCATTAAATGAATATTAAAATTCATTGGGCCAATTCAAGACCTTTATGCGTAGTTGTCAGATCCACTGTTCATAGAGTAAAGTATTTTGGTCGGGTTTAAACGAGGTTTGTTTATGGAAATGCATACAGGGACATCAAAGTGAAACTAGCCGGGTCACATTATTGAAGCTTTTCATAAGAAGTCACATGTACTACTCTTCGCAGATGCAACATGATTCCCTTTTAACCCGATGCAGATAAAATAACAAGAGGGCCATGAGGCCCTGGAATCGCTCACCTGAGAATGGGCTATTTAAGACTTAACCTCTTTCAGTGCCAATGGTAATATCATCAAGACAAACCTTCTGACAAAATCTGCTCAAGTGAAAAATGTGATCTCTATAGTGTTAACAAGATAGTTCTACAATATAGTCTAGTGCCCTAGTTTTTGATCTGACCAAACCCATATTTGAAGTTAGCCTAGATATCATCAAGACAAAATATTCTGACAAGTTTTAACATGCTCAACCAAAAATGTGGCTTTCAAAGTGTTAACCAGATTTTCCTTAAATTTGGCATAGCGACCTAGTTTTTGACCCGACATAACCTATATTCGAACTTGTACTAGATGTCAATAATTCAAACTTTCCGACAAAGTTTCAACATGTTCAAGTTTAAAATGCGACTTCCAGAGTGTTAACAAAATTTTCCTTCAATTTGGCGTAGTGACCTAGTTTTTGACCCAACATGACCCATATTCGAACTTGACCTAGATATTACTAAGACAAATATTCTGACAAAGTTTCAACATGCTCAAGCCAAAAATGCGGCTTACCGAGTGTTAACAAGATTTTCCTTTAATTTGGCCTAGTGACCTAGTTTTTGACCCAACATGACCCAGTTTCAACCTTGTCCTATATTTGATGGAGATAAACATTCTGACAAACTTTCATAAGATTGGATGCAAAATGTTGACGACGGACGACTGAAGACAGACTAAAGGCGATCACAAAAACTCACCTTGAGCACTTCGTGCTCTGGTGAGCTAAAAACAAGAGGGCCATGATGGCCCTGGAATCGCTCACCTGATTTTATTTTTTTTCACTTTAGCTATATAAGCCCCACCCCCTGGCAGCCATAGTTTCTGACGAATCAACTTGCCTTGAAGGAATCTGATAGAGGGTCACCGTAGGAACATTTCTACTAAATATTTTGAAAATCGGCCAGACACTTTTGGAGGAGAAGATTTTTTAAGTTTTCACTATAGCCATATAATGCAAAATAGCCCTGCCCACTGGCGGCCATGTTTTTTGACCAATCAACATGGCTTGAAGGAATCTGAAAGTGGGTCATCCAAAGAACATTTCTACAAAATTATTTGAAAATCGGCCGGACACTTTCGGAGAAGAAGATTTTTTAAGTTTTCACTATAGCCATATAAGGCAAAATAGCCCCGCCCCCCCTGCCGGCCATGTTTTTTGACCAATCAACATGGCTTGAAGGAATCTAATAGAGGGTCATCCGAAGAGCATTTATACAAAATTATTTGAAAATCTGCCAACCAGCTTGGGAGAAGAAGATCTTTTCAGTTTTCACTATAGCCATATAAGGCAAAATAGCCCTGCCCACTGGCGGCCATATTTGTTGACCAATCAACATGGCTTGAAGGAATCTGATAGTGGGTCACTTAAGGAACATTTCTACAAAATTATTTGAAAATCGGCCGGACACTTTCGGAGGAGAAGATTTTTTAAGTTTTCACTATAGCCATATAAGGCAAAATAGCCCCGCCCCCCCTGCCGGCCATGTTTTTTGACCAATCAACATGGCTTGAAGGAATCTAATAGAGGGTCATCCGAGGAGCATTTATACAAAATTATTTGAAAATCTGCCAACCAGCTTGGGAGAAGAAGATCTTTTCAGTTTTCACTATAGCCATATAAGGCAAAATAGCCCTGCCCACTGGCGGCCATATTTGTTGACCAATCAACATGGCTTGAAGGAATCTGATAGTGGGTCACTTAAGGAACATTTCTACAAAATTATTTGAAAATCGGCCGGACACTTTCGGAGGAGAAGATTTTTTAAGTTTTCACTATAGCCATACAAGGCAAAATAGCCCCGCCCCCCTGGCGGCCATGTTTTTCGACCAATCAACATGGCTTGAAGGAATCTCATAGAGGGTCATCCAAGGAACATTTCTACAAAATTATTTGAAAATCTGTCAACCAGTTTGGGAGAAGAAGAATTTTGAAGTTTTTTTCATTTCGTTGCCATGGAAACCAGAATTCTGCATGGATCCCAAAAATTTGAAGGAAATCTGGTGAGGTCATTGAGAGGATGCTTTCTGTGAAGTTTCATCATAATTGACCCACTGGTTACTGAGGAGAAGAAGTTGACGCACGCCGGACGCCGGACAAAAGGCGATCACAATAACTCACCTTGAGCAAAGCTCAGGTGAGCTAATAAGTCAAAATTTATAATATCTAATTAAGCTATCAACTGCTACTAAACATTCTTTAAGCTTTTTAATTTCAATGAAACTTGTTGATTCTTCCAAATTGAATGAAAAAACAAATTGTATTGTTGTAATTCAATCAGTGATCAGGTTGCTCATTTAATCCTTTCCCAAATACAACAAATCTGCAGCAGATGTCTATGAAGACCTCTAGGCAAAGCTATGGACAATCTCTATAAATTAAAGCACATTTAGTGAATAGAATTCTCAATATAGTAGAAAAAGAGGAGAGATTGCTCATCAATAACAATTTCTACTTTTGCCATGATGTTTTCAAAATATATCTGCTGCAAAAGGGCTACCAGTAATTTACTTAACACTGACCTATCAAGATTAATTATCCAACTGCGGTTTATTCAGATAACTGTAAGTTATTAGTTTCTTAGCCTAACAGTAACATTAAGACGAAACAAATATTGACATTGTTAACCTTACAACAGTTACACTATAAATTAAAACAATAAATTAACATTTCTTGTGCCATCTGCATTCAAAACAGAGCTCTAGATAAGGAACGTTTTTCATGCAATGAAATTCTTATTTGACCTCCAAAACCTATGTTGTTGGTACTTCTTTTGCAACATTGTTTTCAAAATTGGTCTGCAAAGGATGTACCAAATGGCCTATGCAAGTAGATAAGGGGAGTTAAATCACCCACTTTTAACAGGAGTCTCTAATTTTTCAAATCTCCCATATATAACTACTTTGAATGTTTGTCAGAAGTTTCTTGAAATCTGCTGTGTCCCTCATACAGATGCTTTCTGACACCTCTGCAGCAGACGGGTTTTTGAAAACATAGTGACAAAAGAAGAAATTGCTCAAAACGAGCAATTTCCCCTTTTGCCATAATGTTTTCCACTTTTAGTCATAGGTTAAACATTTCATTATAGAGATTTTCTATTTTTTGACAAAAACTGTTCAAAGTCATCTGCTGCAGAATTGTGGTATGAGGGAAAGGGTTACCAGGTAACCTTTTCCCACATACAGTCTAACAGACATATCTTTTGCTACAATGTTGTCAACTTTGTGCACTAGTTATACAATTATTCAATGAGATATTCCATATTTTTGCCTGAAGTTTCAAAGTCGTCTACTGCAGATTTGTTGTATGTTGTAAGCCTTAAGGTTAGTTTTCCTGGAGTAGAGCTACTTGTCATATATACAAAGCTTTGTAGGAAATGCAAGCCTATGATGGTTTCCAAAATGCAAGTTCCAAAGGGTTTGTTTTTGAAAATGGGCAGAAATGGCTATAGGGTATAAAACATGGGAGATGTTTCATTTCTTATTTGAATAAGTAAGAGATTGCTCTTTTTTGGAACTGAATGAAGTTGGAGATTTGAAAAATTAACAATAACCTTTAAATAAGTTAGTGATTGCTTGTTTTGGATCTGAATGAGAAGTGGGAGATTTGAACAATTAACAATAACCTTTAAATAAACAAGAGGCCCATGAGGGCCTATGCTCTACTGGCATTGATCTGGCTTGTTTCAAAAGGAACCAATATGTCATCAATATTCAAATACCATCTAAGTTTGGTGAAGATCAGATAGTAAATGAAAGCTCTATTGTGTTCACAAGCTGTATTGTAGCAATTTTGACAATTTCAAGGGCCATAATCAAGCCATGCATGGGTAGATCTGGCCGTTTTTTTGAAATGAACCAAACTCTCATGGATATCTAACTACTGTATAAGTTTGATTGAGATACAATCAAAAATAAGGACTGTATCATGTTAACAAGCCCTATTATAGCAATTTTGACAATTTCAAGGCCATAATTCAGTCATGCATGGGGCGGATCTGGCTTGTTTTCGAATGGAATCAAGCTCTCATGAATATCTAACTACTGTATAAGTTTGGTTGAGATACAATAAACAAGAGGGCCATGATGGCCCTGGAATCGCTCACCTGATTTTTTTTTTTTTCACTTTAGCTATATAAGCCCCGCCCCATGGCAGACATAGTTTCCGACCAATCAACTTGGCTTGAAGGAATCTGATATAGGGTCACCCTAGGAACATTTCTACAAAATTATTTGAAAATCGGCCAGACACTTTTGGAGGAGAAGATTTTTTAAGTTTTCACTACAGCCATATAAGGCAAAATAGCCCCGCCCCCCCCTGGTGGCCATGTTTTTCGACCAATCAACTTGGCTTGAAGGAATCTGATAGAGGGTCATCCAAGGAACATTTCTACAAAATTATTTGAAAATCAGCCTGACACTTTCGGAGGAGAAGATTTTTTAAGTTTTACTTTGGCCATATAAGGCAAAATAGCCCCGCCCCCTGGCGGCCATGTTTTTCGACCAATCAACATGGCTTGAAGGAATCTGATAGAGGGTCACCCAAGGAACATTTCTACAAAATTATTTGAAAATCAGCCCGACACTTATGGAGGAGAAGATTTTTTAAGTTTTCACTATAGCCATAAAAGGCAAAATAGCCCCGCCCCCTGGCGGCCTTGCTTTTTGACCAATCAACATGGCTTGAAGGAATCTGATAGAGGATCACCCAAGGAACATTTCTACAAAATTATTTGAAAATCGGCCTGACACTTTTGGAGGAGAAGATTTTTTAAGTTTGCACTATAGCCATATAAGGCAAAATAGCCCCGCCCCCCCTGGCGGCCATGTTTTTCGACCAATCAACATGGCTTGAAGGAATCTGATAGAGGATCACCCAAGGAACATTTCTACAAAATTATTTGAAAATTGGCCTGACATTTCGGAGGAGAAGATTTTTTAAGTTTTCACTATAGCCAATATAAGGCAAAATAGCCCCGCCCCCCCTGGCGGCCATGTTTTTCGACCAATCAACATGGCTTGAAGGAATCTGATAGAGGGTCATCTAAGGAACATTTCTACAAAATTATTTGAAAATCTGCCAACCAGTTTGGGAGAAGAAGAGTTTTGAAGTTTTTTCGGTTTCGTTGCCATGGAAACCAGAATTTTGCATGGATCCCAAAAATTTGAAGGAATTCTGGTGAGGTCATTGAGAGGATGCTTTCTGTGAAGTTTCATCCAAATTGACCCACTGGTTACTGAGGAGAAGAAGTTGACGGACGACGGACGACGGATGCCGGACAAAAGGCGATCACAATAACTCACCTTGAGCAAAGCTCAGGTGAGCTAAAAATAAAGACTATCGTGTTAACAAGCTCTTTTATAGCAATTTTGACCATTTCAAGGGCCATAATCCAGTCATGCATGTGGCTGGTTTTCGAAAGGAACCGAGCTCTCATGGATATCTAACTACTGTACAAGTTTGGTTGAGATACAATCAAAAGTGAAGACTATCGTGTTAACAAGCTCTTTTATAGCAATTTTGACCCTTTCAAGGGCCATAATCCAGTCATGCATGGGCTGATCTGGCTAGTTTTCAAAAGGAACCGAGCTCTCATGGACATCTAACTACTGTATAAGTTTGGTTGAGATACAATCAAAAGTGAAGACTGTATCGTGTTAACAAGAAATTGTTTACCGACGGACGACGGACAAATCGCCACGACATAAGCCCTTCTGGCCAGTAGAGTTAATAAGAGATTGCTTGTTTTGGAACTGAATGAAATGTGGGAGATTTGAAAAATTAACAATAACATTTAAATAAGTACCGGTAAGAGATTGCTTGTTTTGGAACTGAATGAAAAGTGGGAGATTTGAAAAATTAGAGTCTCCTGTAAAAAGTGGGTGATTTAACCCTTGACCTCATACAACAATTCTGCAGCAGATGGCTTTGAACATATATTGTCAAAAAATAGAAAATCTCTATAATTGAATGGATAACCTATGACTAAAAATGGAAAACATTGTGACTGAAGGTGAAATACCCCGTTTTCAATTTTTTCTTTTGTCACTTTGTTTTTCAAAAAGCTGTCTGCTGCAGCGGCGTTTGAAAGTGTCTATATGAGGGAAAGGGTTAATTAAACCTTTCCTACTTGCATGGACAGGCAAATCTTTATCTACAATTAATCTGTTTGTAAAGCAGATGCAGCTTTTGTAGTATTGTGTACCATTGATTTTCTCTATTTGTAAAGCACAGCTTGTGTAGTATTTTGTACCAGCCATTTTTTGTTTAGTTTTAGCTCTCAAATTGTACCATGAGTGATGTGTTGTACAAGGATAAAGAAAATCCACACACTATGTGCCGTACATGATTAAAATCAGTTATGCCATTTTTATGTTGTCAGCTTTGAAAACAACTTCTGAAAAATGTATATCTAGAAACCAATACATAGATCCCAGATACACATGTATAGGTAAATGGATGAATTGCCTATTTGTAGCAATTTCTACATTTTCTTCAATGATTTCTTAAGTTGTCTTAGGCAGAAGTTGCAGATGACATCCTATTCTAGATAAGGGTTTACCGTTATCAACATACAACAAATATGCAGAAGACAGTTTGAATTTATTTTTGCAAACATGTAGAAAACTCTATAAACAATAGTACAATCTCTATGCATGATAGTAAAATTATTGAATAGAGTTGAAAGCAGTGTAGCAAAAGGTGAAATTGCTCATCATGAGCAATTCTCCATTTGCCATAATAATTTTAAAAGTCGTCTGCAGCTGAAGTGTCAGAAAGCGTCTGTATGTGGGAAAGGGTTAAACAACTGCACTTTACAAACCACAAAGATGTAGATAAGGTGTACAATTTATTCTATGATTCTTTTTTGACCATTAACCCTTTCCCACATATAAATGCTTTCTGAAACCTCTCCAGCAGATGACTTTTGAAAACACTGTGACAAAAAAAGAAATTGCTCGAAACGCGAAATATCTACTTTTGACACAATGTGTGGAGATTTTACATATTATTGTTTAGATGTTTTCAAGAGTCATCTGCTGCAGATTTGTTCTACATTGGAAATTGTTAACACTTTCCCTCATACAACAGTTCTGCAGCAGACGACTTTGAAAATATTTTGTCAAAAAATGGAAAATCTCTATAATTGAATGGATAGCCTATGACCAAAAGTGGAAAACATTGTGGCAAAAAAAAAAATTGCTCATTTTAACAAGTTTTTGAGACCAATTAAGTATAGTGATAATTGGTTGTACATCAGGCAAATTTAGAGAGCAGACACTGTTAGTACAGTTTTGGCCATTTCGAGGGACATAAGTGTGTAGTGACTAAGATAACATGGTAAGTTATCGAACTTGTCCAAGATATTATGCCAATACACATTCTGACCAAATTTGGTGATGATTGGACAAAGGCTTCTAAAGTTATTGAGTTGACAAGACCAATTTTAGGTAATTTCTATAATTAAAGAGTGATAACCCTCAATTGACTAAAGCGATATGGCTAGTTAACAAACTTGTCCAAGATATTATGCCAATACACATTCTGACCAAATTTGGTGATGATTGGACACAGGCTTCTAAAGTTATTGAGCTGACAAGACTAATTTTAGTTAATTTCAATAATTAAAGGGCAATAACTCTTGATTTACTAAAGCGATATGGCTAGTTATCAAACTTGTCCGAGATATTATGCCAATACAAATTCTGAATAAATTTGGTGATGATTGGACAAAGGCTTCTAAAGTTATTGAGCTGACAAGACCAATTTTATGGTGATAACTCTTAATTGACTAAAGCAATATGGCTAGTTATCGAACTTGTCAGAGATATTATGCCAATACACATTCTGACTAAATTTGGTGATGATTGGACTAAGGCTTCTTAAGTTATTGAGCTGACAAGACTAATTTGGGGTAATTTCTATAATTAAAAGGCGATAACTCTTGATTGACTAAAGCGATATGGCTAGTTATCGAACTTGCCCGAGATATTATCCCAATACACATTCTGACTAAATTTGGTGATGATTGGACAAAGGCTTCTAAAGTTATTGAGCTGACAACATACTGGACACCGCCCGCCCGCCCGTACGCCGCAGGTAAAACTATAAAGCTTCTATATGAGGGAAAGGGTTAAACCTTAAAAGTTGTGGATACTCACTGGGACAATCCTTTTGATAACCCACAACATATGGCTTTTATTGAATAATAAAAAAGACATTGTACAGCAAAGACCAGTTTACTCCCCCTTATATTGACCCCTGATGTATTATGCAATCAGAAAACACAACTTACTGGTTCAAAAAGTATCAATTCCTGCATATCGTCCTTAAAGTACCACCTCCAATGTGTTTTATAGGTCTGAGATCGGTAATTTCCTAGCATATAGGATCGAGTACTCAGTCGGCGCACACTTACTATATCCTGACCTTCATCACCTGCCAAACTCACAAAAGCATGAAGGTGACCATCAAACTTCACCTGTACCACATATAAACTGGCATCCCTTTCCTAAAATAAATTACTTGACATCAATTTTTCACCATAAAAAAACATTTTATACACAATGTTCTAGGTCTTTTCAGTAGCGGACGTCTGACATTATGTTAACCTGTGCCATGCTTAAATCACCACATGGTGGTGTTAGTTATCTTTACCGTGTTATAACCACCATATGTTGGTTGAAACGAAACTACATTTTGGTGGTCTGACGTCATGTTAACCCTTTCCCTCATACGACAATTCTGCAGCAGACAACTTTGAACGTATTTTGTCAAAAAATAAAAAATCTCTATAATTGAACTGATAACCTATGACTAAAAGTGGAAAACATTGTGGCAAAAGGAGAAATTGCACGTTTTGTGCAATTTCTTCTTTTGTCACTATGTTTTCAAATAGCCGTCTGCTGCAGAGGCGTCAGAGGGCGTCTATATGAGGGAAAGGGTTAAAAACCACCACATGGTAGATTAAAGTCTGATGCTCGGATTTTTTTTTTTCATGAAGATTGGATGCAAAATTTGGCCTCTATAAAGTTATTATGGTTCAATATTTCATCTGCCATTTGGCACAGGAAAATAAACCCATTCCCACATACAACAAATCAACAGCAGATGACTTTGAAAATATAAAGGCAAAATTATGAAAAAAATCTTTAAGCCTTTCCCTCATACGACAATTTTGCAGCAGACGACTTTGAAAATATATTCATTTATGGCAAAAATGTGAATTATCTCCATAAATGATGAGCAATTTCACCTTTTGCAACAATGTTTTCAAAAGTTGTCTGCTGCAAATGCGTCGGAATGTGTCTGCAAGTGGGAAAGTTTAGTCATTTAAAAGAGAGATTTCTCCTATGCCATTATTCTTTTAAAAGTCGTCTGCTGCAAAGGCATCAAAATGCTTCTACATGTTCATGTTGGTAAGGGTTAATGCTAAAACCTACTGCCATAAAGTTATATCAAGTCTCTTGTTTATATTCTTTAACCCTTTCCCTCATATAGACGCTTTCTGACGCCTCTGCAGCAGACAGCTTTTTGAAAACATAGTGACAAAAGAAGAAATTTCACAAAACGTGCAATTTCCCCTTTTGACACAATGTTTTCCACTTTTTGTCATAGGTTATCCATTCAATTATGGAGATTTTCTATGTTTTGACAAAATACGTTTAAAGTCGTCTGCTGCAGAATTGTCGTATGGGGGAAGGGTTAAAGCAGACGGCTTTTTGAAAACATAGTGACAAAAGAAGAAATTGCACAAAACGTGCAATTTCCCCTTTTGACACCATGTTTTCCACTTTTTGTCATAGGTTATCCATTCAATTATGGAGATTTTCTATGTTTTGACCAAATACGTTTAAAGTCGTCTGCTGCAGAATTGTCGTATGGGGGAAGGGTTAAAGCAGACGGCTTTTTGAAAACATAGTGACAAAAGAAGAAATTGCACAAAACGTGCAATTTCCCCTTTTGACACAATGTTTTCCACTTTTTGTCATAGGTTATCCATTCAATTATGGAGATTTTCTATGTTTTGACAAAATACGTTTAAAGTCGTCTGCTGCAGAATTGTCGTATGAGGGAAAACGTTATTTAACCCTTTCCCACATACAGCAAATTTGCAGCACAACAACAGTGAAGAAATTTAGGCAAAATAACTGAAAAAAATATTATTGCAACAGAAGAACATTTTGAGCAATTTTTCCTTTTGCTACAATGTTTTCAAAAATCACCAGATGCAAGGACATCATCATATTATGTCGTCTGTATCACCTCTTTTTTATATTGGTAGCCTTAACACTTTCCCACATACTTGAACTCTGCAGCAGACAACTTTGAACATATTTTGAACATAAAATGGAATATCTTATGAGCAATTTCTTCTTTTGTTACAATGTTTTCAAAAGTCATCTGCTTCAGAGGTGTTGAAAAGCGTCTGTATGTGGGAAAGGGTTAAATACATTACCTGATATAATACTGTCAAATAATGAACTATTCCAAAGTGTTAAACATGGACCCTTAATTTGCTGATAGAGACTGTAACAGACAACATAATGATGCATTTACATTTTTGCCATCCAGCTGAAGAAATTCACAAAGGTTTGTCTTTCTTGTGACATGGTTCATAATTTACCCAAATGAGCCGTCCCAGCAGAAAAACCAACATTGTGGTCTCTGGGTAAAGTTCTGACCCAGATCAGTCTAAGCATAGTGCCCAGGCTAACCCGGACAGACACTTTTAGCCTCCAGTGAATGTTCTGTTTCAGGAGTCCTTACTCTATACATTTAGCCCCCGAGACAAAATGTGTTGGGCTGGATTAGCCTACGTGGACTGCGCAGGCAGTTCTGGGTCATTACAATATGCAGAGGCCATAATGTTGGTTTTCTTACAGGATGGCTCAAATGTAGACACATTTTGACATATCTGCAGCAGGAAACTTTTGAAAAACACTGTGACAAATGTAGCAATAGTATACTTCGATTCACCAAACTTATACATAATTCTGTCAAATTTCTTTCATTAATTTACTGATTTTCACTATCAAATATAAATATTTGTTATTATTTAAATACACTAAAACAAAACTCACAATCTCTGTATGTGCCTCGCTATTTTTGTAGCAAAATCTTTCTTCGATTAGTTCAGACTGAGGAAAAGTCACCCAATTACCAAATATCTTTAGTTGCCAAATGTAAGGTATCCTTTCAATCAGGTGGACATCATTGCACTTTGTATCGGTGCAGCCATCAGACGTTATATTCACATCACATATGTACCTATCACTGATGGAATCTGAAACAGAAACAACTTTACCTTTTCCTACATACAACAAACAATAGTGAATCATCTAGATATTTTCTGTAAATGACAGTATTATCATTGAAAATAGATAAAAAACATTGTGGCTAAAGGAGAAAGGGTTGTGTTACATTACTTCATGTTATGCAACAGAAAGGTTGTGGCAAAAGGAGAAAATGCTCATTATAAGCTCAATTATATTCCTTTTTGCCACAATGTTCCACAACTTGCTTGTAGTAGACGTTCAAGATGAATCCCAAATGTTCGAAAGGGTTAAATACTTATCAAATGATATGATATAAAAGACCCATGGCAGGTGAAAAAGGGTCGTATTGCATTCCCCTTTATGCGATGCAAATAACATGAATAGAGATGAAAACATAGTGGAAAAATAAAAGAAATTTCTTCTTTTGCCACAATGTTTCCAAAACTTCCCAAAACTTCCCTTCAGCAGAAAGGTCAATATCAATCTGTAAACAAGTGGGAAAGGGTTTAAATACTAATCACATATCAATACTTATCAAATTATCACATATAAAAGACCCATGGTGGTTTAAAAAGGGTCATGTTGCATTATTTCAATCCCCTTTATGTGATGCAAAAAACATGAAAACAGTGTCGCAGAAGGAGAGAGTGTTCATAATGGAAATTTCTCCATTTGCCACAATGTTTTCCAAGAACTTGCCTGCAGCAGATGTCAAAATGCATCTGCATGTAAAAATGTTATGAGTATGAATCAAATGACATGATATATTAGAAGACACAGGGAAGGCTCAAAAGGGATGTGTTGCATTACTTCAATCACTTTTTTTGCCTCACTAAATTTACCATCAGATAAATGCCCGTCAATCTTTCTCTTTCGCCGTTTAGCAGTTTCAGGTTTAATGTCGAGCCGTGTCTGGTCACGAGATCTTGTTCTGTGTATTTTCTGCACAGGTAGCACTGTATCATCAAACAATGGAACTTCCTCCTTTTCCTCCAATACAACATGTTCTGGCGGGGAATACTTGACTGTTTTATGATAGAACATTACAGGTAAGAGGTTCAGATATGGGGAGGTAAACAGCTCTTTTCCCTAAAATATCTCACTTATCAGCCAACCAATCCCTATGATGTGGGTACTCAAAATAATCCTCTCATTGAGACGATTCTTTTGAGTACCGTTACCATAGTTTTAGAGGATCAAAAAAGGATTTCAGAACAGGCAAAACGCCCCTTATTTAGAGCTCAGTTGCAGGTTGAATCAAAGCTCTAAATAAGGTACACATATTTCACATTCCTAAATCCTTATTTGAAACTGAGACAAATCTTTTGAGATATTCCTGGTAAAGGACCAATTTGCTCCACCTTATTTAGTTCTCTGATAAATGAACTCAAAAGTGTTTTTTCTAATTTACAGAAAACTTTAAATGCCTCTGCCCAAGACATCTTTTGAAAACATATTGGAATATTTCCAAATAAACTATTTTCAAAAAAGTATTTTTGCACACTGACCAATGATTTTAAACATATGACCCTTATAACAAGATTTTTTCATTATATACATTTAAGGAAAACAAGACCTCCTCCTGGTGGCAATGTTTGGCAATGTTTTTCAACGGATTGGAATAATTTGAATAATCTTGGTAGAGGGTCATCCATAGGAAGATTTGTGCCAAATTATTTTCAAATCAGACCAGTAATTTTGGACGAGAAGATTTTTTAACTTTTCACTATACAAATATAAGGAATACAAGTTCCACAACCTGGCGGCCATGTTTTGCTACAGATTGATATAATCTTAACAAACTTGGTAAAGGGTCACCTAAGGAACATTTGTGCCAAATTATTTCCAAATCAGGCCAGTACTTTTGGACAAGAAGATTTTTTAAGTTTTCACGTACACAAACATATATTAGGAAAACAAGCTCTGCCCCCTGGCTGCCATGTTTTTCAACGGATTGAAATAATTTGAACAATCTTGGTAGAGGGTCACCCAAGGAACATTTGTGCTAAACAATTTTCTTTCCAATCGGGCCTGTAAATTTGGACAAGATCCTGCATTTTCCCCCATTTCTGATGTAGCAGCAACAATTTCACACATTTCCTTGGTAAGTTACCATTCATGCTTTACTACTGGTCCATATATCCTGACGTCAGTTGGTCAGTCCTCATTCTTACCCAACAATCCTGAGCTCCAAGGAGGGAAAGCCATTACTACCTTTGATATGACCCGATTATGACGTGGCTTACATACTAACAGTATAAATACCTTCCATTGCTGTGGCACTCTCTTCAAATAAATCAGGATAAACTCTCTCAGTGCCCTTATCCATTGACAAGGCATCTTCAGGTGATACAGTTCTTTGTCTTGGAGACCTCATTATGAAGATCATTCTTTTGAATAATCCCTCATTCCATTGAGCCATTCTGTATGCATCAAGGATTGGTTTGTTATGTTCCGAAAACTTATCATGGGAGAACGTGCAGACAGCTTCATCATCAAAACAATCCCCCAGTATAAATCTTTGGCAAATATGAAGCCCAGTACAATTAGCTTTCTTGCAGGATCCATTCTCGTTCCAAGAGACACATATACGTGGATACCTAACACTAACAATGCTGCGTATTTCTGAATTTGTGAAGACACTGTTGTATCCAAATCGCTTTGAAATTGACAAATTCTTGTTACTTTCATCCAGGAAATCATGTGAAAATTTGCATTGTTCGCCAAATGCACAATTACCACACAAAAGGTCCTTGCAAACATGGTATCTTTCACAGTCAGGTTTGTCACATGATCTTTTAGTAATATAGTTAAGGCAATATGTGACTTCCTTGTTGAATGCCATGACATTGACAATTTCTCCATTTCTTTCAACAAGATTAAACCTCTTCTGATTACGCCTGAACCATTTGGACACATCACAGCCTGATGGGAAGATATCAGATTTCCTGACTACTTCCCATGGGGTTGATTCAGCACCCAACTGTTTAACCAGATATCTAAACACTGCATTAATTTGTGGACCATCATTAGGATCAGCTTGAGACTCACTCATGCTACTGCGTCTGTGATGAGAAACATCTTGTTTACTTTTGGCTTGTTTGTTTTCCTCACAAACAAATGAATCGTCATTAATTTTTGCCTCTGAATTGGATTCTTCTTCAAAAGCAAATATGAGACCGCTACCAGGTGGTTTAGATAGATGAGCACATTGCTGGCTCATAGCGCTGTCCTTACTATTAGGTTTATCCTCCTGTTTTTGTATTGTGACATTGTCCTGTTCTTTGTCCTTTGCATTGTCCGTTTTTCTTACAATTCTACAGAGGTCATCTAACTCACTCATCAAGTGAACAATTTTACCCTTATTCTGTTCAATATGTTTGCTGTTATCTTCTTTGCTTTTCTTCGGCATTGCCTCAGTATAAGAATCATCTCTACAGTCTATCACAGGTTTGGGTGTCATTTTGTCTAAATCTTCTACTTGCAGTTCCTGAACATTGTTGGCATTATGTTGACCTCTAGGAAATTCAGAATGTTGTGGCGCAATTGGTTTAGTCCTTGTTGATTTTCCTTCATCATTTCTTGATTTATTTTGATGATGCTGAGGACCTTGGCTTTGATTATTATCAACCTTATTTCCATGGCTGATTTCTTTTGGTCTGGCTCCAGCCGTATTTACTGATGGTGTGCTGACACTTCTTGACATGTTTCTTCCTCTGTTGTTGGGAGTCATGATATTCCTTTTGTCCTGGTTAAAATTATGTGGATGTTGTTGCCTAAATTGACTGCCTGGCATAAATCCATATGAAGGATTATAATGATGCAGGTTACTTGGTGGCATGCGTGGGTGAACAGGACCTATAAAATTTGAGAACATTATGAGCTGTGCTTTGCAATAACTAACCTTACCCTTTCTTACATACAAGAAGCATTTGACTTTGAAACATCTAGGCAAACAATATAGAAAACCTCTATAGAGGAAAGTTATGCAATGAGATTTATAATGCAAAACACATGACAAAGTCTCAAACTACTGAAACTAGAACTATCACTGAAGATGATAAATACCCCCTAAACAGCACCTTGACCTACACCATAACTTAATAAGTAAAAGGGCCATAACTCTGCACATCTCCTCTTGGTATAGAAGCTTCATGTAAAATTTGATTGAATTCCAACCCGTGGTTTGTAAGAAATAGGCCGGACAAAATATGGCTTCCGGCCGACCGACAGACAGACAGATTGCCCGACACAATGACTCCTTTATACCCCCTCTTCTTCGAAGAGGGTATAATAAAAACAAGAGCTGTCGGAGGACAGCGCGCTCGACTATATGCCGCTTATTCCCATAAAGCACTATTTCATTATATTGCACTTAAGTACTATTTTCCCTTTCCCTCATACAGCAATTCTGCAGACGACTTTGAACGTATTTTGTCAAAACATAGAAAATCTCCATAATTGAATGGATAACAAAAAGTTGAAAAATTGTGGCAAAATTTTCTAAGTAATTCAAGGGCTATTACTCCATATTTGGGATACAATGGGGTTATCTAACCTAATTGTACGATGGTCCTTAACAAATGTGTGAAGTATGAAGTGATTTGAATTATGAAACTTTAACGTTGAGCTAAACGCAAATGTTAAAACTGACCGAGTCCAAAAATAGCAAATCCTTAAAAAAAGGTTTACCAAATGTTTGACATCATGCAAAACCCGTTTGATATTGTTGAAGAATTATATTTGATAATGAATGAATTACAAAAATGAAAGGAATGTAACCAAAAATTATGAATTTATCTAAAATTCTCAAAATCAAACAAAAATCATGTTATTTATTCCCAAAAAGTCACACTCAGCATCTTCAACATACAATGTGAAGAAAAGTATTATATGTAATTATATTCCAAATATGAAAGCCCTAACAGAAGTACTTATTGAGAAAAATTAAAAAATTAAATGAAAATGCCAACTTGACCTAAAACTTTAACCACCCAAAATCATATCTTTTGCCGCAAAAAGAAGGTCACACTCAGCATCTTCAGCATACAATATGAAGAAATGTATTAGATGTAATTATATTCCAAATATGAAAGCCCTAGCATAAGTACTTATTGAGAAAAAAAAAAAAATCCAACTTGCCCTAAAACTTTAACCACCCAAAATCATGTTTTTTACCCCAAAAAGAAGGTCACACTCAGCATCTTCAGCATTTGATGTGAAGAAAGGTATAAGATGTAACTACATTCCAAATATTAAATCCGTAGCACAAATACTTATTGAGAACAAGAAACCGCTGAAGACGGTAAGGCCGGATTGTCGGCAATTTGACCTTGAAAATTTTCAAACCAAGGCCATGGTCAAAGTAACCATAGAAATCAATAGAACTTGTTACTGGTTACCTTCAGGCAAAGTTTCAAGTTTGTAACCCTTTCCAGTGCTGAGATTTTGCCTCAACCTGAAACTTTAACCAAAATGTTGATGGACAGACAGACGGACAGATGGACATCGCCAATCTATAGACCGGAAGTAACCATAGAAATCAATAGAACTTGTTACTGGTTACCTTCAGGCAAAGTTTCAAGTTTGTAACCATTTCCAGTGCTGAGATTTTGCCTCAACCTGAAACTTTAACCAAAATGTTGACGGACAGACAGACGGACAGACGGACATCGCCAATCTATAGACCGGAAGTAACCATAGAAATTAATAGAACTTGTTACTGGTTACATTCAGGCAAAGTTTCAAGTTTATAACCCTTTCCAGTGCTGAGATTTTGCCCTAACCTGAAACTTTAACCAAAATGTTGACAGACAGACGGACGGCAGACAGATGGACGGACGGACAGACGGACATCGCCAAAATTTAACCACCCAAAATCACATCTTTAACCCCAAAAAGAAGGTCACACTCAGAATCTTCAGCATACAATATGAAGACAGGTATTAGATGTAATTATATTCCAAATATAAAAGCCCTAGCATAAGTACTTATTGAGAAAAAAAAATGAAAAAAAAAATTCCAACTTGCCCTAAAACTTTAACCACCGAAAATCATGTTTTTTACCCCAAAAAGAAGGTCACAATCAGTACCTTTAACATTCAATGTGAAGAAAGGTATAAGATGTAACTATATTTCAAATATTAAAGCCCTAGCACAAATACTTATGAATGAAAATGCCAACTTGCCCTAAAACTTTAACCGGACGCCGACGGAGACGCCGACGCCGGGGCAAGTAGTAAAGCTCTCATATTCTTCGAATAGTCGAGCTAAAAATGCAGTCACCATGCAGTGTTGAAGAGACTTTCATTCAATATGACCCATATCTGAACTTGACCTAGATATCATTAATACAAACATTCTGACAAGATTTCAAGCTGCTGTCAAGCAAAAAAAATTGCGCCCTCAAGTGTTAACAAGATTTCCCTTAAATTTGGCCTTGTGACCTAGTATTTGACCGCACAAATTGGCCTACATATCATCAAGACAAACATTCTGATGAAGTTTCAGTATTTTCAAATTAAAAGAACAGCCTCCAGTGTTAACAAGATTTTCCTTCATTTTAGCCTAGCGACCTAGTTTTTTACCGAATATGACCCATATTCAAACTTGACCTAGATATCATTTATAGGACAAACATTCTGACATTATTTCAAGTAGCTGAAGCAAATATTGCAGCCTACAAAGTTTCAATATTTTCAAATTAATTTTTTTTGTCATTTGGTCATTGGTTAAAGATTCTCTAACTTTTAGGTCTGACTGTCATCTTGTGCAGAAGAACTGAACAGTTTGAACAATTTTTGTAGAAGGCAAACTAAGGAAAATTCACCTAAATATGTTTTGAAACAAATTAGGCCAGTGATTTAAGAGGAAATGTAGTTTCAATCTTTCCTATTTGTAGCTCTTGAAGCCATCTTGTACAATAAAGCAGAATTGGTAGGGGGTCACTTTAGGAAATAATATTTAAATTGTTTCCATGGTTTAGGAGAAGAACAGTTAAAAGGAAAATGTGAATGGACAGAGGAACGGTTGAGGCTGATCCTGAATAGTGAGTGATAGCAAAAGCTCATATGAGGAATTATTTTCAAACCAGACTTGTACTTCGAACAAGAATATTTTAAAAGTGTTTTATAAGGAAAACAAGCCCCAGCACCTGGCAGTTTTTCAAATATAAACATGTATAAAAGGAAAATATGCCCCAGCACCTGGCAGCCATGCTTTTCAACAGGTCGGAATAATTTGAACAATCTTGGTAGATAGTCATCCAAAGAACATTTGTGCCAAATTATTTCAAAATCAGGCCAGTGCTTTTGTACAAGAAGAGTTTACAAGTTTGTTATATACATACACGTACATATAAGGAAAACAAGCCCCAAGTCCCAGTACCTACATGCTTTTGTACAAGAATATTTTTCAAGTTTTCACTCAATTTACATAATTATAAGAGCACCATGATGGGCGCATTTATTGTTCACCAGTCCTGATTCAATAGAACTTCAAATAGTTTTCAAAGTTTTTACTCTATACATATGAGCAAAATCAGCCAAAATGGCCATATTAATCAACAGATCGCCATTCGGAATAATTTAAACAATCTCAGTAGTCACAAAATGAATATTTGTGCCAAATTATTTTCACAGAGCCCTGTCCTCTGGTGACCATGTTTATCACTAGATAGGAATGAGGGTCCTATATCGCTCACCTGATTTAATAGTACTTCAATAGTTTTTAAAGTTTTTGCTCCATACATATTTATAGCAAAATGAGCCCTGCCCCCTGGTGGCCATGTTTATCAACAGATCGGAATTATTTGAACATTCTCAGTAGAGGGTCACTCAATGACCCCAAAAAGCATCTTTATATATATCATAATGGGGTCATGGTGAAGGTACCGCAGAAACCAAAGGTCTAAATTTAATGTGAATCTTTGAATATTTTTAAAACAAGAGGGCCATGATGGCCCTAGTTCGCTCACCTTAATTATACAATGTACTGCAATGTAAAACACATCAAGACAATTATTCTGAATGCAACCTCCACAGTGTTAACAAAATTTTCCTTCATTTGGCCTAGTAATCTATATTTCTTTACCTGATATGACCCATATTCCAACATGTACTAGATATCAAGACAACATACTGACAAAGTTTCAACTTGCTCAAAGTAAAAATGCGGCCTCAGGAGTTTGAACAAAATTTTCCGTTATAGACCTTGTTTCTGACCCAATATGACCCATATTCGAACTTAAAGTAGATATAATTCAGACAAAATTTCAAGCTTCTGAAGCAAAAAATGCAGCTTCTATAGTGTTAACAAGATTTCCCTTCAATTTGGCCTAGTGACCTAGTTTTTGAGCCTACATGACTCATATTCGAACCTGGCTTAGATATCATTTAGATAAACATTCTCATCAAATGTCAAGCTGCTGTAGCAAAAAAATGCGTCTTCTACAGAGCTAATAAGATTTTCCTTCAATTTGGCCTAGTGACCTAGCGTAAATGGTCGGTTATAAGTCGCTCTCTACTATAAGACGCTACCCCTACTTTGAGGTCCAAAATCTAGGATTAAAAGTGTGTGTAATTCACAGAGAGGTGAAGACAAGGGTTTTAAAGTTCTATGGAAAAGAAGTCACCCAATTATAGTTTGGACTCGTTATATCATATGCAAACGGTTGTAATTTCTCCTGGAACAGGCTGTAGTTACAACTGACTTGCATTAGCCCTATAACTTTTTGTCGCGTGAAAAACACAGGGCTCAAATAAATGACGTCACTAATTTACCGCTGAGAGATTGAGCCACGACAAATGAAATACACCCATATAAATTAATTTACGATCCTATTAGCCTACTAAGCTACTTGTGTGACTAAATTGCACATACTCTTTTTTATGATGTAGCTCTTTTGTTGGGGAAAATGGTTTGCGGAAAATAAAGGTCTATATAGATTTCACTCTTACCCATTTGCACATGCATTTTGACGCATTTGCATTCTTTTGATAGCGCTCTGACAAAAGGAGAAATAACTACATTTTCTTTAAATTAGACAAATTAACTTTGAATTGAAAAGGATTTTAAAGGGTACATAATATTATGGTATTTATTTTCCTTTTTTTAACAGCTTTGAAATTAGATAAAACAAGATGTGTTTGTGAAACACTGATACCCCCGAATGGCAACATCTAGGTCAAAGGTCAAGGTCGCCAGGTCAAAAATGTTGGTACTGACAGAAAGGTCATGTCACAAGGAAAACACATGTGAAATATGGTAGCCGTACCTGTTATGGTTCAAAAGTAGTGGTCAAGGTTAAATTTTTTTTTGAGAATGGCAACATCTAGGTCAAAGGTCAAGGTCGCAAGGTGAACAATTTTGGTACTGACAGAAAGGTCATGTCACAAGGTATACACATGTGAAATATGGTAGCCGTACCCGTTATGGTTCAAAAGTAGTGGTCAAGGTTAAAGTTTTTTTTCGAGAATGGCAACATCTAGGTCAAAGGTCAAGGTCGCCAGGTCAAAAATGTTGGTACTGACAAAAAGGCCATGTCACAAGGAATACACATGTGAAATATGGTAGCCGTACCTGTTATAGTTCAAAAGAAATGGCCAAGGTTAATTTTTTTTTCGAGAATGGCAACACTTAGGTCAAAGGTCAAGGTCGCCAGGTCAAAAATGTTGGTACTGACAAAAAGGTCATGTCACAAGGAATACACATGTGAAATATGGTAGCCGTACCTGTTATGGTTCAAAAGTAGTGGTCAAGGTTAAAAAAAAATTCGTGCAGACAGACAGACAGACGTGCAGACAGGCCAAAAACTAGATGCCCACCGAATCAGTGATTCCGGGGGCATAAAAATGTAAGGAAAGGATGCATCGCTGATAAAAAGCAGTTTCTCTTTTTCTCACAACGTTTTCCAACACTGTCTGCTACATCTGCATTTAAAGTAACAAATTTATACGAGGTAGTGACTGTACTGTCTACACAATTTACAGTGAGGTACCTCCGATGGTTATATGCAAACGGTTGTAATTTCTCCTGGAATAGGCTGTAGCAACAACCGACTTGCATTAGACCTAAAACTGTTGTGTGTAAAATATAGCCTTAGGAAAGATTAGCGATTTAGGCAATTATTTAATGTTGTCTTTGGCGCCGCAATTTACATTTTCACAAAAATCAAAATGGCTAAATCAAAATAATAAAGACAAAAGAGTATAAATTCATAATTATATTTTTTCTTCTGTTCGATTTCTAAACAAATCAATTCAATATTATGTTATTATTATTTCAATCAAACTTGAATTATTCTGTTAAATCAGCTCTTTATATAAATGACAGCTTTTGAAGATAGGTAGCTCGGTGCGTATTTCTTTTCTGAAATTTTGCTTGACCGGTTTATAAGTCCCCACTTTACTTTCGATTTTGAAGGTAAAAAAATGCGTCTTATAACGGTAGTTTCTGACCCAATAATTTATGACATATATTCGAACTTGACCTAGATATCTTTAAGACACACATTCTGACAAAATTTCAAACTTCTGAAGCAAAAAATGCGGCCTGTAGAGTGTTAACAAAATTTCCCTTCAATTTAGCTCTGTGACCTAGTTTTTAACCCGGCATGACCTATATTCGAACTTGGCCTATATATAATTTAGATAAAAATCCATATTTCAAGCTGCTGAAGCAAAAAATGCGGCTTCTACAGAGATAACAAGATTTCCCTTCAATTTGGCCTAGTGACCCAGTTTCTGACCCAATATGACCCATATTCAAACTGGACCTAGATAATTTTAAGGCAAACATTCAGATGAAAGGTCAAACTGCTGAAGAAAAAATTGCGGCCTCTGGAGTTTTCCTTCAATTTGACCTAGTGACCTATTTTTTGACCCATGTTCGAACTTGACATACATATCATCAATACAAACATTCTGCAGTTTCAACATGCTCAAGTTTAAAATGTGGCTTCCAGAGTGTTAACAAGATTTCCCTACAATTTGACCTAGTGAGTAATTGTTTGACCTCATATGGCCCAGTTTCAAACTTATCCAAGATTTGATGGAGATGAATGTTCTGATAAACTTTCATGAAGATTGGATGCATAATGTAGCCTGTAATGTGTTAACAAGCTCAAATGTTGACGACGTACGGCGCACGGACGCCGGACAAAATGTGATCACAATAGCTCACCTTGCACTTCCTGCATAGGTGAGCTAAAAAGGACCACCAAAGTAACATTCCTTTGAAGTTTTGTTGAAATAGGCCCAGTGGTTAAGGAAGAGATGTATTTTGTAGCTAAAAATTAACAAGAGACATCAGGCTTCGGCTCAGTAGATCTGAAAAGTGACACTAAACCTTTTTCCACATACAGTGCCAGACACCTTTAACCCTTTCCCTCATAAGACAATTCTGCAGCAGGCGACTTTGAACATATTTTGTCAAGAAATAGAAAATCTCTATAATTGAATGGATAACCTATGACTTAAAGTGGAAAACATTGTGGCAAAAGGAGAAATTGCTTGTTTTGAGAAATTTCTTCTTTTGTAAAACTATGTTTTCAAATAGCCATCTGCTGTTGAGGCGTCAGAAAGCGTCTATATGATGGAAAGGGTTAATATATCCAAAATGGTGAACTCAAATTAACTTATTGGGAGTTAAATGTTGGTTTAATAACAATATTTTAGTTATTTCAGTGGCCAGTTTATCTAAAGGTTGGTTCTTGGCTCTTTCCCTACTCGCTGGTAGAGGTGTGCGGGAGGTCACAGGTTTGATCCCTAGCCGTGTCATACCAAAGACTTTAAAAATGTTAGAAATGGCTGCCCTCCTTGGCACTCAGGGTTGCGGGTTAAGTATTACGACTGACTAGCTGAAATCAATTTCTCAGGCAACAGGGTTGCTATCTTCTCACTTAGACTGTAATCAAATAGGTTGGAAAAAAATTACATAAGCAGCCCTGAAATGTCCCACAAAATAAATTGAAATAAAACAAAACGTCAATGTGGATGCAATGTCGGCAAAGCAAAGTACAAACTATATTTGCATAATCCCGATTATAACCAAATTTATATTTAACACTATAAAATGACTGGTTTGCACTTTATTGTGTTTTTAATTAATTTTGAATTATAATTCAATTAAAAAGTTAGGACAATTCCCTGTTAATGACAACCAAAACCCGTCAACAACAAAAATGGATTTCCGAAAGGACTCAAGGGAGACTTTCCATTGCTCACTATCAAAATTGGTAGATATGAAATCGGGTAACAATTAGTACTTGAAGTAAATAAGTTTATATTCTTTTGCGGACAAAAAGTCAAATACGTTATTAACTTTTATACTGTTCTAGTTGGATTTTATTTGTCGGAAGAGTAACAAGACTTACTAGTCAATAATTATACTTTCTTAAATCTGAATTATGATTTCTTTTGTGTTTACATGTTTTTAAATACATGACAATATTCGTGAATAAATATTGTATTCGCCACCTAGTGTATTCGTTACAGTCCTATACATAACCCTTTTCCACAAGTGTACTTTGGCATTTTGAAAACATTTTGGCAAAAGGAGCAATTGTTCATTATGAGAATTTCCCCCTCTTGCCACACTATTTTCAAGTCTCTATTTAAATATTATACTTAACTTCATTTATAGAGATTTTCCCCCTTATGCCACAATATTTTCAACTCTATTCAATATATTATAATTTAATTTATAGAGATTGTCTAAATTTTTGTGTCCAGATTTGATTGTTTCTTGTTTCTTTTATGCCACTTTTAACAGTTTTTTCAGTTATAAATCATGGTGCTTCTTTTGTAAGTTACCAGTACGACTAGTCTATTAAATATCCTGACACAAGCAAGTCAGTGGTAATGATAACCCTACAATCATGGTGCTTCTTTTGTAAGTTACCAGCACGACTAGTCTATTAAATATCCTGACACAAGCAAGTCAGTCGTAATGCTAACCCTACAATCCTGAGCACCAAGGATCAGCCAGCCTAGGATCTTAAACTAAGACCTTCAGCACCCAAAGTGGACTTTGAACATATTTGAACATAACCTATGACTAAAAGTGGAAAACATTGTGGCAAAAGAAGAAATTGCTAGTTTTGAGCAATTTCTTCTTTTGTCACTATGTTTTCAAAAAGTCGTCTGCTGCAGAGGCGTCAAAAAAGCGTCTATATGAGGGAAAGGGTTAAATTTCCCTTTCGATGCCTCTGCAGCAGACAACAGTTCAAGAGTGTGGGAAAAGAAGAAACTGCTCATAATGTGCAATCTATCCTTTTCCCACACTTCTTTCAACCCTGATCAATAACTTAACTTTCATTCATAGATCTATATGATCCATATTTTGCATACATGTGTTCTAAGTGATCTACCGCGATTGTGCGATATGTGGGAAAGGATTAAACTTACCCATTGGCATAGGATAATAAGGATTTCCAGGGATTGGCATAATTCCGTCTCCAATATATCCAGGTCCATACCCTCCTCTCTGTCCTCTTGCATTGTGTATCCCTCTGATTCCATGATGTACAGTATGTCCCGCTCTGTTCCCACTATTTACAAAATTTGCATACCCCCCTCTGTTTTCATTATTTACAAAATAACCCTCTCTGATTCCATTATTTAAATTTTGTCCTCCTCTGTTTCCATTATGCCCACCTCTGTTTCCACAATGCCCCCCTCTGTTCCCAATGTTTTCATTATACCCCCATCCATTTCCACTATTTACATTATGTCCTCCTCTGTCTCCACTATACCCCTCTCTGTTTCCTCTGTTTACATTGTGTCTCCCACTATTCCCACTATCGGCAGAGTACGCCCCTCTATTTCCATTATTTGCATAATGTCCTCCTCTGCCACCCCAACCATCTTGTCCCCCTCTGCCACCCCAACCATCTTGTCCCCCTCTGCCACCCCAACCATCTTGTCCCCCTCTGCTACCCCAACCATTTTGTCCCCCTCTGCCACCCCAACCATCTTGTCCCCCTCTGTTTCCTCTATTACTCTGCTCATCCCTGTAAACATTGCCAGCCTGTGATTCCATGTTTTCAGCATATCCTCTGCCTTGGAATGGACCACTGTCTACTAAAGAAATTATGAAGAATTCCTTTTCATATGATTATTGATAAAAGAACCCTTTAATGACCTTAGACCTTATTAAACTTAACACTCGAGACTTCTTCAGAAAAATGCTTTCTTATGCCTCTACAGCTGATGACTTTTGAAAACACTAGGGCAAAAGGAGAAATTACTCATAATGAGCAATTTCTCCTTTTGCCACAATGTTTTCAACCCCCACTGAATAAGTATACTTTCATATACAGAGATTTTTCACATTTTTGCCTAGATGTGTTCAAAGACGACTGCTGCAGATTTGTTGTATCAATTTCAATAACAAGGAAGTCCACCATTGATAACAAAAGAGTCCCTTATTTTTTAGTTTAATATTATACAAGAGCGTCGCAAGACAGCATGCTGGACTATTTGGCCAGTCAACAACTGTTGTTACTGAGATAGAGGCTTGATAGTGTAGTACTATAAATCAAGTTGGGTAAGTCTTGTTTGAATAGCATCTGCTGTTTGTGAGAAAAGGCCTTGCATGCAAAACTTTAACCCTAATTTCTAACTTCAACAAGTGCAATAATTTATAATAAATTCAGTCAGGAGTTACCTAACCTGTTTGTTTGATACCTTTAAAGACTATATTGAAGTTTTAAATCAATCCCTGAGTGGTTACAGAGATACTTGCATGATAGAACCATGTATGCAAAACTTTAACCAAATTTTCAAAGTCAAACAAGGGCTATAATTTGTTCTTAATTCATACAAGAGTTATCTAACTTGGCTGTCTGACACCCCTGAAGCCATGAATGAAGTTTCAAGTCAATATCATTACTCATTAGTGGTTACTGAGATATATCCATGATAGTACCTTGCATGCAAAACTTTAACCAGAATTTCTAAGTCAAAAAAGGGCTATAACTTGCATTAAATGCAGGATAGACTTATCTTACTTAATAATTCACATAGGTGTGATAGTTGGGAAGGCTTGTATAGTTTCAATGCAATGCATCAAGTAAATACTGAGATCTGGACTCTTAATGTAGTTGCGCACAAAACTTTAACCAGAATGTTTAAGTAAAAAGAGCCCTAATTTGCATTATACTACTATGCTGGACAGAGTTATCATACTTGATTGATTACATAGGTGTGATGGTTGGGAAAAGTTGTATTAAGTTTCAATGCAATGCATCAAGAGTTACTAAGATATGAACTCTTAATGTAGTTGCACGCAATACTTTAACCAGAATGTCTAAGTCAAAAAAAGAGGCATAATTGTGTCAAATTCTGATATAGAGTTTTGGGGCTTGTCCTGCAAAGTCATTTGATGATGTCCAATAAGTGTGTGAAGTTCCAAAGCAATAGCAGCTGTGGTTTGTGAGAAAAAGCCTTGCATGCAAAACTTCTTAACCAAAATTGCTTAAGTCCAAAAAGGGGTATAATTGTTTCAAAATCTGATGGTGAGTTTTGGGGCTTGTCCTACAAGGTCATTTAACCAAAGTTGCAACACCAATGCCGATGCACAAGTGACTGTAATAGCTCTCATATTCTTCAATTAGTCGAGCTAAACATTTTCAATTTCTATACTTTTGCCACAATGATTTAAGCTCATTCAATAGTATACTTTAAGCTCATTTCAATAGTATACTTTTTTATTAATAGTGATTGTTTATATTCCTCAATACTCTGAGTCCACTTCTGCACTTGATTTGCTGTAAGTGGGAAAAGGATCAAATAAAATACTAAAATGATTGTGTTTATATACCGGTACTTAGATATCTTTGTCTCTCTGGTAGACATATATATATATATATACTTTTGCATTTTGACAACATTCTGACAATATTTTCATCCAAATTGAAATATAATATCTGCATTTTAATTAAAAGAGATTTTTCTAAATTTTAGTGTTCATTTTCTTGTTACTTTTATGCTGCTTTCAATTAAAGGTTTTTCAGTTATATCATGGTGTTTCTTTTGCAAGTTACCAGTACCACTGGTCTATATATTGTGACACTAGTGAGTCAGTGGAAATGCTTAACCCTTTCCCTCATATAGACGCTTTCTGACGCCTCTGCAGCAGACAGCTTTTTGAAAACATAGTGACAAAAGAAGAAATTGCACAAAACGTGCAATTTCTCCTTTTGCCACAATGTTTTCCACTTTTTGTCATAGGTTATCCATTCAATTATGGAGATTTTCTATGTTTTGACAAAATACGTTCAAAGTCGTCTACTGCAGAATTGTCGTATGAGGGAAAGGGTTAACCTGAAATCCTGAGCACCAAGGAGGGACAGCCATTACAATCAGTTTTGGTTTGAACCACCCTTGGATCATAATCTAGAGACCTCCCAAACACAAAGTTCAGAATGCTCTACCATTACAACACCAAGACAGTCTGTTCAGTTTTGAAAGTCATCTGCTGCATATTTGTAGTATACGGTAAAGGGTTAATCTTCAAGTGTGACCCACTGATAAACCTGTCAGCTTATATTGATTAAAAAGCAAGTATGTCCGTTTTCAAAAAATTTAGGAAAGTTCAAATATTTTCATTTTTGAAAATATAATCCGTCACAATTGTTAGCATATGGAAAAAGAATCTTGAGACTGATTTTCAATGAAACAATAAGTCACATATTATCACAAATTATTATAGTAGTATAGATAATTAATAATCTAAAATGTTGAACTGAATTCAAATTAAATAATATGGTTTAAATGCCGTTTCAACAATTTTATAGTTATTGTACAGTGGTCAGTTTCCCAGGCAACACAGTTGCCACCTTTTAACATTTATAAATATAAACTGTAAGCAAATTGGTGGAAAATTACATATATAGCAGGGTTTCTATGACGCATTTTCAACTGAAATGTCACCCAAAAATAAATTGCTGTATACATGTCAATGAGGACACAATGTTGGCAAATTAATGTTTACAAACATTTATGGCCCACTACATTTATGGCCCATATTTGGAAGTTATGGCCCATATATGAACTATATCTAGGGGTAGCTATAATACCCTGGAGGTGGTATTAACACCTTAACAGGTGATAAACGCTTTCTGACGCCTCTGCAGCAGACGACTTTTTGAAAACAGTGACCTTTTGCCACAATGTTTTCCACTTTAAATCATAGGTTATCCATTCAATTATGGAGATTTTCTATGTTTTGACAAAATACGTTCAAAGTCGTCTGCTGCAGAATTGTTGTATGGGTGAAAGGGTTAAGGCTTTTACGAACTTTATAGATAACTTTGATTCCGGTTGGTGTAACACCACACCAATCAAAGGAAACACATGAGATCATCAGAGGAGACATCCCAGCAGGCACACAATGTTGTTTTAACGTTGAAATATAGTCAAGACGTCGAACAACGATATTACAACGTTGAAATTCTATGTTGTTTCAACGTTGAAACAACGTCGAAGTTACAACGTTGAAAAATGGTTGTCATGCTGACGATGTATCAATGTTCTCACCTTTGTTATTTTTTACATGTTTTTTAGACATATAAACACCATCTCTGTGTTTACCTTAGAAGTTTTAATATTCATTCCTGCAATAGGATCCAGTTATTTGGTATACACACACTGATAAACATGTGTTGTAAATGCTGTTTGGAAATTTAAATTATAACGGTGACGTAATTGTTTTAAATGACGTCATTCACGTGCCACGTACGTCATAGTGCAAGAGGGAAACAGATCATAGTATTGACGGGGGAATAGTTAAATCCTAGACGATAGCTTTCATGTAAAACAGCTACAAATAACAGATTTGTATTTATAGTGAATCGGGTAATAATATATTCATTATTTGTTTATTTTGTTTCAATACACACTATATTAACGATTTTCTTCAAATTCTGTTTGGTATTAGATCTAGTTATGTTTACAGCATATCCAGATACGAAATTGTTTGTTTTTTGGTTTGTACCAAAACATTTTCATTCCACCTGCTTGATCCAATTTCAAATTATTTAATTATACTAGTTTTTCCTCCTTAGTTTAAATGTGATTTCAAAATATCTCCTTCTTTTAGGTTTGAATATGAGTGTAGCCTGTTTTTGGGGGGTAAAAACATAAATGTTGATGAATTTTAATTGATTTTGAGAATAGGAAATAGTTGGTTAAATTTTACATTTAGGTCAGACACAGGTGGCAACATCCATTGTCCTTATTGTATAGCATGTGCCAGAGCCTGTAAGGTCAAGTGACATTTTATCAGGGTTCGACATTAACGGGATTCCGTGATCCAGAGGATCGTATATTTTAGTGAGGAATCTTTCATCCCACTGCCTGACTGGCTGGCGATTCCGTTTTTCTTACTTTTGTTCTTCCCTTTAATTATATAAGTATTAAAATACCAGGTTTTGTTGCGAAAAACAGTAATAAGAATGACCCATGAATTTTCATTTCCGGCTTTGATAATAAACATAAGCAGATCAAGTATGAAGAACAAGGTCACACTCTAAATAGCAGTTCAAAAATATTACATTTGCCATTATTCTTTCCTACCTAATTCTTGGTTATATTATTCTTCCAGGTAGCCTTTCCAAATTGCACGGAGGCAAAAACGAGGGATGTGATGTCCAAATACCTAAAATATGTGCCAGAAAGAGCCGGATGAGGAGGCAGAACTTGAACAATGCAATGAAAGAAGTGCAGGAACTGTTACCAGTGTTTCCCCACACCTTTTTGTGAATGGGGCCAGGGGGCTTGGAATTGTGAAAATAGTGACAAATGCCTGAAATTGTGAATTTACGATAGTATATATGTCAATCAAGGATTTTAGTTAGGATTGATGGATAGTGAATAAACTAATTGGCTATAATTTCTACTGGTTTCGTTGCATTGCGGCGCTTCTAGTATTATATAAAATTTATGTATTACAAATTAAATTTGTCCTCTGACAGAATAGACCTAAAACTTCTTGTGAGAATAAAACACAAGAACCATAACTCTTTTTGTCGTTTTTACACTCTCCATTGATATATAATTACCGATTTTAGCTTGACTTTTCTAATAATTTGAGAGCTAATACAGTTATGTGTGCGTTGGCATTGCAATTTTGGTTAAAGTTTTGCATGCAAAGCTATTTCTAACAAGAGGGCCATGATGGCCCTGGATCGCTCACCTTAATTATACAATGTACTATAATGCAAAATACATCAGGACAATTATTCTGAATGCAACCTCCACAGTGTTAACAAGATTTTCCTTCATTTGGCCTAGTGATCTATATTTTTTTACCTGATATGACCCATATTCCAACATGGACTAGATATTATCAAGACAACATTCTGACAAATTTTCAACTTGCTCAAAGTAAAAATGCGGCCTCCGGAGTTTGAACAATATTTTCCTTTATTGACCTTGTTTCTGACCCTACATGATCCATATTCGATCTTGGCTTAGATATCATTTAGATAAACATTCTCATAAAATGTCAAGCTGCTGTAGCAAAAAATGTGTATTCTACAGAGTTAACAAGATGTTCCTTCAATTTGGCCTAGTGAACTAGTTTCTGACCCAATATGACCCATATTCGAACTTGACCTAGATATAATTCAGACAAACATTCTGACCAAATTTCAAGCTGCTGAAGCAAAAAATGTGGCATCCAAAGTGTTAACAAGATTTTCCTTCAATTTGGCCTAGTGAGCTAGTTTTTGACCCCACATGATCCATATTCGAACTTGGCTTAGATATCATTTAGATAAACATTCTCATAAAATGTCAAGCTGCTGTAGCAAAAAATGCGTCTTCTACAGAGTTAACAAGATGTTCCTTCAATTTAGCCTAGTGACCTAGTTTCTGACCCAATATGACCCATATTCGAACTACCTAGATATCTTTAAGACAAACATTCTGACAAAATTTCAAACTGCTGAAGCAAAAATTGCGGCCTCTAGAGTGTTAACAAGATTTTCCTTCAATTTGACCTAGTGACCTAATTTTTGACCCAACATGACCCTTGATCGAACTTGACTTACATATCATCAAGAAAAACATTCTGATAAAGTTTCATCATGCTAAAGTTAAAAATGCAGTATCCAGAGTGTTAACAAGATTACCCTTCAATTTGGCCTAGTGACCTAGTTTTTAACCCGGCATATTCGAACTTGGCCTAGATATCATTTAGACAAATAGTCTGACCAAATTTCAAGCTGCTTAAGCAAAAAATGCGGCATCCAAAGTGTTAACAAGATTTTCCTTCAATTTGGCCTAGTGACCCTGCATGACCCATATTCGAAATTGACCTAGATATCATTTAGCTCAACATTCTGACCAAATTTCAAGCTGCTGAAGCAAAACATGCGGCTTCTACAGAGTTAACAAGATTTTCCTTCAATTTGGCCTAGTGACCTAGTTTCTGACCCAATATGACCCATATTTAAACTTGACCTAGATATCTTTAAGACAAACATTCTGACAATATTTCAACATGCTCAAGTTGAAAATGTGGCCTCCGTGTTAACAAGATTACCCTTCAATTTGGCCTAGTGACCTAGTTTCTGACCCGATATGACCCATATTCGAACTTGACCTAGATATTTTTAAGACAAACATTCTGACAAAATTTCAAACTGCTGAAGCAAAAATTGCGGCCTCTAGAGTGTTAACAAGATTTTCCTTCAATTTGACATAGTGACCTATTTTTTGACCCGACATGACCCATGTTCGAACTTGACCTACATATCATCAAGACAGACATTCTGATAAAGTTTCAACATGCTCAAGTTGAAAATGTGGCCTCCAGAGTGTTAACAAGATTTCGCTTCAATTTGACCTAGTGACCTCGTTTTTGACCTCATATGCCCCAGTTTCGAACTTGTCCAAGATTTGATGGAGATGAATGTTCTGATACACTTTCATGAAGATTGGATGCAAAATGTAGCCTGTAGAGTGTTAACAAGCTGAAATGTTGACGACGCACGACGGACGGACGCCAGACAAAATGTGATCACAATAGCTCACCTTGCACTTCGTGCATAGGTGAGCTAAAAAAAACGCATATATGCTATTGCTTTGAAACTTCACACACTCATTGGACATATCATCAAATATATTGAAAATATAAAGTGATTGTCTATATATATTTATATATATGTTTATATGGTTTTGGTTGAACTGGTTTTTTTCAGAGACATGATCGTGGTGAGGGTCTTACTACACTGAATTTGAACTATTATTTATATAACTCTACTTCTATGATTGCTCTAGTTAACCTCGTCAATTGTATGTTTTAAATAAAATTTACTGTTAAATTCACAATAAACTTTTTATGTGTTAATATGAGTGAAAAATAAAACCATTGGTGTATCACACTGCATTTGTTTGTTCGCCGAGCCTTGGTAGTGACGCTAGCTGTCAAGGGTTGTGAGTTTGAACCCCAGCTCGGCAAACATTCTTTCCGATGTTTGACAAAAGTCATTGTGACAAGCGTTATTGGTATTCCACCAATGGGCTATCAGTCTATGTAGAAAAGCAGCCAGTTACCTGGAAAGAATGTTGTATGAAGTACTGGTGTGAGAAAGTCGAGAAACATATGAGTAGGTGATCTGGCCACCGTGATCCCAGCAGGCACACAACGTTGTTTCAACGTTAAAATATAGTCACGACGTCGAACAACGATATTACAACGTTGAAACAACGTCGAAGATACAACGTTGAAATTCTATGTTGTTTCAACGTTGAAACAACGTCGAAGTTACAACGTTGAAAAATGGTTGTCATGCTGACGATGTATCAATGTTCTCACCTTTGTTATTTTTAACATGTTTTTACCAGAGACATATAAACACCATCTCTGTGTTTACCTTAAAAGTTTTAATATTCATTCCTGCAATAGGATACAGTTATTTGGTATACACACACTGATAAACATGTGTTGTAAATGCCGTTTGGAAATTTGAATTATAACGGTGACGTAATTGTTATAAATGACGTCATTCACGTGCCACGTACGTCATAGTGCAAGAGGGAAACAGATCATAGTATTGCCGGGGGAATAGTTCAATCCTAGACGATAGCTTTCATGTAAAACAGCTACAGATTTGTATTTATAGTGAATCAGGTAATAATATATTCATTATTTGTTTATTTGTTTCAATACACACTATATTAACAATTTTCTTCAAATTGGTATTAGATCTAGTTATGTTTACAGCATATCCAGATACGAAATTGTTTGTTTTTTGGGTTCGTACCAAAACATTTTCGTTCCACCTGCTTGATCCAATTTCAAATTATTTAATTATACTAGTTTTTCCACCTTAGTTTAAATGTAATTTCAAAATATCTCCTTCTTTTAGGTTTGAATATGAGTGTAGCCTGTTTTTGGGGGGTAAAAACATAAATTTTGATAAATTTTAATTGATTTTGAGAATAGGAAATAGTTTGTTAAATTTTACATTTAGGTCAGACACGGGTGGCAACATCCATTGTCCTTATTGCATAGCTTGTCCCAGAGCCTGTAAGGACAAGTGAAATTTTAATTATTAAATTAACGGGATTCCATGATCCCGAGGATCGTATATTTTAGTGAGGAATCTTTCATCCCACTGGCTGGCGATTCCGTTTTTCTTACTTTTGTTCTTCACTTTAATTATATAAGTATTAAAATACCAGGTTTTGTTGCGAAAAACAGTAATAAGAATGACCCATGAATTTGCATTTCCGGCTTTGAGAATAAACATAAGCAGATCAAGTATGAAGAACAAGGTCACACTCTAAATAGCAGTTCAAAAATATTACATTTGCCATTATTCTTTCCTACCTAATTATTGGTCATATTATTCTTCCAGGAAGCCTTTCCAAATTGCACGGAGGCAAAAACGAGGGATGTGATGTCCAAATACCTAAAATATGCGCCAGAAAGAGCCGGATGAGGAGGCAGAACTTGAACAATGCAATGAAAGAAGTGCAGGAACTGTTACCAGTGTTTCCCACCACCTTTTTGTGAATGGGGCCAGGGGCCCTTGGAATTGTGAAAATAGTGACAAATGCCTGAAATTGTGAATTTACGAAAGTATATATGTCAATCAAGGATTTTAGTTAGGATTGATGGATAGTGAATAAACTAATAGGCTATAATTTCTACTGGTTTCGTTGCATTGCGGCGCTTCTAGTATTATATAAATGTATTACAAATTAAATTTGTCCTCTGACAGAATAGACCTAAAACTTCTTGTGAGAATAAAACACCGGCAAGAACTTTAACTCTTTTTGTCGTTTTTACACTCTCCATTGATATATAATTACCGATTTTAGCTCGACTTTTCTAATAATTTGAGAGCTATTACAGTTATGTGTGCGTTGGCGTTGAAATTTTGGTTAAAGTTTTGCATGCAAAGCTATTTCTAAAAAAACGCATATGCTATTGCTTTGAAACTTCATACACTCATTGGACATCATCAAATATATTGAAAATATAAAGTGATTGTCTATATTTATATATATGTTTATATGGTTTTGGTTGAACTGTTTTTTCAGATATGATCGTGGTGAGGGTCTTAATTAGTACACTGAATTCGAACTATTATTTATATAACTCTACTTCTGTGATCGCTCTAGTTAACCTCGTCAATTGTATGTTTTAAATAAAATTTATTGTTAAATTCACAATAAACTTTCTATATGTTAATATGTGTGAAAAATAAAACCATTGGTATATGACACTGCATTTGTTTGTTCGCCGAGCCTTGGTAGTGACGCTAGCTGTCAAGAGTTGTGAGTTTGAACCCCAGCTCGGCAAACATTCTTTCCGACGTTTGACAAAAGTCATTGTGACAAGCGTTATTATCTTCCACTAATGGGCTATCAGTCTATATATGTAGAAAAGCAGCCAGTTACCTGGAAAGAATGTTGTATGAAGTACTGGTGTGAGAAAGTCGAGAAACATATGAGTAGGTAAACTGGCCACCGTGATATGACTAAAAAATTGTTGAAAACGGCGTTAAGCCCCAATGAACTGAGCAAAATCTGACTTTGGACAAAAACCTCTTCGATGGGGTACAAACAGGATTTGCTTAAACAAAGTAATGTTGAAATCCCAACCCCTAGTCAACTCTCAAATCCAGACAATTTTCAACGTTGAAGTCGCAACGTTGTTTCAACGTTGAAATAGCAACGTTGTTTCAACGTTGATATCGCAACGTTGTTTCAACGTTGATATCGCAACGTCTATACAACTTTCAAATACAACCATTTTTCAACGTTGTGACAACGTTGAAGTACGACGTTGTTTCAACGTTGTTTCAACGTTGTTGTGCCTGCTGGGATATGACTAACAAATTGTTGAAAACGGCGTTAAGCCCCAATTAACTGAGCAAAAACTGACTTTGAACAAAAACCTCTTCGATGGGGTACAAACAGGATTTGCTTAAACAAAGTAATGTTGAAATTCCAACCCCTATTCAACTCTCAAATCCAGACATTTTTCAACGTTGAAGTCGCAACGTTGTTTCAACGTTGATTATCGCAACGTCTAGGCAACTTTCAAATACAACCATTTTTCAACGTTGAAACAACGTTGAAGTACGACGCTGTTTCAACGTTGTTGTGCCTGCTGCTGGGATACCACTCTCACCTGATAATCACATTTATCCACAACTTCGTATATAAAATGGCATACAAACCCTTAGCGAACTGTTATCTGTTGTTGACGTCTTACTTTTGTCCTCACTGGCCTTTTTTTTCATCATTCGGAAAGTCTCGGTCAGAATTTCGAAAACGAAACTACCGAGTTTGATCGTTATTCAGTCGACAATAAACGGACCGAACGATTTCAATTTTTAGAATTCGGGGAGACTCGATCTGAAATCTAAAAGTTAAATTAACGCTAAGACAGGGATACTTTAAGTGTAAATGTATTAAGAGCATACACATAGCGTTAGAATGAAAATCGCCATTTTCGTTAATGTTTCAGTTAAAGCTGTCTGAAAGTTTAACGCCTGCTTTAGTTTCGTTGATTCAGACCGAACCTCTCGGAATTACTACAATAAAAGTTCGTTCGCTACGGTTAATTCTCGATTGAATAACGATCGAATTCGGGTCTCTCCGGTATGTATTTCCTAGGAATGCTAGTTTCGATTTCAAAATAGATGTAATGCGATTCTAACCGAGACACTCCAAATATTATAAAAAGAAGGAAGTATAATCCTATGTAGGACAGATAGAACAACAATACACCAAAAACAGTTAACAGTTTACTGAGGGTATGTATGCAATAGTTTTTTGCGAAGTTGTTGATAAATGTGATTACCGGACGAGATTGCAATGTCTCAGGGTGCCCGGGACGGGAGACATTTACTTCGTACCCTAGTTATTTTGTACCCTGTCGTTTTCGGTTGTTTCGTACCCCAGTCAGTTAGTACCCTGTCGATTTCGGTTGAATTTATGTGTTAATTTTTTTAAGGATGATATATTTTAGAACCATATATACAGACTGAATGTTTTTAGGTAGATGTTTTCAAAGTCGTCTGCTGCAGATATGTTTCATGTTGGAAAGCTTAACCCTTTCCCTCATACGACAATTCTGCAGCAAACGACTGAACATATTTTGTCAAAAAATGGAAAATCCTTATAATTAAATGTATAACCTATGACTTAAAGTGGAAAACATTGTGGCATTTTAAGGAGAAATTGCTCGTTTTGAGCAATTTCCTCTTTTGTCACTATGTTTTTAAAAAGCTGTCTGCTGCAGAGGCGTCAGAAAGCGTCTATATGAGGGAAAGGGTTAAATAGAGTGACACCTGTAACTGTGGAAATGGCTGTAGTGAATGTCTACTTCTACTTATCTTCATCCACAAAGTGTTGGATGTTTCTGTCTCTTGTTTTGCATGTAATAATTCACTGTCCTCAAACATTGGGTTTACAAAGTCACACTCCATAACATCTATGTGAGAAAGTAGTCAGTGGCTTCGAAAGAATGTTGTGTAAGTTAGGACTGGTGTGGGAAAGCCAGGAAAACATGGGTAGGTGCACTGACCGCCGTGATATGACCAAAGCTGTTGAAAGCGGCGTTAAACTCCAAACAAACACTCCATAACACAGCTCATACTTATTTTGATGTTTGCATTTGTACACATTCACAGTGAAAATTTATTACTACAACCCGGAACCGATTCCCTTCATTGTTGTGGTGTAACACCAAGAGGACTAGATAAGAGGGAGTGAACAGGTCTTTTTCTTCACAATATTTCTCTTTTTACTCAACCAACTCCTATGTTGTGGGTACTCAAAAGAATTGTCTCACTGAGATGATTCTTTTGAGTACCTACAACATGGGGTTTGAAGGTCTAAAAAGGAGTTTAGAACATGAAAAACATCCCTTATCTAAGTTATCTAGAGTTCTGAACACCATAGGGAATCAAAGTTAGCTGATGTCAAGTTTATTAACCCTTTCCCTCATACAACAATTCTGCAGCAGACGACTTTGAACGTATTTTGTCAAAACACAGAAAATCTCAATAATTGAATGGATAACCTATGACTAGAAGTGGAAAAACATTGTGGCAAAAGGAGAAATTGCATGTTTTGTGCAATTTCTTCTTTTGTCACTATGTTTTCAAAAAGTCGTCTGCTGCAGAGGCGTCCGAAAGCATATCTATGAGGGAAAGTGTTAAAGTTTCGGTTAGAAACTTCTTATGGTCAGGGTCAAAGGTCACATATACTATGGTGCTATCGAATTCTATGCGGCATCCGGCTCTACTCGGACATGTATTCGATTTTCCGATCTTATAAAATCATAGGTGGTCATGCAAAACATATCACTGTCTTTATATTTTAGAGTATAAACGTATAAAGCCATATTTGCTGTTGACAAATAGATAGCATACAGGGTTTCCGCTGTAATCCGCCAAATCCGCAAATGGCGGAAAAATAAAAAAATTGGCGGAAAAAAGATTTGCCGTCAATAGTTCTTTTTTTATATACAAAAGTTCCCTCTACTAAATATCTCGATCTGGTTAAAATCCGTATAAAATCCAATATAACACACAGCAGAAAACACAGTACACAACGACTCGTGTCATGGATAAGTATCGGGGTAACCAGCGGGGGCTTTCAACAACTTTTGTTTAGCTGTATTCCCAAACCAAAATGAATGCTTACAGCAAGCTTGCGGCAAGCTTGCAGCAAGCCTGCGACAAGCTTCTGCAGGCTTTTTAAGATGTCTGCAAGCTTGCTGCAAGCTTGCGCAAGCATGCAAGCATTTTCAAGTCAAATTCTGCAAGCTTGTGATGGATTTGCAAGCTTGCGCAAGCTTGCGCAAGCTTTACTAGTCGCAAGCATGTGCAAGCTTTTTGTTTTTCTTGGACTTAGAAAATTTCACTTACATGTCTGGACAGAAAAGAGAGGAAATATTCTAAGTCCACAATATGAAAAAGGTTAATAAAAATCATTGCTTGATGATCTCTATTTCCCCTCCTACCATATTGGTATTCAAATTAAATTGTATAAAACAGAGAATCTAACTGCTTGTATATTTTAATTCTAAAAAAATAATCTAAATATGGGTAATGTACATAAAAATACATTAAACAATATCTACATACACATATATACAAACAATGCATAATGATAAGATCTATGAATTTGACCCTCTTAATTATTACTAAATAAGTTTAATCACTCTCTACAAGATTTGGCCTTAGTAACTAAGTGAAACACATACTTTAATTCTCAACTGTTTCATCTGTAAAGGTTATAAATAATCATATCTAAAGATCGATACTGCTGTATAGTCACATTTGGCACATAAACAAAACATACATATTCTGAAAGCTTAAAATTTCAACTTAAGTTAGCAATACATTGAAAAACTGGAATTTCTTTGTATTTTGAATAATGACACAGGTATTGTGATTTCTGAATTTTATTAATTTTGTTCCAAAAATTGATAGACTAACATCATTCATAAGGATGAAATATTATCAGAAAGTGTAGCGTATTAAAATCTATTGCAACACTTCCAGAAAATATCTGTTATTTTCATATCTTCTTTAGAACTGTTTTTGAATTTTACTTGCTACAAATTAGGACGGGTGAAATATTTTAGTGGGTCACGCTTACGAACGTGTGTTTATAACGGTACCATTGACATTCAATCGGATGAGAAAATGCTATTTTTAGAATTTGAAATCGGCGACTCCGTGAACTTGTCCGTGCGGTGATAGCATCATAACTACGAGGTATGTTTTTTCCCGATGAATATTGTATTCAACCTTATAATCTGAGCTTTATTTTAATATATAAATTTTTGAAATCGGCCTGAAATTGACTTACAAATAGCAATTCTAGTCCGAGACACGTGCTAGGCGAATTTCGCCATTTTGGGTACGGCCATCTTGTTTGTTTTTGTCACACAGTGACGAGTCGGTTTTAAAGTCCGATTAACTCAATAAATACCTCAAAATAATATGTGTTAAAACAATAATATATTACTATTGCAATAAATATTATCTTTCTAATGAAATTTATACTTGATCAATCTTCAAAAGATATATTTTCACGATCGTCATTCTGGGGGAAATCCGAGAGCGTAATATTTAAATATTGATTGTAGTTTTTGGTTTATAATTCTAATAGATCTGATTATCTGTTGAAAAATACCTTTCAAATATAATCTGACGTTATTCTGTTCTTAATATTCAATATTTTCACCTTTAAACCCGTTTTTCGAAACCGGAATTTCAAAGCTTGCTCTGACATTTAGCATAGTACTCGGACATATCCATTTTCGGATAGTGCAGGATAAAATCAAATTTTTCACAGTACGACTTATTTGAGGGTTTTTTCAGTTAACCCTTCCCCACACAAAACAAATTTGCAGCAGAATTTTGCAAATGTCAATGCAAAAATATTGAAATCTATGAAAAATGAAATGTTATTATTTAAATTTTAATAGAGTTGAAAACACTTAGCCTTGAAAACATTGTGGAAAAAAGAGAAATGGCTCATTCTTTTGTCACAAAGTTTTCAAAAGTTGTCAGCAAATGGGAAAGGGGTGAAATTAGTCTTGATTAATAGCAAATTTTAAAACTGTTTTTTTACTTTTAATTCCAGATGCGGTTATGTACATTACTGTTGGCATGCACTTGCATAATGGATCAAGCAAGAAATCCTGAGCCGGGGCAATGAAAGACGCACAAGACGTTTAGAAACAAAACATGCTACAATTTGTTATTAAAAACCATTTATGAAATTAAATAATTATCTTTGTAAATTAAACATTTTATGATTTATTATTTGTTATTATTGTCACTATTTCACACATGCTGAGCTAAATTTCAGGCAAGATCTCTCCAGAGTTTCAAGAATGCAAGCTTGCAGCAAGCTTGCGAAAGCTTTCCGCAAGCTTGCAGCAAGCTTGCGCAAGCTTTCCAGTTTAATGAATCACAAGCTTGCGAAAGCTTTCCGCAAGCTTGCAAGTTCAATTAACCGCAAGCTTGCAAGCCTAATAAACCGCAAGCTTGCACAAGCTTTTTTTATCAGTTGTAAGCTTGCGCAAGCTTGCCGCAAGGTTCCAATTCTGAGCTTGCGGCAAGCTTTTCCTGCAAGCTTGTCGCAAGCTTGCTGCAAGCCTTAATAAAAGCTTGCAGTTTTGGTTTGGGTTGATACACTATATGACAATTTAGTCAATGGCAGAAACACCCATAAAGTGCTTAAAATAGGGTATATCAATACAGCTCCCCCTTTCGAAAAAATATATTGGCCAAAAAAAAAACAGGTCCAGTGGAAACCCTGGCATATATATTTTCTTGGACAGTTCATTCCACACGGAATCAGGGTCCAAACTGCTTGACATACCTGCAGATGACATAAATTTCATTGCTCAACATATCTGCAGACGACATAAATTTCGTTAATTTGCAACATGTTGCTTTAGAAATACAAACTGTGTACAGATCTTCATATGTACAGAAAGTAGCCGCTGATCTGACACAAATAATGTAAACCAGATTATAGAAAGCATGGAAGTTTGCTTACTTGTATATTACCAATTATTACAACAATAAAGTGCAAACCAGTCATTTATAGTGTTAAATATAAATTTGGTTAAAATTGGGGTTATAAATGCAAAGATAGTTTGTACTTTGATTTGCCGACATTGCATCCACATTGACGTTTTATTTTATTTCAATTTATTTTGTGGGACATTTCAGGGAAAATGCATCCCGGAACACTCTGCTTATGTAAAAAAAAATCCAACCAATTTGATTAGAGTCTAAGTGGGAAGATAGTAACCCTGTTGCCTGGGAAATAGATATCAGCTAGTCAGTCGTAATACTTAACCCACAACCCTGAGCACCAAGGAGGGCAGCCATTTCTATCATTTTTGGGATAGGGGCGTTTCGCCACTATCTCATAGCGAAGCTGCTTTCGAAAAGTCGGATTAAAGCTGCAACCGCAGTCCACATGTGTATACCTACACCAAAATCGAGTTTTGATTGGTTATAATCTGCCTTTTCAACGATTTCATTGGTTCGACCGAATCACAAAACCCTCCACTTGCATAAATTTATGAGACAAAATAGTTTCTATGAATGAAACTCACTCTGAACTATGGTTGACCTCAATGTCAGTAGTGTGAGGTAACGTCGACCGTTCTGTGACCCCATTAGTTTACAACAGTCGACTTATAGAGAAATGTGCAAAGCACTGTAAATACAATTATTGAAAGGAGTTGAAACCATTGTGGCAAAAGTAGAAATTGCCTACGAAAAGCAATTTCCCCTTTTGTCACAATGTTTTCGATTGTCGTCTGCTGCACATGCGTCTGTAAGCGTCTGTAGGCGGAAAATGGTTACATCCTTCCCATGGAAGTGGAACCCTTTCCGTGATACTATAACAGTTCGAATATTTAAAAAATATTGTTGAAAATGGAGCTATTGCTGACAATGAGCAATTCCTCCTTTTCACACAATGCTTTCAAACACGTTTCAAATTAATTCTTTTCATATTTAAACGTTTTACTATGGACGTTCTTTCCCTCTTTCTCCCTTCCGGACACATTTTGAATAACATGCTAGAGATGAATGATTACGAGCAATTTTGCCTTACATCAAGGGGAAAAATATATAGTTGAAACCTTTGTGGAAAAAGAGGAAATGGGTCATGATAAACAATTCTGCAGCCGTCTGCTGCACATGCGTCAAAAAGCGACTGTAAGCGGGAAAGGGTTGAACCGTTCCCGTTATAGCTACTTAGTTACAAACAAATGTTGAAAGTATATTTGCAAACGGAGCAATTGCTGACAATGAGCAATTCCTCCTTTTCAAACAATGCTTTGAAACATGAATCAATTTGTTTCTATAACCTAGATAACGAAAACATTTGTCTACAGTTATTATTTTAACCTTTGCCCCTTTTAGACACATTTGACTAACCTTAACAGATGAATGATAATCAACAAGTTTGTCTTTTTCCACAATGTTTTCATCACTATTCAAAATCATACTTTTATTAATTCAGGTCAATAGTTATGCCTTAGTTCAATGTTGTTTGCTGTATATTTAGTCTATGTGGTCAAGGTTAAGGAATACTGTAAACAAACTTGTTACAACATAATTCGTCCAAAGAGAGAGGTCCTACTGTGTATACATGCCATGAAATAATGTTACAAACGGTCTCACCGCTACTGGGGAATTGTTGGTAAAACAGGTCGCGTTTTGTGTTGAATATTCTCATGTGTCGCTGTATGTAGACCCTACTAGGAAATAGAAATTAAATCTACAAATTATAGATAAGTTAATTTCAACATTGATTGATTGGGATTTAACGCCGTTTTTAACATTTCTTCAGTCATATCACGGCGGCCAGTTCACCTACAAATGTATTTTCTAGTTTTCTCAAACCAGTACTCCTCACAACAATCTTCCCAAGCAACTGGCTGCGTTTCCACATAGACTTAGCCATTGGTGAAAGACGAATGACGCATGTCGCATTGACTTTTGTCAAACGTCGGAAAGAAATTTGGCCGAATTTGTCAACACATCCGAGTTATAACCGCAAGGTCATTATTTATTTTATTATTGAGAAGCTTCTAGCGATTTTGGGACTAAAATTATAATGTATATGCATTTGCGTTAATTTAAGACTCAACGTTCATCAACGTGTAATATAGTCCTAGATGTATCTGTTGACAAATAAACTAGAAATGTAGTCTAAATAGGTTTTTGAAAATTAACCTTGACGGTCCGGTCCCGTTTCGGAGATACAATTAAATTGCAAATACTTTACAAATACCATAATCTAAGCTGACGTGTTTTGACGCATCGAACCAGTCTTCTGTAATCAATACTTGAGTTGTCTCCGTCTGTAAAGCTTGGAGGTATAATCCGGCGTCCGGCCGGCTGTCTGCCTGAATGTGCATTCGTCCGTCCGTCATGGATTGCATGTATTGGTTAACACGTTGTTTCTGTATGGCAGATTTATTTCAAAGTGGTCACATTTATACCCGTGTGATCAGGAGAACGGCAAAGTACTAGGTACATAACTCTGGTCTGTTTTTTCAGTTATCTCCATTTTTCCTTATTTAGTTCAGCGATTGTCTCAATTAACTTTCATTGTATCAATTTCAAACTTGGTTTGTATGTAACTTATGACCTACAGATTTGCAGTGCACCATTACCATAAATTAAGCATGCTGCGTTTGGAGTGTGTATATTTTTGTCTTTCAATGTTCTCCCTTATTATATGCAACACATGCGTTCCGTGAAATTCCCTTTTTCGTTAATGAGTGCTTCCCCAAGATTTGTACTTCGTCAAATCTAATCGGTTTTTTAGGTGTAAACTCAATTTTTTCATTTCTTCGGTTATTGTCTCAATATATGTCCAATATATCAATTTAAGACTTGGTGTATAGGAAACTCAGAGCTGCAATTGTGCAGTGCAAAAGAAACATAACTCTATCATGCTTTCGATCGTCTTTCATTTATCAGCATGATTACAATATACATTGTGGATCTTTAGTGATTTCTGAACTAGAAATATTTTAATTAAGGGTAGCTGCTCGGGTTTTTTTTGTCAATCTTTTGTCCTTCGATATTTTGTTTATACAAGAAAAGGGTAAAACTTTGACAAATGAGGTATATGTTATTGGCAGGCAATATGACACTGTTGCTTCAAACATTTTTGGTTTGGTTTGTTTAAAGGTCATTGTTTCATTGTTTCAACAATGTTTGTCCATATGATCTATGCCATATGTTTTCAATTTACATATGCCCCCTATACCATCAGCGCTTTCAGCGCTTTGATTAAAGTCTTTGGTATGACACGTCTAGATCAAACCTGTGACCTCCCGCACACAATGCAGACGCTCTACTTACGAGTAGGGAAAGAGCCAGGAACCAACCTTTAGATAAACTGGCCACTGTATTAACTAAAATATTGTTGAAACACCATTTAACCCTTTCCCTCATATGACAATTCTGCAGCAGACGACTTTGAACATATTTTGTCAAAAAATAGAAAATCTCTACAATTGAATGGATAACCTATGACTAAAAGTAGAAAAGATTGTGGCAAAAGGAGAAATTGCTTGTTTTGAGCAATTTTTTCTTATATTACTTTGTTTTCAAAAAGCCGTCTACTGCAGAGGCGTCAGAAAGCGTCTATATGAGGGAAAGGGTTAACTCCCAACAAGTTAAATTGAGTTCAGCATATTGGATATATTAAATATCTATATTACTTTACTAATTTGTGACTTTGAAGTATCTGTTTCACTGAACACCTGTCTTCTTTTTTTCACTTTCCCAATTTCTGGAAAAACAGCCCTACTTGCTTTTTAATGAATATAAACCGACAGGTTTATCAGTGGGTCACTAACTATAAACTAACAGATTAGCATGGAAACACTGGTTCTCGAACCTCTTACTATTTATCAGGGCTCACGTGAATACTTATAAATTCATGTCAAAAACCAACAATATTGATGATTAAATTCAACAATTTATGTGAAAGTAGACAAAGCACCGGTCCACCTAAAATTTATTACCTATAATGCATTTTTGGAAATAAATGAACAGTCTTTGAACTAAAGGTTCGAAAATAAGTACGGTTCGAGAACAGGGACCTGTACGATAACCCTTTTCTTACTTACTACAAATCTGCAGCAGATGACTTTCGAAACTGATCAAACCGCTTCGGTGTGTTTTAATGGTAGTGTCCACTTTAGGTGCTGAAGCTCTCAGTTATGATCCTAGGCTGGCTGATCCTTGGTGCTCAGGATTGTAGGGTTATCATTACCACTGACTTGCTTGTGTCAGGATATTTAATAGACTAGTCGTACAGGTAACTTACAAAAGAAGCACCATGATTGTAGGGTTATCATTACCACTGACTTGCTTGTGTCAGGATATTTAATAGACTAGTCGTACTGGTAACTTACAAAAGAAGCAACATGATTGTAGGGTTATCATTACCACTGACTTGCTTGTGTCAGGATATTTAATAGACTAGTCGTACTGGTAACTTACAAGAGAAGCACCATGATTGTAGGGTTAATTATCATTACTTAACTGACTTGCTTGTGTCAGGATATTTAATAGACTAGTAGTACTGGTAACTTACAAAAGAAGCACCATGATTGTAGGGTTAATTATCATTACTTAACTGACTTGCTTGTGTCAGGATATTTAATAGACTAGTAGTACTGGTAACTTACAAAAGAAGCACCATGATTGTAGGGTTATCATTACTTAACTGACTTGCTTGTGTCAGGATATTTAATAGACTAGTCGTACTGGTAACTTACAAAAGAAGCACCATGATTGTAGGGTTATCATTACTTAACTGACTTGCTTGTGTCAGGATATTTAATAGACTAGTCGTACTGGTAACTTACAAAAGAAGCACCATGATTGTAGGGTTATCATTACCACTGACTTGCTTGTGTCAGGATATTTAATAGACTAGTAGTACTGGTAACTTACAAAAGAAGCACCATGATTGTAGGGTTATCATTACCACTGATCGACTTGCTTGTGTCAGGATATTTAATAGACTAGTCGTACTGGTAACTTACAAAAGAAGCACCATGATTTATAACTGAAAAAACTGTTGAAAGTGGCATAAAAGAAACAAGAAACAATCAAAACTGGACACAAAAATTTAGACAATCTGTATAAATTAAATTATAATATTTGAATAAGAGTTGAAAATAGTGCGGCATATAAAGGGGGGAAAATCTCTATAAATGAAGTTAAGTATAATATTTAAATAGAGTTGAAAATGGTATGGCAAGAGGGGGGAAATTCTCATAATGAACAATTGCTCCTTTTGCCAAAATGTTTTCAAAATGCCAAAGTACACTTGTGGAAAAGGGTTATGTACATGTAGGTTAGGTTTTGTAAAACATGTATCTGTCTACCTGATAAACAAACGATATCCAAGTATATATATATATAATCACAATCATATTTTATTTGATCCTTTTCCCACTTACATTAAATCTGCTGACGTCGATCTTCAGTATTAAGGAATTTGAAATATCTCTATAAAGAAAAGAAAACTTATTGAAATGAGTTGAAATACTTGTGACAAAAGTAGAAACTGAACATTATTTGCAATTTCCATTTTTTGCCACAATGTTTTTACAAATCTAATCTGCATGAGGCAAAAGTTTAACAAATTAACATATAACTGCTTGTGTAAACAGAGATTAGGAATGAGTGTATATGATTGCATGTACATCGATGTATGTATGTTTTATTTTGTGTTATTAAAATTGTTGGAGAAAGAGTAAAGCTGAAACTTGGATATTTAACATGGATTGAGGAGCAAAATTAGTTCAACATAATGTATTATATCGGTCACCTTGGTTGGGGTATTCACCTTGGAAGCAGGAGTCTTTAAAAGTGGTATTAATGACCTCCTCCTTCCCTGGCGCTCGACCAGGGTTGCAAGGATAGCATTAATTACAATTGATGCATGCTATGGGTGTCAGGAAACTGAAAGTCCTGTCTGATTTCAAGATAATTCGGCAGAAATGCTCTTCTAAAAGTGTCCTTGAGTTGCCACAGAGGTCCAGATAAGAAGGGATTTTTAGCTCTTTTTCCCACAATTTCTCTCTTATCATTAAAGCAAAACCTATGTTGTGTGTACTTAAAAGAATCGTCTCACTGAGACGATTCTTTTGAGTACCCACAACATAGGGTTAGAGGGTCAAATAATGTTTTTAGAACATGCAAAACGCTCCTTTAAATATCTGGAGCTCTGTTGCCATAATATTATATAGATTGGTTAAAAAACATTGCCTCAGGGTAGCATCAGAAAAAGAAAAGGGGTAAAATGGCAAACATTTAAAATTCTTCTGCTCTGAAAGTGCTTGTCCGTTTTCAAGAAAACTTTGCAGAAATGATCCTTAATTGTCCCTCTAAAAAAGGATGAAATGATAAATTTTGAAAATCTTCATTTAAAGTACTAGTCTAATTCCAACATAAGTTGGTAGAAATGTTCTTCAGATGAGAATCCACACAATACTCTTCAAGCCTTTTGGATTTTTGGGAAAAAAATAATATCAGTAGTGGAATCAGAAAAGGGGTAAACTGACAAAAACAGCTTGTCTAATTTCAAGATAATTTGCCAAAAATATGCATAAGGTGAACTTCTACAAAATGTGTGAATTATTTGTCTTGATAGGTCAAACATAAACCATCGGTATAAGGACATGTTGTACTTAAAATGCACATTCACTTTAAAATGAGAACGCGTTTAGTTGTACTTAAAATGCACATTCACTTAAAGCCTCGGGTTGCATTGATCAGATTAATTGAATGTCCAGTAAATGTTGTCTTAACCCTTTCCCTCATACCACAATTCTGCAGCAGATGACTTTAAACATATTTTGTCAAAAAATAGCAAATCTCTATAATTGAATGCATAACCTATGACTAAAAGTGGAAAACATTGTGGCAAAAGGCGAAATTGCTCGTTTTGAGCAATTTCTTCTTTTTAACTATGTTTTCAAAAAGCCGCCTGCTGAAGAGGCGTCATGAAGCGTTTATATGAGGGAAAAGGTTAAACCTTTCCCACCTACAGACGCATTTTGACTCATCTGCAGCAGGCGACTTTTGAAAGCATTAATGTGGCAAATGAAGAAATTAATCATACTGATCAATTATTTCCTCATTTTTGCCGCAATATTTTTAACAATTTTCAATTAATGGTACTACGGTATACTTTCTTTAATCGAGATTTTGCAAGATTTTGCCCAGAAATTTTCCAAGTCGTCTGCAGCAGGTTTGTTGTATGTGGGAAAGGAAAGGCTTTTAACCCTTTCCCTCATATATGACAATTCTGCAGCAGATGACTTTGAACATATTTTGTCAAAAAATTGAAAATCTCTTTTGATTGAATGGATACTGACTAAAAGTGGAAAAACATTGTGGCAAAAGGAGAAATTGCTCGTTTTGAGCAATTTCTTCTTTTGTCACCATGTTTTCAAAAAGCTGTCAGAGGCGTCAGAAAGTGTCTATATGAGGGAAAGGGTTAAGAGCACATTCTCTGGTGAGCGATTCTGGTCCTCATGGCCTTCTTGATATACTTATGAGCAATATATATATAAAGAGTCAGTGGCTGGTTTGTATGTTTGTGTTCGCATACTTCCTTCAAGATTTTTTTCCAAGGCTATTTATTAATATCTGCTTTAAAACTTTATGTCAAGTTTCAGAAGCAAGGGGAGAAGGGTAAATTATTTTCTAGTTCAAATTCTATATTATTAGCTTGTCTGTTTTTTCAAAGAAAATAAGTTGGGCTATTGTGATACCTTTGGTGACCGTGTTGTTGAATTAAATGATTCTTCGTACACAATGTCATGTTCCTATGAACAATACGCATGTCTATACTAAGTCACATTACTCTGGCTATAATCATATTTCAATAATGCCCCTTTTTCCACTTTATAGGTAAAACCGGACGAGTGTTGGTGTTCGCTCTGCAGCACTCTTGTTTTTAGCTAACCAGAGCACAAAGTGCTCAAGGTGAGTTATTGTGATGGCCTTTTGTCCGTCATGCGGTGTGTGTCATGCGTCGTCCGTCAACTTTTTCTCCTCAGTAACCAGTGGGTCAATTGGGATAAAACTTCACAGGAAGCATCCTTACAATGAACTCACCAGAATTCCTTCAAAATTTTGGGATCCATGCAGAATTCTGGTTTCCATGGCAATGAAATGAAAAAAAACTTTAAAAATCTTATTCTCCAAAACTGGTTGGTAGATTTTCAAATAATTTAGTAGAAATGTTCCAGGGATGACCCTCTATTAGATTCCTTCAAGCCATACAGATTGGTCGAAAAACATGGCCGTGCCAGGGGGCGGGGCTTTTTTGCCTTATATGGCTATAGTGAAAACTTAAAAAAACTTCTCCTGAAAGTGTCTGGCCGATTTTCAAAATCTTTTGTAGAAATGTTCCTTAGGTGACCCTCTATCAGATTCCTTAAAGCCATGTTGATTAGTGGAAAAACATGGCCGCCACAGGGCGGGGCTATTTTGCCTTATATGGCTTTAGAGAAAACTTCAAAAATATTCTCCTCCGAAAGTGTTTGGCCTATTTAAATATTTCTGTAGAAATATTGCTAGGGTGACCCTCTATCAGATTCCTTCAAGCCATGTTGATTGGTCAAAAACTATGGCCGCCAGGGGACGGGGCTTATATGGCTAAAGTGAAGAAAAAAAATATCAGGTGAGCGATCCAGGGCCATCATGGCCTCTTGTTATTGAATTATGTTCCCAATGCTTTGGAAAGCATCAATCGGTTTTACTGACCTGATCGGTTGAAAAACGTGGCCGCCAGTGGACTGGGGCTTATTTTACTTATATGGGTCTATAAAGATACAATGAAACCTTCTTGTCCAAAAGTAAAGACCCGATTTGAAAATAATTATACAACAGAATTAATGTTCCTTGGGTGACCCTTTACAAAGATTTTCAACTGAGGATTTTTTTTTAACAAAACAATGAACCCCCCAAATTATTTCACATTTTCTTTCTTTTCCAAAGGTGTTTGCAATTTGAGAGGTTCTATCATAGTTAATCAGGTAATTGATTAATTTTCTATCCATAATTTATTTGACATGTTGTCTGTTTTGAATCCATTTCAGCCTTCCAGCTATTTTTCGCTATCTTGAACCAACGTGATCTATTATGGCAGGAAGGCAGGTGTGGGATAAAACAAGGGGAATGTTTGTTTCAGTTGGTAGGTACATTTAAGTTAATTTTGCTGTAACAGGACAAGTTTTATCACCAAACTATCTTATTTTTTCACAAACAAAATTGAATAAATCTGCAAACAACCGTTTTTTATGTGAACCGCATCAAAGACACTTACCGTATCAGTTCTCTGTCATTTGTCTTTGCACATGTCATGCTTTGCATTAATTGGTCATAACTATGTTTCTGGATGTGTAAATTGACTTAAAATCAATGATCAGGAGAATGGAACCTAACTCTAGCCTGTTTTTTTTTTTGGAATTATCTCCCTTTTCCATTTCTTTTTATTGGCCATTTTCTCAATTAATTATGTCTCCCCTTCTCCGAAAGGGGGGACATGCTGTATTTGTAGTTATTCTTATTAAGTCACCCAAACGGAGTTTGGGGGACTTATTGTTTTTGTTCAGTTTCTTTTTCATATTATTCATCTTATTATTATTAAGTCACCCAAACGGAGTTTGGGGGACTTATTGTTTTTGTTCAGTTTCTTTTTCATATTATTCATCTTATTATTATTATTATTATTTTTTTGTTTTTTCTTAGTCCTGAACTTGTCCGCCAGTTTTCTCGGACATCGATGGTGCGATCTCTATCAAACTTCACACATACATAGATACTCACTCAAAGTGGTGCATCTAGCTTTTTTTTTTTTCAAAATGGCCGCCGTTTCAAAATGGCCGCCATTTCTAGATTTTAAGTTTTGATGTCCGATCTCTATCAAACTTCACACATGAATAGATACTCACTCAAAGGGGTGCATCCAACTTTTTTTTTTTTCAAAATGGCCACCATTTCGTGATTTCAAGTTTCCGCGCGATTTCTCAGATATCGATGGTGCGATCTCTATCAAACTTCACACACACATAGATACTCACTCAAAGTGGTGCACCCAACTCTTTTTTTTTTTCAAAATGGCCGCCGTTTTAAAATGGCCACCATTTCTTGATTTTATGTTTCGATGGTGCGATCTCTATCAAACTTCACACATGAATAGATACTCACTCAAAGGGGTGCATCCAACTTATTTTTTTTCAAAATGGCCGTCATTTCTTAAATTCAAGTTTCCCTTGAATATAAGTTTCAAAATGGCCGTCATTTCTTGAATTCAAGTTTCCCTTGAATATAAGTTTCAAACTTCACACATGAATAGATACTCACTCAAAGGGGTACATCCAACTTTTTTTTTTTTCAAAATGGCCACCATTTCGTGATTTCAAGTTTCCGCGCGATTTCTCAGACATCGATGGTGGGATCTCTATCAAACTTCACACACACATAGATACTCACTCAACGTGGTGCAGTCAACTTTTTTTTTTTTTCAAAATGGCCGCCGTTTTAAAATGGCCAGCATTTCTTGATTTCGTGTTTCGATGGTGCGATCTCTATCAAACTTCACACATGAATAGATACACACTCAAAGGGGTGCATCCAACTTTTTTTTTTCTCAAAATGGCCGCCATTTCTTGAATTCAAGTTTTCCTTGAATTTAAGTTTTAAAATGGCCACCGTTTCAAAACAAATGGCAGTGGGTGACTTTTTGTTTTTGCTTTAGCTAACACAGTATTACTTGTTATTATTATTTTTTTGTTTTTTCTTAGTCCTGAACTTGTCCGCCAGTTTTCTCGGACATCGATGGTGCGATCTCTATCAAACTTCACACATACATAGATACTCACTCAAAGTGGTGCATCTAGCTTTTTTTTTTTTCAAAATGGCCGCCGTTTCAAAATGGCCGCCATTTCTAGATTTTAAGTTTTGATGTCCGATCTCTATCAAACTTCACACATGAATAGATACTCACTCAAAGGGGTGCATCCAACTTTTTTTTTTTTCAAAATGGCCGCCGTTTCAAAATGGCCACCATTTCGTGATTTCAAGTTTCCGCGCGATTTCTCAGATATCGATGGTGCGATCTCTATCAAACTTCACACACACATAGATACTCACTCAAAGTGGTGCACCCAACTCTTTTTTTTTTTCAAAATGGCCGCCGTTTTAAAATGGCCACCATTTCTTGATTTTATGTTTCGATGGTGCGATCTCTATCAAACTTCACACATGAATAGATACTCACTCAAAGGGGTGCATCCAACTTATTTTTTTTCAAAATGGCCGTCATTTCTTAAATTCAAGTTTCCCTTGAATATAAGTTTCAAAATGGCCGTCATTTCTTGAATTCAAGTTTCCCTTGAATATAAGTTTCAAACTTCACACATGAATAGATACTCACTCAAAGGGGTACATCCAACTTTTTTTTTTTTCAAAATGGCCACCATTTCGTGATTTCAAGTTTCCGCGCGATTTCTCAGACATCGATGGTGGGATCTCTATCAAACTTCACACACACATAGATACTCACTCAACGTGGTGCAGTCAACTTTTTTTTTTTTCAAAATGGCCGCCGTTTTAAAATGGCCAGCATTTCTTGATTTCGTGTTTCGATGGTGCGATCTCTATCAAACTTCACACATGAATAGATACACACTCAAAGGGGTGCATCCAACTTTTTTTTTTCTCAAAATGGCCGCCATTTCTTGAATTCAAGTTTTCCTTGAATTTAAGTTTTAAAATGGCCACCGTTTCAAAACAAATGGCAGTGGGTGACTTTTTGTTTTTGCTTTAGCTAACACAGTATTACTTGTTCTTATTATTATTATTCTTCTTCTTCTTCTTAACTTTTGTTTGTCCAGAGCAGAACTCGGAAACTACTTGAAGTAATTGATTGAAACTTGGAACATAGATAGATGGCAATGTGAAGTTGTGCACCTTGCAAGAATTATAACTCTGGGCCACTTTGTTGCAAAGTTATCTGCCCTTGTTCAATATTTTAATAATGTAAACTTTGTCCAGAGCAGAACTCAGAAACTACTTGAAGGAATTTATTAAAACTTGGAACATAGATAGATGGCAATGTGAAGTTGTGCACCTTGCAATAATTATGAGTTATCTCCCCCTTGTTCAATATTTTAATAGTGTAAACTTTGTCCAGAGCAGAACTCAGAAACTACTTGAAGGAATTTATTGAAACTTGGAATATAGATAGATGGCAATGTGAAGTTGTGCACCTTGCAAGAATTATGAGTTATCTCCCCCTTGTTCAATATTTTAATAGTGTAAACTTTGTCCAGAGCAGAACTCAGAAACTACTTGAAGGAATTTATTGAAACTTGGAACATAGATAGATGGCAATGTGAAGTTGTGCACCTTGCAATAATTATGAGTTATCTCTCCCTTGTTCAATATTTTAATAGTGTAAACTTTGTCCAGAGCAGAACTCAGAAACTACTTGAAGGAATTTATTGAAACTTGGAATTTAGATAGATGGCAATGTGAAGTTGTGCACCTTGCAATAATTATGATTTATCTCCCCTTGTTCAATATTTTAATAGTGTAAAATTTCTCCATAGCAGAACTAAGAAAGTACTTAAAGGAATTTATTGAAACTTGGAATATAGATAGATGGCAATGTGAAGTTGTGCACCTTGCAAGAATTATAACTCTGGGCTACTTCGTTGCAAAGTTATCTCCCCTTGTTCAATATTTTAATAGTCATTGACAAACTGCAATGGGGAGACATATGTTTTTTCATAAAAACAACCTTTCTAGTTTCCTATGTATCAATTTTAAACTTGGTTTGTAGGTAGATTGCGACCTGTATATGTGCAGTTCTCAACAACCATACCTCTAGCAACCTTATTCTTGGAGTTATCTACTTTTTTTTTTCTGTAGCCTATTTCACCTTTTTCTATAAGCCAATTAATCAGCTTCACAATATGTAAGAAGATAGATTACGATATGCAGATGAACAGTTTACAAGAGTTTTAATTATCAGTGTCCGACAAATCCATTGCCTGGAGCCCATGGACTACCTGAATAATTGCTCGGGCTACTGTCATTTTCAAATGTCTGGTAGCCTGGCTTATTTACTTACACAAATGTCGTGTATATATAAACAGTGGTATTTGACTGTATGTTACATGGGAAAGAGCACTCGCTGTGACTATAAAATATCAATAACAGTAGGTGGAGTTACCCACCTGTCAGATCGAGTGGTTTCAGCCAACCGAATCGTGTCAGTTATAGTCAATTAACATTATATATATACCCAATAAGGCGGTCCAATCATTAGCGACAATTGTTCCCTTGGCCTATGTGTTAATCCATGAATGCAAGAAAATAACCAATGGATTGGTCTCTTTAAAATATTCCCTTAAATGAATTTTGATCCATATTTCTTCTTTCGGTATGCGATGTTTGTAAACTGGTGCAAACCGGTTCAGAAATACTTTGAAGAAAATTTTCGCCATGCAGAAGTTAATTAAATGAGTTTGATCCAAATTAAAGACAATACAACGACTTCTAGATCTTATCTTGCCGTTTAGAAAAAAAATCATTCAAAGTTTCGATTTCATTGGATGAAATGAGAAATTCGCTCAATGACGTTCACGACTTGACAAGCTCGATGTTTACAATTAACCCTGTTTACCGATTTCTAATTCTCAAAGTAGAGAATCATGATTAACATTGCGCAATCATCAAAATGGCCGTTATGTTGCAAATAATACCGTAACACACGAAACAAATTTAACGTTTTGTTGTCTGTCATTGTTTTTGACAATATTTTATGATTTTTAAAATAACTACATGGAACCTGATAAATTTGACTTTTTGGTTAATAAAATTGTAAAACTGACACTTGTATAGTATGCCCTGTTTCGGTGAGGGACCTAAATTGGTGACCTTTTTATATGCTCTTTTTGAAAAAACGGATCGTATTATAGTTTTACCTGCCAGGCGGCGGCGTCCAGTATGTTGTCTGCTAAATAACTTAAGAAGCCTTTGTCCCATCATCCCCAAATTTGATCAGATTGTGTATTGGCATAATATCTTGGACAAGTTTGATAACTAGCCATATCTCTTTAGTCAATCAAGAGTAATCGTCCTTTAATTATAGAATTTACCTAAAATTGGTCTTGTCAGCTAAATAACTTTAGAAGCCTTTGTCTAATCATCACCAAATTTTGTCATAATGTGTATTGGCATAATATCTTGGACAAGTTCGATAACTAGCCATATCACTTTAGTCAATCAAGAGTTATTGCCCTTTAATTATAGAAATTATCTTGAATTGATCTTGTCTGCTCAATAACAAAATTTAGACAGAATGTGTATGGGCATAGTAACTTAAACAAGTTCTACAACCAGCCATATTGCTTGAGTCACTCTAGACTTATCGCCCTTTAATGACAGAAATTACCTAAAATCAGTCTTGTCAGATCAATAACTTTAAAAGCCTTTGTCCTGTCACCACCAAATTTGGTCAGAATGTGTATTTGCAAACTATCTCGGACAAGTTCAATTACCAGCCATATCGCTTCATTCACTGGAGAGTTATTGCCCTTTAATTATAGAAATTACCTCTAATTGGTCTTGTCCCATCAATAACTTTTGAAGCTTTTATCCAATCATCACCAAATTTAGTCAGAATGTGTATGGGTATAATATCTCGGACAAGTGCTATAATCAGCCATATCACTTGAGTCATTGTATTTGATCATCACCAATTTAGACAATATGTTGATGGGCAGAATATCTTTGTCAGGTTTGATAACCACGCTATCTTAATCACTCCAAACTTATATCCCTCGAAATGGCCAAAACTATATCAACAGTGTCCGCTCTCTAAATTTGCCTGACGTACAACCACTTATCACTATTCTATACTGTACTTGGGTCTGAAAATGATAGGATGGACGTATTTTGTGACATTTGGCGCTCTTGTTATTTGTTATCTTCAATTTGAAGAGTTCTATTGCATCTTTGATTTTTAGCTCACCTATGCACGAAGTGCAAGGTGAGCTATTGTGATCACATTTTGTCCGGCGTCCGTCCGTCGTGCGTCGTCCGTCGTGCGTCGTGCGTTGTGCGTCGTCAACATTTGAGCTTGTTAACACTCTACGGGCTACATTTTGCATCCAATCTTCATGAAAGTTTATCAGAACGTTCATCTCAATAAAATCTTGGACAAGTTCGAAACTGGGCCATATGAGGTCAAAAACTAGGTCACTAGGTCGAATTGAAGGGAAATCTTGTTAACACTCTGGAGGCCACATTTTCAACTTGACCATGTTGAAACTTTATCAGAATGTTTGTCTTGATGATATGTAGGTCAAGTTCGAACATGGGTCACATCGGGTCAAAAAGTAGGTCACTAGGTCAAATTGAAGGAAAATCTTGTTAACACTCCAGAGACTGCAATTTTTGCTTCAGCAGTTTGAAATTTTGTCAAAATGTTTGTCTTAAAAATATCTAGGTCAAGTTCGAATATGGGTTATGCCGGGTCAAAAACTAGGTCACTAGGTCAAATTAAAGGAAAATCTTGTTAACACTTTTGATGCCGTATTTTTTGCTTCAGCAGCTTGAAATTTGGTCAGAATGTTTGTCTTAAAGATATCTAGTTCAAGTTCAAATATGGGTCATATTGGATCAGAAACTAGGTCACTAGGCCAAATTGAGGGGAAATCTTGTTAACTCTGTAGAAGCCGCATGCTTTGCTTCAGCGGCTTGAAATTTTGTCAGAATGTTGAGCTGAATGATATCTAAACCAAGTTCGAATATGGGTCATGCCGGGTCAAAAACTAGGTCACTAGGTCAAATTGAAGGAAAATCTTGTTGACACTTTGGATGCCGCAATTTTTGCTTCAGCAGCTTGAAATTTGGTCAGAATGTTTGTCTAAATGATATCTAGGCCAAGTTGGGATATGGGTCATCCCGGGTTAAAAACTAGGTCACTAGGCCCAATTGAAGGGTAATCTTGTTAACACTCTGGATACTGCATTTTTAATTTCAGCATGATAAAACTTTATCAGAATGTTTTTCTTGATAATATGTAGGCCAAGTTTGAATATGGGTCATGCTGGGTCAAAAACTAGGTCACCAGATCAATTTGAAGGAAAATCTTGTGAACACTTTGGATGCCGCATTTTGTGTTTCAGCAGCTTGAAATTTGGTCAGAATGTTTGTCTGAATTATATCTAGGTCAAGTTCGAATATGGGTCATATTGGATCAGAAACTAGGTCAATAAAGGAAAATATTGTTCAAACTCCGGAGGCCGCATTTTTACTTTGAGCAAGTTGAAACTTTGTCAGAATGTTGTCTTGATGATATCTAGTCCATGTTGGAATATGGGTCATATCAGGTAAAAAAATATAGATCACTAGGCCAAATGAAGGAAAATATTGTTAACACTGTGGAGGTTGCATTCAGAATAATTGTCTTGATGTGTTTTGCATTGCAGTACATTGTATAATTAAGGTGAGCGATCCAGGGCCATCATGGCCCTCTTGTTATACTAACTTATAATTCTCCAATGAAAAACGATTGTGTTAACTTTATGTATCCAATCAAATAATCCATAAATCTCGCGAGATATCGGTGACCTCCTGTGACATATGACGTAGGAGGTCATTTCCGCTTGTAAACAAATAGAATAAAATGCCAACTAGAAATAGAACTATTGCGCAATTTCTCCATTTGTCAAAATGTTTTCAAATTTGGCTGATGCAGATGCGTTAAAATGTGTCTACGGGTGGGAAAGGGTTAAATATTTTGGAAATTTACTTGCTCATTTTATCGTAAGTATTTTTAACCAAATATGAGGCAATTCAAATACATCTTTTAATGTAAATCATTGCGTTTTAGCTCCACAGCCAGTCAAGCTTTAATATATATATGTCATGACGAATTGTGCGTCAGCCTTTTGCTTCAAACGACTTCTCCTCCCTAACCACTTGGCCAATTAAGATGAAACTCATTGGAAGCATCCTCTCAATGTCCTCTCCTAAATATCTTTTGGACCCATGCAAAATTCTGGTTTCAATGCCAACAGAAAAAAATAAATAGTGAAAACTTAAAAAATCTTCTTCTCCGAAAATGTTGAGCCGATTTTCAAATAATTTTTTAGGAACTTTTCTTAGGTCACCCTCTATCAGATTCCTTCAAGCCATGTTGATTGGTTGAAAATTTTACCTTATATGGCTTTAATGACAACTTTAAAAATCTTCTCCTCCGAAAGTGTTTAGCTGATTTTCAAATAATTTTGTAGAAATGTTCCTTGCATGACCCTCTATTTGATTCCTTCAAGCCAAGTTGATCGGTCGAAAAACATGGCCGCCAGGAGGCGGGGCTATTTTGCCTTATATAGCTATAGTGAAAACTTAAAATATCTTATCCTCCGAAAGTGTTAGGCCGATTTTCAATCAATTTTGTAAAAATGTTCCAAGGGTTACCTTTTTATCAGATTTCTTTAAGCCATGTTGATTGGTAAAAAACATGGCCACCATAATACCGAAAATCATGTACAACTTTTTAGCTCACCTATGCACAAAGTGCAAGGTGAGCTTTTGTGATCGCTCGTCGTCCGTCATCGTCGTCGTCGTCGTCATCCGTCCGTTTTTATATTTTCCTACAAACGACTTCTCCTCCTAAACCAATTAACCAAATTCAAAATAATTTTACAGGAATGTTCCTTGGGTGAATCGCTTTCAAACTTGTTCAAAGAACTCTATTCCATGCAGAACTTTGGCTGCCACGGCAACAAAAAAGGGAAAATTAACCTAAACTTAAAAAATCTTCTTGTCCAAAAGTACTGGCCCGATTTGAAAATTATTTTGCACAAATGATCCTTGGGGCACCCTTTGACAAGATTGTTCAAATATTTCCGATCCGTTGAAAACATGGCTGCCAGGGGGCGCAGCTTGTTCATAGACTCATATAGGGAAAAACCTTTAAAAAATTTCTTGTCTAAGAGTAGAGGGCCCAGGCCTTTAATATTTGGTATGTAGCAGGGGTTCGAAAGACCGACAAAAGTGCCGGTCTGGACCGGAATTCGAATCCCTAGACCGATTGCAATCTTAAAACTTGTAAAAAATCTGTCCGAGATTTTATAAAATTTCGTTAATACCTACGCTATACATGTCACTGTGTAAACGAAAAAACCAATAAAATCCTAGTAAGTACACACGCTCTTTGTTTCTAAAGCGTAGGATAACCATTGAGAGAGTCACTTACCGTGACGTAATCAAGATTAGCCGCCGATAATCGGTCCAGGAGGTGTGACAATCGGTTATATATTTACTCCCTTCGGTTTGACAGGTAATGCATGACTTGTGTTAAAGGCTTCTTTAAAAGTGTTTGCTAATTACTAGTTGATCAGTTTAACATATTTTAATCGGTCCAAGTCCGTTTCGGACCGTTTGTAATTTTCTGACAAAATAGAGGCTGCTGTATGCCGACTAATAAGAACTGCTTACACTGTCGCTAAAAGCCATATGCCGATATCTATGTACGCAGAGCTCTGTGAGCTACAATTATGTAACGACACGTGTCTGACAAAAAATCTGTACCAAGAAGACAGTGCTTGTACGGAGTTTATAACTCTTATTTCCCAGTCTCTTGACGATAGTCTAATAGAAAAACTCAGACAGAGCCCAGCGCTGGGCCTGATGATAGATGAAAGCACTGATCTTGGTATGGAGAAACACTTAATAGTGTTTATTAATTACTTGGATAAGGGCATACTGCAAACAAGTTACTTGACTTTGATCAAACTTACGGCTGCAGATGCCAATGTCGTATTTTCTTCCCTTGTTGGCTATCTCAGAGCCTGCGACATAGATATTAGAAAGGTATATGGGTTTAGTTCTGACGGTGCTGCTGTTATGGTTTGAAAGCAAAACGGAGTTGCTCAAAGGCTGAAAAATGAGAACGAATATATGCTATCAGTGTTCCCATTCATGTACGTACGTACGTACGTTTTTCACGTAAAAATGTCTGAATGAACGTACAGATTTTGATACAGTGCATCAGCTCTACGTGACACGCACATAAAGAAAAAAGTGGCAAAAAAGTAAAATTTAAGCCCTAAATCTACGCAAATTCTTGAACGCCTCCGTTTTTGTCAATAAATGATGCCTTTCGCGAAAATCTACTTTCATTTCGTCAGTCATAAGGACAGGTCTAAAAGGCGTCCGTTTATCGTAGTCGTCTCGGTGCGTTTTTCACTGATCCGCGTTCCGGAATTTCTTCTTGCGTTTAAGACCCAGCGAACTTGTTCACGTGACCTGAACTGTTATCCTTATCTATTCGCATTGTCTCGGTCATTATGCGGCTAACGATAGTTTACAAGGATCTTTTCGCATTGTCTCGGTCATTATACGGCTAACCATAGTTTGCGAGGTATACCAAATGCCTTATTTACATGGTAACAAGTTTATTCGTCTGCTAAAAATGGCACAAAAACAAGCGACACTTACCGGCCTCTGGAAAAGAGGACCGGAAAACGTTGAAAGTACCTCTGATGCGAATCAACCCCTAGTCACGAATTCCACATCCGCTGAAGAAGAAGCCCCTCTCGCAAAAAAAAGTCGAAAACGTTTTCAGAGCGAGTGGCTGTCGGACTTTAAATGGCTACGTTATGATGCCGAAAACAATTCCATGCACTGTATCAATTGTGAAGGTGCCGATCATAGCTTGTGTAGCAAAACTAAAACTGCTTTTGTAAAAGGTACAAAAAACTACCAGAAGTCGGCCCTGAAACGTCATGAAGCGTCCGACGAACAATAATTATTCAGTTGATTCCTTTATAATATTATCATAGACATGTCAGCATATCATTTAAAGCAAAAAAACATTTTAAATGCATTCTCATTGATGTTTCCAAGAAACATTATGTTGTACCCCCAATTTCCACAGAAAACCCCCAACTTTTAGAAATGATGGCCTACAGGGGGTACAGAAAACCCCCAGGAAAAAAAAAGGTGGGAACACTGGCTATCTATGCATTGCGTAGCCCATAAACTGGCCCTATCAAGCCTTGATGCTGCTAAGTCGATTAAAGAGGTGAGCTACTTTGAAGGCATGTTACATTCGATCCACTTCAATAGATCGAGCAAACGACTAGAGCACTTGCGACTTTGGCAGGACATTTTAGATGATCCAAAAGTTAAACCATTAACGGTTCATCAAGTTAGGTGGCTTAGCTTTGCAAACTGTGTGACTAATGTACGCAGAACACTGAAGTCGCTGCTTAAATCTCTGCAGAGCGACAGTGAGGAAGACCCAATGTCAGATTCTCTATTCCATGCTATGACATCTTATAAGTTTCTGTACCTAACTCACTTTTTCAGTGACATAATGGAAGATATTGCGAAAGTGTCACGCAAATTCCAGACACGTGATCTGAATTACAGTGAAATAAATGAAACTCTAACAGCTCTTTGCGATTCTATAGAGCAGCAGTACTTGGTTGAGGACGCTACATATGGCGTAAATTTACGTGCATTTCTGGACACGTATGAGAATGCACAGACATTTCTCGATTTTGATATCAAACGCCGTCATAGAGATGATAGATTGCAATGCATGTGGCGGTGGCTGAGTTCACAATGATTCTGAAAGAAAGCTTGCAAAATCGGTTTAAATGGAAATATGGGATGCACTGTCTATTTTTACACCGGAGACATTCCCAAAGTCAGTTCAGGAGAAATCTAAATTTGGACTCCAGAAACTGACACTTCTGTTGAAGCATTTTGGTGAGAAAAGGGGAAGTGGCACACTCCCCATACATATAAATGATACAAAACGAGAATGGTCCCTTTTCAAAAACCACATGTTTGCTAAATGTGGGAAGTTATCAGAAAAGTAGGGCCGCGTGACTTCGTCCGCACTCGCCGAAGAAATGATTTCGTCGGAACAGTTTGGAGAGGAATTTCCAAACATGATCAAGCTTATGGCTATTAGCAGAGTTATAGTTCTGTGGAGTGTGAGCAAGGTTTTTCTAAACAAAACCTTATTAAGACCCGTCTACGGTGCAGTCTAAGCATCGAATTGCTTGACAAATTGATGCGTGTTTCTATCGATGGACCAAAACTGCCGGCATTTGACCCATTGCCTATATTTCGGAAATGGCGTTCTGGATCCTATTGCAATAGTAAAGGAAGGCATATATTCAAAAATACTATTAAGCAAACAAAGCTTATATAAATTAAAGTCAGATTGGCAAACCGACTGAGTTAGTATGTTGGGCTGGCAACTCAATTCATACCATCCGGCCTGGGAAACCGATTGATCAAATGGGTAAAAGTAAACGGGATGCGTTTTCAATGATGAAAAAAATAGATCGGTACAAGTCATGAGGAAAAGGGTAAAGAGAGAAAAAGAAAGCTTAGTAGTGGGGCTTCCACCGAACAAGCTATGTGGATTATTTTGTGTGACTTACAAGTATAATATTTATGTATGAACTCGGTATTAAAAAAATAAAAACCCTGTCGAAGTCGGATGTGTTGGGCCTCGACGTGGCACAGGGGCGAACTCTACATCATTTAATGAGCTGCATAATTGAGAAAAGTAGTGGCTAGCTGCAACATAACGCAAACTTTACCTTTGAAGACAAGTGAATAAGCATATACTTACCTAAAAACAGAATTATGGTCGATATATTTTACATGGTAATTTAAAAACAACAAAGACATTCTTTTTAGTAAAAGGTTTATTTGTATATAGACAAAGCAATGATAACCCTACAAACAAAGCAGTAAATAAGATAAAAATGTATCTTCTGTGCACCACCAATCATTTCCTAGTAAGTACGATATTGGATTACGGGTCGAACATTTTTAAGTACGAACGAGCAATGTAAACATGTGCGTTGTTATGTTTGTCTGCAAAAAATTATTTCACCCTGACCGATTGGGATTTCAAAATTTCCGGAGTCCTGGTATGTAGCATCATCTAGTGGACCTCTACCAAGATTGTTCAAATTATAGCCCTGGGGTCTATTGTTTTACATAGACTCATAATTTTATAGAGAAAATTTAAAAAAAAAATCTGAAAGTATAGGGCCCCGGCCTTTGATATGTAGCATCGTCTTTTGGACCTCTACCAAGATTATTCAAATTATAACCCTGGGGTAAAAAATGACCCCATCCCGTGGGTCACTTGTTTTACATATATTCATAGAGGGGAAAAACTATAAAAATCTTCTTGTCTAAAAGTTTAATATTTGAAAACTAACTTCATCTAGTGGACTTCTACCAAGATTGGTCAAATTATTATAGCCCTGGTGTCAAACATGGCTCCACCCTGGGGATCACTTGTTTTACATAAGACTTTTTAAGGTAAACACTTTAAAAATATTCTTGTCCATTTGCCATGAATGTTCTTTGGGTGCCCCTCTGCTAAGACTTCCAATTATTTTGATAGGATGATAAACATGGCCACCAGGGGGTGTTGCTTGTTTTTCGTATATATGTATAGACAAAGAACAATGAAAACTTTTTAAGTTTGATTAAATCAGGTGAGCGATATAGGACCATCATGGTCCTCTTGTTTTAAATAAAGAAGAGAGCAAAGGGCAATGTTGCGTCAACGCTAACAGAGACTTTGATCTAACAAAAGCATTCTGAGTGAGCGTAAAAAAGCGATGACAATAAACGGAAGGGCAAAAAGTATTCAGAATAAATAAAACAGATCTGAACTTGAGCGGAATGATCGGAGCTGATTCGATTGTAGTGTGAAATATGCAAAATTTATCAATTTCATAATGTTCTTATCTATAGCATTGGAAATATTCTTGCTTAATTAATCAGAAATTGGGCTTTATGATTTCTCATTTTGTCAATCTGTTTTCAAAATTGGTCTTCTGTAGATGAATCTGTTGTGTCAACGAAAGGGTGAATTTAGGATAAATTAAACATCATCTCCTTTTCTACTTTAGAAGTTAGTTTTCAACTCTCTGGTCCTAAAGTTTAAAAAAAATCTTTGGTTGTTTCCACACATATAATAATATGGGAATAGCACAGGTCTCTCAATTTGTGTTCATTAAATTAGATTTATCGTCCTGAGGACTCATAATTTTAAAAATGCACAGATATCATTGCCACTTACACTTTGGACCTTTTGAGCATGAGCCCGGTGTTCTAAATATGTCGTCAAATTGTCCCCTAGAAAGTAGAAAATTACATGAAGTCGAATATTTGTTAACCCTTTCCTAAAAGCACCAAATCTGCATCTTTGAACACATCTAGGCAAAAATATGAGAAATCTCTGTATATGAAAGTATACTTATTGTCTGGGGGTTGTCACTATTGCGGAAAAAAAGAGAAATTTCTCATAATGTGCAATTTCTGCTTTTGACGCAATGTTTTCAAAAGTCATCAACTGCAGAGGCAACTACGATTTTTAAGGTAATTTCTTTTTATCAATAATCATATGAAAGGAATTCTTCTTGATTTATTTTTCAGGCAGTGGTCCATTCCAAGGCAGAGGATATGCTGAAAACATGGAATCACAGGCTGGTTATGTATACAGAGATGAGCAAGGTAATAGAGGAACCAGAGGTGGGCAAAATGATAGGGGTAGCAGAGGAGGACAATATGCAAATAGAGGAAATAGAGGGGCGTACTCTCCCGATAGTGGGAATAGAGAGGGGTATAGTGGAAACAGAGAAGGACATAATGTAAATAGTGGAAACAGAGGAGGACAAAACGTAAATCGTGGAAACAGAGGGGGTCATAGTGGAAACAGAGGTGGACATGATGTTAATAGTGGAGATAGAGGGGAGTACAATGAAAACAGAGGGGGCCATAGTGGAAATAGAGAGGGGCAAAGAGGAAACAGAGGAGGACAAAATGTAAATCATGGAAACAGAGGTGGACCTAATCTAAATAGTGGAGATAGAGGGGAGTACAATGAAAACAGAGGAGGCCATAGTGGAAATAGAGAGAGGCATAGAGGAAACAGAGGAGGACAAAACGTAAATCGTGGAAACAGAGGTGGACCTAATGTAAATATTGGAGATGGAGCGGAGCACAATGAAAACAGGGGGGGTCATAGTGGAAATAGAGAGGGGCAAAGAGGAAACAGAGGAGGACAAAATGTAAATCATGGAAACAGAGGGGGTCATAGTGGAAACAGAGGTGGACCTAATCTAAATAGTGGAGATAGAGGGGAGTACAATGAAAACAGAGGAGGACATTCTTTACTCGATGGAAACAGAGGAGGCCGACATGCAAGAGAACAGAGAGGAGGATTACTGCCAACCCCTGAGCTTCCTCCTTATTTACCGCAAATGGGTAAGTTTCCCATACCTGAATAAAGTGACTAACGTTAACCTTTAAAGCGATATTAAATTACCTCTTAAAAAATTGTCTAAAACAAGAAAATTTAAGTATGGAGGCATAAAGAATGGCCTAAAATATTGTCAAGCACATAATCTCGTCCATACAGCCCCTGGTTAGTATGGAGTGGGTACTGTTTGTATTTATTTTTTATTGTACTGGAAGATCGCTGTTATTAGGTGTTATCAAACAACAGATACACTCTTTTCACAATTAATTCCTGGAAGTCACTTGATACGCATACAATTTTCAAAACGCTCCGAGGTAAAACTAAACGGACCAAAGTAAACATAAATGGAAAATCAGAACTTGAAAAAGGAGATCCTTATTTAGCAACTCCGAACAGAGTTAGTCATGTTGCTTTTAACAAGAAAATAAATAAAACTCAAATTGTAATTGGGGATGAAATAGATCGGTGGAAAAGTTGTTTTGATGACATCTTAATTGATTCTTGATATTTTTAGCTCGATTTGTTTATCACAACAGGCGCCGTCATTGGCGGGTGTGCACAATTTATGCAAATTAGATTGATCTCACCTTGAATTAAAACGATAAACAATAAACTTTTACAAACCAGTGCAAAATCATTTTGGGGGGGGTTTCTTTACATCTTTTTAGCTCACCTGAGCTTTGCTCAAGGTGAGTTATTGTGAACACCTTTTATCCGGCGTGCGGTGTGCGTCATGCAACAACTTCTTCTCCTCAGTAACCAGTGGGTCAATTGGGATGAAACTTCACAAAAAGCATCCTCTCATCGACCTCACCAGATTTCCTTCAAATTTTTGGGATCCATGCAGAATTCTGGTTTCCATGGCAACGAAATGAAAAAAACTTCAAAATTCTTCTTCTCCCAAACTGGTTAGCAGATTTTCAAATAATTTTGTAGAAATGTTCCTTGGATGTCCCTCTATGAGATTCCTTCAAGCCATGTTGATTGGTCAAAAAACATGGCCGCCAGGGGGGGGGGGGGGGGGGGGGGGCTATTTTGCCTTATATGGCTATAGTGAAAACTTAAAAAATCTTCTCCTCCGAAAGTGTCGGGCAGATTTTCGAATAATTTTGTAGAAATGTTCCTTGGATGACCCTCTATCAGATTCCTTCAAGCCATGTTGATTGGTCGAAAAATATAGCCGCTAGGGGGGGGCGGGGCTATTTTGCCTTATATGGCTATAGTGAAAACTTAAAAAATCTTCTCCTCCGAAAGTGTCAGGCCGATTTTCAAATAATTTTGTAGAAATGTTTCTTAAGTGACCCTCTATCAGATTCCTTCAAGCCATGTTGATTGATTTAAAAACATGGCCGCCAGGGGGCGGGGCTATTTTGCCTTAGATGGCTAAAGTGAAAACTTAAAAAATCTCCTTCTCCCAAACTGGTTGGCAGATTTTCAAATAATTTTGTAGAAATGCTCCTTGCATGACCCTCTATCAGATTCCTTCAAGCCATATTGATTGGTCGAAAAACATGGTCACCAGGGGGGGCGGGGCTATTTTGCCCTATATGGCTATAGTGAAAACTTAAAAAATCTTCTCCTTCAAAAGTGTCAGGCCGATTTTCAAATAATTTTGTAGAAATGTTCCTAGGGTGACCCTCTATCAGATTCTTTAAAGCTAAGTTGATTGTTCTGAAACTATGGCCACCAGGGGTGGGGCTTATATAGCTAAAGTGAAAAAAAAAAAAATCAAGTGAGCGATCCAGGGCCATCATGGCCCTCTTGTTTAAAGTTTGTAAGCAGTTCCTTAGCTGTTTTGGAGAATTATGTAATAAAACTGCCTATTTGCAAACTAAACTGTCATAACTGATAATGGTATTACTAAATACTTGCTTACAATTACAATCAAAAGATTTTTGTCACACACACACACATATATATATATGGAATCCGCTGTGGTCGAGTGGTTAGCGTCGAGGATTTCGAAACCAGGTGTCCCGGGTTCGATCCCCAGTCGCAGCACTACGGTCATGGTGGAGTGCCCTTGGGTAAGGCACATTTTCTAGCCTAGTACTGGTTTGTTGACCCAGGGATCATGAATAATTAAATTTAATTGCGCGCTAAATGACCTTAGCTGTCGATGCGCCATAAAACAATATACATTCATTCATTCATATATATATATATATTCACTTCATGTTTATAAACAATTAAAATTTCAATGTCAATCTCTGCAAATTATGTACAGAAAATACAAATACTGAAACTACATCTCCTCTTCAATCACTGGCCTTCTTTCAAAGCATATTTGGGTGAATTTTCCTAAGTTTGCCCCGTACTAAAATTGTTCAAACTGTTCAGTTCTTCTGCACAAGATGACAGTTAGAGCTAAAAGTTAGAGAATCTTTAACCAATGACCAAATGACAAACTAATTTAACACAAATGGTCCTTTAGTGGCTTTCTACAACAAAAGGTTAAAACCATTGATGGCCATCAGAGCTAAACATAAACAAATTCTTTAACCCTTTCCCTCATATAGACACTTTTTAATGCCTCTACAGCAGAAGGCTTTTTATCCTCTGCCTGATTTCAATCAGGGAGGGGGATATTGAAATGGCGTTGTGCGTCCGTCACGTCCGTCCGCACCCATTTCTCAGTAACTAGCTGGTAGAATTTCATGAAACTTGAAATAAATATGAACCAGCATACTTGGATGATGCACGTCCATTGTTTTTTTGGATTGGTCAATTTTCCTTAGAGTTATTGCCCTTAATATATTGAAAAATCCACGTCTGCAGCCATTTCTCAGTAACTAGCTTGTAGAATTTCATGAAACTTGAAAGAAATATGGACCAACATACTGGGATGATGCCCGTCCATTGTTTTTTTGGATTAGTCAATTTTCTTTAGAGTTATTGCCGTTGATTTAAGGAAAAAAATTGAATAAAGGGAATAAAGGGAGTTATTGCACTTGTGTCACCTTTGGTTAAAGTAGCAAAAACTTGTTTTCACATTTTCCTTTAGGATTTAATTATGAAAAAATGTCTTTAATTCACACTCTTAGTTTAATAAAGTTGTTTATAAAACTAGTGTCGTTATTTTATTCTTTCAGGAAGAATATGTTTATCTGTCTCAATTTTTGTTCATACCCCTTGTTCTTGTGTGAATAAGTTGAAATAATTTTGCAGGTCAATTGCACATTCAACATAAAGGCCTTCATTCACAAACAAGCCATCAATCACAAACAAGCCATCATTGACGGGGGATATCAATTCAGCGAAATTGTTTGTTGAAAACATTGTGACAAAAGAAGAAATTGCTCAAAACGAGCAATTTCTCCTTTTGACACAATGTTTTCCACTTTTAGTCATAGGTTATATATATCCATTCAAATATAGAGATTTTCCATTTTTTGACAAAATATGTTCAAAGTTGTCTGCTGCAGAATTGTCGTATGTGGGAAAGGGTTAAACAGCATCTCCTCTTTAACCACTGGCAAAATTTCATTCGGTCCTGCCTGTCAAAAATCCTTCGAACTGGCAAATTATCATGCAATAATTGGTTGAACAAAGAAGGAAATAGATGAAAAATGACAGGTTTCAAAATCTTTTGTGAAGTCTTGCAGGTCTTTTTCCACACATGTCTTTATCACGTTAACGCTTTCCCACTTGCAGACACATTTTGACACAAATGCAGCAGATGACTTGAAAGCATTGTACCAAAAGGAGCAATTTCTCTTTGCCACAACGTTTTCAACTGGATTCAATAATTAAACATTCATTAGAGATTTTCTACATTTTTTTACCTAGATGTTTGAAAGTAGTCAAACTAATTGTATGTGGGAAAGGGTTAATGTTAATTATTGCACAGCTCATATCGAGGGCTTGGTGTGAAACAGTTGTAACTTAAATTGGTATTTTTTTACCAAGGTTACTCACCTCGCTATATATAAAGTCTTTATAAGCTTTAAATCTTTTTACTTGGTAAACAATGGAAATTAAGGTGCCATTGCTCGTCTTGAGCAATGGCTTGCTCGTTTTGAGCAATGGCACCTAAATCTGTATTGTTTACAAAGGGGTCAAAATAGGTTTTTAGTTACAACCGTTTCACGCCAAGCCCTCGAATATGTTCTCATATTTTATAGGTCCTGTTCGCCCACTCATACCACCAAGTAACCTTCGTCATGGTAATCCTATACATGGATCGTCAACGTCAATATCAGGCAGTCAATATGGGCAACATCAACAGAATTTTAACCAGGAAAAAATGAATAACAAGACTCCCAACAACAGAGGAAAAAACATGCGAGGAAGTTTCAGCACATCTTCATTAAATATGGTTGGAGCCAGACCAAAAGAATTCAGCCACGGAAATCAGCGTGATAATAATCATAGCAAAGGAAAACCAACAACACAGGATGCCCGGTATAGTGGGAAAAATGATGAAAATGGAACACCAAGGACACAGGATACCAGATTCGATCAGAACAGTGATGAATGTAATGTCAAAAGAAATAGGCATGAAAATGCTAGACATAGAGGTCAAAGACCAGAGAGAGTTAATCAAAATACAGGTGCTGAAAATTACAAAATTAATGAGGATGACTCAGAAAGCAGGGCAACAGAGAATAGGGGAAATCGGGGTCAGAATCGGCCTGACAAAAATAGAAGAATCCCAGAAAATGTTAGGAATCCAAACACAAGACGTGGCCGTGGATATGGAAGAAGTGGATATAGGGGAAGACAGGCTACATCTAGCAGAGGAAGGAATGGATATGCAAATGTCAATAACAGGATGAATGAGAAGATACCATATAATAGTCATGATAAAGAGAAAGAAGAAATTGATAACATTGATGATGGAAATGATAACACCAATGATGAAGCAAATAAAAGTAAATCAAAATCCAGACATGGTAGACGTGGTCGTGAAACACGAGGACGGTGGTCAAACAGGGGTAGAATTTATGATTATAGAAACAAAAAGATATCATCAGTGGGTCAAATTGAAGATGATGCAACGTCAGATTGCAGTTCAATCTTTGGAAGCACAATTTCTTTGGTATCGGAGCAAAGTGAGGTGAGTGAACAAGATGTGAACCAATCTAACATTGACCTGAAATTGGATGACCTTCATCAAGCACGGATTTTGACCTTGAAAAACAGAGAAAAGCGTTACAAATATAGACTGAATGATCTCAAGAAAATGGCACCTCATGAAACAGTCAAAATAGCACGTTTTGAAGAAGGACTAGCACTGATTGGACATGCTATAAAATCAAGGACTAAAACAAATGTGCCTCATCATTCTGAAGCTCCTGGTGGTCAACATAATTCCAACAATGGTCAGGAACTGCAAGTAGAAGATTTAGACAAAATGTCACCCCAAACCTGTGATAAACTCTGGTGATGATTCTTCTACTGAAACAATGCCATCGGTAGCCATTAAATTACCAAGAAAAGCAACTCATCTTTTCTCCAAGACAAGACAAATATCATTCAAGCCGAAGCGAAATCAGAAGAAAGAATGTAAGGCCAAGATAGCCCGATTAAAAAACCTGAATTTGTGAGTGATAGTTCTGATGAAGAAATCATTAACAACGATGAAGTTGAAATATCATATTTGATGACGATACCAATGTAATTGAAAGGCAAGATGAGACAGAAATTAAGATGAAAAGAATAAGAAAACGAAGACCGAAAAAAATCAAAGATGATAACAGCAGCGAAAATTTGATCAGAATAAGGGTAAAACAGGAAGAATTGATGACTTGATGAGTATGTTAGATAATCTTTGTAGCAGTGTAAGTAAAACGGACAATACAAAAGACAATGAAGAATCCAATTCAAAGGCAAAAATAAATTCATTTGTTTTTGAGGCAGATTCATTTGCACCTGCTCAAAAGAAAGAAGTAATGCAACAGCAAACAATCAATCCAAAAGTAAACCAGATGTTTCTCATCACAGAGGCAGTAGCGTGAGTGAGTCTCAAGCTGATCCTATTGAAGGTCCACAAATTAATGCAGTGTTTAAATGTCTGGTTAAACAGTTGGGTGCTGAATCAACCCCAGGGGATATAGTCAGGATATCTGATATCTTCCCATCAGGCTGTGATGTGTCCAAATGGTTCAGGCATAATCAGAAGAGGTTTAATCTTGTTGAAAGAAATGGAGAAATTGTCAATGTCCTGGCATTCAACAAGGACATCACATATTGCCTTTACTATATTACTAAGAAATCATGTGACAAACCTGACTGTGAAAGATACCATGTTTGCAAGGACTTTTTGTGTGGTAATTGT